>CM062095.1:3471370-4155040 GCA_031163375.1 Conogethes punctiferalis
AGGAGATAGGTAACCTCGAGTGTGGGCCGGCATATTGGTAGCAACTGACAGGTAACTGATCAGTTACTTGCCCGTAGTCACAACGACTTGGGCTTCTCTTTCGCTTTCCATCAGGCGTACGGAAGCCATTATGTCGAGCTCCTGATTAAAAATAATTCGGCCATTATTATGTGTTCTGCTTTTCTATTATGCTGTAGACCCTAACTATTGGACCTTACGACCGCTTATCAAGGGGAGTGAGGTCACACTGAATCCTTTTTTTTTATGAAAAAAAAAAATTTTCTAAAACCTTTCTCGAGCTTTACCATTCGCAGCAATCTTACGGCTGTCATAAACTGTAATAGTTTTATTAACGTCTCCGGTACGCCGGCCAACAATACAAATTGCGAGCGCATAAATCACGCGCACTCCCGCGCAGACGCGCCGCGCCTCGCAAAAATATCGGCCGACAATTGGTAGCGTGCGCCGTAAACGGCCACAATGGCCTTTTGATGGCCGGATGCTCGGAGTGCGGGGGGTTATCGATACTTGATGGGTTAATGTTCTTCTCTCGTATTTAAAGTAACCCTAGACATGCCACGCCTGGGCCACACAGCGCCCATCTAGCCCCAAACTAAGCCGAAGCTTGTACTATGGGTAACTAGACAACTGATAAACTTACAATACCATTTTTTTTTTTGTAAATAATACATATTATACATAGAAAACAACCCAGACAAATACAAACAGACATGTTCATGCACACAATGTGTGTAATGTGGGGATCGAACCCACGACCCTTGGCTCAGAAGGCAGAGGTACTACCAATTGAGCTATGTAGATCGAAAGATGCTGATTATACCTTTTATATACCATTAAGGTGGTCAAGGTTATGGCCCACCTGTTTGTTATAACGGTTACAGCAGACTGTGGACGCTTGCAACACCAGAGGTATCACACGCGCGTTGAGCGTAACCCTCGGCTGCCCATGCATGCCATCTTCGTGCGGAGCTGTTTGAGGGTTTGGAGTCCCGAGAGTTCGGCCCCGCTTGGTACCCCGATCTCGTTTCCACTGAGGCGAACTTCCGCAGGCTGCGAGAGTTCGCATGCAAGTGGCTCAAGCGACGGACCCGCCCGAGCTGCCCCGGCGCCAGATGGTGCCACTCGTTAGAGTGCCGTGTAGCCCCCCAGAAGGGGGGAGAGTACCACAAGGGACACAGGCTAAGAATAAAGAACTTGTAGGGAGTCAAGAAATTGCGCGCGGTGGAGTGCAGAGTGCCTGGTCACACGCAATATCCGCGCGCATCTCCCGCGATTCGGCCAGTATAACCTGAGGGTTGGTATGGCCCATGGGAAGGTGGTGGGACGTGCCCATGCATGCAGCACTCCCCACGAGGTCCGCAAACCCTAGTCCTCGCCTCCAAGCTAGAAGCGATTCGCTCAGATGGCTGGGTTGGGCGTATACTCGTATATTGTTCTGAACTAAAAACTAAACAAACTGAGAGGTAACTGACTAGTTGCTTGCCCGTTGTCACAGCGACTTAGGCTTTTCTTTCGCTTTCCATCAGGCGTAGGGAAGCCATATGTCGACGTAGTACAAAAAAGAACAAAAAGTCACATTCTGACCAGATCCTGTCCTTTCCGTCGGTCTCCAAAATTAAATCGGACGCTTACTTCGCCAACCCTATCTGCAAACGAAGCGATAAATCCCCAAAGCAATTCCAGTGTGCCAGCAGTAAACGGAATTGAATAACGTTGTGTTGCCATAAAAATTAACAAAAAGGAACCCCTGAGTCAGGGGCTAGTGCGGGCGAAGTGCAGTTTGCGGGCTAGTCCGAGTCTTTGTGAATGGACTTGTGATTTATGCTGATGCCCCGTATGGCCTGGCCGGGGCCTATTGTACAGTTAAATTTATCGTGGATATGCGGTGTTGCGAATATTCAAGTTTCTTCAAAGGTTGGTGGTGGCTGGGGCAGGCGAGTTGGTGATCGTATGGCGTAGCTTCTCTCTCCCGGCGCCGCTGCTGCCCGTCATCAGCTGTGGTATTTAGCTGCTTGTCACCTTAGTGATATGAAAGAAATGAATACGTACTTAGAGACCTTCAAAGAGATACGAAAATAGATACATACATGCTTACATAATATACATACCCATAGCTGTAGGGCATTTTGAGGGAGGTAACTTCTTGTTCAGTTGTTGCTTGTTTTATCGGATGAATTTTCACTTACACCGAGGCGGCACAATTTAATGCCAGGTGTGCCACTTAAAACGACATTTTTGCAAAATAAATAACCGATTCGAAATCGGGTATGTAGCGACATGTGGACGATTTCACGTAACCTCTCTACAGTAATTTTGTGAGTACCGTGCGCATATACAAAGGAATCTTAACTTTTTTTTTATAATACGAAGATGGGCTCATATAAAAGAGTTTTCTTACTTGATTCAAAGACGAATCTCTGCTGAAATATTTTCATCATCATCATCAGCCTATATCACCCACTGCTGGATATTGGCATCTCCCAATGTTCGCCTCTTTGATCGATCCTGGGCTTTATTAATTTTTAAAAAATCCGTCTTTGTAAGCAATAGATACTATCATGGCTTTACCTTTCTCCCGACTCTCGTTCTCTTCTTTGGTTCTCTTTTTCTCCCTTCTTTCAGACAGGAAGCTTGTAACAAACCACCGCGCCGTCGGGTGTTAGGTAGGTATAGAAACTCGGGTGTCCCGTACCCAGGGGCCCTAGTGGTACGCGTAAAGGTATTCCTTCCCGAAAAAAAAATGCCATCTAACCTCTGTCATAAACCAAACACATCATCAAAGGTTCCTCTAAAGCACCAAATCAATGCGTTTCCCTTGACCAGCAATAACGGCCACTTCGACAATCAAGGAGTGCATCCTGGAACTTTCTGTGCTCTACTCGTCTCAGTTGATAAGCAGCGGCCACAGGACGGCGAGCTGCGGGCCCTTACGCAAAGCGAACCGCGCGCCAGTGCGCGGGCGCCTGTCACCGCTACGAAATCTGACACTTGGGATGCGCACGCGCCGGCTCGCGGTTTAGGGTTGACAGACGAGCCATTATTTTTTTTAATAATACATAACCCGTGGCATGCCACGCGGGACCACTTATCGCCATCTGGCCCCAACTAAGCCGAAGCGTGTTGAAACTATGGGTACTAGTCTACAGGCGTTAGAGAAGCAATTATGTCGAGCTACTATAAAAAAACCTTCGTTCTTTTATTTATTTATTTAAACTTTATTGCACAAAAATGGTACAAAAGGCGAACTTAATGCTAGGAGCTCTTTTGATTTTATTATCGGCGCCCTCAAATTTCTCCAGCAACCAAACCGGCAGCCCACGTAATGTACAGCCCCGGCTATTGTACAGTTTTTTGACAGTATGATGCCAATAAAGTGCGTTCATGGGAACAATAACATTACGACACTCGCGGGACGGATCAGTGCAGGTGCTAGTGTTAACCCTTGGGCCTTTGTGGGGTCTTGAGTGGGACTTGATCGGACAGGAGTGACTCTGATCAGTTAAACCGAATTGGCAATATTAAACGAATCTGCAAATTAGTTTGAGCTTCGATGAATCGAAACTTTGGGGTACATGACGTTCTAGAGTGGATTACGTTTCTCGGCAAACGTAGTAGGAGGCCATTGGGGGTAGGTGGAGTGACGATCTGCGAAAGACGGCTGGTAAGTAGGAGGATCGAGAAAAGTGGCAAACAATTATTGAAGAGGCCTATTTTTCAGCTTTTGACTGGTAAAGGCTGATGATTATGTTCCTCACATCTGTTCTTCCAAAAAGGTGATAATGTTTGAGAGCATTCAACAACTTAGTCTCTCTCTTATCATCCCAACTACTCAACAACTTAGGTGGTGGAACATAGGCCTCTAGTTTGCCACTTTGGGCAAATATTTCGAGGCTAAAGCCAAGTAAACAAGCGATTATGGGTAACACCATAATCTCCACCCGGGGCGGGCGGGTTGGCGATTGCAGGGCGTACTGTTTTGCCCCGGTGACTCTGGCTGCCCTTTCATCGGTCTGTGGAAATTAAGATACTACGCCATATGCGTGACGGTATGCTGCCAGTCGGTTACCAGAGCATGATATAAATGTATTATGTATTAATTTAGCATAAATAAATAGAGATCTCACCACGGGTCCAGCAGGCCGACTTAGCAACATTCACAATGCGCGCGTTGGCTTACTGACCCAACAGGTTTTACATACTTTATCTTTACTCCGCTTAAATGGGAGATTAATTATCAGATTATATATCTTTTAGCCTTTAAATGGCCCGTTTTGTATACTATCTAATTTGTGTAGTATACAATTTCAAATGAATATCGTTAGTTTGGTTTGACGACCTCGATAGAACGGTGTCGAAATATTTTAGTAAACATACGAGCTATCTGATGGTTGTCTTACAAATAACATTAACGAAACTTGAAGGTAGATACGATGGCGCCTGTGTGGCCCAGCGTGGCATGGTCTTGGGTGTATTACCTATTATTTATTTAGTTGACTTAGCGATAGTCTCATAGTGGTCTGCTGTGGTTTCCCACGATTCAGAATTAGGAGCATCTCATCCCGTGGGGTGTCGTAGAAGAACCCTAGGGAATGCGCAACCAACGGAAAGAGGCAGCACGGTTTCCTGGGTACAGATAAAACCTACTGCGGTCACCAACCCGCCTGCTAAGCGTGTCATCATTGGGGGAGGTCTATGTCCAGCAGTGGTCGTTGATGATGATGATATCTACTACTTGTTAAAGTAACGCCCCATACACTCGCACACATAAAGTACTACATTACCCTATGTTTTAATTTACTTAACATTTCCATTAAAATGCTCAATATTTTTAAATTATGGGTCACCGAAAATATTCTAAATACCGTTATGTTATGATCTATCTCGCGAGATTGTAAACTGTCGAAAAATTGTGAACTGTAGCATGATGCTTACATTTTAACTATTATTTTTCGGTAGATTTTGATCGATCAAAGTGGAACTGTTGATAATAATTTAACGCGTGACTGATTTTAATTTAAGAATTTCACTTCGTTCGATTACAGTCTACCGAAAAAGAATAGTCAAAATGTAAGCATTATGTTACAATTCACAATCTTTCGACAGTTTATAATCTCGCGAGATAAATCATAATCTAACGATATTACCTAACAATTTTACGGTGACATACACTCCTATACGCTGCTGTTACACTAACCATTAACTTGACATATATAACAAATAAACTATAATTCGTATGACTATCAGTAAGCAGTCCCTGTATCAAATAGCTAACCAAAACAACCCACTATCAAATAACCGGTCGTCGTTCCGAATCCGATTCTTCGGAACTGACCGAGATGACGGTTTCCGCGAAACACTCCGGCACCAGTGAGCCGCGCCCTTTTAGGCGATCCTCGATTCGTCGTAATATCCGGCGCGTGTTGCAGGATTACGTCTCATTAGGCCATATTCGACTCACTCACTCTCGATCGCTAAGACAGTCGGAGTGGTGTGCGAACGTGCACAGTGACGTAACCTTCAGTGTTGTGTTCAGTAGACAGAAACTCTTTATTGCACAAAAACACAGACTTTACAGGAAAACATTACAAACGACACAAAGTACAATCTAGGCGGTCTTATCGCTTATAGCGATATCTTCCAACCTATTTTTTCTAGGGAATGCATTAGGCACCTTCATGCAACCTCCGGGGGGAGGCGGCATGGTGTGTGGGACTCACACCTCCCAAAATGGGAGTTCCAGACAACCTTCAGGTAGTCCTCTACCTCTATGGGTAACCCAGTGCAAAACTATCTATTTTAGTAATTTTCGCGCGAAAGAGTAACAAACTTAGCGAATAGCCTGTATAGCGCAGAGAGCTCAAATTGAGCCGCCTGCTCGGGCGAGTAGTACCTCCAGTCTATATCATCATCATCATCAGTCTACTGCAGTCCACTGCTGGACATAGGCCTTTCCAGTTGTTCGTTTCTTAAGGCAAACGTGTGGAGGATATACCCATAATCGCCACCCTGGGCGGGTTGGCGATCGCAGGGCTCCGGTGACGTTGCTGCCCGTCATCTTTCTGTGGTATTTAGCTACGTCTTCAATTGTGCTGGTTATACCGCCACCAGTCGGTTGCCAGCGCCTCGTTTGTTATTCGGCAGGATGCACCACGGGCAGGTGAGGGAGGCTTGGAGTGAAAAGATGATTGGTCAGTCCTTTACATCCCTTCATCACATCAATTAGGTAACCTGTTAATGAGCCTGTGACGTCATCTATTCTGATCGAAGATGCGAAAACGATCATATCACATTACGGTTTCCAAATAAGGTCATGTACTCGCACAAGTATCAAATTGACCTGCAAACCGAACGGTTCGAGAGCGGCTGATTACGAGACAATCGGGGAGCACGTGGGCGGCGTTACTCCACCGGCGTTACTGCACTAGCGTGACGCCCGGCTTGCGTCACCGCGTGTGGGTATGACCAGATGGCTTTAACAGTGACGACATGGCCTAATCATTTTGGCATGAGATCGCCCTGCTTTACTTGATTAACTTAACTCCTTAACTTTCTCGGACTCAAGACAAGCACTTATAAATCAAATAGAATTAAAAAACAGAAACTCTCTATCATCATAGTTCAGGATATTGTTGAAAACGTATTGATACCTTTTCAACAATATCCTGATAGGGTCTATCATGAGAGTTTGAAGTGTCATATAGACAAGACACATCGGAAATGGATTCGAATTCGGAAACGATGGGGGTACTTACTTACTTTTTCATAGCATAATAGAATAGAATAGAATATAGTCTTTATTTGCAAGAAAAATGGTACATAAGATCTTACAGTGTTATCAATATTCTCACTTGTCACCAAAACCATGGCATACAAATAGGATACAAATAATTAAGTCAATAGAGTCATTACTACAGTCAGAAACAATTTAACACCAAACATAATACGAGTATTATACTTAGGTCCAAGTGAAGAATTGATAAACATCACAATTCACAATCAATAACATGTCAATTTCGAATATAAAATAATAATAAAATGTCATAACTATCTGTGGTCAAAATATTCACCTACTCGTATGCTAAAAAACATTTTTGGATAAGCCATTTTTTCAATTTTGACTTAAAATGGTTTATAGGAAGGTTTTTGATTTCTGCAGGCAATTTATTGTGAAAATAGCACTAAAGTGGGATCAATGGACTGCGTTTATTATGTACTTCACGGCACACCCAGGGCTCTTCTAACGCATACATATCACATTAGACTCATACTCCTCGGATCATGTTTATGCGTAAGTGTGTGTTTGTGTGTGTGAGCTGCACGGCCGGCATCCAGAGCTGCCGGCCGACAAAGGCGGAATGCGCACGCGATCCGAATGGAGACGACTCCGCCATTGTCGCGGGTTAAGGCGAAGATTGATGTGCCGGGCGCGCTGTTGGAGCTGATGGATCATTTGTTTGACTGCTGTCACCTTTGGTCGCGTGTTGTGTGAAAGTAGAAGGTTCTGGGTTAAGCTCGGTTGGGTGGATATTCATAAATGTGTTCACCTAGTATATACGAGTACCAAATGGTACTTGTTAGACTACGTCCCATCGGGACGTAGAAAAGAAAAGACCCCGAGAAAGACCCAAGATGCGTTGGGACGACGATATTACCCCTACAGGAACCCTTTGTGACACACTACCTTTAAATTTGTTTGACTTTAGACTGGTAGAGAATGCCTATGTGGCATTAAGTCCGCCTTTTGTACACAGCTTAATTGTGCAATAAAGATTAAATAAATAAAAAAACCTCTTTTATAAAATTTTATTACAATCATAATGGCGCCCATTGCTATTCGGAATACTAATCTTCTACATATAACATGTATGTGTGCTAGCATGAAAATTAACAGTACAAAAAGTCCTATAAACCTATAAAAACACTTCTTATTATATTCACCACCTTTTATGTTTAAAAATGCATTACTACTGGACAAATGCATTATTTAAACAAACACTCAGCAGTATGTTCACTTTAAGATATTTGTATGAGCAGCCATTCAACAAGTTGTGAACGGTATTAAAATAATATTTGCCCGGTGCTGTCTGCGCCTTAAGGTCACCCGTCAACGCCACCCGCGTTGACATACTCAAAGCTCTTGACATGCGCAAGATTCCCTTCTTATCTGATTCGGTTTTACACCTTATCTTCATTTAGATAAAGTCTATTTTAGTCTGGAGTTTAATGACTCTATATTGTGGTCAGCTATGTGCGGTTATAGAGCAAGGAATTTTGATTTCTGCTACAGTAATTATTGGGCTTAAAATTGCAGATTGGGTTTTGTAATCGGTATTTATGTATGTGAGCCTAGTTCGGTGTGTCCCACGGTCAAGTAATGTGTAATTTTTGAGTCACGGCATTTGTAATGTCGAATTGTTTTTTTTTTGAAAATATAATGACATTTTCAAAAACAATTCGACATTAACATGATTTACTTTGCATTCTACCAAAGATAAATAGGTACGTTCTGAATTGAAAAAAAAGCACTTTAGTTACTTCCAGTAAGTTCATGAGCAAGCAAATACATTCGCTTCGAAGTCAGGTATATTGTTGAATCATTAATATCTCATGTTGATTCCCACCTAGGGGCTCAGACCCTACCCTCAACTAGAACCATAAGGCTTTAGCCAACTATCTTAGGATTTCTTCACAGGTGTGCGGGTTGCCTTAAGGAGAGCTTCGGGAGCATAGAATAAATGGACATATAAATTTCAAATTGGAAAACAAATGTGTTTTCAATGGAGAGACGACGATATATTTAAACAGATTAACTAAGTATTTGCGCCTGTGTGTCTAAAATTAGTAGCGCAAAAAGTCGTCATTTTTGGAATCGTCACTCAAAATTATTCAGGTTTTTAAACCAATGAAAGGCTGTAACCATTTTACATCAGGTTACCGCTTGCTTTTGTGCTTTCCACAGTAATAAAAAACGAATACCTGGTCCCTAAAGTGATGAGAGAACACCCATTATACCACATTTAAGGAAAGTCACGTCGCCAAGACTAGTAGTATCTTGAAATCAACGAAATACGTAAACAGCTAGCAAAGAATGTCGTGGGAACCGTTCGAAGTGTGTAGCGTACGTGTGTTGAATAGCTTGGATGGTTGGCACAAATTAGATGGCCGAAAGACTATTAACAGTGTTAGGTAGGTTCATTAATTTATTCATACCATCAAGATATGATCGGTATTTATGTTTGTGTCGCTAATGATACATTTTCATGTACGTGTGTTTCGTAAATGATACAATGTTAAATACTTGGATTTTTAGCAGTGGTAAGTAGGTTCATTAATTTATTCATACCATCAAGATATGATCGATATTTATGTTTGTGTCGCTAATGATACATTTTGATGTACCTGTGTATCGTACATGATACAACGTTGAATAGGTACTTGTATTTTATTTAGCCTGCCTACTTACAAAATAGCTTGGAAATATATTGCAACTTTCGTTATTGAAAGTATACCAAAATATGACAAAAAATATGACATTTTCCGAATTTCGGAATCCGTCAGAGCTTTCTTACCTGGCCTGTGGCAAGTAATTGATTCACTGGTCCATTTCTGCGGCTTAGCTCCTCTTTAGTTTTAATCAAGCGAAGGAAAGCTACTTTAAAAAAATACGTTAAACCTTTTTTAACTGAAAAACTGTTTACATTTCGCGAAGCACTACGGAGATAGTTGGTTTACAATTTTAAGAAGAATGTTCGTAGTAATGTGGGATCTATGCAGAAGAGATCTACAGAGGATACCGCTAGGAACTGTGACCCAATGTGAAGTAGGTACATAAGCATAAGATCTCGATATTGAAAGATTGTGAGAAATCGCCACATTTTCCCCAAACTAAATTGAAATCAGATATTTTCTTGAAGTAGAAAAACACCGAATAATGAGGTCCATTCCTCCCTCGGCTGTAGTATTGCGTACACGTGTCCCCGGCTCCGAGGCTTCGTGACCTCTCGAGCGTTGTGCGTGGCCCGTGGTGCGCAGTTTTGGTCACTGCGACCAACTTATTTGTACTTGACCTTTGTATAGAGCAGGCTTCGAACATAGAGAGTCTGCATTTAAACTTTAGTGTGTACAACTAAAAGTTTTATTAGCGGGATGCATACAGTGACGTCGTACCGGGAGGGCATCACTACGTACTACGTCCTCCCGAGGTGTGCCGCCAGTTTTTCAGGCCGCGCAGCGCTACTGAGCTGAGGAGGGGTTGAGACGAATCCCGACGGGCATCCCGACCCTCCTCAGATGAGCGCTCGTAGCCGATCACCGTCAGGTTTAGTCGGTATTCTCCGTTTTAGGAGTGAGTCCCAATAACCCAGGTGTTCCATACCGACCTGCAACACCAGGGATATCACAAGTGCGTTGCATTAATTATGTAGTACATTATGTACACCTACAGCTTCACAGTGGAAGCATGAGCCGACACGACCGAGCCAAACTGCGAGGTCCCGGGTTCGAATCCGGATGGGGGCCAAAATATTGTTACTAGGTTTATCTGTCTCTTTAGCGTGACAGGCTCGGTGGCTCATTTGGTAGTGACCTCTGCCCTCTGAGCCAAGGGTCGTGGGTTCGATTCCCGCACAGTACAAACATTTATGTTCATGAATATGTCTGTTTGTATAGGTCTGGGTGTTTTCTATTTATAATAATATGTATTTATTTACAAAAAAAAATGTATCTAAGTAGGTTTATCAGTTGTCTAGTACCCATAGTACAAGCTTCGGCTTAATTTGGGGCTAGGTGGCGCTGTGTGGCCCAGCGTGGCATGTCTTGGGTTATTTATTTTATTTTATCTGTAAACAAATTACTAGGTCATCATCATCAACGTAGCTCCTCGCTCCGGTGACGCTGCTGCCCGCCAGTAGTAGTATTTAGCTACACCTTAACTTCTTCAATGGTTTCTCGATGGCTATACCGCCACCAGTCAGTTGCCAGAGCCTCGTTTTTAATAGCATAAACAACAGAGAATTGTTAACATGTACTTATGCAGAAATAACATCGTTACAGCGAATTGAATAGAAAAATATTAGCAAAATGTTAAACACAGGAAGCCCAAAACATCAAAAGTTACTAGCCAGTTGTAAGACATATCCGCTGTCATACGATCGAGGAGTTTTCTTAACTAGGGTTGTCCAATGATAAATTTATCACTTCTATTCTTATAACAGATTTTTTACATGAATGTCAGTAACTTATCTACCAGCCAATAACTTCTATGATAATAATTGATTACAATTAGCTAGTTGCTTCCCTATGTCTGATGGAAAGCGAAAGAGAAGCCCAAGTGGCTGTGAAAACGGGCAAGTAAATGGTCAAGTAGTAGTTTTGTGAATTATTAAAAATTAGTGCCGCGTTGGACTGCCAACAAACATAACGATAGTAGCCAATAATAGTAGATTAATTTATTATTTAAAGAAACTTCTACAGTAATAAAGAAATATTCGAATCAAGATTATGTTATTTTATACTCCATCACGCATTGGTAGCGTCGAACACATTAGGGCCTCGGATTTAATCCCACATTTGCCAACAATATTCGAATTAAATTCGTATATTTCGTTCTATAGATCTTGGTAGCCCTAAAAAAAGGGCGTCCAAAATCCGTCAGAATGTGTTCAATATCACTGATTGTATGTAAATTTATTATAATGAATGTTTTGCGTCCATTCAACCTTTCTCGCGAGTTCCACGAAATTGGAATATTCCAAACCGTCACGTGGTACTTATCGGAGACGCTGGTGAAATTATAATTAGAAACGTATTGTGTTCAGCAGCACACAGTTGGGATGAATGGTACAATACAGCGGGTGGGGGATGTTGAATAGGAGAAATTTTAGAAAGGAGGAATTAAATTTGGTGTGTAATCTTTGCGTAATTTTTATTTTACTAATAAATGAGAACGTTTGTTGGATGAAAATCAAATGATGTTTGATACTTTTTGTGTCAAATCTACTACAAACAAATTTAGGTAAACGAAGCTTTACAGTAATATTGCCTATAGATCTATGTAAATAGAAAGAAGGAAAGAAAAATGAAATTTCAAATGATTTCCCACTCTCCAATGTCGATTAATTATATGATATCAATCTTATGTTGTTTAAATATGGATTAACATACAACATACCGTAAAGTTTCGTTGGATATTAATCCAAAATGGCGAACAACTGGAGAGGCCTATGTCTAGCAGTAGACTGCGATAGACTGATGATGATGATCTCGTGTGTTCATTTGATGTTTACATATTACTGTTAAGTTTCATTGAAATCCGTTCAACAGTTTTCGCGTGAAACAGTAACAAAAATCCATCCTTCCAAACTAGCTTTTTCATGTATAAATAAATAAATATCCCAAGACATGCCACGGTGGGCCACACAGCGCCACCTAGCCCCAAACTAAGCTGAAACTTGTACTATGGGCACTAGACAACTGATAAACTTACTTAGATACATTTTTTTTGTAAATATATACATATTATACATAGAAAACACCCAGACCAATACAAACAGACATGTCCATGAACACAAATGTTTGTACTGTGCGGGAATCGAACCCACGACCCTTGGCTCAGAGGGCAGAGGTCACTACCAAATCAGCCATCGAGCCATTAGAATAATATTAGTTGGATAGGATATCTTCTTTATTTTATTGTCAATAAATTCGCTGACTCTGTTGATTAGTTACTCTGTACATTGTCATGCAGCGCGATCACTACAGATCTGAGGTCGCGTCCGTCGCGGGTGACTGTCCGACGCGCATTGTCGCGTGCGACGACGACTGCGACACAGAAACGGTTAGGTTGGGTACATACCGTGGCATTCGCAACAATACCCTGCATAGCCTAAGTTCGGTGACTTGCATCCAAGGAGACCAGGCGCGAATCCACCTTTGAGGGCACGATGGGCATGCTCACAACCTTTACAGACTTGTGACGTCACATTTTTCACAGGCTGGTGATACTTGCGCTGAGTTTAGTAGTTTATTTGTACTGTGAAACAAGGAAAACCTTTTTTTGTCTAGAGGGAAATGTCTAGGCATCCTAACAAGTAGATCCTGTGCAAAGGTGCAGTGGTTGACGTTTGCTTGAAGGATGCTTATGGGCATTATTCTACTTTTTGTGGGTATTCCCTGTCTTCATTCCATTTTGAGGCAGGGTGAGTCCCACATCATCCCCCGATCGCGTTCGCGATCGTAGGGCGTAGCTCAGAAGCTAGGAGGAATTAAATTTGGTGTGTAATCTTTTCGTAATTTTTATTTTACTAATAAATAAGAACGTTTGTTGGATGGATGAAAATATACATGGGTGAACGGATTTATGTTTGATCGCGAGCGAGCGAGAGCTCCGGTAACGCTGCTGCCCGTCGTGGGTCTGTGGTATGGTCATGATGATGCTCCGCTCCCTTCTTTCCCTTGAAATGTTAAGAAAATTGAAACAACTATTATTTATTTTATGGTCTACAATCAAGAGCATCTCTATCTAAATCCGACTGCTCCCGATGAGTACCCGCCTCTACACAACAAAGACTGTTACAAAGTTATAGCGACATAGAAATTGTAGCGGATTCCTTACCTTACGGGGTGTGAAGAGATTCAATAAGCGGCCGCCGAGACCTGTCAGACGAAAGTAGGTCGCAAACATCGAAGCTGTGTTGGAATTGTGTACAAATGGCCGTACAATATGGCGGTGTATTCTAAGCCATGCACATTTTTGTTGACTTAAATAGGATATGAGCTGTAGACTGTATTTTAGACTAACTTCGGACTAAGTCATCTCTTTTAGACCACGACGACACAGAATCATCTATGATTCTGAGAAATAAAGAAATCTAGGGGCATATTTTCCTTTTTTTTTTAGAAATATGTACATAATTATGAAGATACGAACGATTAATATGCTTTTTCTTTGTAATCGTGTAAAAGAAGATTTTTTGTTAAAAACTCCACTTACGAGTAGATCAATTTGGTCCAGCTCCGTAAAATCAAAGGCATAGTTAGAAGGTGGTATTAGAAACATTTTATTAAGCATGACTTCGCTGCGTCAAGATATTAAAAACAGTACAACTCGTTAACGAACCCGCTGCAGTCAGACGCCTTGATACCCGCATTACTCCAGCACCGTTGCATCACAAACGTTTGTTTGTATTCGCCGCCGAATACTTTCGGCCCAAATCTGAACAGAAGCGGTCATTGTTTTATTTCGGACGTCTATGCGCACAAAGAGGTCTTGAGTTACGCAGCGCGGTCCCGTTACGCGAAAAGCTATAATATAAATCCGTTTGTTCATCATCATCAGCCTATTGCAGTCCACTGCTGGACATGTGACTCCAGTTGTACGCCACTTTAGGCAAACATCTGCGCAGACTTTACTCATAATCCGCCACGCTGAGCAGGCGATTACAGTTCCACGATCCGATGACGCTGCTGCCCGTCACCGGTTTATTTAGCTACGCCTTCAATGGTAATGGTTTTACCATTACCAGTTGGTTGCCAGAACTTAGAGTGTTTCAGTAGGATGCACCACGGGCACGTGAGGGTGCCTTGCACCGAAAAGATGATAGGTCGCATCCTTACACATCCCACTATTACTGTAAAGTTCATTCATTCATTCTAATCCGCGTCATGGATGTTTGTTACCCTTCACGTGAAAAATATCAGTGGTTTTCGCGTGAACGAGTGAATTGTCATTGGAGGATGCGGATGTCCAGCAGTGGAAGTTGTTCTGGCATTCGTTTAAATAAGTAAACTATGATTAACGAATTGGTTCGTAGATACAAAAATACATATCTACCAACAGTCATTCCGCACAGAGTGAGAGAGTGAATTATAATTAATTGGTTTTGAGCGATGTCAAGATGATAGGTCGCTCCTTTACATGCGCTAAACCCAAAAAGCCGAATACTGTTCACGGCCCGAATCTGGACAGAAGCAGTGGTTGTTTTCTTTCGGCTGCGTGCGCGCACAAAGAGGCCTTGAGTTACGCAACGCGCTGCGCCGGCGCAGTCCCGTTACACGCGCGAACAGCTGTTAGATGCGTTTGTTGCTGGCAGACTTTGTTCTTGTTGTTTTTTTACTGCGTTATCGATGTTGTGTTATAGGTTACTGTTTAATACAACGATCCTATTTTTTTTTTGATTGATTGAGAGATTTGTATTTTTTTTTCACCGTCTGCACGGTAAACTGCAAATGCAAATGTTGTAAATTACTGCTAAATACAAAGGATCTCTTGCATTAAAACTATATCACCATCGGCATGCAACCGTCCACTGCTGGACATAGGCCTTCTCCAATGATAATTGTCATGTGGGTGGATTTTGCTTAGTCACCACGCTTGGCAGGCCGGTTGTCGAGCGCAGTAGATTCCTGATATTCCTATCCTAAATCTGGAAACCACACAAAGCTAACGATACAAAAATATATAAACAAGAACAAAAAAAGTAATTGCGCCATTCTACAAAGCGGTATCCATTATTAATTAGTAAGTAATTCAGCTCTGAAGACGTCTTCATATTGATAAAATTCAATCGAAGTAGTAAATACAAAGATGAGGGACATCTTAAAATAGTTGAAGATGAAAGACAAGTCGCATAATGCGAAACAAATGCCTCGCCTTAATTAATTTAAAAGGGGCTTACAGGGACTTCCAACTTAATTGAATTTGCTAAAGATATTTAAAGATTCCACTTTGTGTGGTATAATTTTATTTTGGGAAGTTTTTGTTCGGGATTTATAAAATGACAGCGTAATACCTAGAAATAATTAAAAGTAATATCTGCCAAGCGTCTGATGGTGGTATGACTATCACAAATGAAGGCGTAGCTACTGATGATGATAATGAAAAATGAAAGCACATAGTCTTTGCAGGCTGGGCCACTTTCAATTCAAGGGATGAAACCCAGCGGAGTAAGTCAGTTATCTACACGTGTACACGTACATTAAAAATCGAAAAAATAAAGAAACACATAGCAATCATATCATCATCATCATCAGCCACAAACATATACAACACACAATAATAAGGTTGTCTGAAAAAGATGCCACATAGCGATAAAACCGCCTACATTGTACTCGTACAACAAAATTGTATAATTTTCTAGTTCTAAACTTTTTGGTGTACAATTAAGAGTATCTATAGTATAGATAGATATCACGTTGTCACTTGTTTTAGATAGCTAAAACGGGAGACAGGAATTTCGTGCAAAGATGTGTGATATTTCTAAATGCAAACGCGCTACCTAATACGTTATTAAAATCTAACCTACCTCAAATTTCGCCTGGACGACAATTGGGCGTCTACAAATAGCTGTAGTAGCCCTTACGACCTCTAATTGCTCTTTATAAGGCAAAGGGCCTCATTTGGGACCCGTGGGCGTGTAACGCGAGCTCAAAGGTCAGTCGGGTGTAGGTGTGCTGTACCCTTTGCAGGGCACACTCATTTGTTGGGCTTCTGTTCTATGTAGATGATATTGTGATATCGCATATTTGGAAAGTTGAGCGCGAGCCGCGTTGGACTGTAAATTGGAGCCAAAATTGGTTTTTGGGGCATTAGTTGAGCTTTGTTTGGAGTCGTCTGATTTGTCTTTTGTTTGGTAAGTGGTTTAAGTAAAGGTACACGGTTATGGCCACTAAACCGTTTTTGGTGTGTATGTTTTGCAAGATGTTTGGTGTTTGTTTTTAACCTTTAAAAGTAGAAGGTTCTCAATTCCACAGATTTTTTTTGCCACTGTCCTAGACAAATGTTATAAGGCAACTACGAAGTGTGACTGTTTAATAAAGTGTTCGAAATCAAACAGTGATCATGATCCTCACTAATGTGGCAGCGACTGAGAATAGAAGAGAAGACACTTCGAATGTGATGAATGTGGTGACGATAGAAATATCCAGAAGAACATTCTAATAAATTATTTGATTGAATGATAAATATTTTTATAAGGCATTTATAAAAAGAATGACAAGGTTTATCAAGAAGAACTCAATGATATAACTTAACTTAAGAAATAACTATTGAGAGATAGAGCGAATGAATAAAAAATATAGAGAAAAACATCAAAGGAGAACCTTCTAAAACCAGAACAACACACAGATACTTGGCAAAGATAATATTGTCGCAATTTATACGCTTGGATTAACTTTGTGAAGGTACGTTAGGTTTTGCGCAGTGAAAACAAAGGCAAAAGTTGTATTCCCATTCAGAGATAAATATTTAAGGAATAAAATAAAATAAAGGCTTTATTAAGTTTTACTTCTTAGGATTATTAATCGTATTTATTTTATTACACACACAAAATCCTTCGTCTTTTTAAAATTAGTGTACATGTAGATAAACAATAAGTTACCTAAGACATTCATGTTGCTTCACACAGCTCTGTGTGCCATCTAGTCTCAAACTAAGCCAAAATTTGTACTTTGGTTACTAGACAGCTGATAAACTTAATGGTCACTGTCAATATGTCTACGTGTATACGAGTAATATCTTACGCAAATTGTTGCTTCACCTAGTCTGATGGCATCTTACACTACGTTTACCGAGAAGGCATCCACTCTAGAACTCGTTTTACCCCAATAGTATCTTAGCTTATATTTTGTAAATAAATTCAAATTTATCAGTCACCATTTGCCACGCCGCCGTTTAATGTAAACGTGAACTCATTTCTCATTACAAAACTTTGACAGTTTATAAACTTTAATTTTAGTTCATGTTATAGTTTTGCGAGTGTAATGGCGCTAATTTCCATCACACCAAAACAATTTACGTTTATTAATTCCACAACAGAGTTCCCGCGTATAGCAAAGTAAGTATATTCAGGTTATTACAGTCCCGACCATTAATATCCCGAACTGGGATAACTGAGGTAGTCTGAGCTGAATTAACGGCTAGTCACAAGGAAATGTATCGAGGATAGAACCGCCTTGTATTCTGAAAGTGTGTTTCAACCTTGCACTATAGTGTTTGATTTGTAAAGCATCCGTCCAGCGCGCACGTCAATCAAAACATGGCAGCGGTTCACCAAATCGACAATCAGTGCCGCAAACGAGTTTTGGAGTGGACACCGATTTTAGGTAGACGTAGTGTAGGACGCCTCGCAACCAGTTGGGCTAATGACTTAGAAGACTGTTGGTACTGGCTGGGTTAGAAGTTGTTATCCCAGAAGTCCCCATCTGGGATAAAAAAATATTGCGCGATTTATAGGAGGCCGACGTTCAGCAGTAGATGGAAGGAGGTTGAGTGATTGATTTAAGGAAAGAAAGAAAGAAAAATGGTTTATTTAGTAATACATTTTACGCTTATTCTAAACACGAAATTATAATAAATACAAACATGTATAATATGCCACCAAAAAGGACACAAAAATGCTCAGCATGTGTCCTACGACATGTGACCTTTGATTCAAGACGCAGGGGTGAGTATCAAATTAGCCATTGAGACATTGATGACCGTTCTATCCTTGATACATTTCTGTGGCTAGACCTCTAGCTAGGGAGGACGTGGAGTAATCGTGGACTCGTATGTACCGACGGGGGGACGTATGAAAAATAGCTCGAGTTGTGGCGTGTGGGGTTACAGTCGCGAGAGCGTTTGGACAAGTGGATGCATCGCCGTTGTTTATTTACTGTTCATGTGGTCTAGGATGTCTTGGGGACTTAGATAAATGTTGCTGTAACGGTCTAAGATACTGACACTTAATACCAAAGGGTAGTTTTGTACATATATATTCTTTATTGCATACCATAGAGGTGACTTAAAAGTATGTATAATAGATATTTTTCATACTAATTAGGCGGTGTCGCTGTAAGCGATTCCTTCCAGACAACCTTTGGGAGAGGATAGTTTAAAAATTAGGCGTTTTTTTGTAAATACATATTATACATAGGAAACACCCAGACCAATACAAACAGACATGTTCATGAACACAAATGTTTGTACTGTGCGGGAATCGAACCCACGACCCTTGGCTCAGAGGGCAGAGGTCACTACCAAATAAGCCCCCGAGCCTTGTTTTTACTTGAGTCTAATCCCTAATGAAGTAGAAATCGAAAATCTTCATTAATACGAGTATATACTCGAATTAAACACATATAAATCGTCAATACAAATGAAGTGTATTACGGAATGAGTCAAAGTAATCAAATATGATTGACACAATCATTAAGTCATAGTCTTAGCATTACGAACGAACGATCTGCGTGATGATGACTGACAAATACGTAGTATGTAATTATTTACTTTCTCTGCGCGAAATGTCTGGTGTATTGTTGGTGTGTCTACGAGCCAATTCGCAATCATTTTGCGCTTGTTCAAATGAAAGCCAGAGCAACTTTGATTCATCATCATCATCAGCCTGTCCAACGTCCACTGCTGGACATAGGCCAATAACAATTGTCTTTTGAGTGGATTTGCCTTAGTCATCACACTTGGCAGGCGGGTTGATGACCTCAGTAGGTTTTATTAATGCCTAGGTAAACGCTGCCGCACGTATTTTTTTATATAAGAAGAGCTTTCAGGATGACCTCACTCCACCTGATGGTAAGCGGCCGTGAGTTCCATAAGTTATGCCGACAGGCACAATAGAACAAACCCACCGCGCCTGTCGCCCTCACCCTGAAGGCCCACTGAGATGCCGTTTCACGCCCCGCCTAAAGAACCCAGGACTATAAGAGGAAGGAAACACATGAACTGGAAGGGCATTCCATGACTTAATGGCACGGGGCAAGAACGAGGAACTAAACCTCTTGGTGCACGCCACCATCGTCTGGATGGTATGCGGATGAATGAAACTTTATCTCATACATTAAATTAACATATGGGCTATAATTTATAAGGATATTCACATTCACGCGGGCAAACCTGGTGACCACACATTAATGTTAAATTGTTTACATTCCCGTGAACATTCCTTAACGGAGCGACAAAGCAACAATTCCTTCAACAAAGCAGTATGTTTGAGAGCTCTGCGTGTGTCCTGAGTGGTAGCCACGCAGCCGCGGGGTTCCAAACCGCGGGATCTAATGTACACCCATTGTTTTACACGCCTAATTCAATTTACTTCATTCCTATGGTCATTCCTAACAATGTATGTAATGATTACGGCTGAGGAATTTGTATAATGCTGCTTATTAAAATTTATAAAACCTTCAGCTCAGGCCGTCTTTTACGTTGTTTGACAGTAATAGTCGATATTATTTGGAATTTATTTGAACAACAAGTTATATTTGTCTGTAATTTAATGTCACTTTTGTCAATTGACAAATGGTCGGAAAATAATTGTATTCACTCCTTGATATTTGGACGTTGGCTGACACAGTGTCGCGAGTTCGTTCCACGTACATTTGTGTGCATGAACTGTCTGTTTGTGTTGGTCTGAAGAATTTGCATCTTTTTTTTACTAACATGTACAATGTAAGTAACTAGATTAGTTTAGTTTAGTTAGTTGTGTCTATCAGTTGTCTAGTACCCATAGTACAAGCTTTGGCATAGTTTGGAGCCAGTGCCAACAACACCAGACATGCCACTTCTAGGTCAGCCATGGCAACCCAAGTTGTTCTAGACACAAATTGTATCTAGATACAAGGTGGAGGGCTCGTCCATCGGAGGCCGGACACACTCTTGGAAACTATTCCCATTATCATGGTTCCTTTTGTTTATATTATTATTAAAGCCTAATGGCTTGTTCTAATGAACTAAGCCCAAAAATAAAACAGAATTAACGATATACATAGCAGCACTTACCATCAACGGGGCTGAGGTGTTGATTCAAGCTAGGATGAGACCAAACAAATAATACAGGAATGTTTATTTGATCATATTGCGGGTGCCGCTGAAACAACAAGCTGTGACCAAGGAAAACAGTTGCATTTGAAATGGAGACGAGTGAGGCGAGACGGATTGAGGAGTTCCGTGTTAAGTGATGTGATTACAAGTGATGAATGACATATTATAATCATAGTTATTCAAAATGGCTTATTGGAAAATGCTCCTAAATAAATAACCCAAGATATGCCACGCTGGGCCACACAGCGCCACCTAGCCCCAAACTAAGCTGAAGCTTGTATTATGGGTACTAGACAACTTATAAACTTACTGACGATACATTTTTTTTGTAAATACATATTATACATAGAAAACACCCAGACCAATACAAACAGACATGTTCATTATCACAAATGTTTGTACTGTGCGGGAATCGAACCCGACGACCCTTGGCTCAGAGGGCAGAGGTCACTACCAAATGAGCCATCGAGCCAGACGAATGACATTAAAAATTAAACTGATTTATTAACAGGGCTGTTCCGTTATTTATTGTAATCTCACATTCCTTAACCATTGTATAAACTTTTATTACAAACTAGAAATTCACAAATTTGCTTTATGCGATATTGAGTAGCATTTAACTTGTTGACAATAAAGCAATCGACACTAAAATAAAAAATATCCTTTCAATACCCAAGACGCAGCCCAAATGCAAGTTAAATCAAGACGTAATCAATGGGGCTTTCAGTGTCGGCTTGTTCGGTATTCACAGCCACATGGGCTGAACTATAGGTTCTCAAAAAGAACGGTATCGCCCCTTAAGGGTCGCTAGAATTTTTCAGGGGGCGGTGGTGTGTGCAAAGGCAAATACGTCTTATAGGGATTGAAATCAATCAAGAAAATATTACTGTGCATGTAACTTTAAATATTAACACTAAACGCTACAATATGATTTAGTTGTGGATTTACCCAAACAATGTATTAAAAACTTTTCGCCCGGTCAGTATTTTATGAAATCAGCGAAGGCACTACAAACATTATTTTAATGAAATATTAACACCCAGTTATAGAAGACACAAATATTCATCGCTTGGCAGGCAGGCCACTACAGCAGGTTTTATTTCTACCCACGTAGATAGGTTTCTACCTGGCTGGTAGGTAGCAAAAAGCTGATGATGATGATGATGAAACGCTGCTGCCCGTTTCCTGATATTCTCCTAAGGGAGACTACTAAATGGTCTTCTACAACGTCCTACTCGTGAAATCGTCTGTCAAATGGGGCGGTCCTATTCCAAATCCGAAATCCACAGGGACTTTTCGTCCTTACAAAGTGCGCAGTTAGTCCAAAAAGGTTGAGAAGTTATGGGCTGAACGAATAAATCTAACAGTTGTCGAGCGGATGCTAATGAAATGTTTTGGCCCAGTGAAGGATGTTTACGAATATTCGGCTAAGGGTCGCCGGCAACGGGAGTTGGGAGTTGACGAGTGGAATTTTAATGGAGAATTGGAGGGGGGACTATTGTTGAACTTTGAAAGCGATTTTATTTTGGGCGAGTGATTTTGTTAATACGTTAATCATGTTCCTTCTTTTGGGCTCGATTTCTTATAGGAAGGTATTTCCCAAGGTCAGCCCAAGTCGCTGTTTCAACGAATAAGATCCAAGATGGGAGTCCATCGCGCTGTCAAACCCAAATTTAATAAAAAATAAATACATGAGCTACCATGCACATTAAAAAAATAAAAAAATTACATTAAAGCCTCACACGGCACTAAAATCAAAGAATCAACTTATTTTCCATTTGGTTTTTACTACTACTTTAAGCTGAATGTTTTCAACCTTTTCAGATAATTATCCTATAATTAAGAGTAAAGTGTTTACAGCTAAAACTATTAATATTTATATCCTAGTTGAAATTAAAATGCATTATCGAATACTTACAATATCTTTAAGATGCACTCAAAATTAAGTTTCTTCCATATTCTCGTAATTGCATACGTTTATCTTTAAAATTTAATGAAATAACCAAATGACCAATTAATTTTCTCCATTAATTATAATTGCAGTTGTTATTGAGAAAATTACAAGTTTTTATGATGTGTAAATTGCTGTAATAAATTATGTCAGTGAGGTGCTTTCTGTAATGCTTACACGATGATTTTTATATTGATTCATTAAATTAATTAACCTTTTAACTTTCGGTTTGCTTTTAGCCGATAAGGTTGTTCCTTGGAGTCGGCTTCCTGTAGTATTTACAAAGTGCTTCCTGTAGTTGTACGGGCGGGTGTGGCGAAAAAATACAAATCACTGTCCCATTTTTCCCATGGGTGTTGTAAGAGTCGGCCACCCATCACCTGAATAAAGCAGCTCGCAGGTTTATTATTAGTTGGAGAGTTATGTTTAAAACGTGGAATGATCTAATGGTTCCAGTTTCGATTCCAGTCAAATTTACGAGATTAATTTTTTTAAATTGCCTTTTTGAACTAAATTTTAAGGAAAATTAACTTTTAAAAATTTTCTCGGGTCTGGGTAATTAGGGAAAAGCTAGTCATCATCCAAACTTATAGTATAAGGCGACAAATACTACAAAATGAATATAGCCTACAGATCTAGGTCGTAGTCGGTGTAACCGCCACGGGGAGGTGGTAACTAACGACTGCTTCATTTGGTAACTTATCCGTAGCCGGGGTATAACTACTTGGGCGTCTCTTTCGCTTTCCATTAAGTGAGGGAAGCGACGGGGCTTTGCTACCATACCAAAAAGCTTTTTGAACCAGACTCATAGGTACTACATTTTTAGTATGAGTCTGACTCGAAAAGCCTTACATCCAATGAACTCATACATAGGCCACTCAGCGGGTGTTCCGTAATCACATGTCATTAATAAAATTATATCATTAATACAAATGTATGGCCATAATTACTGGTCGGATTGATCATTATCATTAATGCTTCTTCGAGGGAGCTCTGGGGAATTGATTTATTTCAAGCACCTGTTTCGAAATAGTTGATGTTAGTTAGTCTAACTGTAATTATGAACCTCTATGGCTTAGTAGAGCCCAATTCTTGGCTGTTTATGAAGGACGTGACTTAATTATGTAAATCAATTATGGTATTATTATTTTAAGAAGAACAATGGGTTTTCACTGTTTAATTACATGGTATAATGTAATAAATATTTGAAAATAGAAAAGTATCTTAAAAACCTGATCCTAGTTACAATTGTCAACAAATGTGGGCCAAGTTAAGCAGTTATATTACCATTAATATTTTTCATTTTTATTTCCTTATTTACCCATTGATCTTTCTGCCTTACTCAAAAGTTGACAAAGTGCTCTTAGCATTTAGTTAGTCATTTCACCATTTTGGACAATAATGGTTGTTATATATTATTGTATAGTATAATATAAATTATAAGTTGATGCTTTTCTTGTACTCTATCTATGACACCAGATTATAATATAGATAGGATTCTGTGATTTATTTGCCTGTTTATTTATACATAAATGGTAAATTTTGTTGTAAAATACATTAAATTTAATTTCAGTTCAGAAAACGTTTGTTACCCGGATAATTTCCTGTAATTTACGAAAGAGTTTGATAAAAAGCAAAACAAGATTGCTCTCCCCGTATATTTCGTCGTTCATTGTTTCTCGTGAGAAAACAATGCTTTTATTTAATGAGGCTACTCGTCAAGGTCCAAGTTCATTGTTCACGCAGTTTGTCATTACGACACGACGCCATTATAATACCATTACTATCATGGCTAAAAGGTGGTTCGTTTGTGACCACTCTGTATATTTGTACAAACAACATCAGCCTATCGCAGTCCACTGCTGGACATTGGCCTCTTCAGTTGTCCGCCATTTTGGAAAAACATCTGGAGGATTTACCCATAATGTAAAGTCAATATCTTTCGTTCTAGCATGTTTAGTATTTGTGTCAGGCTTATTGTCAAACTCCGCTTTCCTGCAAATATTTTAAATCATCATCAGCCTATTGCAGTCCACTGCTGGACTTAGGTCTCTCCAGTTGTTCGCCACTTAGGGCAAACATCTGGAGAATATATCCATAATCGCCACGCTGGGCAGGCGGGTTGGCGATCGCAGGGCGTAGCTTCTCGCTCCGGTGACGCAGCAGCGTCACCAGCCCGCACGGGCAGCAGCCCGTCATCGATCTGTGGTATTTAGCTACGTCTTGCTCGCAACCGACTGGTGGCGGTATAATAATTATGATGGTTATACAGCTACCAGTTCCCAGCGTCTCGTTTGTTATTCGGCAGGATGCGCCACGGGCAGGTGAGGTTGGCGTGGAGCGAAATGATGATAGTCCGCTCGCTTACATCCCATTACATTTAAGATCACCTTGAATAAAAACTCTTTAGTATACACCAAGGGTGGAGCAATTTCATTCACTTCGCCGGTCCTCATAGTTAAGCCGCTCCATAAATCACCTGATCCGAAGTGACTCTAATCCCTTTTGAAAAAACATCCATCCAATGATATATTACCGTAGGCTGGTATACAATATTCGCCGCGCGAATTATGTAACCGCCATAAAATATGCACGGGAGTGCGTTGGCAAAGTTGACTGAGTAAATGTCAAATGTTTACGTTCACGCAGAACGAAGGATCCAAGTTTGATTCCTGGTCGGGGAATTGTCGACATTATCTCGGGTCTGGGTATTCTGAGAGAGAGTAGCTACCATACAATGATACAATTGACTTAAAACTAAGTATCATAGACATTTGTTCTACAATTAGGCGGACTTATCGCTTTAAGCGTACTCTTTCAGACAACGTTAGGGTAGAGCATAGATTATATAAAAGTTATTAATTAACCCAGTCATCAGTATATTAACCTACTCACCGGCAGAGACACGACCCGGAGGTCATTTGACTGCGGTATTCTATAGGGTGGAGGTCCTTCCCCGGACGGGCGGCTCAATTCGAGCGAAGATTCGCTATGCCCTACCTCTCTTAAAAAGTCAAGTATAAACTTGGGACAACGTTTACACAATCACTCTTGACGGAATACACTTTCACATGATTTATGTTTGTTTTATGGAACCAGTGACCATGACCGAAACAGCAACGGGTGAACTCTATCGCCTCCCAATAAAGTTCAAATTAGTCACGCTCGATGTTCTGATTAAGGGTCATTTATTAGCTTTATTACGACAATCAGAATAGCATATTTAGTTATTAATAAATTAAATAGCGTTTGACATGCGAGCGATTTGTATTAATGCGGTTGTCTGCAATATTTCTTTGTCGGCTTACGAATACGATACAAATACGTATTAGAATAATTTAGATCCACCGTTTGGGGACGAATTGTGTAAATAATTAGAGAAAGCGCGTGTAGGTTGTTGATTGCGTTGTAAAAGTGAGTGGACATGTAAAAATGAGAGGTCTTATGTTGCACAGTGGGCCGCATAAATTCTTCTTTGTGATTCCGGCTGGATTGACATGTGAATTAGTTAGCCCACTGTGGGTTGATTAACATTCGGATGGCTACTGAAGCTTAGATAAATGAGTTTGTAATTGGATACTTAGAGAACCGAAGTGGGTTTTATCGAATCACAAGCTTTATCTGTTTATGTAGCAGAATTAACCTGTTTTGTATTTTCGTTTCTTTCTATTCGTTCTGTGTTTTTATAGCAATATATTGACAAAGATATACGACTTATATGTAAAGGAGCGGCTTATTATTATTTCGCTCCTAGCCAACCTCACCTGCCCGTGGTGCATCCTGTCGAATAACAAATGAGGCGCTGGCAACCTACTGGTGGAAGTATAACAATTTAAGACATAGCTAAATATCACAGACCGACGACGGGCAGCAGCGTCACCGGAGCGAGAAGCTACGCCCTGCGATCGCCAACGCGCCCAGCGTTACGATAGGTATATCCTCCAAATGTTTGCCTGAAGTTGCGAACAATTGGAGAGGCCGATGTCCAGCAATGCAATAGGCTGATGACGACGACGATGATGATGATGATGATACGGCCCGCTGTATGTAAGTGGTAGCCCATAGATGCTTGCAATAGTAGTTGTATCACATTACACGTTGCCTTCAAAAATCTATCAACTCCCTCTTTCTCTTGTTCTACTTATACCGACCTCTAATTTGTCCATCTTCGGACGTAAGTAAGGAGGCTTAAGGGTTTGGAGGACTAAATCTCTCTGTTTCTGCTTACTTCTTGCCACTCTCATCCATTGATTTCTATTATTTTATATACTGCCAGTCTGCATGCCATATGGGCTTCCCTTCGCCATAACCCAATTTGTTGGCTTTTTAGGGTTCCGTAGCCAAAATGGCAAAAACGGGACCCTTATAGATTCGTCATGTCTGTCTGTCTGTCTGTCTGTCTGTCTGTCTGTCTGTCTGTCCGTCCGTATGTCACAGCCAATTTATTCCGAAACTATAAGAGCTACATTATTGAAATTTGGTACGTAGATGTATTCTGTGAACCGCATTAAGATTTTAAAGTAAAATCAGAAAAAAATCCAAAATTTTTGGGGTTCCCCATACATAGAACTGAAACTGAAAAATTTTTTTTTCATCGAACCTATACGTGTGGGGTATCTATGGATAGGTATTTGAAAATGATGTTGAGGTTACTAACATCATTTCTTTCTAAACTGAATAGTTTGCGCGAGAGACTCTTCCAAAGTGGTAAAATGAGTGTCCCCCCCCCCCCGTAACTTCTAAAATATGGGCATGATAAAACTGAAAAAAATATATCATGTGTATCACTATGAAAACTACTAACGAAATTTGGTTTGAATGAAATCTAGCCAGTAGTTTTTTTTTAAACGTCATAAATCAAATTACCTAATTTTTTCATTTAATTAACTCCAATATAATAAAACGTAAAGAAAAACATTTATTATAGCTGTATAGTGGTACGGAACCCTACGTGCGAGAGTCCGACTCGCACTTGGCCGGTTTTTTTAATAGTAGCTCGACATAATAGCTCGACATAATAACTTCCTTACGCCTGATGGAAAGCGAAAGAGAAGCCCAAGTCGCTGTTACAACGGGCAAGTAACTGATCAGTTACCTGTCAGTTGCGATGCTGGGCATGCCGGTAGGTATACCGACTAATCCGGAAATGCGATTAATGTCGGTATGCCTTCCTATTGTCAGAAGTGAACTTTAGCCAAAAATGAACTCAACCGCTTAAAACAGATACGGCGCTACTGGAACATAGTACTTACAATCAGATAAATTGTTTCTAAAGCCTAAAGTGCAGCATCTCGATTCGGTAATTTGTTAGGAACCTGTTGCTTCCGAGAGTCCGCGACGTCGTAAATCTGACGGCCCTGTAGAGTTGACACCTATTTGTTGGTAGATTCGCTTGCGATTTATGAGTTGGAGAGTATAATTAAAGGTCCGATCCCCTTTTTAAGCGCGGTTTTTGCTTGAGATATATCTCTAAATACATATATAAAACTCAAAGGTGACTGACTGACTGACATAGTGATCTATCAACGCACTGCTCAAACCACTGGACGGATGGGGCTGAAATTTGGCATGCAGGTAGATATTATGACGTAAGCATCCGCTAAGAAATAGGATAAAAAGGAGGAAGCTAAAAGGATTTTGATGAATTCTACCCCCAAGGGGATAAAATAGGGGATGAAACTCTATCCCATGCGGACGAAGTCGCGGGCACAGCTAGTTTTTTATAATCTCATTAAAGCCGATGATGACCGTCATCTCAACTTGTAGGACTAAGAGAATATCAGGAACGGGCAGCAGCGTTACCTGGGTACAAATAAAACCTACTGCGGTCACCAATCCACCTGCCAAGCGTGCTGACTAAAGCCAATCCCTCCTAATGGCAATTGCCTTTATACAAATGGTCGCTTCAAATGGTTTCAAGGGCCTTCAAATGGTCGCGCTTAGAATCAAGGTTAGCTTTACCCTGTCTCCGAACTCGCATACACACACATTGAATTAATAGATTTTCCATTTGATTGTGTCTCGTTTCCCGGCGGCAAAGATTAATAAATATAGTGAGAACTATGAAGAAGTTTCGTTTTCAGAAGGTGAACTACGGATCACATAAAACACCTTAAATAAGGCCAAAACATAATTTTGGGGATACCCGTCGCAACGGCTAGTGATTTACAGCCGTTTATTACGAAGTTTCGCGAAGAGCCTTTAATTAATCTTTGCTTACTGGTAGATAATTAGTTTTCCGTGTAGTATTAGCCGGAGGATGTTACCTCCGCCACGCAACGGCTAATATGGGCTTCCCACTGCGCTACCCGGGAAAGTCTCCTCGATATGGTGTCTAATTCCAAATCCAAACACCATTCAATGGTAATAAAACATGATATAGTACAGTCGAGACGAAATGTGTTGGTGAATATTCTTTTTTGTATTGCTAGAATAAGAGAGATTAAGAGAGGTAGGGCATAGCGAATCTTCGCTCGAATTGAGCCGCCCGTTCGAGGAAGGACCTCCACCCTATAGAATACCGCAGCCAAATGACCTCCGGGCCGTGTTTCTGCTGGTGAGTCCCCGGAGCTCGTGGGGGGTTAGGGTTGGGCCGGCATGTCAGTGGCAACTGATAGGTAACTAACCAGTTACTTGCCCGTTGTCATAGTGACTTGGGCTTCTTTTTCGCTTTCCATCAGGCGTAGGGAAGCCATTATGTCAAGCTACTATAAAAAAAATAAAGGCAATAAAACAATTGATTTTATCATTCGTCTCGGGCAATGTAGGTGACGCTCTCAGGCCAAAAAGAATGATGATAATGTAGAAAACGACTGGCAGTAAAGTGGCGATTATTGTAGTGATCCAGCAGTAGACTGCGATAAATATATTGTCTATCTATACCTCATCATCATCAGCCTTTCAATATCCACTGGACGTAGGAATCCCGTAAAATCTTCAACAGTGATTGATCAGGTCGTTAGTCCATCTTGTAGGGAGCCCCCTACTTGGTTTTCCATTAGATAACTATGAACACTCATCGAGAACATCGATTAATCAGCTGTTCTGCGAGCGATATGATCTGCCCATTGCCACTTCTACTTGCTTAGTCTTTGAGCTATGTAGGTTACCTTTGTTCATCTGAGAATATGATCATTTCGGATTCTGCCTGTGATGTTGTTTTTACTAGTTTTTTTTTCTTCTATTCGATACAAGATTCACAAGTCGCAGTCGCGCCGCCTAGCTGTACACAATAAGCACTTTTGCCAGGGACTGTACTCGGATGTGAATATGACCCGTTCGAAAGTTATTTGACCGTTTCCATCGCGAGGCAGCGAAGTGTTTAGCTAAATCGCTCCTCTAATTAGAGCCGGCATGGACTCGTGACTCACTATAAATGGTAGCTTGATTAATTGCGATCGCGCGAATATGTTTTCTATTGCAAATCAATATTTAGTTATCAGCTGGCGAACAGATGGTGTCTTATAATTGGCACTGTATTAACTGATTGTGTAATCAAAATTGAATTTGTCTTCTTATTTTCTTGATTTATTAGTTAATAAATAAACATTACAACGTGTAAATGAAAAAGCGCTAAAACACAGTCACCCCAAATTGTATTTATCATTAAAGAAAAAGGTTAAATTGACTTTTTTGTTTTGAATCCTTTCAGACCAAAAAAGGGTTTATCTCACCTTAATTAAAATTAGCTAAAACACACGAACATTGGTTAAGTAAATAATAAATAAAACACGGCGTAATTGAAATATTGTTGTGGTCCTCTGACCCCTGTTTGTTATTAGTAGAATCGAATCGAGAGTAGAAATTATTCTCGATTCTGAACAAAATAATTTCACGTATTGTGTTTTTTCATTAACGCTCTGTACAATATTATCTCTCTTACATTGTGTTAATAAATATGTTTTTTCTTTGCAGGTACGTTTTCTGATGTGTGGTGGATTTTTATTGCTGTATCTACAAGGCTGGCTGATGGTAATGTACCTAACACTAAGCAGTATTACAGAGAATAATTCATTATTGTTACTCCAGTCCATCGATACTCAAGTCTTGCTGTTAAAATAAATATAAATATTAGACAACATCACATACATTGCTCCGATCCCAAAGTAAGTAGCTTAAGCACTTGTGTTATGGGTATCAGAGCAACGAAGGTACCACAAATAAATACTTAAATACAAATATAAACACCCAAACACGGCACGGGATGAACAAGTGTTCATCACACGAATGTTTGTCCCGGGTGGGAATCGAACCCACGACCCTTGGTTCAGAAGGCAGAGGTCACTACCAATTGAGCCACCGAGCCAGTCAAATAATGTATATTTCCTTGAGTTATTCTTAGACACGTACCTTTACTGTGCTAGATACAATAAAAAGTTATAAATAAAGGTGTAATTAAATAAAAACGTTCCGATGGAAATTGCATTCGTTTTTATAGTCGCGTGATGACTAGTCTGTTTTAATGTCGGTTAGGTCTAGCTCGCATCCTGGACCTAAATAGACTTAATGGGTTGGGTGTCCTTTATGTGGCGGTCAGCTGTCCGAAGGTAACTGTCCCGAAGTGTCGTGATCCGTCCTACGAACCTTTAGCGGTGAGCAAAAAGACTTACACAACCTCAATTCAGTGACGCCGTTTGTAGGGGTCCGCGCCTGAGAAAGAAAAAAAGCTAATAAATAAATAAATAACCCAAGACATGCCACGCTGGGCCACACATCGCCATCTAGCCCCAAACTAAGCCGAAGCTTGTACTATGGATACTAGACAACTGATAAACATACATAGATACATTTTTTTTGTAAGTAAATACATATAATACATAGCAAACACCCGGACCAATACAAAAACAGACATGTTCGTTCATGTTCATGCACACATAATGTTTGTACTGTGCGGGGATCGAACCTTGGTTCAGAAGGCAGAGGTCATTACCATATGAAACATCGGGCCAGTCCAGGTAGGTACCTTTATGCGTTAAATTTTGATGTCCGTGTAGAGTCCCTAAGATACAGGGTCTCCTAGTTTGGGTCCTATTGCTAAGAAAAATATGTTTTTCGGAAATAAATTATTATTATGTGTGTCAAGATATTTATTATATTGTATACGTTAGATGACCTTCAGAGAGGCCTATGTCCAGCAGTGGACTGATGTGGGCTGATGATGATGATGATACGTTAGATGAGAAGCTTCTTCGATAAGTGTACATATTAAATATTGCGTTAATGAAATTGCTGTCATAAATAAACATGCTACCGATAGCGTTGGTTAAATAATGGTATTATTTTTATATTAATTTTGAGCTTTTAAAATAAGCTTATTCGAACAGCTTTAAGGCTTTAATGTCACATCATTTAGAAACCAATTTTAAGTGTGATTTGACAAATTGTATCAAGAAAAGGTAAGCTATATTTGAAAAGTCACACTTAAAGTGGGTTCACTTGATAGTAACTATAAAACGACATATAAAATTGAACAGGTAAAATACAATTTTGTACGAAACCCCTCTGCGCGCTGAACTAATTCTTACTTGACCGGTTTTTTTTTCTGTTTTTTGTCCAAACCGTAGTACGGTTGTATCCTACTAGTAGGTCAGACTAGTTTGGACTTTGCGGGTGGGGTGTAAAGTTGGTTTTTGGTTGCACGACTGTGGAATGTGTGGTTGCATTTATTGTACCGGTGGCACGTGGCGAGGCCCAAAAGGGATTGTTAGGGTCGATTTTTTTCGCAAAGATAAGTCACGGTGCGGGTAATAGATTCGTAACTCGTGTTTGCTTTCACGGGGCGGCGCGCCGGTATTTGTACCATGTTATTTCTGTTGACTATATTGTTAATAGAACTATAATATTGTTATGTGTACCTACAGTATAGTCAGCTTGAAAAAACCAATAATAATAAAAGGAATAGATAGATAGATACCTAATACATTTGTTTATTTAATGTTTATTGCACAGCATAACACTAGGTAGGTATACGAAGGGCGGACTAAATGCCGCATAGGTATTCTGTACCAGTCTTTTATTTCTTATTTTATTAAATAGGTGTTTAATTTTTCTCACAAAGGAGATTTATTGTGTTTATCTTTTTATTTACATGCACAATTTCGACATATTTGACTGGCTCGGTGGCTCAATTGGTAGTGACCCCTGCCTTCTGAACCAAGGGTCGTGGGTTCGATTCCCACCCGGGACAAACATTCGTGTGATGAACACTTGTGTTTGTTTCGTGTCTGGGTGTTTATATTCGTATTTAAGTATTTATTTGTAGTACCTTCGTTGTTCTGATACCCATAATACAAGTGCTTACGCTACTTACTTTGGGATCGGAGCAATGTATGTGATGTTGTCTGATATTTATTTATTTATTTATTTTATTTATTTATATTGTATTTAAGCCGAATATTCGGCACGTTAACATACCTATTGGCGAGAGGATGTGAATTTTTGCAGAATGATGTTAGCATGTATTTCCGTTATCCGATATCATAATCGTATTCAAATATTAGTTATGAGCATAATAAAACAAGTAAGGGTAAGCTTATCATTTGTCGCCAAATGTCGCCATAATAACCCCAAACTAAGTCGAAGCTTGCTTTGGGTACTAGACAAATTTCTTTTTTGGGTAAACACGCTTCACGGACAGACAGCAAAGTCTTAGTAACTCCTGTTACTACAGAACCTTTGCTGTTCTGTTGTTCCTGTTTTTGCCTTTTGGATACGGAACTTCAAAAAGAGCCATTTTATTGTGCATACAGGACAATGAAGCCGCTACCTAGCTCGAGCACCGCCTAACAGATGTTCGCGACCATTCGCACACGGTCGATGCCTCCGCACGACAGATGTTACTAGAGCTGTGACCAACCGTGTGTATTCGTTATTAAGTAACGGAACGGGTACATCACCTAGGCGAAGTAAAGAAACGTGTTTTTATCCAACTGAGCCAGAAGGAGGGTTATGGTATTTTTTAACAGTGGGTGGAAAAACGTGCTGATTCCAGGTAGATAACTCTGGTATTTAAGGGTTGTATCGTATTGTGTGTATGTAGATTGCAAGACATTGACTTTCAAATCATTTTTTTAAATTAAATTGTCTCGAAACTAGGTTTTAAGACCGCTGCCAGTCATCATCTAGTTACAACAGTACACGATATAACTTTGGCCCGAAACCTATCATCATCATCAGCCTATTGCAGTCCACTGCTGGACATACGCCTCTCCAGTTGCCACTTAGGGCAAACATCTGGAGGTTATACCCAAAACCAGAAACTTATACTAGTTATCTATAGTAACGAGTAGGTATAATAACGAATAGGTACCTACATACAATTACCAAACTCGTTACTTTTATGTACAACACTAGCGGTTACTGCAGTTCTATATTAAGAAAAAGTGTCGTTATCCCAAGATCTAATCCGAACAAAAGTGGACAGCTGAAGTCGCATCGGGCTAGTTTGAGATATTGCGGGCAGATGTTTGCGGATTTTAAAGGGAATTGTACGGTTCGGGATTAAATTTGTCTAGTTCGGTAGTTAATGACCTAGATATGCGATACTATTGTTAGTTACTCAGTAGCAACTTCGACTTCAGAAAGTTGGCGGTCATACACTCCTTTCCCCTTCGGCAACAGCCATCCTCTGTCACCCACTGTGTGAGTCTCTATGTCTCTACAAACAAATAATTTCAGAAGAAGCATGTGCTGAGTTTGAATCCACTGACCTCTTTAAAGGCCAAGTTTCTAATGAGCCACCATTGCTCCCTTCGCCTTAAATATAAGGTGTTATATTCCAATGAACCTAACAGTACGTAAAATAACTCTTAGGCGCTAGTAATGGTCCCGTAAATTCGAACCTAGTTAGCGCTGGTATAATTCACTGTCAACACTCATACTTCACAGTAAAACGAATGTGAGTGAAGCCAGATGGTTACTAAAACGTGGTACTGTTAGGAAAGGCGTAAGCTGTAAGTAAATAAATAAATAAATAAAATAATTTATTTGCGTTATAAAACATTTGTACGGTCTTAATCTTAAACTATTAATGTCAATGTCCCCTTTTAAGCTAATAGTAGCCTGTGCCAGGGGACACTGCCCTTCCTTATAAAAGTATAATCGCTAGCTTAAAATAACAGTGAGTTACAGTAAATTAATTAGTAAATAATAGTAACAAATAGGAAAACAAAGCTTACAAACTATGTGTGTGTGTGTGTGTGTGTGTGTGTGTGGTGTGGTGTGTGTGATGAGTTGTGTGTGCGGTGTGTGTGTGTCGTGTGAGTGTGTGTGTGTATATGCGTGAGTGGATATGAGTACGTTTGTGTGAGTTATTTGTTTGTTGGGGTTTGAAAGGGTTATATTAATTGTTATTATATTGAAGTTAGAAGAAGTTGTTATATTGAAGTAGATTATAATTATTTGAACTTCATAATCATGATCATCAGATCAGCCTATTGCAGTCTACAGCTGTCGCCTGCGGCTTTGCCCATAATTGCTTGGGCAGGCGGATTGGCGATTTCGATTATATGGACATCACAACATACAAGACTTGCACCATCAGCCTGCAAGCGTCCGCAGATGGACATGACAATTGTCACTTGAGGGGGATTTGCCTTAATCACCACGCTTGGCGGGTCCCGGTAAACGCGGCTGACCGTTCCCTGATATTCCTTAGCCGTCTTCTATGTGATCCACGAAATGCGATGAAATCCGGAAACCGTTATGTCATATGAGCACAAATATTCACGCGGGAGAAGCCGCGAGTTGCAGCTATAATTTTGTCATCATCATCGTCAGTCTATAAGAGTCCACTGCTAGACATAGGCCTATCCAGTTGTTCGCCACTTTTACGTTAGGGTTCAGCTGCCAATGCAGCATCCGCCGCACGAGCCGCACGCACGACAGAAACACGACCCGGTGTAGGTCCTTCCCCGGACGAGCTTAATTTGAGCGAAGATTCGCTATGCCCTACCTCTCTTATGTAATGCAGTTGAACTTGCTACACTAACAAATACTTAACTGGTCTCTCCGGTCGCGTAAACCTCTAGAATCTCTCATCCAGCAATTGCCAGCCATCTTGCGCAAATCATCGGCCTGAGGACGCCCTACACATGTGTGATGAGGATCGCTTACACTTGTATGGACTTCGTCGTTTGCTTAACATCAGGCAGGACGCAGTCATTTTGACGTGCTAATATAAAAAAACTACGTCTGTCATAGACCGGATCCACGGTAGAACTCGTTGAAGTAGCTACGCTGGTATGCACTGCACTGTGTCCCCAGTCGCGTAAACAATTGCACTAGTTCGTTACAGACGGCCATTGTAGTGGACGAGCGATCGCTAACGAAGCCTGGGCCGATAACTGTTCGTTAAATATGGAGACAAATGTACGTGGCCATCAATCGAGGAAGGAGGTCGGAGTTCGGCCACCTTTTGACATTAAAGTTTACTTTTGGCTGGGTTGTTTTGGTAATGGATCCAAGGTCGGGTATGGATTAGGTTGCGGTTTTAAATCGAACATGGCTGCGGCAACTGACTGGTATGGTTACCTCCCCGTGACCACAGCGACTTGGGCTCTCGCTTTCCATTTCAGTGGCCATTAGGCCGTGCTATTACTATAAAAATGGAGGAGTTTCGTAAGATTTGTAAGTACTGTAAAATGGTAATTTGATAAACAACTAAAATCCTAACTTCGTTTTTGTGAAATATAAACTGTAAAACGACCTCCCAGCCGCGGTATCTCCTGATATCTACTCTCATTTCTTTACACGTAGGGTAACATAAAACATTCGGCTTGCATCCATAGAAATAAAAAACCTTTTTTTATATGTAGTTACACATTATACGTTTAATTTTTCTGTACGTTCTGTAATTTTTGTGTAGTTGCTAGTATCGCGACATACCTAAACCATGTCTGTCGATTATTGCGAACAGAATAGTAAATAATAACCGCTCTTAAATATCTATTGTACTAACCACATTCGCGATTTGCATAACATTATTGTTATTGTTATGTGGTAACTCCTGAGTCACTGTTAACACATTTTCCATAGAAATTCTTGAATATTCAATGTGTACTAATGAGTCTCTTGACTATTTGCAAAAGTTGTTTTCGAGTAAATGGTGAACGGGATGGGTTTAAAATGCCTTCGCCTCAAGAATTTGCTTACAGTACTGGAGGAAAATGTAAGTCATAACATATTACCTATATGCTTATTTATTTTGCCCGGCCCGTGGTGCATCCTGCCGAATAACATACGAGGCTCTGGGAACCGACTGGTGGTGGTATAGCCATCACGATTAAAGGCGTAGTTGAATACTATATGCCGATGACGAGCAGCAGCGTCACCGGAGCGAGAAGCTACGCACTGCGATCGCCAACCCGCCTGCCCAGCGTGGCGATTATGGGTAAAGCGTCCGCCACCCGTCGGTTGCCAGAGCCTCATTTGTTATTCAGCAGGATGCACCACGGGCAGGTGAGGTTGGTTTGGAGCGAAAAGATGATAAGTCGCTTCCTTACACCCCAATACCAAAATCCCAATACTAAAACCACCATAATCGTATTCAAATATTTCCCGTTTGTCATTAAAGCATTCCCATGATCTTCCCTCCACAAAGTCCCATAATACAAACCATAACATATTTACTACGCTCGCGTCAGACTGTGATAGCGCTTACTTTATGACCTAGGATACTAACGTGTTTCACCGTTCCCGTGTCTTAGGGTACCTAGTAGTATTTTGTCTTATATCAATTGTATGCTAAGTATGTAATAAAGCATGGGGATAGATGGGATTGATGCGGTAGTCTTGAGGCGGTTTAAGGGAACGCTTGTGTTTCAAAGGTTTGTAGCTGTTTTGAGAGTGTATGAGGTATTGATATGCATTGTAGGAACGGTACCTGTTTCCTGTTCCCTCTCTTTTTAATAAGAAGAATAAGAATAAAAAAGATTTATTGTCTTCTTACAAGATAACAAAAAAAACATCAAAATAACCAAAATACAAAAAAGACAATGGGAATCAGCTCAGCTGATGCTGCCACAGGGAATGACCTGGGCAGCGCTGGTTTTCAGCTTCTCCCCTGCCCATGAGATGTTGTGTGGGGCATGTGTATAACGTAATGTAATATGGCTGACAATCTTAAATATCTTATCGATAACAATACTAATTTATGAGATACTTTTCTATTAACAGATATGCATATAACTTTTTAATAATTATAATTTTTTTATTACACAAAATATTGACATTTATGGGTTTTTTATTTATTTAGTGTTAGTGATAATTATATCAAGTTGTGGAGAACAACAAGGTACTTTATCTTCAAGTATGTTCAACGTGACCATCAATCTTCGTCGGTTATACTCGAGTGGTGGGGGAGAATTAACAAAACTAATTTACTAAAATGGGTAAAGTTACATGAAAGTTGATTATGTTCAGTGGACACGTATATAGCTAAATGTAAAAGGGGCGTGGGTTTGGCCAATTTGCAATAAACGCAAATACTTCTTATTTGTTGCTCCTGGTTTTGCAGGCGGCCTGGGTAGCGGTGATCGCTCACCATAAAGACGAACCGGCAGCCATTTTGTGAATGAGAAGATACCCCTAAGACCTCATTCCTGGTTTAGAGTAGGTTCTAGACTTACGCAAAAATGAGCTGGTGGTTATTTGCACGGATTGGGTAAACCTTTGTGTTTTTTTTTGTTTGGCAAACAGTTTTCTAATCTAAGTGTTTTCGTTAATTGACTTCTTCGATTCAACGATGTTTTCGATATTTGCATGAGAAGTAAGTTTCCCTTATAAAATAAGTAGGTCAGATCAAGAGTCTAACTCCTTAGAATACCGTAGAATATATATAAAAAAGTTTGGTATGGTGTTTGTGATCCATTAAAAGCTTTGGCTGGCTCGGTGGCTCAATTGGTAGTGACCCCTGCCTTCTGAACCAAGGGTCGTGGGTTCGTTTCCCACCCGAGACAAACATTCGTGTGATGATCACTTGCGTTTGTCCCGTGTCTGGGTGTTTATATTTGTATTTAAGTATTTATTTGTGGTACAAACACAAGTGCTTAAGCTACTTATTTTGGGATCGGAGCAATGTAGGTGATGTTGTCTGATATTATATTATATTAAAAGCAAATTTTTTGTACCTAGTCTTCGTGGTATTACAACACACAACAGCTGGTATCTATAAAAGTAGCTATCGGTCCGACGTATCAATTGAAGAGATACTCGGCATTGGAGTTATTTCATTAGTAGATATTCGCATTGAATGGCCCGAGAGGAATGGAATCAGCGGAAAGCGCGGGATGTATGCGGGCTTTGAGCGGGAATGCGATGTATATCCGTCATATTATATTTATATGGCCCACATGTGGAGCATATGCGTCTTTTATGGGATAAGATACGTCATACTTCCGTACGGTGATCAGCCTCACACAGGCCACTGCTGGACATGGAATCTCCAGTTGTTCGCCACTCTGGGCAAACACCTGGGCTAACTCACACTCGCCGTGTTGGGCGGGCGGATTGGCGATCGCAGAGCGTAACTGCTGGCTCCGGTGAGGCTGCTACCCGTCATCGACCTGTGGCATTTAGCTACGCCTTCAATCGTGATGATAACGGCAGTCGGTTACCAGACATGCCACGCTGGGCCACACAACGCCATCTAGCCCCAAACTAAGCCGAAGCTTGTACTATGGGTACTAGACAACTGTTAAACTTACTTAAATAAATACTTTCTTTTTGTAAATAAATACATATTAGGTATACATAGAAAACACCCAGAACAATACAAACAGACAATGTCCATGAACACAAATGTTTGTACTGTGCGGGAATCGAACCCACGACCCTTGGCTCACAAGGCAGAGGTCACTACCAAATGAGCCATCGAGCCAGTCTCGAAAGCCAGAGCCTCGTTTGTTATTCGGTAGCACTTCGGGCAGGTGGCTTGGAACGAAAAGATGATAGGTTGCTCGCTGACATCCCTATAAGTAAGTATGAATATTTTTTATTACGAGTATTTATGTGCTACTATAAAAGTAGGCCAAGTTTTTGCACGGGAAGTGGGTACCATTTGTAGTCAATTTCCACCAATAAAAACGAAACAAACTACATACATTCGTTTGTTTCTCACTGCGCAAACAACATAATTGATGATCGGGTGCCGCATCAGCGCTAGACCCGATAATTGGCACATGACCCGTCATGACGGCATCCTATGATTCATTGCGAAGAATTCTCCGACAATTAACATAATTAGGACGAGCGCTGAACGGGCCGGTGCAAATTTAAGTGTAATTTTTTTAATATGTTACCAAAACGTTTTGTTAATCTGATACACTCGTATTTAAGATTTTGATACACTCATTTGGTAGTGACCTCTGCTTTCTGAGCCAAGGGTCGTGGGTTCGATTCCCGCACAGTACAAACATTTTGTTGTCATGAACATGTCTGTTTGTATTTAGTTTGGGTGTTTACTATGTATAATACTAAGTATTTATTTACAAAAAAAGTATTAATTAAGTTTATCAGTTGTCTAGTAGGTACCCATAGTACAAGCTTTGGCTTAGTTTGGGGCTAGACGGCGCTGTGTGGCCCAGCGTGGCATGCCTTGGGTTACTTATTTATTTAACGATTCATAAGTTACTTGTTTCAAGTCTATATAAATAAAGATCTTCTCAGGCACCTACGATACAGATTCTTCTAGTGTAGGTGTCATTGTTGACGATGTACTTATCCTTACAACAAAGTAGATCTTGTATATTAAGTAATATTTCTTTAAAAAAATTTATGTAGTTGATGTACCTACTTGTTGAAATAAGCATTTTTGTATTTTGTATTTTTTGTAGATATTTTGGGTTTTACTTTGATTTGAGTGGCGATAAATGCTCAGGATGTATGTAGTCCTGTGTTAAGTTTGTACCTGAGTCGGTGACTTTTCATCGCCATGATGGATTATAGTCATTAGTTACGTTCTGCATTTGGAGATTGATGCCCGTCTGCACACCGGACATTAGGTGAGAACTGGGAGTTTTGATGATACATCATTTGCGGCAGTTACTTGCCTGTGATTGAGATATATTTTATCATGTTTTTTTTTATTGTGTCAGGTGAGAAAATAGGGAAAAGCGAATCTTCGCTCAAATTGCCGCCCGTCCGGGGAATGACCTCCACCCTATAGAACACCGCAACCAAATGACCTCCGGGTCGTGTTTCTGCCGGTGAGTAGGGTTTCCAAAACTCGTGGGGGGTTACGGTTGGTCCGGCATGGCGGTGACAACTGACAGGTAACTGACCAGCTACTTGCCCGTTGTCACAGCGACTTGGGCTTCCTTTTCGCTTTCAATCAGGCGTAGGGAAGCCATTATGTCGAACTACTGTAAAAAAAAGAAATTTAGAGATCCCCGAAGAAATTTACAGCACAGGGAGCGCCTCTGATTTTGCGCACGGTTCGGTTCATCGTCATCGGCCTATTGCAGTACAGGCGCTGTAGCTCCTCGCTCCGGTGACGCTTCTGCCCGTCATCGGCTTATCTATAGTATTTAGTTGCGCCTTCAATCGTTCAAAACAAACACGTGCGGTAGGTTTGGGACACCTGAACTATAATTTACCTAATAAGTATGAGGAATATAAAGGTTTGAGATTCCGGCTCCAATTTTCCCGAATGGATTCGACTAAGAGACCTTCAAAAATCGAGCCTAAAGTTTTATCAAGGGACGGCAACGCACCTGTGACTCCCCTGGCTGAAGTGATCTCTTCAGGTGACCCTGAAGCCAGTTATATAAAAAAAAAGATTTCCGAATAGCCCTTGGCTTTTAACTACTCGAATAGTCGCAATGCTATTGCTTAACACGTATCTATATATCGGCCCAATAACGTTACTGCCGTCCCCGCTCACAATGTCCCTCCGTTTCGACACGGAATCAGAATTCTTTTCATGTTCCCGAGAGGATTGGCTGTTGATAGAATGCGAATGAGTGTTTGTGTAGTATTGAATGGGCATTAGACGTACGTGCTCTGGCGCAACGTTGAGAGAACGTTGCAAAAGTTTGAACGGCGGGAATTGCTAATGGTTCTTTGGTGCTATGATTAACACGTTTGCGATGGGTGGGATTATCTACAAATGGTTCGATGTATTGAAGTCTATTGCATCATAAATGTATAGATAGATACACTTTATAGCACATAAGCAGTATAATGGCTTTGTAAAAGGAGCTCAGGTCGGTGTGACAACTAGCGGAAAACCTCAGTTACTAGTCAGTCACCACAGCCGTGCTGTCCTGCAAGATTCTTCTTCATGCTTCGTTTAAAGAAAATTATAGCAAATTTTTTTATAGTCGCTCGACATAATGGCTTCCCTGCGCCTGATGGAAAGCGAAAGAGAATCCCAATTCGCTGTGATTATAAAGCTGCTGCCCACGGCTCTGTCCGCGTGAATATTCTTATAAATCATACCCTATGTGGTAATCCAATGTATAAGCTATGTTATTGTACAGTTTCAATAAAATCCATCCAGAAGGTTTTGCGAGAAGGAGTAACAAACATACATACATCTATACATACAAACAAACTTTCGCATTTATAATTAATATTAGTATAGGCATTGTGTGAATCGTCTGTAATAGACGTTAAGGCTGTAAGTAAGAATGATAGTAGGATTCTTTCTACCCTATTAATATTTTATTATTAATTTGTTTGAATGGATGGATAGAGGAATGTTTGTTAATCTTGTTTGCGAAAACTTCGTAACGGATTTGAAAGAAGCTTTACCGTAATGTAAACCAAAAATCTGATAACACATAGACTATAATTTATCAATTTATTTATCATTTAATTTTCATACACCGATTTTTACGCGGGCGAACCCGCAAGCTGCCGTCAGTTATTCGTATGTAATAAATTCTAGCGATTTTATGTTTACCTATATGTGCTTGAGTCCCAAATAAGTGAATTATCTATCTTATCCATAAGATAAGTGAATTATGAAGTATTATTTTCATTAACACCTACGAGTGTAATTTGAAGACCCCGGGTGCTATCCTGGTGAGATCTCATATTTACCACTTCTGGTGTCATGTTTATGTTCTGTCATACCGTCGACGTAATGTTTTGGTTGTAATTAAAAGAAAAGATAACATTTTTATTTGTACCTAAAGTTCTGATAACTTTTCTCGGTAAGTATTAATTTTATCTTCTTAATTTTATTTTTTGTGTGTTGAAATGCATTCAGTGAAATCTCTGAACATGATAAAGGAAATCGAATAGAATTATCGTCACAAAAGTTACGTTTAAAACCTAATGTGGCCTCGCGCCTCGGTTTTGTGAAACCAACTTCCTGCAACAGTCTTTCTGAACAGCTACGACTTGGGAACCTTCAAGAAACAAGCGTATTCTTATTTAAAAGGCCGGCAGCGACCCTAGAACTCGATTTGAGTTGCGAGTGTCCATGGGCGGTGTCGACTGCTCGTCTGACGCCTCTTGAATTGTAGTGTATGACACACCTTTCCCTATTAGGTTACATATTAATAAACCAGACTTCCATCGTAAAACACCTCTTTCATCTAGACGTCCCGGTCCCCACATTAAAAAAAAGGTTTTCTCCTTTAGTATGAGTATCAGTTTTGTGTCAATGATGATTGCAGGCGTCCCCAAAACACCTTATTATAACACCCGTTCATATCACACCATGAGATCTCTATACTCTATCGCCGGTCATTCTGTTAACTGCTTACGTAACTCGCCTCGGAGTTGATTGCACAAATAAAGATATCATACAGACGTCACGTTATCTCCCATCTTTGTCTCGGAATGCGGCTGGGCATTCTGAGACGTGACCCTGGTTGAACCGGGAATCACACCAATTAATCGTATTGGGAAAGGCGTTAAGTGTTCTTGTGCTTTGTGAATGAGATATCGTTAAGTTTGGTGGGCGCCTGGGGCGTAGTACACAAGTACTAAGTAAGCCACATGGCTTGCGGGTGCTGTTTAGTGTGTTGTAAGTGGGGTAGATAAATAGATAGATGATGTATGTGGTAATATAATAAATCTTCGTTAGCTGACGAAATTTATCGTTTCTTCCCGTGGGTGTCGTAAGAGTTGACTTAGGGACTTATTGAGATCTTCTTGATTCTTCGTTAGTTCGTACGTTCTACAGGCCCCCTGACACCAGCCTATTAGCGAAGAAAGTTAGGGTTTTTTAGTGGGTATTCATAAACGCATTTTTCCTGCGTTCAAAAGGGACTTCTACTCCCTTCCAGGGAAGGGAGGGGAGCTAAGGGACTTCTTGAGATTTTAGCTTCTCAGTCGCTTTTAGGGTTTAGCCGCCGAACGACTTAAGACCACCGTATACTAATCGAAACCCCCCCTTGAAGTAACTTCGGTTGCGTTTCGGGATCAGTCAGTGTAAATCTTGCCTTAGATGTACGTTAACATTATACTGGCTTTCCCTTAGTTTTGTGATATATTGTTTTACTTACACGGGCGGATTGGTAAGCTTTTTTTTTAATGACTACGATGATGGCCAGGCCGGCCTTGTCATCATCACCGGACTGTTGGGGGAGCGGATGGCTCACACCCCTAATGAGTAAGCTGAAGTGGCAGTGGGCTGGCCACATTAGCTGCAGAACCGATAACCGTTGGGGTAAACGAGTTCTGGAGTGGAGACCGCGTCTCGGCAAACGTAGAGTAGGACGCCCTCAGACCAGGTGGAGCGGTGATATGCGCAAGATGGCTCGGAAGTGCTGGATACGTGATAATGCGAGAGGCTGACAATGATGATGGTGATGATATATACATACATATTGTTTCAAGTCTATCAGTAAACTAATAATAAATTTTATGTCATTGCACTTCTACAAAAAAGTCAAATTAAATTCATTACAGTCGTTTACAAACGGCCATATTAACACCATTCAATATTCAGACGGAATAATCAAGCGAGCACGGTGAACAGTGTCGCGGCAAATAAATTATTAATTCATTTGCAAAGTAGACGAATGGACGAGTGCAGTGAATAATGAATAGTCGAACGTTGCGCAAATACGAAAGTCGAGAGTCACTTCTGTACTTCTGTGTCTCGGGGATATTGTTAATACTCTCCTGAATGTAATAAATAAATAACCCAAGACATGCCACGCTGGGCCACACAACGCCATCTAGCCCCAAACTAAGCCGAGCTTGTACTATGGGTACTAGACAACTGATGAACTTACTTAGATTCCTTTTTTTTTAATAAATACATATTATACATAGAAAACACCCAGACCAATACAAACAGACATGTTCATGAACACAAATGTTTGTACTGTGCGGGAATCGAACCCATGACCCTTGGCTCAGAAGGCAGAGGTCATTACAATTGAGCCATCGAGCCTGTCGTAATGTAATGATGCGCTAAAGCTACATTGAGATCGAAGCAATATGTGTGATGTTGTCTCATCATCATCAGCGTTTCGCAGTCCATTGCTGGACAGAGGCTACCTCAGTTGTTCGCCGCTTCGCTCAAATAAAAGCCACGCTGGGCAGGCGGGTTGGCGATCGCAGGGCGAAATCTGATGCATTCAAATTGTTTTAAAGGGAAAAGTCTTAGGAAGACATTAGTACCTATGACGTTATTTTAACCTTAAAAGTGTTCAGTTTCTCTCTTTGTCGTAGTATCCGCTTGGCATAGCTTTCTTGCGTGGGAAATTGCTGTCATTCATTAGGTACATTCTAAACTATTTCCGAGAAATATGCTAATTACCTGCAGCTTACAATGAATGATGTTAGCAGTGAATCACAAGATGAAACTACTCACTAATTGATGATTCACGACCAATAGACGGAATACAGAGACAGGTAGCAATATCGTCCTTTAAATCATTTGTTATTCAGTGACGAAATCACCGAGTCAGCTTTGAAAAATTATGCATACAGTAAAATTGAGGAAAAGACTCCGCTGACTTAGAAATAAAAAGGAAGGAAAATATTTTGATTAACTTTCATTTCGGAGGTGAAATGTTTTTTTGCTAAATACTTTCTCTTGGCTTGAAATCTTTAATATTATTGCTACCTCTCTTTTCGGTTAACAGAAAGTGCTGAGTTGACAGTCTGTACTCATACCACAAAATGTACGGCAAATCGTACCGACTAACGGACAGTAGGCTACGGAACTCTCTTTCAGCACACATGTTCCTTTACTAAATAGTATAAAACAAAGTCGTTTTTGTCTGTCTGTGCCTATATGCATTATGTCGTGGCCACATCGTAGAATTTACCCATTTCATGAAATGTTTACTGTCTATTGGCCATATCATAATGTGCCCAGGCCAGATCAATGATAAGAAATCGTTCGACGATAGGGCCAGCCAGACTGCTATTTCATGAAACGGTCAGTCTCAATCTATCATATCGTGGAATTATTTTATTGACTACTGGTAGAGGCGCTGTAAGCGCCAGTGTTGCCATATTAGCATATTATTTTATCTCTTAGCATATCGAAAATTTGGGTGAACAACGAGATTTTTATAAAATTCATGTTATTTTTAAAGCGGGGGGGAAGGGGGGCAACCAAAAATACAATCTTGGGTAAATGAACTGATACAGGAAACACAACTACACAGTTCATAGATAGTTAGGTATTTTTGTTACAAACTTAACATAGTGTGTAAAATGTTAAGCGGATTACCATTAATAAATAAATATCATAAATAAATATCAGACAACACAGGTCTTTGAAAATGTTACCAAAGTTCATAAAACATACCGAGCGAATATAAAGGAAATTTAAGGAGAAAATTGAACCGAACCCACCTTGCCGTGCAAAATCAGAGGCGAACGCAAAATTTAATTATACAATTTCACTTCGCATTTTCTCCACAGTTCATTTGGCATTCCGTCGCAAAACAGTTACCGCAAACGTGCGCCCTCGCTCAATTTGGGAGCGAATTAGCCGTTTGCGAGGGGACGATCGCAGTTGCCCCATCCAAGGGGATGTCGGGAACTCATTGCCGTGCCACGCACTACTTAATTAACTTGAGGTGTGGGACTTGTTGTGTATTACCATTGTAATATGAAAACATTGTTTATGACAGGCTTTGTTTATGTGTATTAACACAGGCTCGGTGGCTCATTTGGTAGTGACCTCTGCCCTCTGAACCAAGGGTCATGGGTTCGATTCCCGCACAGTACAAACATTTGTGTTCATGAACATGTCTGATTGTATTGGTGTGGGTGTTTTCTATGTATAATAATATGTATTTATTTACAAAAAAATGTATCTAAGTTTATTAGTTGTCTAGTACTCATAGTACAAGCTTCAGCTTAGTTTGGGGCTAGGTGGCGCTGTGTGGCCCAGCGTGGCATCATCATCATTTCAGCCTACATCTACCCACTGCTGAGTATTGGCCTCTTCTTTCAACCGCCAGCGTAGCATGTCTTGGGTTATTTATTTATTTATTTAAACACAATTGGCGATGAAAAGGAATCGTGCTAGCGAGTTTTTTTGAAGGTTGCTGTCGAAAAAGTATCAATTTTTTTGTAGATTCTATTCGGTAGAAACCTGGCGATAGAATATATTTGTCGCAGTCATCTGGTTGAATCTGCTATTCAATTGAATGACTAGCGCGTTCATTGAATGACGACATTTAATTGAATGCCTAAAGGACAACTCGTCAAGTTATTGAATGAAACGTTCAACGTCTTGACTGAACGTCATTTTAGCATAGTCGTTGAATGGGTAAAAGCCGACTGTTTAATGTTTAGTTTTTAATTTTTCTTTAAAAGTATCCGGAGGCGGCGTATTAATAGGTAAATCCATGCTGTCACACTATTTTATTACGTATAAGTCAGTTTAAAGTAAATCTAATCAAAAAAATATCAACCCCAGGTGATCATCTTCGACGCCATATTTGTTTTAGTGACTACTAACGCCGCGCGGGAAAAAAATGAACTAAATTACAATCACTTGACTGCTTTTACGTCCGCTCTTTTCAAAGGGCTATGTTTCAATCCGCTACCTAGTTGGACGTTAAGTGACGCGTGTTTAGTCAACGTTCGGTCTAGTCATTCAATTGAATGTCGTCATTCATTGAACGCGCTAGCGATTCAATTGAATAGGAGATTCAACCAGATGACTGCGACATATTCATCGTCATCATCAACTTATCTTAGTCCTCTGCTGGACATACGCCTCTCCAGTTGTTCGCCACCTTATCCAAATAGCTGGAGGATTAATCCATAATCGCCACGCTGGACAGGCGGGTTACAATTTAGAATTATGTTATTATCATGAATAGATAAATTATTTATGAATAAATTTACTACTATTATGAATAAATATTTTTTATTCTATTCTCTATTCCATAAAACTCTCCTAACCGAATAACAGCGTGGAGGCACGATTAAAAACGATATCACAGTTACCGAATTGGCTTACCATCAGGTAAATTGCAGTCAAACTCAGGCCCATTTCAAATTAAAAAACCAAATAACTCTCCTATTGAGCAGTCGGTTAAGAGAGTAACTTTCTGTCTTATTTATGTCATTAGTGTATTCAGTTAGCAATATAATAATATTATTTCTTACACTAATAAGCCTCGGGTATATTACTCATAATTAATGGCGTCTGTAGGCATTATTGATATGATGCTTTGGTCTCCGGCTTACTGCGCCAGCGCCAATTACCAAACTCATACAGGATGTTTATTGGGCTTCTCAGAACCGATCCGCGATATATAGCGACCCAATATTCGGAATGATACCGGCGGCACTTTCAACCTGGAAATTCGCTAATCATTGTACTTATTTCGGCTTTAATGGCTACATTAATCTGTGGTATTCCGCGTAATGAGTCATCGGAATTGTAAGGGTTGGAACATGATTTAAATTCATTCCCAATAACGTCTTGTCTTCTTTCTAATTTTAACAAAGTAACGGGATAAAGGGATGTAACGGACCGACCTATCATATATTCGCTCCAAGCCACTCTCACCTGCCCGTGGTGCATCCTGCCTAATAACAAACGACCTGACAACCGACTGATGACGTTATAACCATCACGATTAAAGGCTAAATACCACAGACCGATGACGGGCAGCAGCGTCACCGGAGCGAGAAGCTACGCCCTGCGATCGCCAACGCGCATGCTCAAAGTGGCGAACATTAGGAGAGGCCTATGGCCAGCAGTGGACTGACATGGGGTGATAATGATGATGAAAACAATCTATTTATCTATAGCTTTAGTTTTAATCATCAATTTTCTGGTAACCGTTAGAAACATACAAAATCAAATATCGGAAGCATAGGAAATATATTATAGCAAATAATGTTTTAATGTATGTGTTATGTACTTGGAGAGGAGAAAAGCCATGGATATAGGCCAATGCGGCAAAAATTCGGTCAAGCCTCGTAAATATCCATTTGCATATGCAACAGCTCATAGCAGCGGGGGATAAAACACAGCTTTACAACAGCTAAAAATAACAAATTATTCACAAGTCAGATTACAAGGCGTTTGTTGCTTAATTTAGATAAACCAAAATTTATATGGAGCGACTGACCGTGTCCATTTTGTTATTCGCGACCGTGTGACTAAGGCTGCGTCCTGCACGCCAGCGGCTAATTTGCAATATGGGCAAAGAGTCCAAAAGGACTACTTCAGAAAATGCCCACTTAGTTAAAGGACTACTTTTTTTATAGTAGCTTGACATAATGGCTAATGGAAAGCGAAAGGGAAACCCAAGTCGCTGTGACAACGGGCAGGTAACTGGTCAGTTGCCACCGCCATGCCGGCCCAACCCTAACCCCCCACGAGCTCCGGAAACGCTACTCACGAGAAGAAACACGATCCGGAGGTCATTTTGCTGCGGTATTCTATAGGATGGAGGTCCTTCCCCGGACGGGCGGCTCAATTCGAGCGAAGATTCGCTATGCCCTACCTCTCTCAAACTCTCTCTACTTTGCGTAATGTCTAAATCGCTATAAAACTAATTTGCATAATGGCTTAGTCAGAGGACTAATTCATGAAAGGACTGGACAGGGGCGCGGGCTTATCTTCTATCTATTATCTATATATATAAAAGGAGAAACTGACTGACTGACTGACTGACTGACATATCAACGCACAGCCCAAACGGCTAAACGTAGGCACTTGAAATTTGGAAGGGACGTAGCTTAGGTACCGTAGGGGTGCACTAAGAAAGGAATTCCCGAAATTCCCACGGGAACGGGAATTAGCGGGAAAATCCTTTTGTATGAAAAATCTAAACCGCTTAAGTTAGACGCTTGAAATTTGGCATGCAGGTACCTTAGTAAATATAAAGTTTAGTTATGGCTGTATTTTGAGAAATTCCCACGGGAACGGGAGTTAGCGGGAAAAAACTTTTGTATGAAAAAATCTAAACCGCGTAAGTTAGATGATTGAAATATGACATGCATATACCTTAGTGAATGCAAAGTTAAGTCATGATTGGATTTTCCAAAATTCCCATGGGAACGGGAATAGCGGGAAAAACTCCACGCGGACGAAGTCGCGGGCAAAAGCTAGTATATATATAAAAGGAGAAACTGACTGACTGACTGACTGACATATCAACGCACAGCCCAAACGGCTAAACGTAGGCACTTGAAATTTGGAAGGGACGTAGCTTAGGTACCGTAGGGGTGCACTAAGAAAGGAATTCCCGAAATTCCCACGGGAACGGGAATTAGCGGGAAAATCCTTTTGTATGAAAAATCTAAACCGCTTAAGTTAGACGCTTGAAATTTGGCATGCAGGTACCTTAGTAAATATAAAGTTTAGTTATGGCTGTATTTTGAGAAATTCCCACGGGAACGGGAGTTAGCGGGAAAAAACTTTTGTATGTATAAATTTAAACACGCGGACGAAGTCGCGGGCAAAAGCTAGTCATATATACCGCGCATACAGCTACTGACACACGTGCTCATTACTAGCATGACAGCATGCTTTTATGCATATACATACATACGAGTATAATGCTAGTAATGAACAAATTTTAAAGATAAATACGATTATAAATACATTTTTAAATTCGGTTGGCTCGAGGGCTCGTTTGGTAGTGACTTCTGCCCGCTGGCGTCCAGGACGCGGCCTTAGGGTGGCTGATAAATAGGTTGCGCTGAAATATGGGACGATTAGGGATGGTGCCTTTGGTTACTTGATACTTTTTTACCTTAACTGGCCCGGCTGGTCATGGAAGTACCTTTTGAACCGAGGATCGGGTAAAGATATTTGGCTTCTGAGCAGGGAGACGACAAATGAAACATTAATAAATCTTTATTCGGTTAGAAGGTTGTTTGTACTCAAATGAAATTCTTGTCCACTTCCTTTAGAGTGCCAAGACATCTACTAGAGGAAACAGCCAGTTGATTGTATTATAACTGCATGGCAAAGGATCGTTGGAACCGATCTTGGTTAATATGATTAATATGACGTGTGTTTTTATCAATATTATAGCATAGCAAATTCCCTTTGCCTGATGGGAAGCTTTCAATTTTACACAACAGTCAGCTTTAATAACTTTTAAGCTTTCGCGTTGCATAATATAAAAATATATAACTAGCGGGATTTAACGCGCATACCTTTTTTAAAAACCCGACGTTTCGGCCGTGTTACAACGACGGTGGTCACGGGGAGTACTGGTGCAGCGATGTTACTCCGTCAGCGCGGCAGAATATTTTTCTACCCGCACATTTTTTGTTTGTCCAACCACCATCAGCTTTAGTTTATGTGTATCGAAGATAGTATTGAATATAAGCGAAATTAAATTTATGCTTGTAGTCTTCACTGATATTAATAAACATGTTTGCTTGTTTCAGGTAAAACATCAACTAACTATAACTTTGGTTCACCAACTTGAATTTGACGAAGAAGGTAAAAGACGCGCGTGAGATTTAATACTTCATTTTTATGTTCTACTCAGCTTTTTGGCATCTCTCCTTGGCTGATTGAAAGCGAAAGACAATTCTAGTTGGGCTGGTGGCAACGGACAATTAACGGAAACATATCAGTTGCCACGGCCATGCCGGCCCGGCCTGAAAGATACGAGTCGTTCTGGCTATACATCTGAAACGCCACCAAATCCTGAGATCTCCAGCCAAGCGGGTAAACTCTACCTGCTGCGAAGCTGAAATATCAAGAACTACTTTACTAGACTCTTACGATTCCCGTGAGAATATATGGGATGATTTGTCTTCTTCATCTGTTATCGCACGGCCTAAAAGTGAATAGCGTTGCTTTTGATTTTTTTAAATAGCAGTCTTTAGATATTATTATGCTCTATTTGTCTAATTTTTTTCTGTCGAAAATTTGATATTTGATTGCACTAAAGTTTGTGCCTGCTAAATAATACAGGCGAAAAGTAAGAAGCTTAGCAAAGTGATATTAAGTTCATTACAAGTGGCAACCCTGAGAACGCCAAAATATAGGGTTCAGTTGATATCGCGAAAGGTCGGCCGATGACCTTTCCACCTGTATTTAAGGTTCCCATTTCCGGCGCTTTTTATGACGGCATCTAAGATAATTGTGTTCGGAGAGATAGCGCCGCGATCGGTGGTATAAGGGCTTGGACGATTTGGTAACCAGGACTGTTACAAGACATATTTTATTACGTTGTTATAAAATTAATAATGAGTGAAAGAATAAAGAGTGCTTAGTTGCGTCATAAAGTACTCATTTGGTGCATTGTGCGTATTTTAATGATGTCTTTTTCGCCAGTTGTGCTTACATATTGTACTCGTATTATCATTATTATTCTATTGGGTCTGCCTGTCCGTCCGTCCGTATGTCACAGCCAGTTTATTCCGAAATTATAAAAGCTACATTATTGAAATTTCGTGCGTTGATGTATTCTGTAAACCACATTAAGATTTAAAATAAAATCAGAAAAAAATCGCACTTTCTATCGTTCTCTAAATCGCAGATTTTTATGCGTAATAAATACATACATGTTTCATTAATTTATTTAATCTTTATTGCACAGTAGAAATAGTGTACAAAAGGCGAACTTAATGCCACATAGGCATTTTCTACCAGTCAACCATTGCGCTAAGCCAAAACAGATGTAGGTTAATATAGTAGAGAAACACTGATATTTTGGGTTTTTTATTGTGATGTCGTAAATAAATTAATTTTAAGCTTTGCATCCGTGCGAATCCCGTAGAGACACTAGTATATTATTTGTATAACAAATACATCATGCTCATGCATCAAATAAACGTATTTTGAAATAAAAATCCATTAATTTTCGTACAGAAAAAAAAAACATTTTTAAATCCAATTCCATGACCACGTATTTTTCCTGGAGTGTGAAATCGGTTTATTGAAAATTAATTCTTTTGCACATTTTTAAGTAGGTATTACGCAATTCTCGAATTACCATCGTTCGTAACCTACAACTCATTCCGTGACCAGCAGATGGACAGGAAACGATTTCCTCATTCAGTTTTTCACTTTACCTCGCTACGCCCCCCAATTAACCGCGCATTTAAGGGGAAAAGTAACATGGACGCAATTGAATAATTATCTTAAACTTCGATTTCAAACACGGTATGTGTTATGTACGGAACTTTCTTTCTTTAAATTGTTATTATTAACCAAATTGCTTTATTCCCTTTACTCCGCGTATGGGACGGGTGTTGGTTTAAGAAAAGGGTTATTATAGAGTCATTATGTGACCGATATAGCCTTTTATGCGTTTAAGCTGCAAAAGAACTATGCTACTATTAACGTAGTTTCAATTTCAATTTCTTTATTTGCTCACTAAGTGTACAGTGTGGGTGTTATACAATATAGGAACTTAAGACTTAGTCACCTTTTGGGTATTGCAAATAGGTGCGAGGACAGTTTTCATGATGGTTCACGCTCGTCATGATGGCAAACCGTTGGGGTAAACGAGTGCTGGAGTGGAGACCGCGTCTCGGCAAACGTAGTGTAGGACGCCCTCAGGCCAGGTGCAGTGACGATTTGCGCAGGACGGCCGGCAAGTGCTGGATGCGAGAGGCCCGGGACCGATCGAAGTGGCGAGCATTGGGAGAGACCTGTGTCCAGCAGTGGACTGATGTGGGCTGATGATGATGATGATGAAGATGGCAAGACATGCGAATAGAAAATCTATCGAAGAATCCACCAAAGTGGCGAATAATTGGGGCCTATGTCCAACAGTGTATTATGTCGGTCGGTCGGTATAACCATCGGTATAACAGTCGGTATAACCGTCAATTGTGATGGTTATACCGACTGGCGGCGGTATGACCATCACAATTGACGGCGTAACTAAATACTACAAAGACCGACGACGGGCAGCAGCGTCACCAGAGCGAGAAGCTACGCCCTGCGATCGCCAACCCGCCTGCCCCGCGTGGCGATTATGGGTATACCCTTCAGATGTATGCCCTGTGGCGTACAACTGGAGAGGCGTACGTCCAGCAGTGGACTGTGATAGGCTGATGATGATAATGATGATGAAGATATGTCCAACAGTGAACTGCTAGAGACTGTCGATGACGATGGTCTACCATTAAAGCTCTCTTCCAGCAGACATTTTCCGTCCTTCTTATAGTCTTAGGCCTTTAAACGGGATGTGAAGCGGCACTTGAGTAAGCCGTCATAGTGTGATCAATCCGTGTTGCACTAAGCTACGAGAGGTAGGGCATAGCGAATCTTCGCTCGAATTGAGCCGGACCGTGCGGGGAAGGACCTCCACACTATAGAATACCTACTGCCAAATGACCTCCGGGTCGTGTTTCCGTCTGTAAGTAGGGTCTCCTGAGCTCGTCTGCATCGGCAGCCGGGGTTAAGTTTGGGCCGGCATGGCGGTGGCAACTGACAGATAACCAGTTACTTGCCCCTTGTCTCAGCGACTTGGGCTTCTCTGACGCTTTCCACCAGACGTATGGAAGCCATTATTTCGTGGCACTATATAAAAAACCAACCGTGATGCGAATCGCTTACATTTTGTACCTACTTCGTCGCCTTAATATCACGCTGAATGCAGTCAATATTAAAAAAAAAATACTACTGCTACTATAATAAAATGCGCGTCTCCATAGCTACAGGCAATAAAGGTAACGACTATGTTATCAATTACGTTCCATTCATAATAATTGATATCTTTCTCCGGTTACGCGCGGCGCGGTTGTTAAATCATTGATCGCTCGGCGCCGGTCACAATCCGTAGATCATTGGACTGTTAGCGCTGATAGAGTTGCGTACGCGCCGCTGGCAAAGACAATTTTATTTATTACAAGCTTTTTATTATTAATTTTACTTTAGTACTCAGCGCCATCATGTCCCAAACTAAGCAGAAGGCTATGGGTACTAGAAATAGAAAACGAATTAACTTAGTTTTTGTCTGTAAGAAAATAGTATGCCCAAGACGGTCTTGTCTCATCTGAGCAGATTTTATATTTTATTATAAGTATAATATTTATTATACGTAGCAAAGACCCAGACCAAATAGCCGTTTAAATATACTTACAAATATTTGTATGTTTGTACTGTGCCAGAGAGGCGTTCTGTACTGATAAACTAAAATAACCAAACAGATCCTTTAATACAATAATGCTATATCCTGACCGTATTTCGGTTCATCATCATCAGCCTATCACAGTCCACTGCTGGACACAAGCCTCTCCAGGTGTTCGCCACAGGGCAAACATATGGGCGTATACCCATAATCGCCACGCTGGGCAGGCGGGTTGGCGATCGCAGGGCGTAGCTTTTCGCTCCCGTGACGCTGCTGCCCGTGATCCGTCTGTGGTATTTAGCTACGCTGTCAATTGTGATGGTTATACCGCCATCAGTCGGTTGCCAGCGCCTCGTTTGTTATTCGGCAGGATGCACCACGGGCAGGAGACTAACCAAGTAGAAAGTGCTAGATGGGATGTTATATGGACAATATGGATGGACATACGTATTAAACATACATATGGCACACATATTTACATAGGCATAATTTCTATCACAAAAATAAAAACAAAAAAAAAATCAACTTCGTTTTTAAAAAGTATGTTTGTAGTTTGTAGTAGGTAATTCAAAGGTTACTTTTTAAAAATAACGTCCGCGTTAAAAAGGAAAAGTTTAAAATAACGTACACAAAGCCAGTAGGTCACTCCGCACTCGTAACTTGGCCATAATAACAACCTCGCCTCCTGCCGCTCTGTCCATACGACTCGCGTATTTAATCCAACAGTTTAGTGTATGATACGTTAACGTGTAATTTATAGAAAGTCTGCAGTGCATATTTATAGCTCTCACACAAAACCGAAATTGGAGGTTATTTTTATTAATTTTCATTTGTTTTTAGCTGTTCATATTGACATGACCTCCGGGTCGTGCTTCTGTCAATAAGAAGGCTTTCCGGAGCTCGTGGGGTGGGTGGTGCTGGGTGGCAACGCGCGTATGATACCCCTGGTGTTCCAAGCGTCCTTAGGCTACTGTAACCACTTCAGACGACCTCCGGGTCATGTTCCTGTCGGTGAGTAGAGTTTCCGGCGCTCGTGAGGGGTTGGGGTTGGGCCGGCATAGCGGTGGCGACTGACAGGTAACTGACCAGATACTTGCCCGTTGTCACAGCGACTTGGACTTCTCTTTCGCTTTCCATCAGGCGTAGGGAGGCCATTATGTCGAGCTACTATAAAAAAAGACGAGCCGTAGTATAGTTTTCCACCATTGTTATTTAAAATATCATGAATTGGGGTTTTCCCTTGTCACCTCGCTCGAGTCTACTACTCTCTTCTAAATCTGCTGCCTAATCATCATCATCATCATCAGCCCATTACAGTCCACTGCTGGACATAGGACTCTCCAGTTGTTCGCCACTTAGGACAAACGTCTGGAGGATATACCCATAATCGCCACGCTGGGCAGGCGGGTTGGCGGTCGCAGGGCATTGCTTCTCGCTCCGGTGACGCTGCTGCCCGTCATCAGTCTATGGTATTTAGCTACGCCTTCAATTGTGATGGTTATACCGCCACCAGTCGGTTGCCAGCGCCTCGTTTAGTATTCGGCATGATGCACCACGGGCAGATGAGGTTGGCTTGGAGCGAAAAGATGATAGGCCGCTCCTTTACATCCCTGAACGCTTGCTGAACGTCGGCCTCCTTTAATTCCCGCCACATTTCTTTACATATACATTACACATACGAATGGGTCGTAGGCCTCCATGAATTCACCCCCCATTTCCCTACCCCGGGCTTCCTTCATTCAGTCGATACCAGGAGTTCTTCTTAGTATATCTATGTATAATTTAATTCTTCTTCTCAGTCGTTCACTCTTGACAGACTGGTCGTTGTCATGGGGAGTCGTCTGCTACTGTGGTTGCCGCTTTCGCGATCCGTCTCCACCGGTCTCTGCAGGTGGCATGGCGAGAACATTCCACCACAGGCATCCCGGTGACGGACTTGATGGTGTCTGTCCAGCGGGTAGGCGATCGACCCCGTGGTCTGTTACCTTCGACTCTGCCCTGAATCACCAACCGCTCAATGAATTGTTTAATTACGTTTATTCAAATATTACTTGTTGCCAGTGGTTGGCACGCCCAAAGGGATTTTAGTTTCCAAACTGTATGTATATTTAATAAGCGAGCAATGCTTATTGCCGTCCTAAGGGTCGGGCGTACTTAAAACTAATCAAACCAAATACCACTTAGTTCTGTTTACATAATTAATGAAGGCAGTTACAAGAGCTTTTGGGATAAGAACATAGTTGACTGGCTCGGTTGACTGGCTCGATGGCTCAATGGCCGGTGTCTTCTCGGTAGTGTTGTTTTCCGAACCAGTGGTAGCTTTGACGATTTGTGTTTTTTTTAAACCTTTCTGAATAAAGATTATTTTGACATCTTTCTCATTTGCTAGTGAGATCTGGCTTCTGAGCCAAGGGTCGTGGGTTCGATTCCCGCACAGTACAAACATGTTTTGTGTACATGAACATGTCTATTGTATTGGTCTGGGATTTATTGTATAGTATTGATTGGGTCTATGAACCTACTCGTATAATATGTATTTATTTATTTAAAAAAGTATCTTAGTAAGTTTATCAGTTGTCTAGTACCCACAGTAAGAGCTTCGGCCTACTTTCACATACATCACATAGATACAGTGCTCCGATCCCAAAGTAAGTAGCTTCAGCACTTCTGTTATGGGTTTGGGGCTAGATCGCGATGTGTGGCCTACGCCTTCAATTGTAATGGTTTATACCATCACCAGCCGGTTGCCAGCGCTTCGTTTGTTATTCAACAGAATACACCACGGGCAGCTGTGGTGGCTTGGAGCGAAAAGATTATAGGCCCTATATATCTATATTTCCTACATCCCAAGTTCTGTAAAGAGAGTATTACTTTTAAAATCGATCACTCCACGTCTCGTAATACCGATATAATATGTTTGTGTATTTTTCCTTCAAGATACTCGCCCGAATAATATATTTCAATTTATCACTAAAACAACTGGCAAGTAAATTGCGATCGATTAATTTTGAACACAGTAAAGAGAAGATAACAGTAGGGAATCTTCGGAGATAAATCAATCTGTATAATGTGTTTAATTACACCAACCTAGACGGACAAACTTGTTTTCTTTCTTTCTTTCTTTAATTTGGTAGGTTACATATAAGACAAAGCCAAGGGCCCTTGTTAGTTGTAAGAAACTATGTGTAATGTATTAGTAAGTCAAATTAATAAATAATTTAAATCCATCTGCCTCTCACCATTGGACGAGTGGTTAACTAACGTGGAACGTCGCAGGTTCTTCTCGAGAGAAACCATTTTTCGAACACGGTGGGAGTCATTGTTATTTGTATCTGATGATTCATGAGTATTTTATATTTAAGTCTGTATGAATAAAGATATTTTTCATTTTTCAAGTTAGGGTCAATTGTTATTGGATTTCTTATAAAAAAACTTCACGTACCTTTATGTATAAACAAATTAAAAATGCAACTACCGTATTTCCCCTCTCTTCTTAGCCCGTCTCAACCCTTCGATTAATAGGCCTCCTTAAATTTTTCTGGCTAACACAAACACACAAAACCAGCTTCTAGAAATCATAATTTAACCCTGGGACGGTAACAGGGGTGCCTTCAACACCCCAGACGAACAATCATCCGCCGATATTGCGATTAAATTATTAGTTATCTTGCTCTCATATTTTACGTATTCTCCTCTCGTTGGAGAGGGTCAATCAGAGGACGTCGCGCAGTGGGCGACGAAACGACTCAATCTGGAGTTATAGGTACATGTGGGGTGTTGCGTCACCCCTGGTACTATTTACGTGTGCATTTTTTTTTGCTTCTGCTGAACGATTATTTCCTTTTTTTACTTTATTATGACTGTCCTAAGTGATATTGATATTCAGTGCTATTTACAAGATATTGCTGAAGACAAAAAAGGCAAGAAATTAAAAAAAAATTGTACCAAATGCCAAAGACCTCAACACCGTCAAGAAAATTGTTGTCTGTGTGTCTAACACCATTTCTTCTCAATTTCTTTCGTTAACCCTGTTTAAAATACTGTTTGATCTCGATAGTGAAATTCCATTTGTTTGTTTAATTAAGATAAATATTATATTTCATTGCTGTTGTGTTTATATTTTGAATCAAAAAATTTGGGGTGACCCGACACCCCTGTTACCATTTACGTAAGAGCAAATTATGTTACTATCCCAGGGTTAAGTGCTTTACTGTTTCAAAATATACTGTTACATTCGAGTCTGCCGGTCGGTGATAACATCAGCGCCGAACCGCATGGAACCGTAAATTCGGTAATGAGATTGCGATTTGTAAGCGTGTTTTGTTTGTGGGAGCCCGTATTATTAAGGTTGCAGTAATCATTTATTGCCGATGCCGAAATTTTGGCCATGAGTACTACGCAGAGTAGAATTAACGTGCTTTTTGATGATCGCAGACATTTGTCACTGTAATTTTTCCGGCGCTAGGCTATGGACAAATATAACAATAGAAAAATCCTAATAATACTTAATTATGTTTTTTATTTGATTGCACCAGAATCTTTTGAAATTGACTTGCCCTCATTACAATATGAAGGTTTAGTTAAATATCTATAAAAAAATAACCCTAGATGTGGTACGCTGGGCTACATAGCGCCATCTAGTCACTAACTAAGCCGAAGCTTGCACTATGGGTTCTAGACAATCGATGCCTCGAATGAACACTAACTTAAAAATTTAGTTTTTTACGCAATAGGCCATTCGTAAAACGTATAAGTTCCTGTTCTAAACACACACCAGGCTTAATACCCCGAGTCTAAACCCTAGTAGGTTTACGGCGACAGAACAAACTAAAGTCCAGTTTCTCGACATTAATTCAAGTGGAATGAGAATCGTCACGCGATAACACGAGAGCAGACATAATAGAATGTAATGTCTTTGTGAAAGTCGTCTGCGCCCACGGACAGCTGAAGTTATATAGAATAACCGCTGATAATTATGTAGGGAGTTAGTGGCCACCTAAGTTTAAATTGCCGCCGTTAACTTTAAGTTGACAATAAATAGATAACCCAGACATGCCGCACTGGGTCAGAGCGCCATGCTAGACAACTGATAAACTTCATTATCATCATCATGAGCCTATTGCAGTCCATTGGACATAGGCCTCTCCAGTAAGGGAAAACATTTGGAGGATATGCCCAAAATCACGTTTTGTAAGTGTTTTTTTTAAAAACCTATACAAATAAAGATTATTTCGACTTTGACTTTGACACCACGCTGGGCAGGCTGGTTGGCGATCGCAGCCATGAAAATACTGTGCAGTCTATGAGCACTTTTACTAAAAAGTACGGTATCTTTTTTTTTAGTAGCTCGACATAATGGCTTCCCTACGCCTGATGGAAAGCCAAAGAGAAACCCAAGTCGCTGGGACAACTGGCAAGTAACTGGTTAGTTACCTGTCAGTTGCCACTGCCATGCCGGCCCAACCCTAACCCCTACAAGCTCCGGAGACCCTACCCTACCAGCAGAAACACGACCCGGAGGTCATTTGGCTGCGGTATTCTATAGGGTGGAGGTCCTTCCCCGGACGGGCAGCTCAATACGAGCGAAGATTCGCTATGCCTTACCTCTCTTAATCTATCTTACATCTGCCGAACCATTTGCCTGTGGATCTTTCTTCCAGCACACATGTTCCCTTTTTCTTATAGTCTTGAGTCTTTTCAAGGGGACTTGAAGCGGCACTTAAGCAGATCCATCGCACTAACTAAGCTTGATGCGGATCGCTTACATTTTGGGCTTCATCGTCTGATGAACATCAGTCAGGAAGCGTCATTTTGACGTTCTAATCATCATCATCCTAGCCTTATTCCCGATTGTCTCAGGGTCGGCTTCCCAAATTGAGAGATTTGGCGAGGGCTAAGCTTTTACACAGAGCGACTGCCATCAGAACTCCGCAACACTTATGGTAAGCTATACCCATTCCCAGTTTAGGCGTCAGAGTTATGATCATCTCTGATATGATGTAACGACTGCTATCTGACTTGGTAAAGATAGCACCCGGGACCAATAGCTTAATGTGCCTTCCGAAGCACGGAGGAAATCGGTGTCAAATTTTGGTCACCCATCATCGGGTTGACCGCGCCAATGGTTGCACAACGTTGCGATCATTGTCAAGCGAACAAGACCGCAGCGTCACCGAGCTCCTCAAGACAATTCATTTTGACGTTCTAATATTATAAAAAAAAACATCGGGCGCCGGTTTTTGATGAGTATTGTTAAGTGAGACTACGTGAATAAATTCCTAGTCCGTTGCCACTAACCTGTAGGATCAATCTGGCTATACACAAATAACTTCCAATCAAAATCCCAGATACCACTTCCTAGCTAGATTGTCTCTTTAGTATAAGATGCTATTGACCTCCTCACGCAATTTCAAACCTTCTAACAATCACTTGAAGGTTGCGATCAAAGTGTGAATTGCGCAAACGCATCCGTCAATGCATATTCAACGAAATTACCGAAGGTACCTGCGCCGCTATAAATATTCAAGCACGTTCTCAATACTTAAAACATTCGCATCCACAATGCCTTTCCATGCAGAATACATTAAAGATTTTCTTTGTAAAGAATTAAACAGCGAGCAGATCTACTGTTGAGAAATTAAAACGTTGAACGGTTTAAGACTTTTATGGTTGGTATTACTAAATGGATGAGATAGTAAATAATAGTCCGAAGTCTTATAAAAATATATGTGTATATTATTTAGTTATACACGAAATACAATTATAGTTAGATGCGGTACAAGTGTGCGGTAGGAATGCGCGGCGGAGAACGACTGGAGATTCGGGGACACATTGTTCGAAATGCGTACGCAACAAAAAATACTAACGTTTACAAAAACTACTAACGTAGGGCTGCCACATCATTCCTCCCCTTTGAAAGAAAAATAATTAGGTACATAAAATCATAAAATAGTAAAAAGTTGTACAAGGTTGTTACAAATACAAAGTTACATTTTACATTCATTGGTTGTACTGTGACAACTGGCAATAAATTTAAAAAAACAAAAAATGCTGCCCCTTTCAGCATTTGGCTATAATAAATTTTGTCATTGTTCCTAGTAATAAATATTGCTTTTTTGCAGTCGTTGTCTGGCGTGGCGCTGTGTCCACATGTGATCGCTTAAGTTACATTTCGTGGGATAACAATTCTAAGTATACACTTTAAATAAACATTTTTGAGAAACACATTTTAGCATCCTGAGAATTCTTAAAAAAATCGTTTGAGTATAATAAATTTAGGCAGTTAAGTACACTAAAAATGTCACAAGCAAAATTGAAAATAGGAAACAAAAAATCCTTATTCTAAGTAGGTAGGTACTTATAGTTATAGCATAACATTCCACGAATACATTTTGTATGAGTTGTAACGAGTACGGGTAAATGTGTCTGTCGAGGGTTGGTGTCACCAAAAAAAAAGGTTACCAAGTCAACTCATCTTCCTAGTTTATTTACATAAATCGTACTGGTGGTTTGATTACACGACCATGACGTGTTACGACATTTTTTGTATGGTAATCGCTAGTGTTGTCAATCACTTTACGGTTATTGTTTGATGATAATTTCTCGAGAGGAGAATTTTCTTTATTTTGGTGAATATCATCGTTAAATTGGTTGTCTAATACGTAAGCTGGCTTCAATCTATCAATTGAAATGCGAACTTGGCGATTAGGTAACTGAATTAAAAATACTTTAGGGTCTCGTTCTAGGACCTTAAATGGACCATCGTACGGTGGCTTTAATGATTTGTGCACCGTGTCGTCCCTAATAAAAACATAGTTGCATTTATCTAAATTAGGATGGACAAAAAATTTTTTCGAACTGCGGGCATTTTGATTACATGGAGTATATTTGCCTATTGTGTCGCGAATTTTGCTAACTAGAGTGAGCGGATCAGTGGAGTCACGTTCTAGTGTAACATCGTAGAATTCTCCTGGTAATCTTATTGTTCGACCAAAAGTTAACTCTGCCGCGCTCACTCCGCTGTCGCTGCGACAAGCGGCGCGCAATCCTAACATCGCGGTGGACAATTCGTCAATCCAACAATTATTATCCAAGCGTGCCATCAGTGATGCTTTCAGCGATCTGTGCCATCGTTCGATTGCGCCATTGCTTTGGGGGTGATATGGCGTAGTACGAATTTTATCAACCCCTAATAATTTCATTAGGTTACTAAACAGATTGCTTTCGAACTGACGTCCTTGGTCGCTAGTAAGCTTCACTGGGCAACCATAGCGCGATATCCATTCATCATAAATTGTTTTAGCGACAACCTCAGCTGAAATTTCTTTTAGCGGAAATGCTTCCGGCCACCGTGTGCATCTATCTATGATAGTTAAGCAATATCTATACCCTTGTGGAGAAGTTGGTAGCGGTCCAACTATATCTACATGGATGTGCTCAAAACGGTTTACTGCCGGGAATTGTCCGAGTTGTGAAACGGTGTGTCTACTGATTTTAGACTTTTGGCATTGTATGCATGCCCTAGCCCATTGTCCTATGTCTTTGTTCATACCAGGCCAAAAGAATTTTTTGGAAATTAATTTTCGTGTGACGCGTACTCCAGGATGACTTAAGTTATGAATAGAAGTAAATGCAAGTTTTCTAAATTTTTCTGTTAAGTACGGTCTAATTTGATTAGTGGAAACTTCACAATAAATTGATTTGTTACTCGTGGGAACAAAACATTTCTTTAGATGTATATTGCTGTTGTAATTATTGTTTGATTGTAGCAAATATTCATCTTTTTCTTGATCCTCGGCAAGCTGATTGTAATCAAAAGTAGTCGGACAATAAACTGTTTCGACACGTGATAACGTATCGGCTACTATGTTATCCGAACCGTTAATATGCTGTATGTCAGTTGTGAATTCGCTGACAAAAAGCAATTGCCTTGTACGTCTAGGAGTTTCCTTATCATCTTTGCCAGATTTAGTAAAGGCGTGACATAATGGTTTGTGGTCTGTATATACCGTCAGAGGTCGACCTTCAAACAATTTGCGAAAGTGTTTTATAGACATGTAAATGGCTAATAATTCACGATCGTAAGTGCTGTATTTCTGCTGAGACTGAGTCAATTTTTTCGAAAAGTAACCTAGCGGTTGCCATGAGTTACCTGCTCTTTGTTGTAAGACTGCGCCTACGCAATTATTGGATGCGTCTGTCATTAAAGCTAATGTCGCGTTTAAGTGCGGATGAGAAAGTGTAGTAGCGTTTTGTAACGCTGTTTTACACTGCTCAAATGCGTGGACAGCTTTTTCGTTCCATGCGATAAGAGATTTGTCTTTCTTTTTAGTATTTACTAAATATTTATTAAGTTCTGACTGATAGTACATAGTGTTAGGCAAATGTGAGCGATAAAAGTTAACCATGCCTAAGAATCGTCGTAAATCCTGCACTGTTTTAGGCTTTGGATAATTTACAATAGCGTCTACTTTGTCTTGTAAGGGTTTTATACCCTCAGCACTGACTTCATGACCTAAGAAATCAATTTTACTTTGTCCAAACGAACATTTTGCAAGGTTGATGGTTAAGCCAAATTGTTTAAAACGTTGAAAAACTAGTTCTAAATGTATTTTGTCTTGGGCCTCATCAATACTGGCTGTAATTAAATCATCAAGATAACAATACACAAAATCTAAGCCTTGTAGCACGATATTCATGAATCGTTGGAATGTTTGTGCTGCATTACGTAAACCGAAGGTCATTCTAGGAAACTCAAAAAGGCCAAAGGGCGTAATAATAGCTGTTTTCGATATGTCCTCGGGTGCAATAGGGATACAATGATAAGCTCTATTAATGTCAATTTTCGAAAATACTTTTTTTCCTGCCAAGATATATGTGAAATCATGCAAACGCGGGATTGGGTATCGGTCGGGCTTGGTGATTGAATTTAATTGTCGATAGTCTCCACATGGCCTAATATCGCCATTTTTCTTAGGTACTATGTGAAGTGGACTTGCCCAAGCGCTATTAGATGGTCGACATATACCAGCGTCTTGCATAATACGGAATTCTTCTTTGGCTTTTTTGTATCTATCGGGCGGCAAAGGGCGCGCCCGAGCATGCACCGGCGGACCAGATGTTTCAATGTAATGAAATATATTATGAGGTGTTGTATTTTCCTGGAATGACATTGGTTTCGTAATCTCCTTATACTTATTTAATAATTCACTATAAGGATGTACGTCACTAATTGTTTTAATACTAGACATATTAGTACTGACTAATGAACCAATTATATTTAAATCTGTCACCTGATCTCGAAGTTTACGTGCACTGAGATCCACAATTAACTTATGATGCGTAAGAAAGTCTGCACCTAAGATGGGTTGTTTTACGTCGGCTATTACAAAATCCCAACGGTAAGGTCTACGTAACTTTAAATTAAGTTCTAGTGTCTTTATACCGAATGTTTTAATTTCAGTACCGTTCGCGGCGTACAATTTATAATTATCGCACTGAGGAAAACACTTTTTACGCGTAACGGGTAACACTGACACATTGGCACCTGTATCTACTAAAAATCGTAGACCACTGTTGATGTCTGTAACACAAAGGCGGTTGCAAGGCGAAACGGCACTAACCTCCGCCGACGGCTGTGCCTCGCCCTTTAGTTTTCCGGCTGGAATAATGGCTGCTTCCAAGCGCACGGCTGCAGGCATTTGTATGCCTTGTTTTTAAATTTTCGGTGGTAAAAACAAATACCTTCTGTACTGCTGTCAAGACGTGAGCGCTGCGCCGAGGAACTTCGGCTCGAGCTGGCCGATCGCGAGCGGTGACGAGGATGTTGTCTCCAATTCTGCTGTCTCGGTCTGCCACGCTCCAAATTCATCATGCGGGTGCTTAATTTAGCGATTTCAGCCATTATGAGTGCAGTGTCGTTTGTGCTGGTGGAGGTCCGCGACACTTCGGATACATGGGCTGGGCGGGCTACGTCCGCGACCTTGTCTGCCACGGCTGCCAAACGGTCCAGGTCGGTAGTGTCGGTGACGGCGAGGACTGCTCGTACTGTTGCAGGCAAATGACTTTGCCAGAGCACGCAAAGAGTGTCGTCAGGTATATTATCCCTAGCCAGATTTCTCATGCGATGGAGCAGCTGTGACGGTTTTTGATTTCCGAGCTCCATCTCACCAATAAGCTTTTCTATTTGCCTAGTCTTTGATTCCTCGTATAGAGTGAGTAGTTTGACTTTTAAGGCGTCATATTTTTTTGATTCGGGTGGTCTGGCTAAGAAGTCACTGATTTGTAATATTACCTCTTTAGGTAACTTTGATACAACCAGGTCGAATCGTGAGTCGTCTCCCAGTTTCTGTGGCGCTAATATGGCTTCCGTTCTGTAGAACCAAACGCGTGGCTGGTCTTCCCAGAAATCAGGTATCCGTGAAAGTACGGATACGGACATGATGTCGCTGGGTGATTGGATTGCCTGCTCGAAGACCGCTGCAGATCCTGGCTGTTGCTGGATCGGATTCATTTCACTTCACGTTAATTAATAACTTTGATGAATTTAAAAAACTGTTCAAACACAAACGTACGGGGTCACCACTTTAAGACTTTTATGGTTGGTATTACTAAATGGATGAGATAGTAAATAATAGTCCGAAGTCTTATAAAAATATATGTGTATATTATTTAGTTATACACGAAATACAATTATAGTTAGATGCGGTACAAGTGTGCGGTAGGAATGCGCGGCGGAGAACGACTGGAGATTCGGGGACACATTGTTCGAAATGCGTACGCAACAAAAAATACTAACGTTTACAAAAACTACTAACGTAGGGCTGCCACAAACGGCAAGGTAAACACTTGGTAGCCTAACAACAATAACTTGTTGTCATATATGTGACATCCAGATTGTTGCGTAGCAACAAGAGAAGTTGTTGATATGTCTGCCATGTAAATAAATAGTGATGAATCTTGCTATCCTATAATTTCAATTACATACACAATAATTGGCGACGAGTATGCCTTATTCTACGGAAAAACTAGCACGAGTACGTGCATGCTTACGCGGCACGCTTACAAAATCGTGGAATTACATAAATACGCAAGATAATTTTTCCAACGAAGAAATTGAGTCGCGTTTACAGACGCTCGACAAAACATTGAGTAAATTTCAGGAATTACAGGAACAGATAGAACAAGAAACCGAAGAGGAAAATATGGAACTACAAATAGATTACAGGTACGAATTTGAAGAATGTTACACCAATTTGAAAACGAAATTGATGACCTTACGGACATGTCACGATTCTACAATTTACGAACCCAATCCAACCTTACCCGACACAAGAACTCGTGCCACCACTTCTGAAATTACACCGAAACTAAATTTTGTTCCCTTTCAAGCAAACGAATCCTTCAAAAATTTTACAAACAGATTGACAGTTTACCTTCTACTGAATAAAATTTTTGATACGAAGATGAGAGTATACACCCTTTTGACTACTTTACCACCTGAACTTCATGAAAGGATTTACGACCTTTGCGCACCAGAAGATCCACTAAGTAAGAATTTCGAAGAACTTATACAAATTTTGGATGAATATATTGATCCGAAACCCAGCATTTGGACCTTACAACACCAATTTATATCACGTTTACAACGAAAAGATGAAACGGTAGCGATATACGCATCAGAACTTAGAAGACTTGCTTCTAAATGTGAATTTCATTGCACAAATTGTGAGAAGACAACTTCGGAAAGCTTTCTATGTCTGCAATTTATTCGAGGATTGAAAGACAGTGATATACGTACAAAAATTCTACAAGATCGAACAACGCCATCTTTCTCACAATTAGTCTCTACAGCAACGGCACAAGAATTGGGAAAATTAGAAAATTCAAAAATTTCATCAGACCAACAACGATTTCCCGAACCTATCCAGAAAGTTGATACGCCTACATCAAACAGTAACATATTTAGTAAATCTAAATACACGGAAGCCTACAGAAAGACAAGATCGCCTACAAATATTAAAGACTTGCATGGAAAATGCTACAGGTGCGGTAATGCGAATCACCGTGCAAACGAATGCGGAGCCATTAACAGTACATGTTCGAAGTGTCAAAAGAAAGGTCACTTAGCTAAAGTCTGCCTACGCAAGAGTACAACACACCAAATACAAGATTCGAAAAGTTACGCTAGTGAAGAGACCATGGGTGATATTCACCGTATTAAAATTCACAGAACCTCTACACCATTTCACCCCGCTACCGACGGACAGGCGGAACGAACAGTGCAGACGAAGAAAGAGGCACTACGTGCTATGAAGGGGGAGAGAGGGAGCCTTGTTGAGAGAATTGAGTACGCAGGGTATGGCTCCATTACGAAGTCACGGTGCCACGTGGACAAGGCATCGGGGCCAGATGCTGGCGGCCCCCCCTCGTGCCGAAGCCAGGAATCGCTGGGGAGGCGTGTCATATATGTGACATCCAGATTGTTGCGTAGCAACAAGAGAAGTTGTTGATATGTCTGCCATGTAAATAAATAGTGATGAATCTTGCTATCCTATAATTTCAATTACATACACAATAATTGAGGGAGCCTTGTTGAGAGAATTGAGTACGCAGGGTATGGCTCCATCACGAAGTCACGGTGCCTCGTGGACAAGGCATCGGGGCCAGATGCTGGCGGCCCCCCTCGTGCCGAAGCCAGGAATCGCTGGGGAGGCGTGTCATATATGTGACATCCATATTGTTGCGTAGCAACAAGAGAAGTTGTTGATATGTCTGCCATGTAAATAAATAGTGATTAATCTTGCTATTCTATAATTTCAATTACATACACAACACTTGTGTTTGTGTGTGGTCAGTTAAAAGGCTAATTCAAAGTCAAGTCAAAGTCAAAATAATGTTTATTTGTATAGGTTTAAAAAAATACTTACAAATCGTCGAAGCTACCACCGGTTCGGAAAGCAGCATTCTACCGAGAAGACACCGGCAAGAAACTCGTGTAGTTGCTCTTTCAACATAGTGTTTACAATATTGTCATCGCATTCATATTTTTAACTACGACCACGTCATACAGTCTAGGGCCTTCTGAAACCTTACAAAATTAATTATGAATTAAACTAAAAAGATAAATTAACACGCTTTATATGTGCCTAATGCATTCCCCTCTAAAAAAAAGTTACTTTGGGATCGAGTCGATAAGAATGTGAGATTCTCAATACAAATACTTATTAAATTACTTCTTAAAAACTGAGAAAAAACCGCAATTACAATAACTATTGGGCAAAGCGAGCATCTTAATCGATGAATTATTGCTCGATTACATCGAATTAACATCGATGGCCGGATTCCTCGGACGATAATTCGATAATTCGCGATAATTCGAGCGATTACTCGTCGCGGCGCGGACGTCCCGCGTTGCTTTCTTGTTGCCGACGTGTCAAAGGGGTAATTGTGGGAGTCGGCTGTGGTATTGATGGTAGTACTTTGATTGACCCACACCGGTAAACTTTTTTATCAATTATCTTGGCCACAATTAGCCTGGTATTATGTGATAAGTTTACGAAGGAGCGCGCTTACCCTAAATACCGATTCACTCGCGTCTTGGAGATTATAATATGGCTCGCAGAAAAAAAATGCGGTAAAGAACTCCATAGTTTGGCCGTTTGTATTAAGAAAGTCGAGGCGAAACGCACCCTGCAAGTCTATGTGACTGGCACCATAAAACAATGCCTTTTCCATGTTATTCTTAACTTGGCTCCCTAAGTAGTTTCAGCCCAGGGCCCCGACGACAAATTGACGATCCGTCTCTGTACTGTTCAGATTTAAACTATCTTCTTTAGTATACTAGGTCAAATACTTCAATCATGCCACATTGCTTCCAGTACACGGCTCAGTAAATCCAATCTTCTCGACATGAAGGCTCCATACAGACTCGGTAGTCACATAACATCGTAAAGGAATTTGCACTGAAATGAAATTTTACGAAAGCAATATTCAAATAAAAATCCCGCGGGACCCGGCGGCGGTTGTGAAAACTTTATAGGAGTTGCTCTGATTTTCTATTCAACTATAATGTGCCTACGTTTGACGGAAATTTCTTTTACAATTTTGATTTGAGTCTCCAAAATGATTAAGAATAATACAAGTAAAATTTATTATACTTACTAGGATATCACAACATACTAACTTTCTTTAACGTTCTTCGTAATATGGTAAACAAAATATTCATAACACAAAAAAAAACAGAATTAAATTTCGCTTTTAATTTTTGGTGTCCAAACCCCCAGGCTGTTTTAACATTATCAAAATAATTACGGCAACAATAAAAGGCATCTCCGCAAATACCGGCGCCATATACGACGAACAAAAGACATCGCCCGAGAAATATGAGCCTTTTACGTCACGTTGTGTGGTCCGCCCTCAGCGCGCAAAACAAGCAGAATTAAGTTATTAACCAATGCAAATTAAGCTGATATGGTAATGAAAGTACTTACAACATGCGCACGCGGCGATACATAAACAGTCACACTACGCACGGAACTCTCAACCCTAACTTAGAACTGTAAAGGCGATATTTGCTTGAGTCTACGCCCTATCTGAGGGTCAACTTCAATGGTAACCGTTACATATGGTAATGCCAGGTTCGATTCACGATACGGACTTGTCGGGATAATCTGTCAAAGGCTTACATGTCTTTATCGTTTGTGGCTTGGCGCAGTAACGGATCAAAGTTTCCGCATTACGGATGAAGAAATCGAAGCGTGTATTTCTTGTTATTTAGTGCTGGTAAATGTCAGATACAGCTTATAATAAGCATTGCTGGATTTGTAGTTAAAATTGCGAGTGGTACCAGTCGCCTGACAAAATAAATAAATAAAAACGAATACTGGCTCGATGGCTCATTTGGTAGTGACCTCTGCCCTCTGAGCCAAGGGTCGTGGGTTCGATTCCCGCACAGTACAAACATTTGTGTTCATGAACATGTCTGTTTGTATTGGTCTGGGTATTTTCTATATATTATATGTATTTATTTACAAAAAAAATGTATCTAAGTAAGTTTATCAGTTGTCTAGTACCTACCCATAGTACAAGCTTCGGCTTAGTTTGGGGCTAGGTGGCGCTGTGTGGCCCAGCGTGGCATGTCTTGGGATATTTATATTTATTATTATATTTAATAGGGAACTGGGATGGGATGTAAGGGAGCGACCTATCGTCTTTCCGCTCCAAGCCAACCTCACCCGCCCGTGGTGCATCCTGCCGAATAACAAACGACCCATCGGTCGCCGTTAGCCTCGCTCGGCTGCCTTCGGTCCAATCGAATTGAAGGACGAAAAAAAGTACCACAGCTGTCCCCGTAGGGCGGGAACAGTGGTACTTTGTTTCCCCTTAGAACGGAGACAATGGGAAGTATTTTTAAATATTTAATTGAAGTACCACTGTTCCCGTAGGACGGGGACAGCGCGTACGGGGACAACGGTAATAAAGGAACTCTTTAAGCGTCAACTCTGGATCTGGATCCTAATGAATATTTTTTTAAGCTTTTAACACATTTTCATTTTGGGATATAAAGGAGTAACTTATCATCTTTTCGCTCCAAGCCACTCTCACCTGCCCGTGTCTTTATTTGGCACTTGCGGCCAATAAACCTACATACAAGGCATTGCACACAATAGTGTGCTAAAGCAATGGTCTCCAACCAATAGCCTGTAGGCCGTATCACCGATTACGAGAATACTTGAGCATAGACGTAAGAGTTCACCTGTGCGAGTCATTAATTCTGTCGAAGCTAAATTATGCGGATACTGTAATTGGTATGGGCCTTTTAGCTCGAACTAAGGCTGTGATACAGCGGCTTCAGAACTCTTGTGCCAGGTTTTGTTTCCATATACCTCCGAGGTCTCATATAACTCCTTACTTAAACAGCAATAATTTAATGAAAATGGAAACGCGTCGACAATTACATTTTGCTTGTTTGTTGTTTGGAGTTATAAAAGCCAAAAGTCCATCCTATCTTTTCGGTAAGCTTAAATTTACACAGCGACAATCACGGTTTAATGACAGATTGATATGTCCAACTCATAACACAGCAGCTTTTCGTGGAAGTTTTAAATACTCAGCTTCAAAGTGTTGGAACAACATTCCTCCACCTGTCAGACTTAGTTGCAATATTGGATCTTTCAAATACAAATACAAAAGCCACTTATTGTTATCTCAACAGTCCGATTAACCTTAAATTACCTTGTATTATATTTATTTTTATTTCGTAAAGAATAAACATAATCTGTATATATATCGTACATAAGTACATATCTGTTTCTATATAATATATAATTAGCGTATCTGTCATCTCATCACACACTTAATATGCCCACCTATTTAATGTATCACCCAGTCATTTAGGTATCATTATTATATGCAGTACAATCAAATGTAGGTATATAACAAACTGTTGTTTTCTTTCTGATATTTTGTTAATGAGCCATATGTAATCAGCACTGTTTAATCCAAACTGTTTATCCGTAACCAGATGCCATCTGCTAAGGTATCCGCAGAATACCAGCGCCGTGGCAGCGGTGCCACGGCAATAGCTGAGCGGGGACCTGTTTGGCACACATTTAATTAATTTTTAGTTCTTAAGCTTTCTATTTGATTGTATGAAAATGTTTGTGCCAAATAAATTTTATTCTATTCTATTCTATTCTATACCGAGCAGCCAACTTGGCGATAAGATCCGGTCGTGAACTTGACCTGCGCGGGCGACGGGAGGCCGACAGCTGGCGGGTAACAAACAAGTGCTCTATTACGTGTTGTACCCGAGCTACTTAGAAAGAAATAATAAAGTTTTTATCCACCACGCGGGAAAGCCCGCGTAAGACTAAAAGCTCGGCAACTCGGCAGGATGCACCACGGGTGGGTGAGGTTGGCTTGGAGCGGAAAGATGATAGGCCGGTCCCTTACATCCCATCCCAGTTCCCTATTAGGTTTTTTTTTGTGGATGAAGTTTGTACATACAGTTAGAAATGCCAATAATTATGGCCGTATTAGAATTAGAATTCGCCATCGTGGTAGAGAGATTGGCCTGTCTGCGTCAGGGACTTGCAGACTACCCAGGGTGCGCCGGACGTAAACAAAACTTTAATATGTTCAGAGAATATAGTCAGGTAGGGGTAATCTGATGGGTCGGACCTTGCCTGCGAGTGTGGGCCCCTCTCCAGACCTTTGTCTCGCCAGGTCTGGTGACCCACGAGTGGAGAGACTTGCTCGCTCACTGAGCTAATGTCCGTGACTGGGGGTGGGAAACACTAAGCACAGCGTGTTTGATTTCGATTTTTTTTTATAGTAGCTTGACATAATGGCTTCCCTACGCCTGATGGAAAGCGAAAGAGAAGCCCAAGTCGCTGTGACAACTGGCAAGTAACTGGTTAGTTACCTGTCAGTTGCCACTGCCATGCCGGCCCAACCATAACCCCCCACGAGCTCCGGAGACCCTACTCACCAGCAGAAACACGACCCGGAGGTCATTTGGCTGCGGTATTCTAAAGGGTGGAGGTCCTTCCCCGGACGGGCAGCTCAATTCGAGCGATGATTCGCTATGCCCTACCTCTCTTAAATCTTTTCTCTCTCTTAATTCTTTTTTTTGCGTATCGATTTGCCATCGATACCGCAAAAAAAGAAGACCATATTAAAAAATAATAATTAGTGAAATATACAAGCGACCCGCCCTCGCTTCGCTTCGGCATTACGCAAAAGGTTTACAACCTCCTTCTTGAATCACTCTATATATCATCATCTCTAGACCTCTCCAGTTGTTCGTCTTTAGGGCAAACATCTGGAGGATATACCCATGTATATCCTCCAGATGCTCATATTAGAATTTTAATGGGTGATAATGGAATCACCTAATAAAATATACTGCATCATAATCCTTTGCGTACTTCTATCTTCTTCGACACAAAAGCGACTTTATTTTATACTGTGTAGTAAATACTTCAACTCTCACAATACAACCAACCAAATTTCCCAACCTACCACTACCGTCCCATTCCCTGGAAACAAGCCCCATAAATCGCAATAGAAACTGATAACTGACAAACGAAATCCCTATTGCCATAAAGTCGCACCTATTGAGAGCATTGTCCGACGGCTATTGCGTCTTTATCTCGATCTCCGAATTTCGTAAGGCGCTGTTTCGTCGTCGGCGTTGCATAACATCAGTAAAATCACACTTGGCCCGATGGCCCCGCGGAAATGTATCGAGGATAGAACGGCCCTATCATCGTCAACAGTCTGCAAACCTCCCCCAGTGACAATAATTGTCATTTGGCGGGATGCATCTTAGTCACTGTCACTTCGATCGATCCTGGGTTTCTCGCATCCAGCACTTGCCAGCAGTCCTGCGCAAATCGTCACTCCACCTGGCCTGAGGGCTTTACGTTTGCCGAGACGCGGTCTCCACTCCAGAACTCGTCAACCCCAACTCTCGGTTCTGCGGCTGATGTGGCCAGCCCACTGCCGCTTCAGCTTACTAATCAGATGAGCTATGTCATTTCGGATTCGATCCCGCAGAGAGACGCCGAGCATAGCCCTTCTTATAAACAACAATAATGTTGTAAGCACTAGATAAGTTCAGATCTTGCGCCACCGATGTCATCTGAGTCACCGGTCGGTATCGCGTCTCGCGTTACTCCTGCACTTCCCGTTGCACAAATGCAGCTGACATAAGCTACTGAATGCAACCACTGGGTAGGGTGACCGTTGAACGTACAGCGGTGAGAGATGAGTCATTGATCAGCGTAATACGGTATCAGACACATCACTACATAGTATGAAAAAGTCGCTTTTCGTGTCTGTCTCTATCTATAGATCTCTAAAAATAAGCAACGGATTTTGGTGCGTTTTTTTTAAATAGATAGAGTGATTCAAAACTGCTTTTATAGCCTTGTTATTATACCTATAAACCTTGCGGTTTATAGGTATAATACCGTAGCGCCGACGATGATGATGAATTGCACGGAAAAGAGAGGTAGGGCATAGAGAATCTTCGCTCGAATTGAGCTGCCCGTCCGGGGAAAGACCTCCACCCTATAGAATACCGCAGCCAAATGACCTCCGGGTCGTGTTTCTGCTGGTGAGTAGGGTCTCCGGAGCTTGTGGGGGGTTAGGGTTGGGCCGGCATGGCAGTGGCAACTGACAGGTAACTAACCTGTTACTTGTCACAGCGATTTGGGCTTCTCTTTCGCTTTCCGTCAGGCGTAGGGAAGCCACTATGTCGAGCTACTATAAAAAAAAGATACCTTTTTTTTATAAAAAGAGCGTTCAGGATGACCTCACTCTACTGATGGTAGGCGGTTGTGAGGTCTAAATGTTAGGTCGACAGGAACATTAGAGCACCTTCCGCGCCTGTCGCCCTCACTCTGAAGGCCCACTGAGATGCCATTTCACGCCCCGCCTAAAGAACCCAGGATTGTAAGAGGAAGGAAACACATGAGCTGGAAGGGCATTCCATGACTTAATGGCACGGGGCAGGAACGAGGAACTAAACCTCTTGGTCTTACTGTGGTATCTACTTCTGTTTTAAGAAGAAATATCTTGTGATACTGTTCTATCCGGCCAGTAAATGTTTAATAACAATTCTTATAATTATCAAGCAAAATTGTTTCTTTGAAAATAATAAGGAGCAAACACTCTTTATAAAACAAAAGCCTTCATCGTCTTATGAACTAATTGAAATTTCTTTTGTTCCAGGTACGTTTTCTATCGCAAACATTTCGTCTACAATTGTGGAGAAACATTACTTATTCAAATGATTCAATTTATTATTTAAATCGTCGTTGAATGCGGTTGGAACGTTATCAAAGCGTTGGTAAGTTATGTATGTAAATGTTAAATAGAAGCAAACTTCTTCGTTCATTCTTAGAATAGGACAACTAAGAAGTGTTTATGTAGATTCGTTAAACACCAGTCGTCTGATTTGAATCTTCATCCTCACGATGAAATGATAGATAGACACAGTTGACTTAAAACGTATGTTTCATGTATGTTTGAACGCGCATCACGCAAAAACTACTGCATGGAATTGAATGCGATTTTCGCAAATGTATTGTTAGAGGTCTAACTTAAAATTTAGGCACCATTTTATGGAAGTCCGTTATTTTTGAAACCCGATATCCACGCGTGTGATGCTGCCGGCACAGCTTAGTTTATTTATACTAAAGTACCAGATATTAACGGATACTGGCGTCTCCCAAACCAAATTAAAAAAGTTCGTCCACGAAATTATCCCCACCGGGAATCGAACCAGCAACTTTCGGATATTCCGCGCTTTCGTCTTCGGCTTCGTCACCGTGATCGTTAACTTCCTGTATCTTACATAATAAACGAAGTTAGAGTCAAGTTAGCGAAGTTATCCTGCGTCGCGGTGGCTGTGAACAAAACTTTTTCCTGTAGCGGTGTGTTTCCCTCGGAAATAAGTATCAAATATTTGGCTTTCAGAAGCTCTTTTTAAGTAGTGCCAGAACAAAGTGGTTTTGCTTCGCCTGATGGAAAGCAAAGAAGAAAACACAATTCGTTGCAGCAACGGAAAAATATATAACCAAATATAAACGTGTCAGTTGCCGCCACCATACTGGTCTGTAAGGTAGTTAAATATATAAATAAATATAACCCGAGACATGCCACGCTGGGCCACACATCGCCGTCTAGCCCCAAACTAAGCCGAAGCTTGTACTATGGGTACTAGTACTAGACAACTGATAAACTGACTCTTTTTTATGCAAGAGGCGGCAGACGATCAAATGTAATGCCTGCTGATAAGTAGTCGACACCGCCCATGGCAACTCAAATCGAGTTAGGAGTACGCTCGTTTCTTGAAGGCTCCCAAGTCGTAGCTGTTCGGAAAGACTGACGCAGAGAGTTGGTTCCACAAGACCGACGCGCGAGGCAAGAAGTTCCTCATAAAGCGTACAGTCGAGGATCGCCAACCATCGATATGATGAGGATGAAATTGCAATCGGTTACGTGTGGTGTGGATTAGATACTATTTTTTTTTTATAAATAAATACATATTATACATAGAAAAAATCCAGTCCAATCCAACACAAATGTTTGTGCTGTTCTCTCTAGACACTGACAGATGCTGAAATGCGAAAGAAATTAGGATGTGTGATCGTGTTTCATAGAGTATACGGTGATCGCCAGCCAGGCTCGTAAACTCTACCACCGGCTCAAAAGGACAAATCTTAAGAAGTCCCTTATTCGACTCTTCCCCTCACTCCCGAGAAGAGATGGGGCAGTGATTTGTGCATATGTCGCAGGCAAATTTTATAATTCGCTCGTATACAAACGGCGTCGGCAGTTTAGAAAGAGAAATACGTGTTATAAAATGCCGAAGGTAAATTGTCATCGCATCAACGTCGACTTGGTTTGTGTATTAGGGTGACCATGATAATAGAAATTAAACAGGGTTTTTAATCATTTTATTTAGGTATTTAAGATTCATAATAGAATATTATTAAATTATTGACTACGAAAATAAATTCGTCGATTAAATAAGCATGAAATTGAAACCTTAACCAAACAAAACCTGCACTAAATGGTATCGGGTGAGAACATATTCTCCCTAATCTTAGGATCCTTACACATACATAGTAAACTTACCAAGAATTACCTATTAATTAAAGAAGACATTCAGTGGTAATAACAAAAATAAATTCAACAATGTTTCTTTGTTTCACTTATTCTGCTAAGCTTAAACAAGCATAAAACCATCAGCGAAACAATTTATTTACAGCGAATCAAAATACAATGCATTTTATTGCAATTTTTTGTTCCACTTTACCAGTTTCCATGGACACCCTAGCGTTTTTACGTGATGGATAACCTCGAATTTTTTTGTTTTTTTTCCACGGTGTTTTCGGAGCCCCCTTTGTGATTAGTTTAATTTCAATAGTTTCCTATAATACTAGCCCTTAAAATCTATTTAAAACAGCCGATATTAGACACATTTTTAATATTTTTTTCTTCCACACTTTCACTGTTGACCGCCATATTGGTTTTGGAGACTAGTAGCGCCAGGGCGCGGTTAAATTTGGTACTAATTGGAACGATATGCCGAGGCAATTTGTAATCGGCTGTAATATCGTAGCTCGGCATATTAGAAAATGAACGACATCTTACATACGGCGTACGGCATTTTATATAACGAATTTGGCTTTGTAAACTGCCGACGCCGTTTGTATACGGGCGAATTATAGAATTTGCCTGCGACACATATACACATAAGGTTGTCTGGAAGAGATCGCTTGAAGCGATAAGGCAAGCTAAATTGTATCTTAATTAAGTAACCTCTTTTCTTATTTTTCACCTTTTGTAGTAAAGATTAAATAATTTTTTCTACTTTTTGAAAGCTACGAAACAAATAACATTATATCATTACTACTATTAAACGGAAGTTCACTTTCTACGATATGTTTTACTTTCAACGACATTTAAAGAATCGTTGTTTAGTCTGTGACCAGCAACATGTTCTATTAAGGGTAATTAGCGTGGGTATAAAATGCATATCAAAAACCTGCTAATTTTATTGCCTCTAAAATACTAAATGTGCGATGGTTTTCCATCAGTTTCACTTTCAATTTAGTTGTAAAGCCTGTAATAAAGTTTTTTATATAGTAGCTGGACATAATGGCTTCCTTACGCCTGATAGAAAGCGAAAGACAAGCCTAAGTCGCTGTGGCAACAGGCAAGTTACTAGTCAGTTACCCGTCGTTTTCTACCGCCATGCTGGTCCAACCCTAACCCCTACTAGCTCCGAAATCCTACACCGGCAGAAAAAAGACCCGAAGGTCATTTGGCTGCGGTATTCTATGGGGTGGAGGTCCTTCCTCGGACGGGCAGCTCAATTTGAGCGAAGATTCGCTATTCAAAAAGGTTGTGAAGAGGTTTTTAAAGGGTCGACAACGCGCGTGTGATAATCCTGGTGTTGCAGGCGTGTATAGGCTACGGTAACCGCTTAACATCAGGTGTGCCGAAGACTTGTTTTTAGTGGTAGGTATAAAAAAAAGAGGTTTCGTTCGACCGAGAAAACAGAAACAACTCATAGTAAGAAGCCTCAGCGAAGCACTTGGGCTTCTCTTTCGCTTTCCATCGGGCGTAGGGAAGCCATTATGTCGAGCCACTATAAAAAAAGGTCCCCATACTGTAGTTTCGGTGGAGAGTCTCGGCGGGAAGCTCATTGCATAGCCTAATTATTTTGTATTATCACCCAATATCAAACGGCTATCAGTTATTGACCTTACGTTCATTTCATTCCCAATCTGAACGGCACACGTGAGTATATTTAGAACTCGAACAGTACTCGAAGAGCGTTTGATCCAATAATAGCCGGACCCGTGGCCCGATCGCTTTGATCCCGTCTCGATAGACCATGTGCATCGATTAAACGTTATCGTAACTCACTTGTTTGTTTTAAACATCTGAGGGTTTTTATAAACTTTCCTTGGGATTTATGTTTCGATTGTATTCGAAGCATGGGTACAGTCATCATCATCAGCCTATTGCGGTCCACTGCTAGGCACAGGCCTCTCCAGCTGTTCACCACTTAGGGCAAACATCTGGAGGATATACCCATAATCGCCACGCTAGGCAGGCGGGTTGGCGATCGCAGCGCGTAGCTTCTCGATCTCATCGAGGCTCCAAGTTGAGTATGACTGGTTTCTTCTTCTCATTACTTATTCAATCCCGCAGAGACTCATCGAGCTCCCTCCATAGCAACCTTGAGTTTTATTAATACAGACTAATATTATAAAGAAAAATATAAAATCACAAGGAAAATGGATTTCTCCTTAGAAGCAATATTGGAACCTTTTCCTGTTAGAAAGAAGGGTCAATTTCCGGCCAATCGGTGAAATGAGCTTTTCATAATTAGCCGAGATCAAAGAAAAAACCGTTCATTTGTCTTAAAACTTTTACTGTTAAGGAAAATGCCTGTCTCCTTATTCCAGAAATTATTTATTTTCTTATTTGTTATCGAAGACAAATACGTTATGCTCACATTAGGGAATCTTTTCTGTTATATATTACATCCCACTATTTGAAGAAAAGATTTCTGAATAAAATTAAGTATCTGAACATACTCGTACTTATATTTTAATTTGAGTTTGATGAACTTTTCCTATCTTAAAAAGAATCTAATTGTGTTATAAATTAGATATCTATTTAATTATTAATATCAGTCTTCCTCCACAGCATTTTTATTACAATTAATTCTATAAATATTCGCTAGAACTCTTATACTTTTAAGGAAGATCAAAGTAGCTAAACTGTAGATTTGATTAGATAAAAAAGTTGTTTGTTGAAATGGCCTTGTGCAGTCATGGCCTCCAGCTCTTGCCAATGTAAGGAGGTCCCTCAAAATCTGTGCGAGCTTTTAAAAAAAATTCTTGAACTAGGTATACATATACAAGGAATCGAATTCGGATCAATCCAAAATGCGCCATCATCAACCACAGCATTACATTTCAATTCCGTCGTCAATTCATCTTTATGATCACATTAAAAATGTGTTAATGTGACGTCTCTTGCGAATAAATGGCGTTGTTCCGAACGTCGTTAGGCCTTTGATGGATCGGCCATTCAAGTTTCAGCACAAAAACTCGACACTACAAAGGATTTTCGATGGAACCGATGTAATACCTGTTGCAATTAACCGAGTAGGTACTTGAAAAATATTTATACTAATAGTAGCTTCACATAATGGTTTCGCAACCGATAGAAATAGAAAGAGTGCTTAAGTCGCTGTGACAACAGGCAAGTAACTGTCAGTTACCTGTCAGTTGCCGAGCGAGCACGAGCTCCGGACACACTAAGTACTCACTGGCAGTAACACGACCCGAAGGTCATTTGGCTGCGGTATTCTATAGGGTGGAGGTCCTTCCCCGAACGGGCGGCTCAATTTGAGCGAAGATTCGCTATGCCCTACCTCTCATATCCGAAACAGTTGCAGTGACGTATTCGAAAATACTTGTTATGTTTGTATGCATTGTTTCGTCACTCCAATAATCCTTTTGGAAGTACATATATAGTTTGACATGCTCAGATGGAAATTAGACGACGGAATTATGGCTTACGGAATCTAGGCTCAATTCCTAGACTTCAGAAGAAGAATGGTATGGGGAATCATAAAAAGGAAGCCTTACAAACTATCTGTTAAGCTGAATAGCAGCTTGGATTACACTAGATCTTTATTCAGGCAAGTCGAACTGAAAACAGCCTCATTATCAGAGTGAAGAAACAGAATTTTTACATATCATCTTATATCATTCATTTAATATAACAATGGTTCCTTTGAGGTTGGTTAGTAAACGTGAAGACTGGGCGCTATCATAGGAGTTCAAACAAATTTGATTTTATTTTATATCTAAGTTTCTCACTAACTTTAAAGTGAATTTATCACTAAAAGCATAAACTCCCGTCTCGCTCATTAAATTAGTAATGACGGTACGTGTCCATCAATTAAACAGGATAGATGCGTTTCATGTTAACAATAACTTGTCAATGTTACCGGCGGTAAGTTGCGTCGTTAACGGCCGAACGCCATCTTGCGTAGACGTCGGCCATTTTGTGGTATTCGCGCGTAATTATACGCATTAGCTTAATGCCCTGTTGACTGATCAGGAAGTGTCGTAAATGATCAGGGGCTTATTCTGATTTTATGCAAAGCGCTTTCTTTATGAAGGTACCTGTAGCTAAAGAAGCTAAGGGACGCAAAGCAGTGGTCTTCAATTGCGTTAGACGTTGTTCTCATTTATTTCGTCCAACCACAACTTCTCGTACTTATTCAGGATTTCATCCTTATCATCTTGATAGTTGACAGTCTTCCGCGCTACGTTTTGCGCGCAATATCCTGCCTCTTACTACGATTCTTTGTGATTAACTTCCAGCTGCGACTTTTTCGAATGGATAGGGACTTTCAAAAAGCGAGCTTACAAATTTCTAAAGGGCTGGCAACGCACCTATGACTCCTTTGGAGTCGCAGTGTCCTTACGGGTTATTACTTAGGATGAACCCATAAGGTGACCATCACCCAATCGAGTATTATAAGGTGACCTTCAGGGACAGGTCCGTTTGCGGGAACAAGACGGATCTTGTCATCAAAAAATACTTCAGCATCCATTTCAGTCGAATGTCTGTGATAAAACTTGTCAATCATATCTATTCATGCGGATTACAAGCAGAAATTTGCCTTACTAATAAAAATTAAGTCTGTATTCTTGTAAATATTTTTTTCTGCAATAAAGATCTATCTACTTACCTTTGGGATCTGAACACTTAATCGTAAACGCATCAGAATAGGTCTCATGTCGCAAGAGCCGGTACGCGCTGTTATGGGGACTGTATCGAGTGTATCAAAGCATCTACTGCAATAAGGAAGTGTCTAAGAAAGCGTTTAGTGTGTTGAGTGTTATGATATTAACTAAGGGTAGCCAAGTATTAATGATATCGAGACTATTTGATGGTGTGAATAGTCTATGAGATGAATCATTATCATTAGCCTATCGCCGTTCTCTGCTAGACTTAGGAATCCCCAAATTAGGACCTGGGCATCTCGCTCTCAGCTCTTGTCAAACATTCTGCGAACTCGTTTAAAAAATCCAAGTCGTCTTCCAAAGGGAACTGTAGACCAATCCGGAAGACATGCTCAGGAGGGGGAGATGAACCTCTTTTGGCCTCCTTACGAGGGTAAGGAGGCCAAAAGAGGCTCACATGGCCTCGTTGGCGAAATGGTTAGAGTGTTGAACCTAAAGCGCGGATGATCCGAAGGTTCGTCCTGATCGGACCAATTTTGAAAGTACATTTTCTAAATTCACTCTCATCAGGCACCATCTACTCATAATACAAAACTTTAGGTTTGAGACCAACTGGTTGTTTGTTTTGCACATTTTTGCACATTTACTTGTACACAATAAATGCGTTTTCTAGAGCATAATATAGAGCCCATTTAGAAAAGCAACTTTTCCAAATTGAGAGCTGAATACAAATCTAACCTGAAACGTTCAAACGACTTACACAATACGCCACCAATTTCGTCTATACAAACGTCAGACAACATTGAAATCCATCACTTAGTCTGAACCAAGCTAGTTTAAATGCACCAACTTGAACGCTGCAATGCAACTGTTAGCGAATTCTCAACACACCCAATTGAGAATCGATAAACCAACCATCTAAATCTACTCGATTCCGAATCAATCAGGCTACGCCGACGTGACACATAGAGAAAATGGCGGATAAATCAACGGCTTTAGCTCGGATCGTAACGATTCAATCTAGAAGTGGGTTAACTGGCTCAATAACGTACAGTGCGCGGGCGCAGGCATTCGCTAATGATTTAACGACAGCTCCGCAGATCATTAGTTGACAATGTCGCTGGGCTTGTGATTTAGCTCGCGGACTTGTGTTCTTGATGTTCCTTTGTTCATCTTAAACGATACGTTTGTTTGACATTTAATGGTTAAGAGGACAACGCTTTTGTGAAATTCAACTATGATCATAAAGTTTCGACATATCTGACGTATAAACGAAAACTAGTATTGGAAAAGTAAATTCCTGTAAACTAAGTAAGGAAATATGTACTTAAATTGTACACTTTAATAATTTAACTTTTAATATAACTTCAGGAGAGAATGAATCAGTTTTCGCTGGGCCGTGGGCTCTAACGTTTAATTAAGCGAGTTGGGAGTTAGTTTCTAAAACTTTTAAGTAACTAATTCAGTATTAGATGATCTATCATCATCATAATAAGGACTTTAAGACGAATCCGTAAACACAAGAGCGACAACATAAAACATCAGACATATCATTTGTAGTATAATTAAGTACTATCTAAAGTATTCGTATTGTAATATCATTAGGTAGGTAGCTTAAGTATTTACGTAATTGGAATGAGATTGAATAAATGTTTAGTACTACAGATAAAAATATTCACGTTAAAGTTTATTTTAAATGAAGTTCGAATTTAGAATTTCCAAATATAAATATTAGCTCCGCTGAAACGGTTACAAATAGTTCGTAATAGTCGTGTTCTAAAAGCCGGCTCCATTTGACCGCTCATCGGCGAAAGGGTAAATCGAAAGCTAATATTTATGACGAAGTTTCAGTCTGAATCGATCATGACCACCTCGTTATTTGTTATTTTCAAACAATCATATCTAGAAATAGAGCTTGGTGTCAAATTTAATTAACTCACTAACATTGAAGTTTGACGAATTTACATTAAAAGTAATTTACAAGACCATAAACTATGACACCTAGCCTATCCAGTTAATGAAGGATGGCAACTAGCTTTTCATATTTCTTTCTAGCAGTGCAAACGCAATTCGGCGAATGTTTCGTAAGCAAGAATTCCGTCTACTGCCGCGATATTTTTATCTAACATTATAGTTGCAGCAATTCGTGCATAAGCACATGTCCCAAGTAAGTAAATGCTTTCAATAGTGCAACTCAATAGTAAAGATTGAGTAATCGTTTTGAATTAATCTCACACTTTTGAAACAGACTTTCCTGATCTGCCTGGAACATTTAGAGAGTTTAAAGCAGTGTCCAGTTAAAAAGTTAGCAACACATACTCGCTGCTCGTATTGTCGATGCCTTGACCCTGTCTAGTGGACTAGACTCACTGGCATTGCGAAGAGACGTCGCATCCATGTGCGTTCTCTACCGCATCTATCACGGGGAATGTTCTGAAGAATTGTTTGGTTTATTGCCTGCAGCTGAGTTTCTTCACCGCACCACACGTAACCGATTGCAACTCCATCCCCATCATCTTGCTGGTTGGCGATCCTCCACTGTACGCTTTATGAGACACTTATTGCCTCGCGCATCGGTTTTGTGGAACCAACTCTCTACGACGGTCTTTCCGAACAGCTACAACTTGGGAGCCTTCAATAAACGAGCGTACTCCTATTTTTAAAAGGCCGGCAGCGACCTTAGAACGAGATATGAGTTGCGGGTGTCGATTGCTTACCATCAGGCATCACAATGGCTCGTCTGCCGCCTCTTGCATAAAAAAAAACAAGTGCACCTATGAATTAAACAAAAATAGCTGGACATTGGGCAATAACTGGTCTGGGACTATGCCCACTTGTTGTGGGAAATGTCGGCCGATCGTAAACTGAATGTTTTCCGGAGAATGTTTTCGTATGAATAAATTATTGGACTCGTTTGTGATGTGGCGTTACGTGAGACGGTAGTGGTAGATAGAAGTTGTATGTTTTATTATAGTAACTTTCGCCTGTTCGGCAAAGATTGATTGAGATGTCCGAATGGTTGTAAACACACATTTAAGTAAATAAACAAGACCAAGACATGCCACGCTGGGCCACACAGCGCCATCTTGCCCTAAACTCAGCCGAAACTTGTACTATGGGTATCAAACGTCCAATATCCAGTCCAATATCCAGATGTAAAGTGTCCAAAGTGGCGGAAAACTGGGGAGGCCTATGTCCAACAGTGGGCTGCGATAGGCTGATGATGACCACGAGTAACCAGGACTGAGTAAAAAAAACTACTTTAATTGTACTCCTAAAATGTGTCAATTTCCTTTTTATAGGAGAAATAAAGTTCCCAGCGATATTTTTCCAGCTCTAGCCCACTGTTACCACTCGCATCAACCCAAGCGTTACCCACATCTGGGGTATTCATTACCTGTTGTAGTGGCACAGGTCGGTCTAAGGCAGTGAGGCGTGTCTGTCTGTCTACAAAAGGAATCTTTTTTCTTTTTTACGAGTATATAATAGCTCGACATAATGACTTTCAACGTGCAAATAAACCTGTCAGTGGGTACTCCTAAAATTCGTAACATCCTAAAACCTTACGTCATATTAAGCAATCATGTTTTGACAGCTACTTAAAAGTATATCAATCGACTTGTAAACATCTCCTTTGTCATTTGGAGGGGTTTTCTTAGTAACCACGCTTGGCTGACGTGTTGGGGACCGCAGCAGGTTTTATTTGTACCCAGGTAAACGCTGCTGCCCGTTTCCTGATATTCCAATAGAGGTAGGGCATAGCGAATCTTCGCTCGAATTGAGCTGCCCGTCCGGGAAAGGATCTCCACCCTATAGAATACCGCAGCCAAATGACCTCCGGGTCGTGTTTCTGCTGGTGAGTAGGGTCTCCGGAGCTCGTGGGGGGTTAGGGTTGGGCCGGCATGGCAGTGGCAACTGGCAGGTAACTAACCAGTTACTTGCCAGTTGTCACAGCGACTTGGGCTTCTCTTTTCTTTTGATCAGGCGTAGGGAAGCCATTATGTCGAGCTACTATAAAAAAAAAACCCTCGGAATATGATGAGGTTCTATTATGAATTCGAAAACCTTAACGACAGAAATCAATGCTTTAAGAAGCCATTAATTCTTTCTATTTATAAATTTTCTCCTCAGCTTCCCTAGTGTAAATACAATGAACTGTCATCTCGTTTCACATCAAAGATCCAATTAAGGGATATATTACTACAGAGTAATTAATACCGGAGACACTGTACGGTACGATCGGGCTCAGCTCCGCTCATAATTGGTTTGTTGGCTCGGCCAATTAAATTGGGTGGCGAAATCATTTGATATTATGTTAGGATTCAATTGGGTTTGCATTAAGAGGGTTTTGTTAGTGTAGAATGGACGGTTAAGGTATTATAAAGAAGAGTGCTTCTTTAATTACTCTACAATAGCAATTTTACGACCGAAACGCAACTAAATCATAGGTTTTTATAAAAACGACTAAGGATTGTTAAAAAAATGCAACTGAATCATTACTTGGGACTTCATACGAGTTTTGTAAGTAGAATGTACAGTTTAGAGTTCGGAAACGGCGAGTGTTCGAAATCGGAAAAAAAAAATTTCAACATCGTATTTATCATCTTGGACACTCTTACCACACCCACTGGAATAGATTGAGCAGTGATTTATACTCCTTGTCCGTCACTGCACAGACCAAACATTGGCTTAGTTGCCGTATTTTAGAAATCACTTCGCTTTAAAGACGCTCCTCTTGGATGGTTCGCGGCCAGCGGGCGGGCGCCTGTCAGCTCTGACAGTTCCGTTGGTGCACTCCCAGTGCGCTCCGGGCTTTATAAAGTTACGTAATGTAGATAAAACATGTTCTATTCTCTTATTAGAGATGCTTTATTGTTTTGGCAGTCTAACCAGTAAGAGTATGTTCAGATAACACGCTCATAAGGATAAGTTCATGCCACCTCCGGGGGTAGGTGACAACATGGTGTGTGGGACTTACACGTCCCGAAATGGGAGGGCATACCCACTAAACCTGTGCCGCTCTCCTACATATAAATTTAATTTCTTTTTAATTAGTTCTTTTTTTCGGAAATATTGCCTACTTAGAAAAGGAATTCATTAAGATTTCCAATTAGTAAGGGCTTAATGCAAAGCTGATAGGATTAATTAAAAACGGGACCGCACACACACCCTCCGTCTTATCGGATAAATTGCGTTTCTTTACGGATAACACTTTTCACTTCGACGTTTTGATCGAAAGTCGGTTTCATTAGGCCTTGTTTGAATTGATGAGTTTTGATACCCTTAATTTTAAAGATGGTTATTAAAATTTTGCTTATTATCGCCAAATTGATTAGAATTTTTATGGTTAATGAAAATTTTTGCTCCTTACGGAAGATAATTTTGAGCAAGCGCTCAAATTTTATTTGTGGCTAATTGAAATGTAATTTGACTTACATAATCATTATCATCATCAGCATAGAGACGTCCACTGCTGGACAAAGGCCTCCCCCATTTACCTCCACATGGACTGGTCCTGAGCGGTTTGGTTCATACAATCCCCGCTGTCTCAATTTGGTTGTCATCAGTCGTCAGAAACTCGTAGGTAAGGTAATGTAAGGGATGTAAGGGAGCAATCTGTAATCTTTACTCTCCAAGCCACCCTCACCTGCCCGTGGTACATGCTGCTGAATGACGAGCGAGGCTCTGGAAACCGAGTGGTGACGGTTCAACCGTCACGACTAAAACGCAGCTAAATACTATAGACCGATGACGGGTAGCGGAGCGAGGAGCTACGCCCTGCGATCGCCAATCCGCGTGCCCAGTGGGGCGATTATGGGTTTAACCTGGTGGTGTTCGCCACTTTGGGCAAACACCTGGTGAGGCCTATGTCCAACAGTGGACTGCGATAGGCTGATGATAACGACGAGGTTAAGTAAAACACGACAAAGAGAATATCAGGAATCGGGCAGCAGTGTTTACCTGGGCCTATGCCCATTTGATCTATCTATATCAAATCTACTGCGATCACCAACTTGATGTATATAGTCCTTATATGAATAATATTATTATATAGAAAAGCATGATGTAACAATAATTACTTAAAGCAATTAAACGTATTTTCTTCACTATGGAGTTATTACATTGCTGCAATTTAACGGTGCTTGTAATTTTATGTTAGACATTAACAATAACATAGGTATTTAATGTGAAATCAGTCATAGTAATCAGTCCAATTATATTCTTGTATGTTGTAATTATTATATTGATATGGATGTAAAATACATTATAATTACATATTTATTACTTTATTTATACTACTTTTAAGATTACCGGGTATTAGGCAATGTTTATAGCGACCTATGATCTTGTAGATAAGACTGTATGTAATAAGACTGCAATTCATGATAACCTATAAAAATATAGTTTATCTGACATGAGATTGTAATGTCCAATGGTATTTAAATTTATTTGCCAATAAACCGAAGTACGGCCGAATTCGGCCACGGCAAAAGAGCTCCTATTGTTTTTCAATACGATTACTTGCTCTAATGCGCTAATTGGCTTTGTTTAAGAATAAGTAGGAAAATTTTAAAGTTTGGCTGATCTGTGCAGTAAACCTTTGCAATTTCTTGAACTAAGTATATTCAGTTCTACCCATGCTGAGATGGGTATCAATATCAACATTACTTACATAAAAATGGTAGCAAAATTTCACTCGACGTTTATAGTGCCTAATTATTTAAAGTTAACGATTGAATAAGAGACCTGTTACAATAAAGATTGCTCCAAAAAAGTATGACGGTCAAACACATGTTTCAAATTAAATTACATCATCAAGCTCCTATAATAGAAAACCATTGAACTTATTGCGAATACGTGCGTTATCGTTTAAAATACGATTACGAAACATAACACATCGCTTATTAACGATGAATGAATGAATATACATTTCATTGAGAGCAGCCATTGAATTGTGTGGTTTTGTTTCAGGTAAATTAATGTTTTATTCATAACCTCCCACGCGGAGCACGGCTGAAGCAAATGTAAGTAATAATAACGGTTAAGTTATGAACGAGCATCTGTTAGTGTTGGGGAGCCAGATTGCTGCCCTGCGCGACTCCCGTTGTGAAATTGTTGTGAACCAAGCTTTTGAGCTGCGAGACTGCTATAGTATTGGAACATGCACTGAAGAAATATAACTATAATTTTATTTCGAGCCCTGGACCAACTATGAAACATACTTACATAAACATAGATACTTCTAAGCTTATTTCATGTAAAGTCTATTTAGTAGATATTTAATTAGTAACAATTTTCTTCGACTTTGTTCATCTCTTCGGTGAACGTTGTTTCCTCAACTTGAAGGAACTCAAGAAGAGATGGCTGGAAGCGATAAGACTTCCGTAGACTTGGAAAACTGTTCTACTTTATTTAATCATCTTGTCATTACGACAATTCATTATAGACTGACAGTATGGTATCTGCAACATAAAAGGACGATTGAATAGGCTAAATTCAAAATAGGCAATCAAATAAAAGACTTTCTGCCTTAAGCCAGAAAGATATTATAACTGGAAAATCCCTTCACTACTCTGTCAGAAACTTGCAAGGAAATTTAAATAACAAAATGGATTTTATCTACAGCGCAATGAACACGGCTCTACCTGGAGTAATATAATATCAATTCAAATTACTTCCTAATAACGTTGACACAATTCTCTATGTTCAGATTATTAGGCGACAACTTTCTACTCCCATAAATAGCTGAATAATTGACACTGAATCTTTAATGAATATTGGCACAGCCTTTGTGTAAATTAGAAGAGAACGGTATTGTAAAAGATGCAGAGATCCAATTGTTTCAATCTATTGTTCGAAGTAGACTATAGCTTCAAGAGCGAAACAAAATCATTGTGTAATTAAACTCCATTTATAAATTAGAAAACATTTCTTGTTTAATTAAAATACGAGTAGACATGTTTTTAATATTACTTTGATAAATCTCCTTGGTTTTACTTACACTATTAAAATAATAGTCTCCAGACAATAAGTCTAAGTTTTGTACCTCAGTGCAATTAATACATCTGTGTTACAGAGAAATTATTTTCAATCACCTTTAGTATTTTGCTCAAATTACACTAAGATAATAAATGTAAAGAACATATAATAATAGGTTTTTTAAAGCATTGCAATTAAGTCTGGAGTTATATCATGCTATTCATATGTAATTCAAATCGTTGTTATAATCGTGCGTAATTCCGAGATCTTGTTTGCGGATTGGACCACTTCTGCTAAATCGACGGCCCTTATAGAATACTAATGCTGTTGTGCATCTATGAATAATTTATTAAATGGTCCGTTCGTGACATCCACTGTTCATTGCTTGTCTCCGATAGTTGCATCGCCTTTAATGGTAGTGAATGCATCGATGTACTGTACACAATCGGGCAGTTCATCAGAGTGAGGTGTGCGCCGTTTCCTGCGCACGCGCGTTAATGGTTATAGTTTCCTTTGCGAGTGGACTATTATCTTTACGGATTTACGCTGAATTATTTCAAAGGTAAGTAATATATTCTGATGTGTAAGCCCGGGGCTCCTTTTCTGTCTTTATGTCGGATCGTTTGTTCACGTTTTGGTTTTACTTTTAATGTCTTTCGTTTCTTTTATAATAATCTTTAGTGGTTCTTCTTTTTGAATGTTTGTCGGTATGCTTCTTTATTTTCGCCGTCGAAATATTGATAAAATATTTTATTGTAAATGTAAAAGATTGTAAAGATAAATATTATTATTCTTCAGCCAATTTGAACTCATTTTATTTTAAGTCTTAGGTCTTGAAACAAATCAACGTAAACAAATAGCTATTCTTCTTTAACACCTTTAAGTGTAACAAAAATGACAAACGAATTGGAAAGAAAATTCTCAACACGGCCATTTTTATAGAAAACGTGAGCACTTTTCAGCTGTATTTATTCACCTTTTAAAAATATTCGCTCTCTCTATTCACTTCGTTGCTCAAACAATTGTATCGCGAACAAATTTAGGTTGCAGTGAAGGTTGACAAAACTCTCGGTCAACATCAAAAGGTTCTTAAAAACACGAATCTCCCGAGACTGAGGGCGTGGACGTCATTTGCGTCCATTGATGGCGTACATCAATCTGGGCCCTCGATGAAAGCAGGCGTGTTTATTAAAATAAATTCCTCCTGGGGCGATGCTTAAATATCACTTAGTTCTGTCATCAACAGGCTAAGTGTTCAAGTTTTAAATTTCGAGCCCGTATTGGAAGTGGTGGTTTTAACACTTTGAAGTAGCGTCAAGGTAATCATTTTTAGTGTACGTAAGGATCATCATGTTAAATTAGTTAAGTCTCAGAACAGAAACCTTTTTAAATATTTGCAATAATAGCATGCAAAATAACTAAAATTAGTATTTGCGCTATTTTGTTTCACTAGGCCCTATTTATCAGCTCTATTTCTGGTAGAGATGTACAACTTATTACAAACTATCAAGTTATGTGTGCTTTCTGTGTAGCGTTCCTCTGTAGAGGAACACTCTAGCGACCTTGTAAATAAGGAAAAGCGTAACTGTCTGAACGTCATTCATCAGAATGTTCAGGGCTTTTCCGGAAAAGACTTGGAAATAGAACTATTTTTACAAGAAATGAATGTTCAAGTGTTGTGTGTCACTGAACATTGGCTAAGACAACATGAATTAATTATTAGTATTAATAACTATGTAGTCGGCAGTTCATTTACAAGATTGTCCGCCATCAGGGGAGGTTCACTCATTTTATTACAAAACTATCTTAAATGTAAAAATCGTAAGGATATTGTGTCTCTGTCTGTAGAAAGAACAATTGAAATAGCTTGTGCTGAACTAGATCACCATATAATTGTATGTATTTATAGACCTCCTTCAGGTAGTTATATTTTATTTGAATCTGTCATGGAGGAAGTATTAAGGAAAATTTGTTCATGTAGGAAAAAGGTAATAGTATGTGGGGATTTCAACATTAATATTTTAGAAGAAAATCAAAATTCTACTAGGTTCTTGAATTTATTTCAGTCATTTAATTTAGTTCCATTATTTAATGAACCTACTCGAGTCACCCCCACTACAGCTACATGTTTGGATAATATCTTTTGTAATTGTGTAGTTATGGATAAAAACTTAATACATTTTATAAACTCGGACCATAGTGGACAGAGGGCGGTTTTCGAACACCAACATGTGCCCCTTTCATTAAGCATTACTTGCAGGCCTATCACTGCTGCTCGTATAGAGAAGTTTAAGGATTCAGTTTGCAGTAGACTAAGTTTGTTAAACAATTGTGACATTGGAAGTGATCAGCAATATGAGAAGCTGTTTAATATAATTGAGAAAGAATATAATGGGATTTTCACAAAAAAATCTTTTAAAATCAATAGTACTAAATTAAAATTCAGTGACTGGGCAACTTTGGGTATTTATAAAAGTAGAAGGAAATTGTTCGAACTGTACGATACTAAAGCCCATTCCAACGATCCTTCAATAGTAGAATATGTCCGAAATTACTCTAGGATATTTAAGAAAGTATGTGCGTACGCTAAATCTAGGTATTTGAAAGGAAAAATTATGTCTGCTCCTAACAAAAGCAAAGCTACCTGGAAAATTATAAATAAAGAGACTTGTAAAAATAAAATTAAAGAACACAAGTTATCTCTTAAAGTAAATGACAAAATTTTTGATTCCAATGCAGACGTGGCTAATGCGTTCCAATCTTTCTTCTCAAAAATTCCAGTATCTGCGACGAGTAGCTTAAACTCCAGTCCCCATCTTGCTGAAACCCTTATAAAAACGCATGTAGATGAGTGTAAAGTTCCTTTTTATTTTTCTTATGTTAGTATAGAGGATATTTTAAAAAACTTCAAAAGCTTAAATATGAAAAGGACAGAAGATCTGTGGGGAATCTCTACAGAGGTTTTAAAAAATATAATTCATTTTGTTGCACCTCATTTAGCGATAATTTTCAATAGATGCATTGATGGAGGTCAGTTTCCTAACCTGATGAAACTGAGTAAGGTCATTCCTTTATATAAATCAGGTGATAAAAGCGACCCCTCCAACTATAGACCCATATCAATACTACCTGCACTAAGTAAAATTTTTGAAAAAATTATCTTTACTCAATTATTATCGCATTTTAATGACAACGAATTATTACATAAAAACCAATGTGGATTTACCAAAGGCAAATCCACTACTGACGCAGGAGTAGAACTCATCAAACACGTTTTTGATGCTTGGGAAAATAAGCAAGATGCCATAGGAGTTTTTTGCGACTTGTCGAAGGCGTTTGATTGTGTTGATCACCAAACACTGCTGATGAAGTTACGGCACTATGGTGTTGCAGATGAATCGCTTTGTCTACTACAGTCATACTTAAGTGACAGAATTCAAAAGGTTAATGTCAATGGCACAGATTCTTCTGGTGCCCCTTTGTTGATGGGTGTGCCCCAGGGCTCAATATTGGGACCGTTGCTTTTTATCATTTATATAAACGATCTTCCGCACTTCACAAATAATATATGTGAGACAGTATTGTTTGCAGACGATACTTCCCTCATTTTTAAGGTAAATAGAAAGAAAACCAACTTTGATGATGTAAATTGTGCTCTCGCTAAAATAGTAAACTGGTTTACAAACAATAACCTGCTGCTTAATGCCAGGAAAACCAAGTGTGTTAAATTTACAATGCCAAATGTCAAACAGGTTAACACTAATATTATCATGAACAATGAAGTTATTGAATTAATTAACTCTACAGTATTTCTTGGCATCAATGTAGACTCGAAGCTGCAATGGGGTCCTCATATTGCTGTCCTGGCTGGAAGGCTTAGTTCAGCTGCATATGCGGTAAGGAAAATCCGGCTTTTGACTGACGTTGAAACGGCAAGGGTTGTTTATTTCAGTTATTTCCATAGCATTATGTCATACGGTATTCTATTATGGGGGTCAGCTGCTGACATACAAACAATCTTTGTACTGCAGAAGCGGGCCATCCGCGCTATATATGGTTTAAAGACACGCGAATCACTTAGAGAACTTTTTAAAGAAATTAACATAATGACGGTAGCATCACAGTATATCTTTGACTGTGTTGTTTATGTACGTAAACATTTAAGTCAATTCAATAAAAATTCAGATAATCATAATTTAAACACTAGAAATAAGCACAAGCTTGCCGTTCCACGTCTGAGGCTGAGTAAGGTGAGTGGGTCTTTTGTAGGATTGGGTATCAAAATGTTCAACAGGTTACCGGAACATATTGTTGAACTGCCCATTCACAAATTCAAATCATACATGAAGTCCTTACTTATAAAAGGGGGCTATTATAGAGTAGAAGATTTCCTCAACGACAACATCTCTTGGACTGCTGCTTCGTAGTAAACTTTGCATTGTATAGACTCAACTTTTATTTTGCATTGTTTAACTTTAAAATATTAAAAAATGTTGTAATACCTAAACATGTAACAATTGGCGATTTAAAAAGAGTAACTACCGAGTTTCTTGCCGTTTCTTCTCGGTAGAAATCTACTTTCCGAACACGGCGGTAGCTTCTTTTAAATTGCTTTTATTCACATTCTTACTTTACTTTTTGTATTTCTACATTATTTTTTACTTGACGATTCATAAGTGCTTATTTTAAGTCTATGTGAATAAAGGTATTTTGACTTTGACTTTGTGTGACTTTTGTTGACGGGTTTTGGGCCATAGAATGAAATATTTGATAATCGAATCTAATTTAGTCAGAGCAAACAAAACCAATTTTTTGGTAGCAGATGCTAAAATTGGGATATTAGGTAGCCCCAAGAAACTTTCAAAGTATAGTTCAAGGTTCTTGGTGGATCTCTTCGATGGAACCTATATTTTGGGTTCGGGTGGTACATTTTTTATTAATTGTATTGACGATCTGTCATTAATATAAATTTTTAATTTTCTGCTTTCAAAGTTTCTTAAATTGTACCTTAAAGTAACAAGTCGGTGGTGTTTTTCTGTTGTATCCTGTTGTATCCTGTTTCTATCAAGGGTATCATTAACCCACCAAGATAGTGTAACACGCAAGCAATATTGTATGTTACATGACCGCACGACCATTAAATCTAGCATGATTTTCTAGTTAGACACATACCTCAAGTACCTTATAATTGATTTCACCTAGAGGCAGCATTCTTAAGCGTAAATCTGTGGTATGTCCAGTTAAATAATGACTATTGGTAGCTGTATAATCTCGTATTTTTGCTTAGTAGCTACAAGCTTTGCCATGCCAATTGTAAAGCACCTATTATTAAGATGTTAAGGTTAAAAATATTCGCTAATCCTTTTCAAGTCTACTGGTGTTTGATTATATAAATAAACAGCGTTATGGAACCTCATTCTATGGGTATAAGGTGGATTTTTGTGTGCAAAGTGCAGTGAAGAGCTTTTTTGTATACAGTACAGGCTTGCAGACTGCATGACGCGTCCATCTTGTGTTTTTGCGACTCATCATCGATCACATCATTATCATACTGATTTTGTAGAAATTTGTACAGTTTAATTCTGGGACAAAATGTATAAAATAAGTAAAGTATATTTATCTTCATGCAAAAAAAGTAGACTTCTTTGTAGAAGCCCTTTTATTTCCTCGAGTCTACCCTAAACCAGGGCGTTGAGGTCAAGAGGTCAAGACCTCAATCATCATCATCATCTGATGATTAATATCCTTAGCAGTTCACTGCTGCCTCTCCGATTTTTCACCACCTTGCTCGATCGTGGGCTTCACGCGTTCAGCCACCCTGCGCATATCGTCGTGGCCTGTGGGCGTCCTAGTACTAGTACATAAATTCAGTACAAATTCTAGAACATCACCACTAGTGATGTCCGTATCTCATATCGAGGTCGGAGGTCGCCAGATTCGGTCCACCCGCGTCCGTATTTCCCACATGTCCGTAATCAATGTTCATTAAGCTCGCTCTCCTCAAGTGCGGAGTGACTGATGAGGTCACGCCGTGACTGACTAACTATTCTGATTGCGGCAACCGAATTTATAAACGTTTTGTTTTCTTTGGTGGAGCAATTCACACCCAATGCTTTAAATGTGAGTAGGTGTTTTTGTTTGATGCTTGAGAGAGGTGATTGCTGCGTTGGTTAGGTAATCGTAAGTTTTTGTACCACTGGGGTGGAAAAATGGCTGGATCTAGTCTAGCTAGTCACCGCAGCCCATGACAAACCAGGAGCATCGCATGCGCTTCGAGTCTTCTAGTTTGACCTTAGTTCCCTAATTCTGTATTCTTCAGTATAGTTAGTATACCTATAAAGCTACTTTATAGAGAAATTTGTATTTTCGTGTCTATGTTTGTAATGAATAAACTCGAAAACTGCAGAGCCGATTTCAAAAATTATGAAAAGGAAATATTTGTACCTATTTTTGTATGTTTGTAATGAATTGACTCAAAAAGTACTGGGCCGATTTAAAAAATTCTTTCACCAATAGAATGCTACATTCTTCCAAATTGACCTATGCTACATTTCATTTTGAAAAAAAATAGGGATCCTTGGTAAAATTTGATGTGATTTATGTAACCGAAGGTGTAGAAAAATGAGTCTTCCGTGCGAAGCCGGGACGGGCTGCTAGTTTGCTATAAATATAATCTACGTTGGCATCAAAACATTTAAATGTAGGTGATGTTTTATTATCTTTATTCGGCTGTTCATTAAGAAAGCATTTAGCATCCACTATTTCAATAGAATTTCAGGTCAAACCAATGAACGTCACTCAACATTTTAAGTGCCGCAATGATATGATTCGAGTGTTGTAAGCAGTAGCAAAGTGCTTCTGTCAATCAATCTTTCGATGGTCAGAAGGAATGATTTGATGACTTTTTGTTTAGTCATTGGAGCTTCATTAAATAAATTTATTACAATAATAAATATCCAAATATTGAAATTCAAATGGGAAAGTGTGTCTGTCTGTATGTTTGTCCTTCTTTCACGGCAAAACGGAGCAACGAATTGGCGTGATTTTTTAAGTGGAGATAGTTGAAGGGATGGAGAGTAACATAGGCTACTTTTTTCCCCTTTATAACCCCCACTTCCCTAAAATGGGGATCAAAGTGCGTGGGCGAAGCCGCGGGAACAGCTAGTAAATAAAATAAAATAGCTAGTCTTTAGCTAGAATCCCATCAATAGGTATTTTGCGTCAAGGTGACTATTAACCAACTTTTAATAACAGCTTCCATCCATTTCCTCGTTACATTGCTTAAAGCTGAAACTTCTTAATGTGTTTTATTTACGAGTACATAAAGAGCCGGTCACGTGTTGTATTAGTTGTAAAAGTGTCGTTGTACGAAGGTGCTCTGGACGTGACCAGAAGTAATGGCCGACTGTCAGGTGACACCGGAGAACGGTTTAATACTTCTCCTAATAATATACGTGACTAATAATATAGCGACTTCTTCGCGTGGATTTTATGTAAATATATATTTTTTTATCATGGCACGACATAATCCCCATGCCTAATGGAAAGCGAAAGAGTAGCCCAAGTCACTGCAACAACGGACAAGTAACGGTCAGTTACCTGTCAGTTGCCACCGCCATGCCGGCCCAACCCCAACCCCCGGCTGCTGATGCAGCACTCTCCTCACGAGCTCAGGAGACCCTACTCACCGACAGAAACACGACCCGGAGGTCATTTGACTGCGGTATTCTATAGGGTGGAGGTCCTTCCCCGGACGGACAGCTCAATTCGAGCGAAGATTAGTTGTTACCGGAGATCTCAAAATTTGGAGGCTTATTTCGGGGAAGGCGTGTCAATCAATCAATCAATCAATCAATTCATTTATTGTATCAGTTACATGTTTACATAATAGGTGACATAAAAAAAAAAAGGTGACATATAATACAGTGTCGGAAGTATAGTACTGAACTTCTTAATTCGCTTGGTTATTTGACATAGTGAAACGTTGATAAACTGTTTCCATAGTTATACACAATAATCATTTCAATATTTAACTCAAACATTATTATTAAACCCTAACAAGAGATAAATAGCAGTGAATTTATTGACCGGCATCACAAAGGGCACGGATTATCGGAGCAGCCTCTGAGTTATGAAACAATGAGCCGTCGCTATTCATCGCAGCGTATCGCAGATGGCTATCGCAGGCGCGTGCGACGGTCGCGGCACCTGCCGGGACGCGGCCCAAGTTACGGAATGTCGGTACGAACGGTGAAAACGTCATCATCATCATCATCAGCCTGCAAACATCATCTGCTGAACACAGGCCTCTCAGAACATGGGGACATGGGATGGCGTTATACCGTAGGGCGAGCCGGCCTGCCTGTACCGCGGTGTAGAGATTTTTCTCCGTCTCTTTAAATAGGCCACGAGATTTTATGTCAATAAAATATTTCTTAGTGTCACCTAAATTGGCTTTTATTGGTAAATAAAAGTGCTAGGTTGGTAATAAGTAAAGTAAAGTGCATAGGTAGACAGTGATATATCTGGGTTTTGCTATATACAATGTAATATGTATTTATTTACAAGAAAAACGTCTAGTATTACTCCCCGGACCAGGAGTACCGGCCGCTTGTCATCTGCGGATGTCAGGGATGCGGTTGTATGCTTCAGAGTTACCCGTGTCCCTGCAACTTGCTGGCCACTGGCGACACAGGGGGGTTTAGTGAGTATGCTCTTCCATTTCGGAAGGTATGAGCGGCATGGAAGTGCCTAGTGCATTGCCCTCTAGAAAAAAAAAGGTCTCGGCTTAGTTTGGCTTGGACTAATTTTTTTTTTATTGCTATGGGTGGCAGACGAGCAAGCGGCCCATCTGATGTTAAACGGTAACCGCCGCTCATAGACTCTGCAATGCCAGGGGCACCGCTTAGCCGCTGCCTACCGTGAGGAAAGAGGTCTCTTTAGACCACGTTTGAAGAAGGACAAGTCGTAGCGATCAGGAAACACCGCGGCTGGGAGCTCATTCCAGAGCTGAATGGCCCAGAGTGGCATAGTTAGTTCTTATGTAACTAGGTACATATGTTCTAACTATACATGACCAATCTGCACAATCTCTAGACAATGTTACCAAAGTTATTATCAAGTTTGTCTTCTAGAAAACTGGGTTAATTTACTTTACAAAACACAGACCGAATTTAACGCAACGTGAACAGCTTAAAAACAACCTTGAGAGGTTTTAAATAAACACAACCGACTAAGTAGTAAAATCAACGCCTTAATTTTTCCTCAAGAAATACCATCTGACAGCGTTCGTCGCATTACTCAGACCAGCTTTTATTTGAAAAGCCTCTTAGCGGAGGTGCAAAATTATGTTCTCCGCGACTCGAGTAGCCAATTATACCTTTGTTTTGTTTTGTTTCTTCCTTGTCGCGGAAGTTGCCAAATGGCGTAAGGTTTTATGCTACCTTCAGCGGTTTTATCTGTCCCATCCATCGGCACGCGAAGTCTTCAAGTCGGAACAGTAAGGCATCTAACCTTTGTAACTGTTGACGAAAAATGTTCGGTAGGAATTCTGTTTTAGAAGGTTTTAGAGGACTTGTTAATTTCGTTTGTTTATCAGATAATGTCAAGGTTAAATATTGAATAAGAAACGGAAGAATGTTTTGGAGTTAAGTACGAGTAACCTATTTCTGTAATTATGTATTCTTCTTCCCTTAGGCCTGGTAGAGCGATGATTTGTGCTAGACGGCTGGCGTGTGCTGGATGCGAGAAGCTTGTGATCGAGCAAAGTGGCGAATAATGAAGGGTCTAGTAGTGAACTGAGAAAGGCTGATGATGTTGATAAACTTCAAATATCCCCTGTAGGTACTATGAGTACGAGATCATGACAATTAGTGCAAGCGTAGCCTAGAACCCTCAGATCTATTAGAAAACGTTAAGTGAAATAACCTGCCCAGAAATCAACCCTGTTAGATTTTTAACTTTCTAGGAATCAGCCTTGTTCAATGCCACCGAGGAAGTCAAGAATATACTTTCTAACATTCGATGTCCACGCCTTGCGCAAAGCTCTACCAAGGTAGCCAGTAGCGTTGATAATTCTATTCAAGCGTCATCACCGTACAGAAGCGATGTGTATCGCGCGCGTCCGTCGCGACTATTCCCGCGATAGCATCGTTCGGTCGGTTGTCAATAAAGTTTCTCAATTCAATTCCTTCGAAATTGATCAACTTACGATTCTTGCTATTTTCTGGTGACATATACTTTGTCTAGCTGGTAGGAAAAAAGTTTGACGTGCAAAAGTATTACTAGTGAATCTATTTGCTGAAATAAACTATTTTATTTTATTTATTTTATTATTTATTAGTTCTAAGTTAACATGTAAGTGTGTGTAAAATAAGGGATAAAGATGCGTACATATACGAGGATTACCTCGTTTCTCTTATTTTATTACCACTTATTAAGGAGGGATGAAGCTCTATTTGACAAAACGATATTTACGCAGGCAAAGCCGCGGACTGGGCCTTTTTCAATACTAATATTATAAAGAGGAAAGATTTGATTGTTTGTTTGTTTGAATAGAATAGGCTCCGTTTGTTACCGAATTATAAATACATATTAATTGGCGATTACTTTGCAGAACAAAACGCCAATAATGTAACCCAAAAGGATTTATTAATTTACTTATTTATTTAATCTTTATTGCACATAAAATTTGTACAAAAGGCGGACTTAATGCCGCGTAGGCATTCTCTACCAGTCAACCAGTCAAGGATTATCTGAAATACCCGAAGCGAAGCGAGGACGTTTAGTACATAAAACAATCGTACCTACCGTCGGAATTACCGCCGGGCAAAAACACGATTATTCGTATCAAATAAATCGATTTAAAATCGACGCGTTATACAAATGCTTGTTAGCATCTAGCTCTACCTACGCGTACATAACGTGCTGACCGCGGCGTCTCTCCGTCTGCGCGCGAGTTCATTCACAATCTCTCGATCTTATCGCCGTCATCGCCGATCCGCGTCCCATTAACCGATACGAGTGACGAGTAGACGAGTTCGCGAATCGATTCGTACTCGATTCCGACTCGATACGGACTCGTAATCGTATGAGGAAACAAGATCGCTACACGAACGGAACGGTGATGCTGATTGAAAGTTTTGTTAGACGGACCGATAGGGAAAATTGTGCGGAGATAAAATCTTTCGTGTTTCGTTGGCAGTTTAATTAATTTTTTTCTACCTAATCTTTTGTGTGGGAAGGAGTGCCTGTGTTGCTATGGCAACAGATTTTAATCGATACTTTTTTTAAGATTCCTTTTTAGGGTTCCGTAGCTAAATGGCAAAAACGGATCCCTTATAGATTCATCATCTCTGTCTGTCTGTCTGACTCACACTTGACCGCTTTTAGCTTTACGTTTCTCAGACGGCTCCTTATAGGATCACGTCTGTCTAGACAGATTTTATTAGGAATACCTACGTAGAGGGATCAAATAAAAAGGGTTTGATCCCAACGATCCCTGAAATCAGAACAGTGCATGCTCGTCAAGTGTACTTAAATACAAATACCCAGACACAGAAAAAGCACTAAATGTTTATTATTACAGCCTTAACGTCTATTACAGACATTTCACACAGTGCAGTTGTCACCTAGCCCCAAACTAAGCCGAAGCTTGTACTATGGGTACTAGACAACTAATTAACTTACATAGATCGACTGGCTCGGTAGCTCTATTGGTAGTGACCTCTGCCCTCTGAGCCAAGGGTCGTAGGTTCGATTCCCGCACAGTACAAACATTTGTGTTCATGGACATGTCTGTTTGTATTGGTCTGGGTGTTTTCTATGTATAATATGTATTTATTTACAAAAAAAAGTATCTATGTAAGTCTATCAGTTGTCTAGTACCCATAGTACAAGCTTCGGCTGAGTTTGGGGCTAGGTGGCGCTGCGTGGCCCAGCGTGGCATGTCTTGGGTTATTTATTTATTTTATTTATCTCTGTGCTAGAGGCAGCATTCACTGCCACTGAACTAAACTGGGCGTCAATCAATTGACAATCATTGAACATTGTCCACGCGATTGAATACCGATTAACTGACAGGTTGCGGAAAGGCTGTGCGTTTTAGTGGAATGCGGTATTTGCATACCGCATTGTGGTGTAAAGTAGTAGGGCTCTTACTTATAATGTAGTATTGCGTTTCTGTGACATAAAACTATGCACTGTTGCTGAGGCAAGGCGGGTTGTAATGATGTGGCTACTTTCTTTGGACTATTTGGGCACGGAAGACTTGTTAAAGTGATGTTAGGATTTTTAAGAATATATTATTTGTAGGTAGTTGTAGAATACTTGCATGTTTTACATTAAGTGCTGTTCTTGTTTATACGTTATGTTAATTTAAACTAAAGTTTTAAAATGCTCAGCTTAAAATAATTTAACTGAAATCTATAGGTTCACCATGATACAGGCACTGTGCCTAGTTTGGGAACCCCTGTATTTTCTATTGCTGCACTCTGTATAAGCACAAACTCTTTTTATATATATATGTAACTTACCTAATCATGTTTTTTTTGTGCAATAAAGAAATTATTATTTATTTATTTAAGTGTAAATTTCATAAGGATAACAATTAGACGGGTTTCCGTAAACAGCTAGTTGAAAATGATTACAAAACGGACTAAGATATACGTTCAAGCAGCCTAAGCAGAACTGCTCTTCGCGCCGGACCCAACGTCAGACTCTCAGTAGCCGCCATATTCCAAACACCCATCCATCGCTGGCCACACCACACGGCTTCTCGTCCAAGATTTACATGAAAACACCAACATTTACATACCCGCTTACGACTTAAGCCCTACGGCTCGGTTTAGATTGACAAATTTGAATAGAGATTGTTTTTGTCCAACTTTCACGGCCAATTAAATTGTTGGGAACTATTTGCTGTGTAAACAAACCCGGAATTAAATTGATCAACAGATCGTAGAATAATGGTATATTCCTATTTTATTGTTTACTAGCGAGCCTAGTCAAAGTCAAAAAATCTTTATTTGTATAGATTTAAAAAAAAAACTTACAAATCGTCGAAGCTACCACCGGTTCGGAAAGCAGTATTCTACCGAAAAGAAACAGGCAAGAAACTCATGTAGTTGCTCTTTTCAAAATAATGTGTACAATATTATCATCACATTTATATTTTTAACTACGACCAAGTCATACAGTTTACGGTCTTCTGAAACATTACAAAATTAATTATGATTTAAACTGAAAAGATAAATTAACATACTTTATTTAGGGCAATCAGGAGCTACCTTATTTTTGTTCCATTATGCCTGTCATCCTGAACTTTTTGTAAAAAAAGTATTATGTATTTGTATAAAGACCATATCATTCTAGAATCCCCACTTAACTTATTTTCGAACTAAGTTATGTTTGAATTACTATGTATAAATGCTATATTGCATTATAGACGGTATCTGCTGCTATTATCCGATAGACTCATATGTATTTAACCATCAATCATTAATGTTTTCGTAACAGCAAGAGTCAGTTATTGTGCATGATTAATGAATCAATTGTTTGCTAAGAAAAATGGATCTTCTTCATGACAAACAAATAGCGTTAATCTACACCCATGTTGAAAAGAAGTTGCATAAAATTCTAATGTAACATCAGGTTCTACAATGCGATTATCATCATCATCATCAACAACATTTCATCCCACATCTACCCACTGCTGAGTATTAGGCCTCTTGTTTCGTCTGCCACTCTATACGATCCCTCGCCAACTTCATCTAATGTTTTCGGCCACCGCCGCTAGGGGGGAGAGCCTTCCGCTCCCCCAACAGTCCGGTGATGATGACAAGGCCATCATCGTAGTCATTTAGAAAAAAAAAGCCATCCATCGGGTGGCTGGTCTGCCGACAGATCCTAGCCATGCCACGGCTACCACTCACATAGTCCCCGTGTCCACCTAACATCCCTAACCAAGACATGTCACGCTGGGCCACTCATCGCCATCTAGCCCCAAACTAAGCCGAAGCTTGTACTATGGGTACTAGACAACTGATAAACTTACTTAGACACTTTTTTTTGTAAATAAATACATATTATGCATAGAAAACACCCAGACCAATACAAACAGGCATGATTATGAACACAAATGTTTGTACTGTGCGGGAATCGAACCCACGACCCTTGGCTCAGAGGGCAGTGCTCACTACCGAATGAACCATCAAGCCAGTCAGCCCTAGGTACGTCTCACCAAGTGTCCTGCCCATTAACACTACAGTTGGATATAGACCCAATGACGACCCAAGACCAAAGAGATCCCACAAGAGATTCACCCGCGGTTCGAATCGCCGCAAACCTCATTTCGCATACACGCATCCCAACGGCAGCGACTTTGTTACTTCCTAATTTATTATTCGTTGGGTGAGCGATCTCGCAGAGAAATGCCGAGCATGGCATACTCTATAGCTATATAAATACCCACATATAGGATTCAACGCGATGAATGAATAAAAATAATCTAACCGTTTCCAAAAGCACGTCCAACTTTTTCCAATCAATCGTCAATCCCCATTTAAACTCCACCTTGTTTACAAATAAAAAACCACAAGCACACTGCAGGAATCTATCGGCATTCCGTATCCGCTCGGCGATACTTTACACGCAGCTCTAAATGGAAACGCGGTTATAATAACGCGGCGGGTTCCCACAATCGGTCGGCGTGAAATCGTGCGCTGACACGCAGAATGCTGTCCGGATCACTTTCTTGCCGCCGCAGTCCCGACAATCGCACCAGCCCCCTCGATTCAATCGGTTTCTCCTTAAACATTCGACGCGAATCTCCGTCGTGATAGTCGACAGTTTTGGCGCCTGGAGCGGTTTTGGATCGAGTTACGGGCGCAGATGAAACAGTTTTTGCGGTTCGTGCTTCCATTTGTCATGTTTTAGATGCTCATCCGATGATGTGATGATTTTGATTTGTAAGTACAAATTCAACCCAAAAAGTTACTTACTCTGTCCGTGTGGTTCCTGTTTTTAGAGTAGAACCACCCCATCTCATCCCGTGGGTGTCGTAGAAGACTAAAAGACTAAACTTAAGAGAGGTAGGGCATAGCGAATCTTCGCTCGAATTGAGCTGCCCGTCCGGGGAAGGACCTCCACCCTATAAAATACCGCAGCCAAATGACCTTCGGGTCGTGTTTCTGCTGGTGAGTAGGGTGTCCGGAGCTCGTGGGGCGTTAGGGTGGGGCCGGTATGGCAGTGGCAACTGACAGGTAACTGACCAGTTACTTGCCAGTTACTGACAAAAAAAACTGGCCAAGTGCGAGTCGGACTCGCGCACGTAGGGTTCCGTACCACTGATTGAATGAAAAAATTAGGTAATTTGATTTATGACGTTTAAAAAAAAACTACTGTCTAGATTTCCTTCAAACCAAAATTTCGTTAGTAGTTTTTATGGTAATACACATCATATATTTTTTTCAGTTTTATCATGCCCATATTTTAGAAGTTACGGGGGGGGGGGGGGGGACACTCATTTTACCACTTTGGAAGAGTCTCTCGCGCAAACTATTCAGTTTAGAAAAAAATGTTGTTAGAAACCTCAACATCATTTTCAAATACCTATCCATAGATACCCCACACATGTTAGGTTAGGTTTGATGAAAAAAAAAAAATTCAGATTCAGTTCTATGTATGGGGAACCCCAAAAATTTTGGATATTTTTCTGATTTTATTGTCACATCTTAGTGCGGTTTACAGAATACATCTACGTACCAAATTTCAATAATGTAGCTCTTATAGTTTCGGAATAAACTGGCTGTGACATACGGACGGACAGACAGACATGACGAATCTATAAGGGTCCCGTTTTTGCTATTTTGGCTACGGAACCCTAAAAAGACTAAAAGAATATCAGGCAACGGGCAGCAGCGTTTACCTATATACAAATAAAAGCAACTTCGGTCACCAACGCGTCTACCAGACGTGCTGACTAAGGCAAAGAGCCTACATTGAAATGCCTACTTATGGTATCTTCATTAACTTCTACGCCACTTAATTTGAGATTAGGTTAAGTATGTGATGTTATCTGATATTTATTATTAATTTAATCGTCAACCTAGATATCGGAACGCGATTTACTATCGGATTCAGAGATATAATCACATGACTAAACAAGTATTTTTAATAGACTTTTATTAGTCGAATTGAATATTATTGGATTAATTTAAAATTTAAATGAATACCGAGAGGTAGCAAATTTTACAACATAATAGGGAGTATTTTTCCATGCTCTATATTGTTGAAACTTTGGTTCTTAATTTTAAATATATCATTAAAAGGCAGTAAAGATGAAGATCAGACATTTTCGTTTCTAATTAACGATTTATAAGTGCTTTATTCAAGTCTATAATTTACTCAATACTTTACTCAATGTCCATATTGTTTATCTCATCTTGTCTAAATCAATGCTACTAAAATATTTCTGGGCAAATTCACTCTGCAATAGTTGCTACATTTATTTTATTATGGAACTAGCTGTGCTCGCGACTTCGTCCGCGTGGAATAGTTATTTTCCCCCGTTTTTTTTACATTTTCCATTATTTCTTTGCTCCTAGTAGTTGCAGCGTGATGTTATATAGCCTAAAGCCTTCCTCGATAAATGGTCTATTCAACACAAAAAGAATTTTTAAATTCGGACCAGTAGTTCCTGAGATAAGCGCGTTCAAACAAACAAACAAACTCTTCAGCTTTATAATATTAGTTAAGATTTGATTTCATCTCAAGCATTCATTGCGAAACTCGAATCAGTAGCAAGAATGGCAACAATTTAGCCGCTGAAACTGCTGGACGTCGAGTTATTTGCAATAATGCGGTCTCTTATCTGGTGCTTTGTAAATTATACGGTTTGTGATTGATAAAGTGAATAGCTCACTAAACCACCTTATTTGGAGTCGGATTCCAGTGTTTGAACTTTCAATCTACTACGAGTATTACTACATTTGTGTGATGCAACTATAAAGATGCCAGTTTTAAGTTTGATTTGCCAATCGTCATCATTCACCTGCCCTACTTCCTAGGGGTCGGTGCTATAAATAACCCAAGACATGCCCCACTGGGGCACACATCGCCATCTAGCTCCAAACTAAGCCGATGCTTGCATTATGGGTACTAGACACTCGTGACTCTGGCAACCGACTGGTAGCGGTATAATCATCACGATGGAAAGCGTAGCTAAAAACCACACCGATGACGAGCAGCAGCGTCACCGGAGCGAGGAGTTTCGCCCTGCGGTCGCCAACCCGCCTGCCTAGCGTGGCAATGGCGTAAAGCCTAGATGTTTGCCTAATGTGGCGAACAACTGGAGAGACCTACTTCAGCAGTGGACTGCAATAGGCTGATGATCATGATGATATGCTATAGATTTTGGCATTCATCTTACATCCGGTAACGATGAAGATGTCTCCAGAGTCCTGGAACCCCTACAATTGCGTAGGGATGTGGCATCGCTGAGCGTCTTTTATCGACTTTTTCATGGGGAGTGTTCAGAAGAGTTATTTTCTCTAATCCCTCCATCACCTTTCCATCATAGGCGACATACGAGCGAGCATACCGTGCCACCGTTACACAGTGGAAAATATACCTTCGCGTACCAAAAAGTTTGGTAACTCCTTTTTGTGCCGTACCATCAAAAAATGGAATTCTCTGCCTGCTCATGTGTTTCCGACTTCTTATAGCATGGGATCCTTTAAACGAAGCGTGAAGAAGCATCTTGTAGGCCGGCATGGCTGTGGTGGCTGACTGACTGAACTGAGGTTTCCCACCCGCGGCCAGAGCGACTTGGGCTTCCTTTTCAGCTTTCCATCAGGCGAGAGGAAGCCACTATGCCGTGCCAATATAAAAAAAAACGTTTAACCGTTTGTGAAACGTGAGCCAAAGGCGCTGCCGTCATTTGTAAGCGGCCGTCGCTACCGTTGCTCAGATATCCGATATCTAGATCGTAGCTGTTCTGAAATGATAAGTTTAACGTTTGTTTGCGTTCCCAGATTGGTTTACCTTTGTAAATTTAATGGCGGTTTAAGATTCAGTCAAGTCGGTAGCGAACTACTCGGTTTTACATTGCATAGCACTTTGTCTAGTGCATTTATTAATCGGTAGCCGTTTGTAAATAGAACGGTTTGAGATTTAAAGCATAGAGTTTGTAGTTTGAATGATTCGTTGTCACGCATATTCATCCATCATTTATGGTACGGTTAAACGACTTTAAAAAGGAGGAGTTTCTCAACTCGACTGAATTTTTTGAAATAGACTAGTACCTTATTAGGACAGCATAAAGTTGTTAGTTGCAGATTGCCCAAGATCTGTCGATATAACATATACGTTACTTTTTAGTCCTCTTTAACACCAATCACTTTTGGTCCTTCGACTACAAATGTCAATGAACTCAACACGGAATTAGTTCAAAAGGATAAAACCACTTAAACATTCGCATGTTTAATTGGAAAGAGTCTGAACGGAAGCCGCCTTGAATCGAGTGTGGCCCCCATTCAGTCTAATTGGTGTTTATGGTCTAAGCTAATTCGTAGAAATGCGATTGTGTTAATGTGTACGCGGCCTTATTTCGCTAATTGTGTAAGCATGCCGACAATACGGATACTCTTTATTGCACGAAAATGTTAGCGGAGATAGGAGCGTCGGGAATATTGTAGTACAGTTTAGGTGATATTACCAATAGTGTTCGGGACGACCATAGGCTTTTATAAATAGTATAGTTTTTGTAAATACGTATAGTAATTTCATTAGAATAATTAAAATAGTTAGGAAAAATGGTCCACTTTTGTAAAAAATTGTCAAATAATTAGTCATAACTCTTTTGTATTTTAATTTATAGTTTTAAGGTGTATGTTTATTAAAATATTTCATTACTCTTCTTTAATTACAACCCATAGTAATAGTATAGGCACATAGATTTAGATAATATAGGTATAAAAGTGTAATTAGCATAGTGAAAATAAACAATAAAACTGGTACAAAAATAGCGCGAGACACCGGCTCTCTTTAAGGTAACGCCGCGCGCCTTTAAATTCAAGGGGCGCGCGCCGTACGACATGTTCACTTCGGCGCACAGCAAGTTAGCAGCTCTTCAACTAGCAACAGTTCCCGGTCCAATAGAAGAAATTGATAGAAAAGGAAGCCTGCGTCTTGCTCTACAATATCGCCATAGAAAATTACATCGGTGTTTTTCTTCCTCCACACCTGCGCCACGTACCGTCCCGTACATTGGCCCTTGCGAGCCGGATTAGAAGAAGAATTTCATCATGCCTATTACGCGATCGCAGAGCGGAAAAAGGCGAAACATTGAAGCAGAAACCGTCGATCATAGCACGAGACACATCGAAATGTCCGAAGTTGAAGGAACATCGGCCACAGCAATAGAACGCGCCGGCCCCGTTACAGCGCACCCCATAGAAAAACCTCTCGCTGTACGGCCGCCGGGCTCGGTCGCTCACAAGTCCACTTCACGTCATAGTACCCAGTCACGCCGGGCGCTAAGACTCGCTCAGGCGCGGGAAGACCTCCTGAAACTTCAAGTCGAGTTAGCTGAGGCCCGCATACATAGAATTGAAGCCGAAGAAGATGACGACTCAGCGACACAAAACAGCGACACCGAAACGCACGAGAGGATATCGACCTGGATCAACGAAAGCGAAGCGCAATTGTATACAAACAGGCCTCAACAATCTACGCTACCGTTGCCACATCAAGATGTACTGCCACCGCAGCCCGTCAATAAAATAAAGAAGCCACCTCCAGCAGAACATCTATCGCAATCGAAGATAGAACATCAAGAAACCGCTCCGAAAACCTCTACAACCCCACAGAAGACGGAAATATCAGAGCTTATCACGGCGATCACTACTGCGTTCAAGTCTTCTCATCGTCCGCACTATGTCACCGATCTACCAGTCTTCTCGGGATCGCATCAAGAGTGGCTTTCTTTCAAAGCCGCCTACTACGAGTCCGCCGCACTATACACAGACGTCGAAAACTCGGCAAGACTACGTCGTAACATCAGAGGGAAGGCAAGAGAAGCTGTAGAAAATCTTCTTATACATCACGCACAACCAAACGAAGTCATGAAGACGTTAGAAAACCGATTTGGAAGATCAGATTGCATCGCGTCAACCGAACTCGACCGCCTCCGAACACTGCCTCGACCCGCGGACACGCCGAGAGACATCTGCATATTCGCAAGCAGAGTATCCAACATAGTCGCAGCATTGAAAGCCCTTAAGAAGATCTACTACCTTTACAACCCGGAAATAACGAAGATTACCATAGAAAAGCTTCCACCTACTCTTCGCTACAGATGGTTTGACTACGCCGCCACACAGTCTGAAGGTGAACCGGACCTTATCAAAATATCGACATTCTTACAACGAGAGGCCGACCTATGCGGCCCATATGCTCAACCCGAAACGATCACCGATACATCTCCGCGCCCGCTAGAACATAGAACATTACGAAGAAACCATAGAACATTCACTACTACTGATACGAAGAAATGCCTAGTATGTGATGATTCCTACCACATACTAGCCGATTGCAAGAAATTTATAGAAGCGGACGTGAGCGGCAGATGGGACATCGCAAAGGAGCGGCGACTTTGCTTCCGGTGCCTACGTTACAGAAACAGAACGCACAACTGTCGCCGCATCAAATGCGAAATAGATGGCTGCCAATACTTTCACAATAAACTACTTCACTTCAAGAAACCGGTACAAGAAAATATAATAGACAAAGAAGCTGTTACTTCAACATGGACGTGCAAGAAAAGTCACTCCTACTTGAAGATAGTACCCATACGCATCTGTGGACCGGCGGGAGAAACAGACACATGGGCGCTCCTCGACGACGGCTCTACCGTCACCCTCATAGACTCCGAACTCGCCGTGCAAGTCGGCGCAACAGGCCCGATAGACCCGCTGCACATAGAAGCGATAACCGACAACAAGTTAGCCGCATCCAAGTCACGCCGAGTATCGCTCACGCTGCGCGGCGCCACTGAGCAGCACAAGATACTGGCCCGCACCATAGATCGCCTTCGCTTGTCGCCACAAGAAGTAACGGAAGAAGACTTAGAACATTGCACTCATCTCGAAGACATCAAATACCACCTCAAGTCTACGAATGCAGCTCCGAAACTTCTAATCGGCCAAGACAACTGGCACCTACTGTTGGCGAGCGAAGTTAGAAAAGGACGACGCGATCAACCCGTCGCATCACACACGCCGCTCGGGTGGGTTCTGCACGGCGCGCATGCGCGAACACTGGGGCAGCGTGTTAACTTTGTACATCACATGAAGACTGAAACAGAAGAGGATAGAATGAACGAACAGTTAAGACTACACTTCGCCATTGACAACTTGATGATACAACCAAGGAAGCCCGCAACCGATCCTGAGCAACGTGCATTGAAATTACTACAAGAAAACACAGTACAAATAGAAGACGGCTACTATCAATCATCTCTACTATGGAAATGCAACGAGACTACGATGCCCGATAACTACGAAAACGCATTGCGTCGCTTTACTTCCGTTGAAAGGAAACTTCAGAAGGATCCGTCACTGAAAGAAAAATACAGCCAACAAATGGAAGCACTGATAAGCAAAGGATACGCCGAACGCGCACCAACCCACAAGTCAAGTGGGAAGACATGGTACCTGCCACACTTTGCAGTTACTAATCCCATGAAACCTGATAAGCTACGCATCGTGCACGACGCCGCCGCCAAGACCGCAGGCACTTCGCTCAACGACAAGCTGCTGACCGGGCCCGACCTCCTGCAATCGTTGCCCGGGGTACTTATGCGGTTCAGAAGACATCAAATAGCAGTCTCAGCTGATATAACTGAAATGTTCATGCAAGTGAAGATTAAGCCTGAAGACAGAGATTACCTACGATACCTATGGAGAGAAAAGGATGACTGCAACCGGCCTCCGACCGAATATAGAATGACATCACTTATCTTTGGAGCTACATGTTCGCCGTCTACAGCTATCTATGTGAAAAATCTAAACGCATCGAAACACAAAGAAGCGCATCCAGAGGCAGCGGCGGCGATAATAAGAAACCACTACATGGATGACTACCTCGACAGCTACGAGACAATAGAAGACGCTACGCGTATCGCAAGACAAGTACGAGATATTCATCGCGAGGCACACTTCGAGCTATGCAAGTGGGCCTCCAACGCACCCGAAGCGATTCACGAGCTAACTGCAGGCGAACGAATAGCGACCAAGAACCTGTCCGACAGCGCCCACAGCGAACGAGTCCTGGGCCTTATATGGAAGCCACAGACCGATGACCTCGCCTTCAATTTGGACTTAGCGAGGATCCCAAACGAAGTACTACACAGCGACGCACCCACCAAGAGAGAAGCCCTCCGCATAGTAATGTCGCTGTACGACCCGCTCGGCCTCGCTTCGCCTATCACAGTACAAGCGAAGAAGATATTACAAGAAGTATGGCGCCGAGGCACGGGCTGGGACGAAGAGCTAGACACAGACATAGCCGCACAGTGGAAAAACTGGATAACGCACCTGCACAACCTACGCCACATAGTCGTCCCTCGTCGCTATCTCCGCTACAGCGACGCGGTTACGCTTCAACTACACACGTTCGTAGATGCGAGCGAGACAGCCTACGCCGCCGCACTGTACTGGCGAGCAGAAGCACCGGATGGCAGTATTGCCGTCTCACTTATAACGGCAAAAGCAAGAGTAGCGCCATTGAAGCTAACCTCGATACCACGTCTCGAGCTGCAAGCCGCCGTGATGGGTAGCCGCATGGCCGCTGCGGTTATAGAAGAGCACGACCGTAAACCAGAAAGCAAAATATTCTGGACTGATAGTAAAACGGTACTCACCTGGCTGAAGACTGGCTCCCGCTCATACAAACCGTTCGTCGCACACCGCATCGCAGACATCGAAGACAATTGTGCCGTACACGAGTGGCGCTGGGTACCTACGAAAATGAACGTGGCCGACGATGCGACGCGTGAAGTGCCGCACGACTTCAGCAGCACTCACCGGTGGTACACTGGGCCGCCGTACCTGCTGCAAGACGAATCAGCGTGGCCGAGCGCGCGACCCGACACCACAGAACAAACAGGCGAAGAAAAATGCAACCATACAAGAACCAAGACGCCGAACATCGCTCATAGTCTACCAGATAGCAGCCGATTTTCCAAATGGGAAAAATTGTTACGAACTACTGCCCGAGTACTTCAATTCATAGAACTTTGTCGCACTGAGAAGCACAGAACACATTACAAGCGTACAAGAAAAAACAAAGATCAAGATCCAGACTGGAAACGGCGACCCGTCACTGCTACGCCACAGCGCGCTACGAAAAGAAAAATAGAAAATTCACCGAACAACTTCATTACAATCGAAACGCACCTACTACGTCGCGCCGAAACGCTACTCATACAAGCGAGTCAAGAGGAGTTGTTTTCCGAAGAAATCGAAGCCTTAAGAAACAATAGAGCCGTATCTAGAAGCAGCCGATTACGCCCGCTATCGCTGAACTACGTAAACGGCGTGATAAGACTACGCAGTCGTATAAGCGCAGCCGACGACGTCACCGACGCGCAGACAGCGCCACCTGTGTTGGACGGAAACGATCGCCGAACTAAGCTGTGGATAGACTACATACACCGACGACTATCACACGCCGGCGTCGAAACTACGATTAATGAATGCCGCCAACACTACTGGATAGTACGACTACGGCCCGTAACACGAACCGTAGTAAGCAGCTGCTTACCTTGTCGCATAAGAAAAGACAAGCCGCCACAGCCTCCAACTGGAAATCATCCGCCCTGTCGTCTGGCCCATCATCAAAGACCATTTACCTACACCGGGCTGGACTATTTTGGCCCATTGGCAGTCGCCGTCGGCCGCTCAACAGCGAAGCGCTACGTCGCCATCTTCACGTGTTTAACTACGCGGGCCGTGCATCTGGAACTAGCGGCGAGCCTATCAACCGATTCAGCCGTCCTAGCGCTACGCCGCTTCATAGCGAGGCGCGGATGCCCTACAGAGATATGGTCTGATAACGGCACTAACCTACATGGAGCGGACCGCGAGTTGCGACGAGCTATAGAAAATGCTACGGAAGAAGAAGCGAATAGAAAAATCATCAGTTGGCGATATATACCACCCGGGGCCCCCTTCATGGGAGGCGCATGGGAGCGGCTGGTGAAGTCAGTGAAGACAGCCCTGGCAGCGACGCAGCAGCCTCGTCACCCTACTGAAGAAGTCCTCACCACGCTCCTTGCCGAAGCCGAGTACAGTGTCAATAGCCGCCCACTGACACACGTCTCCGTATGTCACGAGGACCCAGAAGCCATCACTCCGAACCACTTCCTCCTCGGCGGTTCAGCGTGTGTGCCCACACCGGGCTCATTCGCAGACAGCGACCTCATCAAGCCTGCACATTGGCGCGCGGCCCAGCGGCTCGCCGACATATTTTGGTCGAGGTGGGTGCGCGAGTACTTGCCGGAGCTACAAAACCGGCGGGAGCCCCACGGACAAGGCAGACCAATCAAGACAGGCGACGTAGTGTTCATAGCAGACAACACACTACCGCGCAACACATGGCCACGAGGAGTGGTCACAGCCACATACCCGGGAGCGGACGGCATGGTGCGCGTGGCGGACGTGCGCACCAGCGGCGGTATCCTGCGGCGTCCTACGAAGAAGATAGTCGTCATCCCCACAGAACCGGTCGCCCTCCAACGTGATTGCAACGTCACAGGATCCGATGCACGGCGGGAGGAATGTTCGGGACGACCATAGGCTTTTATAAATAGTATAGTTTTTGTAAATACGTATAGTAATTTCATTAGAATAATTAAAATAGTTAGGAAAAATGGTCCACTTTTGTAAAAAATTGTCAAATAATTAGTCATAACTCTTTTGTATTTTAATTTATAGTTTTAAGGTGTATGTTTATTAAAATATTTCATTACTCTTCTTTAATTACAACCCATAGTAATAGTATAGGCACATAGATTTAGATAATATAGGTATAAAAGTGTAATTAGCATAGTGAAAATAAACAATAAAACTGGTACAAAAATAGCGCGAGACACCGGCTCTCTTTAAGGTAACGCCGCGCGCCTTTAAATTCAAGGGGCGCGCGCCGTACGACATGTTCACTTCGGCGCACAGCAAGTTAGCAGCTCTTCAACTAGCAACAGTTCCCGGTCCAATAGAAGAAATTGATAGAAAAGGAAGCCTGCGTCTCGCTCTACAATATCGCCATAGAAAATTACATCGGTGTTTTTCTTCCTCCACACCTGCGCCACGTACCGTCCCGTACAAATAGCGATATTTTTCGTACAACCTATACCTACTTTATTATTGTAAAATCTTGTCTATAAATGTTTGCTTTTGTGCAATAAAGAATATCTATCTATCTACTTTGTGATGTGTTTTGCTAAACATGGATGTGGTGGAAATGTTCAACCTGCATTTTTTAAATAAACGTACAAAATAATGTAGACTAACTGATCAATCCATCAAAGGAATGCCAGGCTCCAGCTTTAGATAAAGAATAAAAAGAACTGTAGAAAAAAGGAGACCAGCAGTCTTTCAAGTCGAATCCTAGAATCGGAAAATTTTTGCTTTTTCATGAAGATAATTCATAACAACTAGGTATGTACTTAGTCTCATATAAGCTAGATAATGACTTGGGCGCCTTTCGAAACACCCAGATCAGAAACAATTTAGAAAAGTACATCCCCTAAGTTGTCTCGTTCGAGAATCGAAGCTGAAACCTTCCGATCGTCCGCATATTGAGCTCAATACTCTAACCCTTGCGCTACCGAGGCTATCGACTGTGTTACTTTTCAACAATATCGGTTATTGTTAAAACGCCACGCGTAAGGTTAAACGTACTCAAGGTTAAATATCTAAAACCAAAATTATTCTGACGTCTTTGTGTACCATATAACACATCTTAATTGTGTTCAACAGACTGCTTTGAGACATTAAGCTCGCTTGTACAAACGGTACGTGTGATGTTGAAACGCTGAATCCTGGTGAAATGTATACGTGTCATACTAATTACTGAATGTTAACGTAAACAATACCTTAGTATTGTTATAATTCGACCATTTAAAATGGTACACATTTAACGTCTTGATAAAGGTCATAGTTGAAAACAAAATTGTATTTTTTTATAGTAACTCGACATAATGGCTTACCTACGCCTGATGGAAAGCGAAACAGAAGCCCAAGTCGCTGTGACAATGGCCAAGTACCTGTTCAGGTACCTGTCAGTTGGCACCGCCATGCCGGCCCTAACCCCCCACGAGCTCCGGAAACCCTACTCACCGGCAGAAACATCCGGTCGTTGCTTCGTGACTTCGATCGCGTTTCGAGTGTATTGTCATCATTATCCTGTAAACGTTTACTGCTGGACATAGGCCATCCCCAAAGATAAATTGTCATTGAAGTTGGTGACATCAGTAGTTTTATTTGGTAGCTAGATAAACGCTGCTGCCCGTTTCCTGATATGCCCTTAGTCGTGAACTCGTCGTCACCACAAATAACCAGGCTCGGAACAAACACAAATGTTCATCACACGAATGTTTGTCCCACGTACAGATCGAACCATTGGTTTGAATGACCCTTGGTTCAGAACGCAGGGTTCTGAACCAAGCTCCCGGGCCAGTTTTAAGTGACGTGTACACAAATTTAAACAAATTAGCCCACCATGCTTTGTATACACAGCGTATAATAAATCTCCAACATCCTCAGAACATAGGAAAACCATTAAAGTCCCATAACAGTAGTATCATACACGTGCAGAGCTGAAGTAAGGATTTGTCGACGCGACGCTGCGCGGGAGAGCGGTATAAATAGACGGTACCGTAGGATACGCGCGTGTAGGGAGGTCAGTGTGTCGATAATGTCGATATGTAGAGGTTTTTAAACGGTCGGTAACGCACGTGTGATGCCCCTGGTGTTGCAGGTCTATCATCATCATCATCATCAGCCTATTGCAGTCCACTGCTGGACATAGGCCTCCCCAGTTGTTCGCCACTTAGGACAAACGTCTGGAGGATATACCCATAATCGTCACGCTGGGCAGGAGGGTTGGCGATCGCAGGGCATAGCTTCTCGCTCCGGTGACGCTGCTGTCCGTCATCGGTCTGTGGTATTTAACTACGCCTTCAATTGTGATGGTTATACCGCCACCAGTCGGTTGCCAGTGCCTCGTTTGTTTTTCGGCAGGATGCACCACGAGTAGTTAAGGTTGGCTTGGAGCGAAATGATGATAGGTCGCTCCCTTACATCCCCATAGGCTGTGGTAACCGCTTAACATCAGGCGGGCCGTAAGCTTGTTTGCCACCCTAGTGGTATGTAGCGATGAGCGGATGATCGATTGGCGATAAGCATTTGCTCAGAACTAGAGCAAGGATTGCGCAATCTCGGCTGAGAGTTCTTGAGATCATCATCATCAGTCTATCGCACTTTGGATAAACACGGGGGCTTTGCCATTAATCGCCACCCTGGGCCGAGGGGTAGCGATGGCAGGGCGTAGCTTTCACGCTTGCTGAAATGTAAAGGAGCGATCTGCCATCTTTTTGCTCCAAGCCTTGCCTGCCCGTGGTGCATCTTTCTGAATAATAAACGAAGCTCTGACGAATATCTGGGTGCGATATTACAATCATGATTGAAGGTGTAGCTAAATACCACAGGGAGATGACGGGCAGCAGCGTCACCGGAGCCAGTAGCTACGCCCATGTACGTTTCCATAAAACCCGTGTAAAGCCTCCAGATGTTTTCCCAAAGTGGCGAATAACTAGAGAACCAAAGCACAGAGGACTGCGATAGGCTGATGATGATGATATTGCCCAAAAAAATGCTAAACATTTTAATTTATCGACAACACATTATCGATATTGAGTCAATCCTTTTACAATGAACCGAACAAGCACAGTGGGAACGTCTACTGGCGAACTATAAATAAAACAATCGAACCGCAGATAAAATTGTGAAATAATTATTGGCAACCGAGGAAGTATGAAATGTTACTGTTTGCTTCGTTGATAACCTTTACACGGGGCGCGTAGTCTAGCCAGTTACTTCTGTTTCTGTAAAAGGGCACTATTAGCTATGTAGTGCATTCGCGTGACTAATATTTGTGTTTGTTCTGTGTGTAAACGAGACCATTGTATCTGAGTATACTTTTGTGTTAGTCTAAATGGGAGTGGGATGTAATGGAGCGACATGTTTTCGCTCCAAGCCTACCCCTGGTGCATCCTGCTGAATAACAGATGAGGCTCTGGCAACCGACTGGTGGCGGTATTATCATTACAATTGAAGGCGTAGAAAAATACTACAGCGTACATACATTACTGCGATTATGGGCGGTTTTCGGCCGCCTGCGGTCCGCTCGGCTATCTTCGGCAATGCTCGGGTGAAATCGGCTCCCCTCGGTTGCCGTCGGCGGTTGTCGGCTGCCTTTCTTCTCATCGGTTACACATTATTGGAGTCTTAATATGGATGAAAATGTTCCCGGAGAGAGTGTAACTTCCGAATAATGAAGGAATTTTTCAAATCGGACTAGTAGTTTTGGTACCAAAAATCAAAAAGAAAATATAATATTAGTGTAGACAAAACATGTTTTGTCACATCCCTATATCCCTATAGGAAATGAAAAAGATTTGGCAGCAATAAAAATGTACATGTAATGTACAATCAAATCCTGTGATCTTGAATGGAAACGAACATGCCGACAAAATTCATATAAATAAACGCCAAATCGTATCTAAATTCGGGGAATAACGAGTCATAAATAAGTGAGATAAGGGAATAAAATTGAAACAGCGAAGTGAGGTAAGAATTATCTTTCCAAATGAACTCGCTTGATCGGATGATAAAGCGCATTCGTAACTGCTCTGACGGTAATCTGCTGAATAAACGATATTTATGAGTTCGGAAGGTTAACCTGTAATTGCAGCGAGAGACGTTGTGAATTAAAACTTAAATATGTAAAACTTAGTCATACTACTAGCTTTATGTCATGATCGTAGTGGTAATAGGTCAGACCTGACTTGTGATTATGGGTATTCCCCTCAAACCGTGGCTCACCTCGCGGCCTGCCCGTCGTGCTTATCAAGTTGTACGCGGGAGTGGGTGCATCCAGAGGGGTGGTTCATGTGGCTGAATACTGGGTGGACCTTGTTTAGATTGCCATCGACACGAAAAGAAGAAGACGATGGAAATAGGAGGGACTTTCTTTTGGGATTCGTACGTATAACTAAGAGGAGACCACCTCCTGCTTAACAGAATAGATTAAAGTTCTTTGAGATCCAGTTTGCGTCTTTTCACCAATCTACAATTGGTTTTAAAAAAATCTGCGATGGTCGCTCATACCCCTCCGAGTATTGAAGTGTCAATTCGTATGCGCCCGCGCCTTACTAGCATGAAAGTAAGAGTGGTTTTGTCTTCTTTTTAATATGATTTATGGTCGCCGTTTGAGTTTCAATTTTTATTTGTAAATCGTCTTTTGACAGGCTCTTTGCGAGCCGAGATTTAATGGCGCCGTAATCGAAATTATTATTGCTGTTTATTGCGTAGATATTATCTGTGGCTGCATGATTGTTGTTACTGTCTTTTTCTTAAGTGTAGGAGTAGAGAGCGCGACTGAGTTTGTGCACATATTTGTGGAGTATAATGTCTCCATCTGGTCTGCTTGGAAATTTATCATCGTGAAAAATACTACAGCGAAGGTTAGACACATATTATGTCTGCCCAAAATACCTGCATGCAAACTTCAGTTCTTCAGTAAACATGGCACTTGCAGCAGTGCCGAAATTTCGGGCACAAAAATCAGGACATGGTAAAAACCCCAAATGTCACGTAGGCATTGTACCTCTTTCGTTCGTTTTATATGTATGAAATCAGGTACAATAAATGATTATTATCTCTATCGATCTTAATATTATGTTGGTTAGATAATTACTAACCTTGTTAAAAATGTCTACAACTTATTAGTTGTAATATAAATGCAATATGAAGTTTAATTTCACATTCAACGAGACGAGATGTAAAATTAATGTAGGTATGTTTCTTTTACCATCGCGGGTGTCGGACAAAAAATGATGTACAAGTACATACGGAATCGTTAAATAAAATTCATCTCTATGCAAATTGGTCGATATTTCAAGTCATCGGCTGTTGGGCGCGTGGGACGAGTTTTGCACACCCTATTCTATTATTTGAATGCTTTTTTTCGTAAATGATGCCAAATTTAAGAGAGGTAGGGCATAGCGAATCTTCGCTCGTATTGAGCTGCCCGTCTCGTTTATTTATTTAACACCAAAGCCAGTCCAATTAACCGTTCTCATCAGGCCGCGGGTTAATTACCAACATTTTGGGCCATTTCGGCTGATTTATAATCATAATCATAATCATAATCATAATCTTTATTTGCAGAAAGCATAGTTTATATGGTGATACAAAATATAAAAGAGTACATTATGCTCAGTCAGTACAGTACAATGACATGCAAATATGTATATACATTGATACAATAATTAATCTCTATAGCAGTATCTCATAATGTCACATAAAAATTAAATAACAATCTTACACAATTTAAATATACATCCTAATATTTAATTAAATAAAAAAATAATAAAAAATAAAAATAAAAATGTATTTATTGCAAGTAAAAAACATTACAAAATAATTGCCGGGGCTTCCCAAAAAGTAGTCAAAGACACTTGTGTAGGGAATGCCTCGCTCTTACCACGTAAACAACAGTTTTGATTTACATACATGATTGACATTTTTACCATTATGACGAGCAATTACAAAAAATTTAATAGAATTATTACATTATATTATTAATGAATGAATTATTATTATTAATGAATTACATTACATTATTATTTTTTATTAATGGATTAAATTATATTATTATGTATTATTATATTCATATACGACATAATTATCATGTGTGTGTGTGTGTGTGTGTGCGTGCGTATGTGTGTCTGTGTGTGAGTGAATTTATTGTACATACTTATTTTATTTATATATTCATGTCAAAAATAATATTTTGTAATGAAAAGTAATAATATTAGGTTAATTTTTAAAGTCAATATATTCTTTAATACTATAAAAGCAATGTTCCCAAAACCATTTTGTCAAATTAATTTTAAAACTTTTATTGTCTTTATCAGATTTTATATGGTCTGGTAATTTATTATATAGCACAATACACATATTAAACACATTTCTCTTATATATTTCTTTGCTACAAGGAGGGTGATATAATCGATTCATAATTTTCTGTCTAGTTTGCCTTGAAGATACTTCTGAACGCTTTTGCCAATATTCCGGATGAGAATTTACAAATATGCATACGTCTCTAATATACATGGACGGTAACGGCAGAATCTGTAGCCTTTTGAATAGAGGTCTGCAACTGTCGTCGCTCTTTGCATTGCATATGGCACGTATGCATTTCTTTTGTACTTTAAATACTCTTTCTGCGTCCACAGAATTGCCCCAAAGTATAAGCCCGTAGCTTAGTACTGAGGAAACGTAGCCATGGTAGGCAGTTAGGGCAGCTTTAATAGAAACTGTCTCCCTTAATTTTTTTAGGCCAAAGACAAATCGATTCAGTTTACTACATACATGATCTACATGTTGCTTCCAATTTAAATGATTGTCGAGAATAAATCCTAAGAATTTATAATTTTTTACTAAGTCTACTATGTTATTATCATGTTTAACTTCTACTGGTAAAGGTTCCGAGTTATAAGATGTAAATTGTATGTGTTTTGTCTTATTTATATTTACTTGTAAGTCATTATTATTCATCCAATTTATAATATCTTTAAGTGCCATATTAGCTTGCTGTTCGAAGGTTGCTTTGTCGTTACATTTAATAATTAAGGTTGTGTCGTCAGCGAATAAGATAGATTTATGTGAAGTTGCTCTTGAGAGATCGTTTATGTAAAGTAAAAAGAGGAGCGGCCCCAGAACACTGCCTTGAGGTACACCGTCCTTTATAAGCTTAAGTTCAGACCTAAAAACTTGTTTTGTTAGAACTTTATCTGATTTACAGATATTTGAAAGTTCTATGAATTGTTTTCTATTTTTCAAGAAATTTTCTATCCAATCCAGAGCCTTGCCTCTAATACCGTACTCGTGGAGTTTATTTAGTAATTTAGAGTGGTTTACAAAATCGAACGCTTTGCTCATGTCTAAGAATATCGCCATGACTGGACATTTTTCATTTAGACACTCTGTTATTATTCGCAAAAAGTTAAAACAAGCTAGGGTTGTTGAGCTATCTTTACGAAAACCATACTGCTGTGGATGTAAAATCTTATACTTACAAATGAAATCATTTAATCTAGCAAGAAAAGCTTTTTCAAATATTTTTGATAATATTGGAACAAGTGTTATAGGCCTATAATTGTTTACGTCAAGAGTGTCACCCTTTTTATGTAGAGGTTTCACTATGGACACTTTTAAGCTATCTGGGAAATATCCATCTTCAAAAGAAAGATTTATAATGTGGGCAAGGACATGACTCAAACATGGCGCAACTAGTTTCAACACTTTGGTTGTTATACCATCATAACCACAACATTTACTATTTTTTAATGTCATTATTATTCGATATATTTCTGATTCAGTCACGGGTCTTAAGAATATTGTATTCGGATTTAATTTATTTAAAAATGATGTCATAATATTGGTATTTGTATTCCTCGCTTTGCTCGTCATTGTTATAAAATAGTCATTAAATATATTGCAAATGTCAACAGGGTTTGTATAAATATGATCCTGAAATTTTATCCTTGATATATTATTTTTTGAAGGACTGTCAGTGATGGAGGATGATATTATTCTCCATGTAGCTAGACATTTGTTTTCGTGACTTTGTATATATTTGTGGTTATGAATTTTTTGAGCTTTCCTTATGCATCTTTTTAACACTGAATTGTATTGTCTGAAGGCCGTTTTGTTTAGATGTTTATTAGATTTATGCCTTTTATAATTTAGATAAAGATAACGCTTTGTTCTACATGACTTTTTAATGCCTTTTGTAAGCCATTTCATTTTAGTAGGCCTATTGTTTACCTTAACCTTGATAATTGGGAAACACAAATCATAAAAAAAGCCGTATTAAGTCATAAAATATGTCAAATGCATGTGATGAGTTATTAGCAGACAACACTTCTGAGAAAGAAAGTGCCGTGATGCAGTCATAAAATTTTGTCAAGTTTTCATTGCTATAGTCACGTCTATATTCGTACCATGTGCAGTACGTTAACTGTTTTTTGACACTAAATGTTATTGTTTGGGCAGTTTCATGATCCGAAAGACCGAGATGGTGAGTCATCGGTAAAACTGTCTTTATATTACTTGCAATTTGGTCAATACAAGAGTTTAATCTGGTTGGTAAACAAATATGAGGCTGAAAATTATAGTTCTCTAGTGTGGCTATTAGTTCTTTCGCGGCTAGTGTTTGTTTAAGAATGTCAATATTCCAATCACCACATACTACTATTTTCTGGTGTTTGTATTTTTGCGTCAAGTATAGTATTAACTTGTCTAATTTATGTAGAAAAATACCAACGTGTGAAACTGTTTGTTCTGGAATTCTATATATGTTTATTACAACAAGACCAATACTCATCAGTTCAATGCCACAACATTCAAAATAATACGTAGTAGCCAGTTTCGAGGGAAAGAGTATAGATTTAGATTGAAGGGTTTTCTTTATCAGGATGCATGTACCACCTCTATTTTTATCTCTACAATATGACGATGCTAATTTGTAATTATTAAGCCGTATGTTAGCTTCGGAACCTTGTTTGATAAATATTTCACTAAAACAGAGTATATCAATCTCCTTGCCTGAATCATAAAAATTTTTAAATGTTATATTAAGCATGTCCAACTTATTACAAATACCTCCTATATTTTGGTGAAAAATTGTCAATTTATCAGTATTATTTACCTTACTATTTACAGATTCATTCAAGTAATAATGACTGTGAGAACTTTGATTAACGAAAAAAGTTACTGTCTGAAATCAATTTTGGGTCTGGATTCAGTGCTTTTTTGGATATGTGCTGATTCCTATCAATCCAGACCAGTAGTTCACTCAGGCCATTCAAAACATCGTTCATACCTAAATTATTAAGCCTACCAGTATACAAAGAAAACATATTTAGGGTAAGGGATAAGTTACTGTCAAAAAGATGGGCATATTTGTGTGTGTGTAGGTCGAGGCATAGCAAGGAATTGAATAACTCTACTCTACAATTATACAGTTCTAAGCCACACACATATGTAGGACAACTTATAACAATATTTGTGTTCTTTATGCAACTAAGGGAATTCCTGATGTATTTCACAATACTGATATAGTCTCCGGATTTTCGAAAGTCATGTTCACCAATCATAAGTATACAGTAATCATCAAGCGTTAAATATTGAGCTTCTCTTTCAACATGTGTCAATAGTTGCAATATTCCTCCTTCGGGAGTAATATGATGGAACGTTTTGAAATCATTTAATTTATGGCAATTTTCAACAATTCTCAGTATGTTATAATTTTTATTACTGCTAACGATAGTTAGTCTACGTTTTCTTTCTGATATGTTTTTTTCATAATTTTTCGAGCCTTCATTTGATTTTTCAGTATGTAAGCTTAAGTTGTCGCTGTTTGGCGAGTTTCTGTTTGTATGGCTAGATGGTACAGTATACAGCGTCTGTGTGGAGCATTCTTGTAACTCATCACATGAAAAATCGAGTTTTGTTTTGTTTAAATTAGGCCGTTGTTTTTTCCTGCTGACGGTATTCTTTTTTGTGCCAGAGCTACACAAATCTGTTAAAATTTTAGTCTTTGTTTCATGTCTAGAAAGTATTTTTTTTTAATTATAATTTTCTCCTAATAAGATCTCAATTTCATTTTCGGCTAATTGTAATTTCTCTTGCAGTTCATTACTTCGTTTCTCTAATTCATCTATTTTTTCTTCCAGATTTATTTTTCTGAGGTCTGGGCAGCTATTTCTTTTACTGATTTGTGAAATGGACATAAAATCGGAATCCTCTTCATCCGACAATGCTTCGAATGAGTTGTTCGTGGAAATGTTTATTTTACATGCAGCATTTCGGAGTTTGGTGTGACATTGTTCACATTTCCAGTTTGTTTTATTCTCCTTAGTCATTAGATAAAATCTTTTCACTGACACATTCGTACATTCTATGTGGTATACATTTGTGCAGTTATTACATTGTAAAGTATTATTTCTTCTGCCTATTGTTTTATTACATTCTTTACACTTAGTTTCCATGTTATGTAATAGCTATAAAGTGCGTAGGTTCAATTAAATAATAGTAATAAATAATAAAAAAGCAGAAAAACTCGAAAAAATTATAAAAATACACGCTTTCGCCGCCAGGCTTGAACCCGTGAGTCTTAGAACACGGCCTGGTATTGCAACCACTCGACCACGGTGCTTATGCGGAACTCGGTGAAATTGTGTCAGTAGTAACGTTATCTTCACTTGACAGCTCGTAGTTTCCTTGGCCGATCGCAACTAGTGCTGCCAACTGTGACGTGCTGTTTTATCGACACAGTTTAAAATAATAAAACTAGATGTCACCACTGTGTAACACGAACGTAGTTTTGATTTTGACAGTCAGGAATGTAAACAAAACATTCGAATAAAAAACGGTCTGGGTTATAATTATATTGTCAATTTAGTATTATTTCACTTTATTGTTCTCCGTGATGATAACACTTTCACTGAGTATTTGTTTTGGTGTATCTGAGTTATTGTTTTGGGTAAAAAACGGTCTGTGTTTATATAGTCAATTTATGAATTTAGTGTTTTTTAGGTCACTTTGTTGTTTTCCGTGATGATAACACTTTCACTGATTTATTGTTTTGGTCCGGGGAAGGACCTCCACCCTATAGAATACCGCAGCCAAATGACCTCCGGGTCGTTTTTCTGCTGGTGAGTAGGGTCTCCGGAGCTCGTGGGGGGTTAGGGTTGGGCCGGCATGGCAGTGGCAACTGACAGGTAACTAACCAGTTACTTGCCAGTCGTCACAGCGACTTGGGCTTCTCTTTGGCTTTCCATCAGGCGAAGGGGAGCTAATATAAAAAAATGCGTGGGCTATTTTGTAGTTAATTTTCACTTGTCATTATGTCACGGGACGAGCAGTATTGTCCTCTAGATTTTAAATTTTAGTCTTGACTTACACGGCCTTTTCACATCAGATAATATCGTATGTTTTTTCGACCCTCTTTTGGTGAAGGAAAACATCAGAAGGATGTAAAGTCGACCAATCCGAACTTGACCATTGCGGACGACTAAGGCCTTTTGGCTGTATTGATGGTGGTGGTAGGTGTTACCTAGGTGCCCACCTAGGTAACACCAACTTTTTATGTTTCCCTTATTATCATCACCAGTTCTTTGCAGTCTACTGCTTGACATACCTAGATAGAGAAAGACTCGAGGCCTTTGAGATGTGGTGCTGGAGAAGAGTGAAGGGAATAAGCTGGATGGAAAAGAAGACAAATGAAGAGGTATTGGAGATGGTAAAGGAAAAGAGATGGTTAATGCAGGCGATTGAGAACAGGAGAGGGAAAATGGTGGGACACCTTGTGCGTGAAATAGAAGGCAGAAGAGGAAGAGGGAGGCCAAGACGAACATTTACACAACAGCTAAAGGAGAAAGTTAATGTCATGACGTACAAGGAGTTGAAGGCGCTGGCGGAGTCCAGGGAGGAGTGAAAGTTGCTCCACCGACAAGAGCAAAGCTCTTAAATTTAGTAGTAGCTTGACATACCTACGCCTCTCCATGTGTTACGTCCCTTATACGTGATAAGTCTTTTTTTTTCTAGAGGGAAATGCATCAGGCACCTTCATGCCATTGTGTTGATAGGATTGGCCAGCCTAGATCCTGCGTTACCGGGTCTAGCTGTTTCCAGGGTGCGCCGCGGGGAGGCTCCTTTCTTGCACCCCCCATCATCATCATGACCGGTGAATCATGGCCGGTGTGGAAAACCTTGAATCGACTCCGCTCCGGGGTTGGCCGGTGTAGAGTCAATTTGGTGAAGTGGGGACTTAGCGAGGAGTCACGTGCAGGCTGCGACTGTGGCGCCTCACTGCAAACAATGGAGCATCTGCTCAGCTGCCGGATGTGCCCTACCACGTGCACAATTAGGGACCTACATGAGGCGACCGATAGCGGTGTCCAGGTCGCTAAGTTTTGGACGGGTTCTATTTAGTATGGATTACTGTTGACACGAGAAGAAGAAGACCTTCATGCCGCCTCCGGCGGGAGCGACATGGTGTGTGGGATTCACACCTCCCAAAATCGGAGGGTATACCTCCGCGCCATCCACTCGGGGCACGAAGGAAAGGCTCAGAGGGCGTACGATGCGTTGTATGCCCTCCGGCGACTCCCGGGCCGGGGTGATGCTATTATACCTCTAGGTTAAAGAGGCAGGATCGAATTTCGTGTCTGAACAAAAACCGACCATGGTCTGGCGCAGACTACCACGTCATCAGGATAATCAAAGCCAGGGCGGGTCGTCCGACACACAAAACTGATTTGTATGCAAATGATGCTATGTTTCACGTCGTCTGCGCTTAGGTCGCACACCCATCGCAACAACTGACGGCAACTGTACCGCGAATCGTAGAAAGTAGCGTGATGTATTGCCGATTTGATGAAGTGAGCAATGCATGATTGGTAGTTTTAGTGATTGAAAATATAGCAGCTGATAATAATGATAAATGATGGTTTTTTTTTATAAGAAGAGCTTTCAGGATGACCTCACTCCACACCTGATGGTGAGCGGTTGTGAGGTCCAAAAGTTAGGATTTAGAATAGAACCAGCCATGAGAGTCGTAGAAGACTACTAAGGGGATATCAGGAAAAGACCACCTGGGTACAATAAAGCCTATTGTCACCAACCCGCCTGCTAAGCGTGATAACTAAGGCGAATCCCCCCCAAATGATAATTGTCATTAGGGGAGGCATATGTCCAGCAGTGGACCTCTGCAGACTGGTGATGATGATCTATCTGTCTGTTTATTAGGTTTACATTTCGTAAGTAAGATATGCCTAATAAAAGCAATATTTCAGTATCGTACACACCATAACACGCCGCAACTTTCAGATCAAATATAATAAATACTAAACGATTCCATGGAAAGTCACCGCAACATGCGACCGATAGGAAACCATCGCACATTCATAACCGTACGTCATTTGACGCAACATGTTGTACTCGTGACGGTTGACCGCCAAAACATTCTAACTTCGATTTTAACGATTTTCAGATTTGAAAATACTATTAATTTTGTATTTCGTTTTGTAAATTCAATAAGATAGATAGATGTTTCTTGTTGCACACAAAACGATTTACGTAAAACGTAAACTGCATCGGCAAGTGTTTGAAAGGAATACTGCTAGCTGCAAACACTGTAGCATTCACTGTTTATTTACTTTGGTCATCTGCTTTGGTTTCCTAATATAATAAATAAATTAATCATGATCACCTGCTTCTCGCAGGCCACTGTTGGATATAGGCCTCTCCAACTGTTCGTCACTTTGCTCGATCCTGGGATTCTCACATCCAGCACTTGCCAGTCATTCTGCGCAAATCGTCGCCTTACCTGACCTAAGGGTGTCCTACACTACGTTTGCCGAGAAGCGGTATCCACTCTATCATTAAGCGTATAAAAATATCTCAAAACGATTTAAACTTTTCAGCCCCTGAAAGTCGTTATTTTGTAGATAGCAGGTTTTTATTCCCAGCCGTCGATATGCAAAGACGTAGAGCCGCGCCCACGACGGCGAAAAAACGATTTCTATGAGACATGTGAGCAAGAACATATTTTACTCATCAACATAATTGATTTTCTTATACATCAATATGAATTATGTATCGATCAAAATATCATTACGGTTGGCGCTCAAGCCACGGGTAGAGGCGAATGGAATAATTATTTCGTAATGTACGTTTTGTAATTGGCAAATGATATGGAGTTTATGGAGTTGCAAGTAAGTACCACTTTAGGATTCATGGCATTCCTAACCCAATGGGTAACGGCCAAGTCACACAACATTAACTATAATAATAAAGAAATCGCAGTAAGGACCTTAAACTTGGCACGACTTTGTCTAGATTTCATTACTTTTTAGATATAAACAAGCAGCTCCATCGAGACTTGGCTAGTTTTTTACAGAATGTTTTTGGTGGGTTGAACTTATTCTGTCAATGAGTTTGATGCCTAGAATACTTCTTTCTATTGCTCCACCCCCCAAACCAAATACGACTAAGATACTTTTTCTTTAAATATAGCGATTGTGTGGCAGCAGTGTTATTAAAATAAACAAAGGTTTTCGCTGCTTGTAACTTGGGACGGACACAGTATTTGCATAGATCTCGGCACAATGGTTCGGTACCGAGGAGCCATTACGCCGCCCGCGGTAATCAATTTGCCTAATTGATTCGCGAGACAGCTCGATATAGGAAACGTTTGTTTTTGTGAGTGCCTACTCCGATTTAATTGAAGGCGACGAGTCATAAGATATTTTACAATTAAACCTGCGACCGGTAAAAGTAATAAAGATATTTTCAGTGTTCTGGTCTTGTCCAGAGATTCTCAAATAGGGGCCTGAAAATGCGTCGAAATGGTTCCGGTAAAGGATGGTACGGCAGTGTTTGCTTCGCGCTCGACTTGGCGGGAGCACAGCCGTGCGCCCCGATAAGTACATTCTTTGAACATATAGAAAGAAAGAAAACGAATTTATTTGATGCATTACATCGAATGGATGGAGGCCTTGTGGTTTCTGAATTTGGAATAAGGCCACCTAATCTCATCCCGTGGGTGACGTAAAAGACGACGAGTGTGTAGCAGCGTTTTTAGGGTTCCGTAGACAAATGGCAAAAATGGGACCCTTATAGATTCGTCATGTCTGTCTGTCCGTCCGTATGTCACAGCCAGCTTATTCCGAAACTATAAGAGCTACATTATTGAAATTTTGGTGCGTAGATGTATTCTGTAAACCGCATTAAGATTTTAAAATAAAATCAGAGAAAAATCCAAAATTTTTGGGGTCCCCCGTACATAGAACTGAAACTCTAAATTTGTTTTCATCAAACCATACGTGTGGGCTATCTATGTATAGGTATTTTAAAATGATGTTGAAGTTTCTAAACTGAATAGTTTGTGCGAGAGACTCTTCCAAAGTGGTAAAATGTTGTGTCCCCCCCATATGATTTGCTACAAATCATCCTCTACTTGCAGGTGGACTGGAAGATATCGCTACCAGTAAAAAAAGACCGCGTACATTGTACTTCAACGTGTCTGTAATACTCTTTCCTGAAAATGTTTTATTTATTTTTATATAATAAAAAAAAATTATCTATCTACCAATAACCTTTTAATGCAATATACAACATTTCCCCTGTCACTTTCGCTCGCGACTGCCGACGGCCGATTGTTCCGCAAACGCTTCGCCGATCGATGCCCGCTCGTGGTCGCCGGTCGACCGTGTCCGCTCGCCCTAATAACCACAAGCGTTCCTGTTTGAACTCGTGTGTTCTTTGACGCGGTGTTGACAAAAATGTGGCCTTTGTGAATTAGCGCTGGCTATTCGCGAAGCAGATTCGATGACCTAAAATGTTAATTGACGCCTTTTTAGGGTTCTGTAGCCAAAATGGCAAAAACGGGACCCTTATAGATTCGTCATGTCTGTCTGTCTGTCTGTCTGTCTGTCCGTCCGTATGTCACAGCCAATTTATTCCGAAACTATAAGAGCTACATTATTGAAATTTGGTACGTAGATGTATTCTGTGAACCGCATTAAGATTTTAAAGTAAAATCAGAAAAAAATCCAAAATTTTTGGGGTTCCCCATACATAGAACTGAAACTGAAAAAATTTTTTTTCATCGTACCTATACGTGTGGGGTATCTATGGATAGGTATTTGAAAATGATGTTGAGGTTACTAACATCATTTCTTTCTAAACTGAATAGTTTGCGCGAGAGACTCTTCCAAAGTGGTAAAATGAGTGTCCCCCCCCCCCGTAACTTCTAAAATATGGGCATGATAAAACTGAAAAAAATATATCATGTGTATCACTATGAAAACTACTAACGAAATTTGGTTTGAATGAAATCTAACCAGTAGTTTTTTTTTAAACGTCATAAATCAAATTACCTAATTTTTTCATTTAATTAACTCCAATATAATATAACGTAAAGAAAAACATTTATTTAGCTGTATAGTGGTACGGAACCCTACGTGCGAGAGTCCGACTCGCACTTGGCCGGTTTTTATTGTTGTGGATGGCAGACAAGCGTGTGTGTAGTGTGATTTTAAACAGTATAGTTACGGATACGGTTGAGTCACGGCAGGATTAGCTATCTATGAAGTACCGGAGGCACAGCTCAGCTACTACCTACTCGTGGGGGTTTAGGGTTGGGCCGGCATGGAGGTGGCAACTGACCAGTTACTTGCCCGTTGTCACAGCGACTTGGGCTTCTCTTTCCATCAGGCGTAGGGAAGCCATTATTTTGAGCCTCTATAAAAAAAATAATTCGAGTTAACTCAAACTAAATTGACCTGGCTACCATCTCATCATCCTAGCCTTTTTCCCGATTCTCTCAGGGGTCGGCTTCCCAAACTGAGAGATTTGGCGAGGGCTAAGCTTTTACACAGAGCGACTGCCATCAGACCTCCGCAACACTTAGAGTAAGCTATACCCATTCCCAGTTTAGGCGTCAGAGTTATCATCATCTCTGATATGAGGTAACGACTGCTATCTGAGTTGGTAAAGATAGCACCCGGGACCAACAGCTTAACGTGCCTTCCGAAGCACCCATCATCGGATTGACCGCGCCAATGGTTGCACAACGTTGCGATCATTGTTAAGCGAACAAGACCGCGGCGCCACCGAGCATCATATAATTCACTTAAATACAAATAGTGCAAATACAAGCTCCCAGGCACGGAACAAACAAAAATGTTCCTCACACGAATGTTTGTCCCGGGTAGAAGTTGTACCCACGGCCCTTAGTGGACGAGGCAGGGAGTCACTAGCAAATGAGCCATCGAGCCAGCTATAGCTTGTCAATAATACCCCAACATATGCGACGCTGGGCCACACAGCGCCATTTACTTGGCTACCGACTAGTGCGTTTGTGTGGTTAGGGCGCTCACACGCGGGCGACTGAGCACGACAGCCACAATTATTCCGGCTATTGTCCGCTGCGCAAGACCGTGCGTTCATTACACGCTTAGGTGGACCTCGCTGCTCGTTAGTTGAGCCGCGCCGGCTGTACGGTGGCCCAAATGACGTATAATTACTTGTAACTTAGTACTTATTGTGTTTTGTTGAGGATTGTCATCGTTAACGCTTGTGTGTGAGAGAGGAGGTCACGTTTGGATATTATTGCAGTAGGGATGTAAGGGAGCGACCTATTATCTTTTCGCTCCAAGCCAACCTCACATGCCCGTGGTTCATTCTGCCTAGTAACAAACCGACTGGTGGCGGTATAACCATCACAATTGAAGGCGTAGCTGTATACCACAGGCCGATGACGGGCAGCAGCGTCACCGGAGCAAGTCTGGAGAATATATCCATCATCGCCACGCTGGGTAGACGGGTTGGTGATCGCAGGGCGTAGCTTCTCGTACCGAGTGACGGTGGTGGGTACAATTTCTACCCGGGACAAACATTCGTGTGAGGAACATTTTTGTTTGTTCCGGGTCATGCTTTTATTTGTATTTAAGTATATATTTGTAGTACTTCGTTTTTCTGACAACCGTAAGGGGCAGCGCAGACGACAGACTATCTCTGACGCACTTTTTGCAATTATATGCAGTAACGCACACGACGCGCAAAAATCTGTCGCGGATATTTCACAGACTCAACACACACGACGCACATCCTCGATCATTCTGTCGGCAGACCTAGACGCTCTTTTTAAATGTCTCAGACGTAGACTCTATCGCACAAAAAGTGAGCCGTCTGCGCTGCACTTGACACAAGTGCTCAAGTTACTTTGGCATTAAAGCAATAAATGTGATGTTCTGTTGTTTATTAATGTTCGCAAGTTAAATATCAAAATAAACATAATCCACCTTTCTATCTTTTACAGCCAATAAATATTTTATAATCCAAATGTTTACCGACGTCTAACGGAGATAAGGATATGAAAGTTACTTTGACAATATTAACATAATTTGGTAAAAGCTTCTCTTGTCGTGAGGTGTATCTTATCTACATCTTTATCGCGATAACGCTGTACGTTACAGGCGAATACATCAGTGTTACCAGTTGAAAATAATAAATCCTACTTATAATCTTATTCATGCGAAGGTTTCTTTAGATGGATGGATGTTTTTCACCTTTTTCAGAAAAAACTACTGAGCCTATTTGAATAAAACTTTACTTTGGTCGTCCATTTTGTCTGAAACTTTTTATGTATTTAAACTCTATTGCACAATAGAAATAGTGTACAAAAGGCGGACTTAATGCCGCACAGGCATTTTCTACCAGTCAACCATTAAGCTAAGCGAAAATAGATATAGGTAGTGTGCCTTTTTCCAAATTGTATTTGTTCATAGGTCACAAAAACTTGTTAATCTCTATATAACATATTCTATTAAATAATGCGCATAATGTTGATGTTGAAATGAAATGTTTGTTTTTGACGACACGTAACAATAAAAAATAACATGGAACACCTTACCCTCAAAATATTCTAAAAAGGCAATTAGATACGAATCTAAAAAAATGCATCATCATCAGCCTTTCGCAGTCCACAGCTGGACATAGGCATCTCCAATAGTTTTCCACTTCGATCGATCATGGATGGATCTTAAAAATATATCATGTATATAAAATAATTTATTACTTTTGTCAGTGACTGTACCTACCCCGAGACATTGTATCATCACACGCGGCCGGCGCTTGTGCCGTCCTATCACGCGTCGGGAGAAACTTCGCCGCGCTAATGATCGAATGTTCGACACTTACGGCGTTTACGACGTGTGGGTACAGGCGGGGAGAAAAGAGTCAAGTGATTTTTTAAAGTTAGTTTAGGTAGTGTGAGTTCCGTAGGTGTAGTAGAATACGACTGTGGAAATATCTAGAAACGATTAGCGAAATAAAATAAACAAGCAATCTACACTAAAGAAAAAACTCAGAAAACGGTCGTGAGGTTCAAAAGCTAGGACATACCCAAGACATGCCACGCTGGGCCAGACAGCGCCATCTAGCCCCAAACTAAGCCGAAGCTTGTACTATGGGTACTAGACAACTGATAAACTTACTTAGGTACATTTTTTTTTGTAAATAAAATAATATACATGTCGGAGTATTAGTGGCCAGCATCACATGCAGAAGAGACGATGTGCCAGCGCCTCAATACAGCGCTTGACAGAGTCTATGGCGCGACCAGAGAGCGTGACAGCCGATTGTCATTTGAGTTAGTGCGGGAACGTCAAGCTGAAAAAATGGACGCCTAGAAACTGTCGCGTATCGTTGGACTTCTGCGTTGGATATTATTAAGATTTACCGAGTGTAACTGCCAAGGAGAATAAGAGCCGGAGACTGTATGTAATTCTATTCTGTTATTATTCTAACCGACATTTCCCATGCAAAACGCCCACAGTAAATTTTGTTGAGATGACTGATGATAGCGGGTTTAAGATACCTTCCCCGTTATCAGAAGTGGGATCGGTGTTGGTTAATTCGCTAGATGTAATTACGGACAGTGACCGTTGGCAAGTAGGTATTGTTTGAACAACAAAATTCGAATATGCGTGCGCTTATTGACGCATTGCAAGTTGCAAGCGACGAACATTAAAAACTATGTGCATCTACCCGAATGTGACCCTGATAAAACTGATACGGACGCGAAGTCGTGGCGCGCGACAGTAGATTTGTGTTTTGCCGAAAAACCGATGGACGGCGGTCAGCTTATTGTTGTTATCAGTAAGGCGCTAAAAGGAGCTGCGTCTACACGGTTATCGCAGATTGTTTATCTAGGAATCACGTGGGACAAATTTAAGTGTTACAGCTGCGGTAAGACTGAATCGGAATGTCGAAACAAGACCGCGCAAGCACGCAACGCCTACATCATCTACAGCACCGAGACTAACACCCCAGCTGATAGCAGCGAGATCCTTCGTGTGCTTCAAATATGGGAAGCCAGAACACATCGCGAGCCGGTGCAGTGGCGGCGCCGCGGCGGCGCGGCGGGTGGCGACGGCGCGGCGGACGGTGGCGTCGCGGGCGCAGCCCGGTCCTACCGGCGTGTAGATGTTTGCGTCGTGCAACTACCGACGGATGCTTAACTTCATAAAGGTACTCAGTATTGTTTTTCGTTTGATTCTGGTGCTGAATACTCGTTAGACGAGGAGTGTGTTGCTGCCAAATTGAGTAGCTATCGTGTGAATAACGTTGTTGCGATGCCGATCTAGGCCTGTGTCCAGCAGTGGACTGCGAGGGGCTGATGATGATGATGAATGCCGATGTTAGTTAAACATGCGGATTCAGCACAGAACAAACATTGTGGTTGGTAACATTTAACTATTGAATGGGATATAATTAAACCAGAAAATTTCTATTAGGTACGTCTAATGAGTTTTCGTAAGATAAAATTCGTGATATGAATTTTGTGATGCACGATTATGCGTAGCAATTTGAAGTACTTAACAGTTTTAAAAACGCATCTGATAGTTTTAGACAAGTCTAGGCTTTTGCAAATATTAGCTCAGTTTTCCGATTATTTTATTAGTGGTATGCTGTGACACCATGCTTGACATGATTGTTTTCAAGACTATGTTGTTACTGCGGTAAAGGCTAACGCTGGCAAGTCATGGCAGGATGCATTAGGCGAGGTATACAACCTGCGTAAATTGCACTGTGAATCGTATTAAAAGTGGTTTGTCTCTCGAGCTTTTGATAAGTTGCGAGACCGTTATCACTCATGTGGTGCAGTGATGTCGACATGGAAGTTGATATTTAAGACGTTCATGAGAATATTCAGAGATGCGCAAAATATAACAAAGCTCGTGTTAACAGTACAAAGGCGGTTTTTACAAGGTTTTCTGTTATACTTTGAAAGCAAGTTTAAGTAGGATGCCAGAGAGTCATGTACCAGTAAAGATAGAAGTAAAGGTTCACTGTGACTCAATTGATAATGAGAAAAGTTGTTGTTGTGTAAACTCGAGTAGTACCCTAATGGCCGTATGAAGTGTCGACTATACCAGTAGCTATTACGTAGCCGTAGCCCGGTAGAAATCGGTGTCTCTTGAGGAAACTCAAGTAGTCCGTGGGTGCGCGGTGCGCGTATAGCTCTGGCGGAGGTCGTGGTCTATGAAGACCGTATTGTGTGGTCTGTGGGTAGTGCAGACGTGGTCTATCGGGACCGTATTGTGTGGTCTGTGGGTAGTGCAGACGTGGTCTATGAGGACCGTATTGTGTGGTCTGTGGGTAGTGCAGACGTGGTCTATCGGGACCGTATTGTGTGGTCTGTGGGTAGTGCAGACGTGGTCTATGAGGACCGTATTGTGTGGTCTGTGGGTAGTGCAGACGTGGTCTATCGGGACCGTATTGTGTGGTCTGTGGGTAGTGCAGACGTGGTCTATGAGGACCGTATTGTGTGGTCTGTGGGTAGTGCAGACGTGGTCTATCGGGACCGTATTGTGTGGTCTGTGGGTAGTGCAGACGTGGTCTATGAGGACCGTATTGTGTGGTCTGTGGGTAGTGCAGACGTGGTCTATCGGGACCGTATTGTGTGGTCTGTGGGTAGTGCAGACGTGGTCTATGAGGACCGTATTGTGTGGTCTGTGGGTAGTGCAGACGTGGTCTATCAGGACCGTAGTGTGTAGTCAGGGGGTGATGCACACGTGCGCAGGGCTCCATTGAGATGGACGCGCGTAAGCGACTGGGATCGCTGGTCGGCTGAGAGCCGTGGCATTAGAGGTGTAACTCGAGGTGATTTTAAAGATTTTTACATGGCTTGTAAATAGTGATGGTTGCATATTGAAATGAGTGGTACATGACACTGGTTATCTGACTTGGATTGTCTTTTCTTTTGTTTGACCTATTGTTTTGTTAAGAGTTTGTTAGTATAAAGTTTTGAGAAATAAACGTGACTTTATTCCACCAAGTAGGTAGGTACAAGCTATAAAGTAGCGTCAGGAGTGACCGAGCGGAATATTGTCGTTTGGGATGTTGTCCACAGGATACACACGAGGACGTGTGCAAGCAGGATGGCCGTGTCGGAGTATTAGTGGCCAGCATCACATGCAGAAGAGACGATGTGCCAGCGCCTCAATACAGCGCTTGACAGAGTCTATGGCGCGACCAGAGAGCGTGACAGCCGATTGTCATTTGAGTTAGTGCGGGAACGTCAAGCTGAAAAAATGGACGCCTAGAAACTGTCGCGTATCGTTGGACTTCTGCGTTGGATATTATTAAGATTTACCGAGTGTAACTGCCAAGGAGAATAAGAGCCGGAGACTGTATGTAATTCTATTCTGTTATTATTCTAACCGACATTTCCCATGCAAAACGCCCACAGTAAATTTTGTTGAGATGACTGATGATAGCGGGTTTAAGATACCTTCCCCGTTATACATATTATACATAGTAAACTTGAAAATTGGTCTGGGTTACAACTACAAATAGACATGTTCATGAACATAATGTTTGTACTGTGCCGGAATCGAACCCACGACTCTGGGCTCAGAAGGCAGAGGTCACTACCAAATGAGCCAGTCTTAGTAACCCACCGCGCCTGTCGCGCTCACCCTGAAGACCCACTGAGATGCCGTTTCACGCCCCGCCTAAATAAAGGCGTTCCATGATTCAATAGATCTGATCTGTATCTATCTCACACAGAGTAAGATCAGAACCCAAAACCCAATTAAATCATCAATTTTAATCCCAATTAAGAGAGGTAGGGCATAGCGAATCTTCGCTCGAATTGAGCCGCCCGTCCGGGGAAGGACCTTCACCCTATAGAATACCACAGTCAAATGACCTCTGGGTCGTGTTTCTGCCGGTGAGTAGGGTTTCCGGAGCTCGTGGGGGGTTAGGGTTGGGCCGGCATGGCGGTGGCAACTGACAGGTAACTGACCAGTTACTTGCCCGTTGTCACAGCGACTTGGGCTTCTCTTTCGCTTTCCATCAGGTGTAGGGAAGCCATTATGTCGAGCCACTATAAAAAAAAAAAAAACAATTGAACTACAAAAGCTATGTAGTACCACAGACACAACACCTAGTGAATAATGTTTATAGTGCCGAGTGCTCTCGTCCTGAACACACCACTCTACACAAAATTACATTACGTCTACGGTACAGTGACGTTTATTCTGCTTCGGCAAACGCCACCGTTATTCGTCCCTTGTGTCAGGTAGGTACAATGACTAGCGTAAAGCGAAATAAATGATAATAAAAAATAATAAATATATTATTTTCTACTTTCACAAAACTCATGCTTAAAACTATCTTAACTATATAGTAGAAAAAAATACACATACACCATGCCGACTCCTCTTGGAGGCGGCATTGTGTATGGGACTCACACCTCCCAAAATGAGAGGGTATACCCACTAAACCCCTCTGTGTCGCCAGTGGGCAGCAAGTTGCAGGGACACGGGTAGCGCCGAAGCATACGGCCACATCCCTGCCTGCCCTGGCCAGCCGCAGATGACAAGCGGCCGGCACTTCTGGTCCGGGGAGGGCAAATACCTTTACCCCCGGCTTCCGGGGAGCTTTGGAGTGCGCCCCGGGTGGACCTCGTGCAACGGTGTGGCTGAACCCACCACACCGTCACGCCCCATTGAGTGTTTCGCGCCCCCGCGCGCTTACCACTCGGAGCATGGAGGAGAGGCTCAGTAGAGATACAACGCGTCGTATGCCCTCCGGCGACGCCCAGGCCGGGAAGCGTCAAGCTTGGCCCAACGTCTCTCAAGACAACGCGTTGACGGAAACGTCTCATGCGCAACGGAGCGCAACTCGATATCCGACGTGTGTGCAGAGAACGACACTCGGGGCTTTGAACCGTGAATTATTAGATAAATATGGTGTTTCATTTTTTATTAAGGTGACCATATAATTATCACAAAATCAAAGATGAAAAGTCAGGTTGATGAAATCATTACTTTTAAGCAGTCATTATTCCATTTTCTTTTTTTTTATGACAGGGGGCAAAAGGGCTTCTGTCGTCTGATGGTAAGTGAGAGATGATCAGTCATCATCAACATGATTTTTTTTATAGTAACTCGACATAAAAGCTTCCCTACGCCTGATGGAAAGCGAAAGAAAAGCCCAAGTTGCTGTGACAACGGGCAAAGAACTGGTCAGCTACTTGTCAGTTGCCACCGCCATATCGGCCCAACCTCTCTCAAAATCACGATGTCAAAGTCGTGGATAGATTATCTTGACCGTTGCTTACGGCCGTATTCACAAACGTTACTATGCGACGCGCGGACGCACAGTGCCCAATATCCTATACGTTTTTGAGTACGGCCCTTAAACTATCAACCATAGCAAGTACAGTATGTGTCATACGAATACCAAGACAGACAAATAAAATATATTTACCAGAGCGGCCAGTTCCCGCGGCGGTATGCGAGGCGATTTTGAGGCGAACAAACACAACGACTTGGTAGCCTCCAACGCGCACGTTTCGTTGCGCAAGCGCACACTGAGTGCTAGTATGGAATCGATCGAGATTTGTTTTTTTTTGGGATGGTAGAAAAGAGTCTCATCGTCATCATCATGACATTAGCCTATCATAGTAAATTGCTGGACATTGGCCTATGGTATGGAACACCTGGACGCTTTATCGACAATCTTCATGCTGAGCAGGCGGGTTGGCGGTCGCAGGGCGTTTGCAAGCTCCTTGCTACAGTGACGCTGCTGCCCGTCTAGAATTGTGGAATTTAACTGCGCCTCCAATTGTGACTTTTTTACCGCCACCGGTCTGTAGCTAACGCCACGATTGTTTTTTTTTTTAGAAAAGATAAATAAAGATTTCGGTAACGTTCCAAAGTGGCGAACAGCTGACGAGATCTACGTCCAGTAGTGAACTGCGATAGGCTGAATCTTTAGCATCATTAGATGATGATTATTTTATTTTATTTATTCGGTACACAATACAGAGTTACAGCAATACATTACTAACTTAGACAAACACTGACATACAAGAAGGCTATAAATCCACGTTCATGTGTACACAGAGTGATAAGCAGCACATCGTAAAAAAAGATTATGACAAATATTCTTTTAATAAAAAAAAGTATATAGGTAAGTAAGTTTATCAGTTGTCTAGTACCCATAGTACAAGCTTCGGCTTAGTTTGGGGCTCGGTGGTGCTGTGTGGCCCAGCGTGGCATGTTTATAAAAATAAAAAAATATTAATAAACATAAATACTAATAAATAGAATTATATAATATATCTACATATGGAAAAAAAATTACATTTACAAGGAAAATATGATTTAAGATTTATATTATGAGTCTGTCAAGTACAGATCTCCATTTGTTAAATTTATAATGACTCGATGGCTCATTTGATAGTGACCTCTGCCTTCTGCGCCAAGGATCGTGGGATCGATTCCCACACAGTACAAACATTTGTGTTCATGAACATGTTTGTTTGTGTTGGTGTTTACTATGTATAATATAGTAAGTAAGTAAAGTAAAGTTTATTTCATTCAAAAGTACATACAATATGTATTTATTTACAAGACAAAAGTATTCAAGTAAGTTTATCAGTTGTCTAGTACCCATAGTACAAGTTTCGGGTTAGTTTGGGGCTACATGGCGATGTGTGGCCCAGCGTGGCATGTCTTGAGTTATGTTAGTACGATAGTAGGATAAATGTCGATCGTTGCCTGCGTCGCGCGCGCACTTGCCGGCACTCGCGAGATGCGCGGGAGTGCAACCGTTACGGCTCGCCGACAGCCGCCATTGTTACCGAGATCTTTATTTATCGGTACAATAGTTTTAAAAGATTTCGGACATGAGATGAAGTGTCTTATTGCGTCATGGCGGTGAGGAGATATGGACCAAGATGTGTAAGATACTAGATTACATTAACTTTGCATGATAATAATAAATGAAAACAAAAGGTTCTGTGACATTTAATTGGATAAGATAAATACATATTCTTTGCACAAAACTGTATCTTTTTTTTACAAATAAAAGTTGTTAATATCCTTCTTTGCTTAATAAAAACATCACTCCCTTACATCCAGGGAGCGACCCATCTGACCATCTCCATCCCATTTTCGCTCCAAGCCACCCTCATATGCACTAAGTGCATCCTGCTGAATAACAGACGAGGCTCTGATAATCGGCTGGTGGCGGTATAACCATCACGGTTCAAGACGTAGCTAAATACCACAGACCAGTGATGGGCAGCAACGTCATCGGTAAGAAGCTACGCCCTACGATTGCCAACCCGCCTGCCCAGAGTGGCGATTGGGTATGGGTTTATTTATTTTATTTTATTTTAATAAATAACAAACATTTGTTAATTCACCTTAACTATGAACTCAAAGCGATTGTATTAAATATTGAACCCTAATACCGTTAGTTTAGAGCGGAACTAGCCTGCGGAAGCTTTCGATAAGGGCGCCACCACACTACCGGCCACTTCAAAGCGGCGCGCGTCAAAGCCGAGCCTAATTTAATTCAGGGCTGTCCAGTAAAACATTTTTAAAAATATACAACACTGTGAGTGGCTCCACTTCGGCTAATGAACGGAAAAGGAAGGTGGAAAAGGTATAGTAACTTTATTGAATGACGTCTCATCTCTTTAAATTCTAGTAGATGCCATAGTTGTACTACATTTTAAGTAAGTTTACCAGTTGTCTGTAAGTTGGGATGTAAGGGAGCGGCCTATCATCTTTTCGGGGATGTAAGGGAGCGGCCTATCATCTTTTCGCTCCAAGCCAACCTCACCTGCCCGTGGTGCATGAATAACCTGCCGAATAACAAACGAGGCGCTGGCAACCGACTGGTGGCGGTATAAACATCACAATTGATGGCGTAGCTAAATACTAAAGACCGGTGACGGGCAGCAGCGTCACCGGAGCAAGAAGCTACGCCCTGCGATCTCCAACCCGCCTGCCCAGCGTGGCGATTATGGGTATATCCTCCAGATGTTTGCTCTAAGTGGCGAACAACTGGAGAGGTCTATGTCCAGCAGTGGACTGTAATAGGCTGATGATGATGATACCAGTTGTCTAGTTTGGGGCTAGATGGCGATGGCGAGGCGATGTGTGGCCCAACGTAGTATGTCTTGGTTATTTATTGAAGGTTTCAGCAATATAGGTTTGTATGTAGATAAAATTGTATGTAGTTCATGTATAACTAAGTACTTCTTTAAATAAATATTTTTATACTTTTTTCCACTTTGGAAACTTCTCTCGCGCAAACTATTTAGTTTAGAAAAAAAATTAGAAACCTTGCGCGTATAACTAAAAACAGATCTAGCTTAATTAATGACCAAAACCGAGGATGAACACGGAAGTTTGATCAACATACGAATACTTAATGCTTACCAAGTATAAAATACTCCAAATATAAGCGAACTTGATATTCAGTGAGTTCTACGTGGGAATTAATTGGGACAACCCTCATCCGACCCGCTTCACGGCAACAAACACTTTATCACAGTGCAACAAGGTTTGAAATCGCACACATCTGTGTGGGCACACGTCACGTTAGCGTGGACTTGTTGATCCTAACCTTATTATAAGGATGTAAGGTTCGAAATAAATTAAGCGCTATTTTGGAACACGTTGTTTACCACACGTCACGTCAGCGTGGATTTGTTGATCCTAACTTTATTATAAGGATATAAGGTTGAAAATAGATTAAGCATTAGTCTGGAACACGTGTAGTTGAACGAAAAGGTATTGGTATTTGTCCAAGAGAATGTTAAGGTGGGTCGTTTTGTACGGTTGATAGAGTCCTATGTTCTGATTACATTCGGTTGGTGTAAAGGTTAGGATAGAGCAATTTGGCGAATAATCGTAGTTTTATCGGCTTTAAGTTAGGGCAAACATGTGGAGGATGTACACATAATCGCCAACGCTGGGCAGGCGGGTTGACGATCGCAGGGCGTAGCTTCTCGCTCCGATGTCGCTGCTGGCCGTCATCGGTCTCTGGTATTTAGCTACGTTTTCAATTGTCATGGTTGTACCGCCACCAGTCGGTTGCCGGCGCCTCGTTTGTTATTCGGCAAGATGCACCACGGGCAGGCGAGATTGGCTTGAAGCAAAAAGAGAGGCCGCTCCTTTACATCCCTGTCATGTACTTTCATTCGTGTCATTACCTAATTGTTTATCATTTAATTGTAACTCCTCCCAATTGTTACATCAGACAATGCTCTCGGAGAGCCCTCACTAGAACAAGGGCGCGGTGACCCGAGAGTGCTGAGTCAGCATCGCCATTGAATGTAAATGGGGGGTGATGGGACGACGAGTGACGGCGACATCCGGCAGGTTTAGCGGTGATTGATACTTTCGTGTAGATGATTATTCTTTATTGCACACCAGGGATGTTTTCAGGGTCAAAATAATTATTTTAAATTATACATTATATTCAGTCCGTATTTTTATGATTATAAAAATATATTGGACACGTATTTTTCCTTTTTTCATTAAAACCAAAAATAACAAAGATACAAGGCATCAAAATGTAGGAGTGGGTGACTTTGACATCACTCAGTGGCGAAAAAACTCCCACTCTGTGACGTCACACGTAATTTTACGGGCTATATCTTTGTCATTTTTGGTCTAATATACAAATGAAAAAATACTTGTCTTTTATTTTGAACAATCTAAAAGACGGATTAATTACATTTTCCGGCAACAGGCCTATTGTAGACATTTGCTTTATACTCAATACATTACTTGTGTAGTACCAGAAAAAAATAAAACACATTAACTGATCTATGCTTATCGATACACCCAGCATCCAATTGAAAATAACTGATAGTTGATACAAAACAAAGCAATTGCTTTATCGGCGCACGTTTCATCATCAATTTAGAACTTCAGATAACACATTCGTTACATTAATTTCTCTGGTAGTAATCTTGGTATCTATAAACAAAGTTTGTGTTAAGAGAATAGGGTGTGGGCTTTTATCTCTAATCTTCGGTTGGTTAGAATTTACGATGGCTTAGCGTATACGGTACTAATACGATTTATGTTTATCTTAAGTATGTTATCGATGAATTTGGATGGTGTGATCGTTTAACACATGGGAAGATTCAACATTTTTATGAATTTACTAGCTGCAGCACGCGGTTTTGTCCGCGTGAATGTCGGTATGTGAAATGATAATATCCCTATAAATTATAGCCTATGTATCAATCTTATAATATGACCTACATAATTATATTTGACTGGCTTGATGGATCATTTGATGATCTGATGACCTATGTATAATATGTATTTATTTCCAAAAAAAAATAAGTTTATCAGTTGTCTAGTACCCATAGTACAAGCTTCGGCTTAGTTTGGGGCTAGACGGCGCTGTGTGGCCCAGCGTGGCATGTCTTGGCTTATTTATATTAGTGTAAAGTTTCTTTTTTTTATGCAAGAGGCGGCAGACGAGAAAATGTGATGCCTGATGGTAAGCAGTCGACACCGCCCATGGACACCCGCAACTCAAGTCGAGTTCTAGGGTCGCTGCCGGCCTTTTAAATAGGAGTACGCTCGTTTCTTGAAGGCTCCCATGTCGTAGCTGTTCGGAAATACTGACGCAGAGAGTTGGTTCCACAAAACCGATGCGCGATCATTCAAATCCGTTCAGCAGTTTTTGCGCAAAAGAGAACATATCGTTCATTCACGCAAATGTTTGGTATTTTTCGGGCATCGAACCCGTAAAGACTGACTGAGAGGCAGTATTCACCACCACTCAACCAACCTGGTCGTCTAAATTCATAACTGACTGATAACTAACCAGTTACTCGCCCGTTGTCAGAGCCACTTGGGCTTCTCTTTCGCTTTCAATCAGGCGTAGAGAAGCCATTTCGAACTACTATAAAAATAAAAAAAATAAAGCACGTGTCGCAATGTTCGTAATCAAAGCTGGTCGGCTTCATTTGAATTTTATCTCCCTTATCATTTAACAGGCTTCCATGAAAAATTAACAAGTCTTGTTAATTATTTCTAGTAGCAGCAGCGATGACTGGTAATGCCCGGTAATGAGGTGCTTGCGTTCAGTACTGAGGCGCCGACGGAATTAATGATTAGATCTACCTGCGCATGGGCAAGAATTGGGTCGGTTTAGAAATACGGCTTAACAGTGTGTAGACTGTGAGTTGGGATGGGAGGCACTTTCTTTATACAACAGAGCCTTTTAATAAGTATAACCCAAGACATGCCACGATGGGCCACACAGCGCCATCTAGCCCCAAACTAAGCCGAAGCTTGTACTATGGGTACTAGACAACTGATAAACATACTTAGATACATTTTTTTTTGTAAATTAATACGTATTATACTTGGAACAATTGTTCATGCACACAAATATTTGTAATGTGTGGGGATCAAAATCACGACCCTTGGCTCAGAAGGTCAGAGGTCACTACCAAATGAGCCATCAAGCCACTTTTATCATCCTCATCAGCTTATTGCAGTCTACTGCTGGACATAGGGCTCTCCAGATCTATCTATCAGGATGCAGCTCCTCGCTCCGGAGACGCTGCTACCCGTTGTTTGCCGTCAGTGACTAGCCTTCAATTGTGATGAATATACCATCGGCTATATAGTCGGTTGCCAGAGCCTCGTTTGTCCTTCGGCAAGATGCACTACGGGCAGCTATGGATGGCTTAGAGCGAAAAGATGTGTCGCTCCCTTACATCCCTTTCTTATGTTAAAGCGAAAAGATGATAGTTCGAATAAACTGAATAAAAAACATAGTTTAGATTCCGATATACATAAAACCCGTTTCCAGTGTTTTGCTAATGACAGGTGGTATTCTTTTTATTGGTTACAATTTCTTATGAGGTCATTACCTTCTCTCCATTTACCAATAACCCTGACACTTACCTCAATGCTCATTCTATCTGTCAACATTTCCGTGACATATCCTTAGTTGAAGACAAAAAATGTACCAACCAAGTCCAGTTCTCACGGGCTTGGCCCAAGAAATACTCTTGTTACTCGTTTATATGAACATGTTATATGCTCGTTGTATTTTGCTTTATAAGGAGATTGTTTGAATTACGGAGTACTGGTTGGTTATCTTTTGATATAGGCGATCAGTAATTGCAAATTGATCTTTGACAATTAAATTTATGGCTTTATATGTGGAACGTAAGTTGCAGTTTATTTTTATTCCTGCTTATTTTTATTACCTTATTTTATAAGGTTGAAAGTTATTGTGTCTCTCTGTCATGGTTTCACGCGAAAGCTATCAAAAAAAAATTAATGAAATTTGGTACAACCAATAGGAAAGGATAAGAAACGACAAAAGCTACCTGTAAACTCTGGAATGAGCTCCCAGCCGCGGTGTTTCCTGATCGCTACGACTTGTCCTTCTTTAAACGTGGTCTAAAGAGAACTCTTTCCTCACGGTAGGCAGCGGCTAAGCTGTGCCCCTGGCATTGCAGAGTCTATGAGCGGCGGTAACCGTTTAACATCAGATGGGCCGCTTGCTCGTCTGCCACCCACAGCAATAAAAAAAAACTACTTTTTTAACTCGTCGTTAAAAAACGCATCACATCATTGCTCCGATCGCAAAGTATATAGTTTGAGTACTTGTGTATGGGTATCAGAACAACAAAGATATTACAAATATAATGGTGGTGGACCCTTTAGTCGCCTCTTGGGACAGGCAGAGATATCTCGGCAGTACTCTAAGCCACATACTGCATGTTAAGCCCCACAGAACTCATATATCCCGTAGCTAGGGCACTGGTTTTTTTTTATAGTGGCTCGACATAATGGCTTCCCTACGCCTGATGGAAAGCGAGAGAGAAGCCCAAGTCGCTGTGACAACGGGCAAGTAACTGGGCAGTTACCTGTCAGTTACCACCGCCATGCCGGCCCAACCCTAGCCCCCCACGAGCTCCGGAAACCTTACTCACCGGCAGAAACACGACTGCGGTATTCTATAGGGTGGAGGTCCTTCCCCGGACGGGCGGCTCAATTCGAGCGAAGAGTCGCTATGCCCTACCACTCTTAATGTGCGTATGCGTAAAGGCATTCCCGACTAAAAAATAGGCCTTATTGCCTTAGCTAGAGTAGACTCGGACCCCCTTAGGTCTTTAGCCTGCTCAATAAAGTCACTACATCGTATAAAAACGCTCCGCTCACGTCCCTCGGCCCAAACGCCGAAGTGTCAATTATAAGGCGACTCCGTAGCCGATAATTATTGTCCAACGTATCGAATATCGGTAACACTGAGCACTGCCGTTCCCACACGCCGTACGCGTGATAATTATAAATTAATTACTGCCAGTGTTCGTATTTGGAGTAAGGATTTGTTTCTCACGCGGCTTTCACTTTGAAGACGTAAGTTGTATGCACCTGACAATGCATATCAAGCACCTGGCTTAAAATTCTTAAAAAAAGTTTTTAATTAAGCCTTGTTGTGCCATTGCTGTGAAGGTGTCTCCTTAGTCCCTCCACAGTTACACTTAAAGGTTCCTTTTACATGTAAAATGAAACATTTTAAATTACGTATTTGACGGGAAAACATAGAAATCACCGGCATGTGTGGTAAGAGTAGACTGAGATTTCAGCTTGTCAGCCGGTTCATCACACGAATGTTTGTCCCGGGTGGGTATCGAAGCCATAACTTGTTCAAAAGGCAGGAGTCACTACCGAATGACCAAGGGGCCAGTCAGTACTTATAATAATATCTCTTTATTGGACCCTTGTTGTATTATTACTAAAATAATTTATTACGATAATAAAATCATTTTAATTTTGTTTGTTACAGGTATGTTCAACTGAATCGATACAATAACATACGAGTAAGACACACAAGTATACAATATCATTTGTACATGGCTTTATTAAGGTTTGTAATTTAATTTAGATTTTGATAACATCGTTCATTGGCCTTTGGTATTTAGCAACGCCTTCAATCGTGATAATTATACCGCCGCCAGTCGGTTGCCAGCGCCTCGTTTGTTATTCGGCAGGATGCACCACCGGCAGGCTATGTTGGCTTGGAGGGAAAATATGATAGGCCTCTCCCTTACATCCTAAATCGCTTTTTGGAAATTCATCGTGATTTCAAAGTTGACTTTATCATCAGCAAAGTGTAACACGATGTCTTATGAACTTATTTTACCGTTAGTCGTTCAATAAATAAAAAATACCTGCGCACTCCAATAATATAAGTCTTGAAATATTAAATTATTAATTGAATATCATTAGTAGAAGATTTATTGTTTCAAAACAAATTAGAAACACATAAATTCTCTCCAGTTACAGTAATAAATAATGAAGCGTATCACACAATACTAGTATATTAGTATGTCAGCGTTTTTTAGTGTTACAAATAAAATCAATTCTAATGATTTACTCGACACGCTTTAACGGGTTAGTGGTGATAATTATACTTGTAGAGATGACTTAGCCGTGTAGACAGCGTATGATCATCTGTCTATGGCAGTTAACTGCTGGACATAGGCCTCTCCAGATGTTTGCCACTTTGGGCTCAGGCTTTACCAATAATCGTAAAGCTGGGCTCCGGTGACGCTGCTGCCCATCACCGGCCTGTGGTATTTAGCTACGCCTACGCCTTAATTGTGATGGTTATACCCCCACAAGTCGGTTGCCGGTGAGCGAAAATTCGCTATGCCCTACCTCTCTTATTTTCTTATTCTTTTAAATTCATTTAGAAGTATTACCCACGCCTCGCTTTTAGTAATTTAAATATTGGAAATATACCGATTACTTATGAGAGAGATTACCGAGCTTACCCATAGTACAAGCTTAGGCTTAGTTTGGAACAAGAGAGCGCCGTGTGGCCCAACGTAGCATATCATGGGCTGCGTTATCTGTTAATTATTTTTTTATTTAGAATATTTCTACAAAGATACCTCTAGTTACAAAGAAGCCGGCTACCATACCCATGTTCCCTCCACCGGCGGCACCGAGATCTCATTAAGATGCGCCGGAGTAATTCAGCTAATTTATGCCCCACACGTGACCTCAGTACTTTTTCTTGGTGTTAATCTTTATTGATACGGCACCATCTCCTGGTTAAGCTTTGCTTCCAGTTTCGTGACGTGATAAGGTGTGGGATAGCAACAGCGCCTGTTTTCCCAAAGTAAGGGCAAAATCTTTAAGGCAAAGGTAAAACCTCGTCACTGAACAGCGTTTACCTGGGTACAAACAAAACTTACTGCGGTCACCAAGACGCCTAATAAGCGTGGTGATTTAGGCAAATCCCTTCAAATGACAATTGGCATTGGGAGAATCCTATGCCCAGCAGTGGAAGTTTGCAGACTGATTATAAACATGACTAAATACATGCTGGATTATTCATAATCATAATCATCATCAGCCTAACGCAATCCACTGCTGGACATTGGCCTCTCCAGTTGTTCGCCACTTTGGCAAACACCCGGAGGCTTTCCCCATCAATATCTATATATATCAGTCTATGGTATTTAGCAATGTCTTTAATTGAGATGGTTATATTGCTACCAGTAGTAACAAGTTGTCTGATTCCTTTGTATGTGTGTATCAAGCTTGCTTGATACACTTCTCAGTACAGGATTTCATTTAGTTCAAACAAGATAGTCTTTAGAAAGCTCGCCGCCAAATTATGTGAGACACAAGCCCTCAACCACAAAAGCACTGCTGACTCCCAAACCTGACCTGAACAAAAATAATATCTTATTTTGAAAAGGATAGAGTCCAATTTGGCCGTGAGAAAGCAATTTTCTATAAAGTCAGTCAGTACTTTATTGTGAGAAAGAAGACAGTGAACACATTGATGTGCGAAAATCTCTTGATAATCTCTTTTGAAAGATCTTGGCCAGTTCTTTGCATAAAATTAAGTCTGAAATGAAAAAATGGTAATCCCGGATTGTGCATTAAATCTAGTGTTAAAAGTAACTTGCCAGTTAGAAAACCTAAGTTTAAAGTAAAACCACGTGCAACGAAGCCTGTATTAAATTAAATATTCAACAAAAACACAGCCAAGTTTCGCCCGTTTACGCAATAAATAACTTTAGAAAATTTTCCACAAATTTCACATTAATATTAGTGTAGGCGATCGTTCGCTTTCCACAACCATTTGCCTCCAAATCGCCTATTACAAAGCCGTATTCACGATCATAGAATGATAATCGCGACAGAAGGAAACACTCATAGTATTTACGATGCCTTTAAGTTATACCATTACTAATCTAATTGGTGAACATTGCCTTCTAATGCGAACTTATTGGAAAGGCAATGCAAGCTTTGCATAGCCGAGGAAATTTAATACATTAGCCTTGCTAAGGCACCTGCTTGTACATATAAACCTATTGCAGTGCTATTTACTACCTGATCATTTATTTTGAATATTTTATGTTAAGTCTATGTCGGATAAAAGTTACTCAGCGAGCTATGGAAAGGGCTATGCTCGGCGTCTCGGATCAGAAACGATGTGATTTGACGGAGAACCAAAGCCACCGACGTAGCGTATCGGATTAGCAAGCTGAGGGGGCAGTGGGCTGGCCAATTCAGCCGCGGAACCGAAAACCGTTGGGGCATACGAAATCTAGAGTGGCAAACTTAGTGTAGGACGCCCTCAGGTCAGGTGGAGCGACGATTTGCGCAAGATGGCTGGCAAGTGCTGGATACGAGAAGCCCAAGATATACATATGTGGCAAACAATTGGAGAGGTCTATGTCCAGCAGTGGACTGTGAAGGGCTGATGATTGATTGATTGATTTTGATATATCGGATAACGTTTATCATTTCAACTTAGTGATAACGAATAAATACCTATATCATCATCATCATAAGCCTGCAAACATCCATTGCTTAGAGACCTCCCTAATGACAATTGTCATTTGGGAGGATTAGCCTTATTCATCGAACTTGGCTGGCGGGTGACCTACCGCAGAAAGTTTTATTTGTTATGGCGACCACAAAATCATAGATAGGAAACTACCCTATTGAATCGTTACCTTCAATAGGGTACACTGCTATGTACCTTGCAGCTACATAGGACCAAAACGAGAGTCTTATTTTGGCAAAATCTATTACTTGTGAATCATTATATTTTAATTCCGATTTAAAGTTTCATATCAGATCTGTACAAACGCATCGTCGTCTCCCACTCATAAGACAACAAATAAAGCGGCAAAGACACAGCTTCGTTCCAGTTCGTCACGCGCTTAATTAAAATATCCCAGATTGGAAGCGGATAAGTGCCGTAAACCGGCCACGTGGTCATTTGATTCGTGCCTTCACGGAAGACGGTCTCGACTTGTTTTGGCTCTTGATGATTATAAAAAAGAAAAAAAAACGAAAAAATTTTATATAAAAATATTTATAAATATTGTAAATATATATTTTATTTTAATAGTAGCTCGACATAATACCTTCCCGCTACGCCTGATGGAAAGCGAATAAGAAGCCCAAGTCGCTGTGACAACGGCCAAGTAATGGGTCAGTTACTTGTCTCAAACATCCCGCGAGCTCAGGAAACCCTACTCACCGGCAGAAACACGACCCAGAGGTCATTTGGCTGCGGTATTCTATAGGGTGGAAGTCCTTCCCCAGACAGGCGCGGTTCATTTCGAGAGAAGATTCGCTTTGCCCTACCTCGCTTCAGTGTTAAGTGTGACAGTTTAAATTATTATGTGCGTAATGTATTATCATTTTATCTATATTATTGAGGTTTCTAACATAATTTTTTTCTAAACTAAATAGTTTGCGCGAGAGACTCTTCTAAAGTGGTAAAATGTGTCCCTAACCCCTAACCCGTGAACCCTACGTGCGCGAGTCCGATTCGCACTTGGCCGCTTTTTATTTTATAACTTAACGCCCGTTTGGCAACGCTTTATCCTTTATAAGAAACAAGTAATATGTTTTGCATCGTTATAGCACATGGGATGGGCAATAGAGAATACTGAGATGACTCTGCATTTCTTAATAATTGAATTTGTTAAAAATCTATTTACACAGGTTCGATGATAAAATCTTCTGGATCCCATTGTGTTATTCATGTATAAAACACCTTTGTTTGGTTAAAAGGATTGGGGTATCATTTGTGATGTAATAGAATGATTTATGATCTTTTTATGGCAATTATTTAACTTAATCTAAAAAAACTATCCCAACGATGATGGACACAAGGGCTTAGATTTTGTAAGGATAATAACTTCTTTTCTACTTAAAAATTGGACTAAGAGGCCCAAGTCGCTACGGCAACAGAAAAATATCAAAATTTCAGTCAGTTGCCACGGCTACATTGAACTGTATGATTCTGGCTACACAAAGACCCTGGAACGCAACCATAGACGCGTCGTTAAAATGTGGAACTCATTGCCAGGACATGTGTTTCCTCCCTCCTATGATATGGGATCCTTTAAGCGGGGTGTGAAGAAGCACCTTACGGGCCGGCATGCCGGCGGCGGCTGACAGGTGACCAATCGGTTGCTTGCCCGCTGCCGCGGCGACTTGGGCTTCTGTTTCCCTTTCCATTATTTAATTTTTTACATTTTTATATTCTTTTTTACTTGACGATTCATAAGTGCTTATTTTAAGTCTATGTGAATAAAGGTATTTTGATTTGATTTGATTTGATCAGGCGCGGGGAAGCCATTATGCCGTGCTACTATAAAAAAAATGGCTATGAAGTGGCTTTGATCGCCAATTAAGTCGCTAAAACCCTACGATCATCATCATCATCATCAGACTTCAGACGTCCACTGCTGGACATAGGCCTCGTCTAATGACAATTGTCCAATGACATTTGACTTAGTCAACAGGCTTAGTCTTTGACTGGCTCGGTGGCTCAATTGGTAGTGACCCCTGCCTTCTGAACCAAGGGTCGTGGGTTCGATTCCCACCCGGGACAAATATTCGTGTGATGAATACTTGTGTTTGTTCCGTGTCTGGGTGTTTATAATTTGTATTTAAGTATTTATTTGTGGTACCTTCGTTGTTCTGATACCCATAACACAAGTGCTTAAGCTACTTACTTTGGGATTAGAGCAATGTATGTGATGTTGTCTGATATTTATTTATTTATTATTTATTTAGTCAAAACTCTACCATCCGCTGTGAAATCTTACGACATTCATGAGAAGAAATGGCGTGAAATAGTATCTTTTTTATCTGTCATCGCACGGAAAATCTTTCTCACCGAGCGTCAACATCTCAAAACCATCCGGACAGAAACCTTTATTATTGAGTTTGCTCATTCCGGAACACATTAAAAACATTTCCCGGACAATTTGGTGAAGCCACAGTCCGTCGCATTTGTGACGAGGGCAGTTTCAATAAAGCCCTAATTGGGTCCACAGTGCCTGCTGTTTTTGGGATTTGTTTGCTACGGGTCAAATGAGATTTGTTTTGGACAAATCACTGGGTATGTAGATTCCGGCAGAAAAATGTTTATAAAAATGGTTCTTGATAGTTTTATTTACGCTATACATGAAAAGAAATAATGTCTTCTGTAAAATGAATAATAATATAGCTCTGCCTTATTTGTATTTATAATGACGTGTCTTTATTTGAAGAATATTATATTTGGTCGTTTTTTTCTGGTATGTATAACACGTGAGCAAGAGCTACTTACTTTGGGATCTGATCAGTGTATTATTTAATATTGACTGGTTCGATGGCTCATTTGGTTGTAACCTTTGCCTCTGCTGACTCAGTATTCAAACCCAGTAGCATAAAGTCCAACCAACAAGGCCGACATATAACACTAAGAAGATAAAAGCTTGTATTCATAAACAACTACATTTTATTCATCACTACCATCAAAAGTCTGCGGTTTAGATTGCCCATTGAGGGACCTCAACCCATTCATTCCCCATCTACGGATTTGGTCGTTACGTCGCTTACAATGGCCTATAGCACTACACATGCCCAACCACAAAGAGTTATCCGCTTGACACAATTAATCAATTCCAATAACAATGCTGCCAAACATTAGATCTACCATAGTAAATAGTGTAACAGTGAGTAGTTTTCAGACTAAATCTGAAATCTGTGCGGTGAAAACTAATTAATATCATATTATATTTAGCAGCACGCTACCCACTTAATTGTTTCTGCTTAGCCTAAAGGTTGACTAGTAGAGAATGCTTACGCGACATTAAGTTTGCCTCTTGTACTTTATTTTTATATTGTGCAATAAAGGTTAAATAAATAATCACCACCCTATCTCTTCCTGCGGCCGTCGTATGAATATTATACAGCATAGGGATTCTTGACACATGTATGAGTACACGATATATGGATTCTTCGATATTATGGATTCTTCAATCGGTACGCCCTCTGGACTCTGGTCGCTTTTCATAATCATAGAATAGGCATGGGGATACTCACAAGTAAGAGTTTATCCGCTTAGTTGACGACCATCACTTTCTTCTGTTATAATTCGAATGCTTTGGATTCGTTTTCCTGGTCAACTTTGGAAACGATTTTTTATAAATCATGTCCTGCTTACGTCAATAATTCTAATTATAAAATATCTCGAATTTTATTTATTAAAAAAAATCTTAAGGATTCCGGGCGTCGACCTTCCGAAACCCAAATAAAAAAGACCGATTTCAACGGTATCATATTTACGGATAATACCCAACATGATTTGCATAACGTTTTTTTAATAAAAATCTTTTTCTTCACTGCCGTCCATTATACTGCCCTAACCTCCGCGTAATAGAACATTGTTGTCTATCCATTGTTGAGTTTTGTCTGTTTGTCTACGCCATTTAAGCAACCCTTATTTAATTTCCTGTCTCTATAAAAAACGGGCTTTTTATATCATAATTTTATTAAGCTAAATCTTTGTGGGGTTCTTATTTTATATGGGGGTAGGATAACCGTCCTTATTACAAGTATTTTGTAGCTTTTATCATATGTTTCCTTTTACGAGTGATGAATGTTGACTGGCTCGATGGCTCATTAGGTAGTGACATCTGCTTTCTGAGCCAAGGGTCTTGAAGTAAATACCCAGACCAATACAAACAGACATGTTCATGAACACAAATGTTTGTACTGTGCGGGAATCGAACCCACGACCCTTGGCTCAGAGGGCAGAGGTCACTGCCAAATGAGCCACCATGAGCCAGTCAAGTCAAAAATCACACGGACAGTGTGTTATGACCTTGTAGTCAAAAGTAAAAAATATCTGATGGATGAAAATAGATTATTTTAAGCTATTTTATTGCTATAATGTTATTTTAACGTTTCGTTGCAATTTCGGTGTCTTTTCGTTTCTTTTTTTCTTTCTTCCATTTACTTTTTTTTTATTCTTTATTTTCGTTATTGTGTGTGTGTTGTAATGTGTGGGCACCAAATAAATGAATCTTCTTTCTTCCTATTTTCATGATGTTTATTTAAAAATCCCTCTTAGACATAGGAGACATGTTGGGTAACGACAAAATTCTTACACCCGCATTCAAAACAGACACATAAAAAATAAACCCACAAAAGCAAGTCACCTAACCAAACATATTTCAATACATCCCGGACACGGCACACCAATAGATAATCCGATGACGGTGTCATTCGGAATATTCTAATGCCATTATCCCCGGCCGTTAGCTCACTACTCGGCTGCTTGCCGACAAATAGCCTTCATAAACTCGCTACCGTATTTTTAATACTCTCCCTGAGAACTCTACAGGCGGTGGATTAGTGAGGGAGAGGCGAAGCTATACTTAAAAATATGTACCTATATAAAATTATTTTGACGATATCACTTGATTGATTTGATTGAACATGAACTCTCTTTAAAGATTAACAGAGATTTCAGCTTCTGAGCCGGTGGTAAACCCTTTATCCACCTAGGTAGCGACCATTGTACACTTTTTTTTATTTAGTTCTAAGAAAGCACTTGACCATAATCACACCTGATGTTAAGTAATGATGTGGTCTAGGATGGAGCATGCCTACAAGTTGGAACATTGAGGAAAGAAGTCAGCTGGCAGAGAATTCCATATTTTAGCCGTTCGCGGCAGAAAGGAATTTGCAAATCTTTTTTTATGTGTGTGTGTGTACTTGTGAAGTGTGTGTGTACTTGTGAAGTGACTTCTATTTATACCTATAGCCAGATTAATCCTGTAGACCAACATAACGATGTCGGTGGCATCAGACAAAAGTAATGACTTGGCTACTTGTCCGTTGCCACAGCGCCTTGGGCAGCTCTTTCGCGTATAAGTGAAAAGATGGTATTCAATCCTCTCATAGATATTTTGAATTCAGAACTCATAAATATAAAACATCGTAAGTAGGAAATTATTGTGTTATTTAAAACGTCAATTTTATGGAATAGCTTTCGATTAGTTTCGCTTAGTAAAGATCTCAATCATATCTGTTATAAAAATATTACGGCATAGTAAAGAAACATCTCTCCGCCCTCTCTTTATAAAGGCTGTTCATATTTACAATCCCTCTAAGAAACAAAAAGAGCCTATTTAAATAAATTAAAATTTACTGAGTGAGTACCCCAAGGGAGCGTAATAGATCCAAATAAAATTTCATTATGAAACTTTTGATTAGGCTTGAAAAACGTTTATTGGATATATTTCGCTGAAAGGGAAATATTGCCTTTGAAATTTGTGATAACTTGATATTTTAAAGAAGATGATCTATGAAATTAAGCCTATGGACTAACTAATGATTAGACAGATGTAATGTTACTTTAAAACATTATGCTGTTAGTTCTTAGTTTAAACAACGTTTATTAACCTAAGTGATAAGCAATGTGATATTGTTAAATAAGATTTAAGGTAGGATATAATTAGTTCCATTTAGAATTTCGTTATTTAGTTTTGTTTCATATTAATAGTCCAATTGACATACCTCATCGAATTAGCAAGCTGAGGTGGCAATAAACTGTAACCAAATAGACATAGTAAGATAGATAGATAGATATTCTTTATTGCACAAAAACAAACATTTATAGACAAGGTATGACAATCAACTAATGGACATATTAACCGCAGAACCGACAGCCATTGGGGTAAATAAGTTCTAGAGTGGATACCAGCAAACGTAGTGTTGGACGTCATCAGACCAGGTAGAGTTATTTGCGCAGGATGGCTGGGAAGTGCTAGATACGTAAAGCCTAAGACCAATCGAAGTGACGAACCACTGGAGAATGTACAGCAGCCTTCTAAAGGCTGATGATGATGATAAAATATTCCATTACCATACATGTAATGAATATACGCATTTAATTATTAACACGCGTACAACATAACAATAAAAAAGACATTCACAATAACGGCAAAGTTCTTGCAACATTGACAGGTTGACAGCGGTATGATTTGGGTACGACGCGGTGCAATGTTTTTACAAACATACGAATATGTGTGTTATTTAGGCAATTGGAATGGTTGTGGTAATGTTGCTTGAGGGAATTATACTGCTTGTCGATAATTATATAGAAGTGGAGATATTGTACCGCTGGGCAGATGAAGTGGCGAAGGATTAGTCGCAAAGGGCGCAGGATAGGATTGCGATAGGTTGAAAACCAGCACTTTTTTGGGTAAGCGCAACGATACTATCATAGAGAGCTAGCTCTTGTACATTTGAAATGAAGATAAAAAAAACATACTAGAACAGGCAATAAAATTTTGCAATGCAACGTAAGCCTACATCCATTTCCTGTAATTTGGACTGTCTAGGATTAATTAAACATTATTGGGGAATCGAACATTAGACTCTAATTTCTACTGTTTTTTTTTCAGAAATATTAATAACACATAGTTCCATCAAAATAAATTTGATGAAATCCCAGATCAATATCAGAACGATTCGATGAAATGAATTCTTATTGATTTTCTTCATTTCATTTGAAGCCTATAAAACAACTGTCGTTTCACAGGTTCATGTTCTCAATTGGTTTTTAATAACTTATTTGGCACTACAGCTGTCATGAGATGATGTGGCACTAATATGAGACGCATGATGTTGCTCGTTCCATAACATATTAACATAAACATACCTGTCGATTATCTTCCCATCACTATATGTAATGTTTATCATACATAATGTTGTTGGGCAAATTGGCTCTGCTACATAAGCGGTGATGTACAAAGTACAAGTAACCAGGGCAGAATTTGGAGGCGTAGAGGCCCCGGGTCAACGAAAGACGATGCCAATAATAGATTTGGCTACGAAACTCAAATAACAGCAATAGAATTATCATTGCTTCAGACAAAGTTGTAGTTCTCCTTTTAATCGTTTCCTTTTTAACCGACTTCGAAAAAAGGAGGAGGTTCTCAATTCGTCTCTATGTATAATTTTTTTTTTTTATGTATGTTCACCGATATTTCCGTCAATTATGGATGGATTTCAAAAATTTTTCGACAGTTCGACAGAGGACACTTCCGAGGTGGTCCCATTATCACCAAGTCAGGATCTGATGATGGGATCCTGGAGAAATTGAGGGCAACAACCGAAAATTGTATGCCCATATGGTGTTTTTGTTACGTAATCATATTTTACTCAGGTATATGCTTCCGGGCGTCAACATCTGGTGCTGATGATGAAGCCACAGAACTCCTTGACGGTTAGGAGTTAGGGGACAGTACTGACATTGGTCGATATTAAACTAGGTACTTATGCAGGGCTAATAGGGCAGGTGATTTGGTAAGTGATATGCTTGATTCTAGATCGCAAAGTCTTCACTTGACTTAAAGCAAAATTTTTCATTCCTAAGTAAAACTCTTAAGGACATTAAATAGCCTTTATTCAAGGTCACAGCACATTAACGCAACTAAAAATAGAGAAATAAAATTATTTTAAAAAAAAAATTGAACCGACTTCAAAAAAAAACACAAACGACCATAACTAAAAAGCGATAAATAACGTAAGTAATTCTATCCTTAATACATAATTATTTAAATATTACAATTATCACTTATTTTTGAAGTCGGTGCCAGCCAAACAAATAAATGTACTTATATTGTCATGTGAATTTGCCGGCCGCGCGCGTCATAATATAACAACAGTCTACGTTAAGTACCGAGAGGCTGGCATCATTTTTGTGATTCTAAGTTCAACAATTTCAACGTGTTCAATTTCAAGTTTCAACTATTTGTAAGTAGTTTTAAACTTCTTGCTTCTTGTTCCACATGAGACATATACTTTCGGTTATAAAATCCAAAATCAGAAAGAGAAGCGCATATCATTCTAGACTTTTCTATGCATTACATTCTAGCATGTAGCAGAAGCCAAGAAAAAACCTATTAGGAATAATAAAGAAGACTACTCAAAGAAAAATTTTCTCGTCCATATGGAGGAAAGAAGACCCTCTTTCCTTTTAAAGGACCCATAACAACCTACACCTAAATCCGACTCTGCAAGTAACAGTCGGTGGCGCGTCTATCAACGTCACTTTTGGAGAAACGCCGACAAGATACAGCTTTATTTGGGTTATTTTTTACATCTGCGTGGGAATAGGTAAGGGATGGAGGTAGCTAATAAGTGGAATACTCTGTAGTACGTATGCTGTTACGTAATAAGTAAGCGTTTAGTGGAAATCGGTGTTTTCCTTAGAAATACCTTCATGTTTAAAGTTTCTTTGATGTGTCAGTCAGTTCTCAAAATTTAGGTAAATACGAAGATTTATTTTAAATTTTATGAATACCTAAACTGTCAATTAACATTGCGCGTTCTCTTTAGAATCACAAAGATTTTTTTAAAAAGCAGTTATTTATTATTTTTTATTTTTTTATTTTATGAATACCTAAACTGTCAATCAACATTGCGCGTTCTCTTTAGAATCACAAAGATTTTTTTTAAAAGCAGTTGAACAGGGAATATGGCCGACCTATTTTGCTGCTCCTCATCGGCCGGTAGCATCTAGCTACGCCCTCAACTGTGATGGTTATACCGCCACCAGTCATGCCTTTGGCAGAGCCTCATTTGTTATTCAGCAGGATGCATCACAGGCAGGTGACATCCGTGAGGATGTCCCAAGCTGTGAAGCTTGAAGCGAAAATGTGATAGATCGCATCCTGACATCTGCCACCAGGTAAACATCTAGTAAACTATCTACCGAACAGTTACCTAGTTCCAACGTGCTGTATATTAAGCTCCAATAAAGCATAGTTGTCGAACGCCCGGATTATCCCAATAAATTCGACGGGCATTCGGCCCGGACCGCTTACACCGATTCCGTCCGTTACGCGCACTCCAGAGTCCGGACATTAAATCAGGATTAGCGCAATTGGACCCGAGATTGTGCGGTGTGATTAATGTGGTCACGTTGGGTTGTGGGAATATGGAAATGTGTTTGAAGTTATTTTCGATCTTTTTTGGACCTAGATTGATTGGTTTGTCGAATGAAAGCGGAGAGAGTAACTAAGTAGTATTCGAGTTTATAAGTTACATTAATCACACAATGCCTACGTTACAAATAACAACAATCAGAAAACATGGTCCTTTTTAGCATAATAGTGGCAACGTCAGCAACGTCTCAGCAAACGTAGTGTAGGACGCCCTCAGGTCAGGTGGAGTGACGATTTGCGCAGGACGGCTGGCAAGTGCTGGACGCGAGAGGCTCGGGACCGATCGAAGCGGCGAGCATTCTGGCCTATGTCTAGCAGTGGACTGATGTGGGCTAATGATGATGAGTGGCAACGTCTTATGTTCAATTGTAAGTTGTGGGTAGTAGTCAGTCAATGTACCTACATAACAGTTAGATCATCTCGGTCTAGAACTCTTCTGGTTGATTTTGGGCCATAGTAGCTAATAATCTTTTTGGAGATTGTCTACTGAATTTCTAATCTTGTCTCGCTAAAAAAAGTGTGGGACGCCATTCAAAACAGTGGGAAGGTACTAGAGAAAGATAGCTTGTCTAGGATGGATTAAGATTGCTTAGGATCGGCATAGTTGGCGATCTCTACGACCGGGTTGCATTCAGCAGTGGGTGGAATTTTTTTTTTTTGTAGTGGCTCGACATAATGGCTTCCCTAAGCCTGATGGAAAGTGAAAGAGAAGCCCAAGTCGCTGTGACAACGGGCAAGTTACTGGTCAGTTACCTGTCAGTTGCCACCGCCATGCCGGCCCAACCCTAACCCCCCACGAGCTCCGGAAACCCTACTCACCGGCAGAAACACGACCCAGAGGTCATTTGACTGCGGTATTCTATAGGGTGGAGGTCCTTCCCCGGACGGGCGGCTCAATTCGAGCGAAAATTCGCTATGCCCTTCCTCTCTACAAAATAAATAAATGCAATAAACTGATTGTTTCAGTAACAAGTTTTGGCTCAACCGTTTTTGGTCATAACAATTCGAGACATAATAGAGTTTTGTTATCAAGTTTATAGCCGATTTACATTCCGTTAAATATAAAGAGACATCGACCACACGACGCATCAAAAAACCTAATGACACAATAAAACACCTCACAAAAGCACGCGCAACTGCATCCACAATCAGACGGTTTACGATCCAACCTACTTTAAAATCACTTAACCGGCGGTTAAGGCGACTCGCCAAAAACTCGAACGTCCGTTACATACTAACTACTTCAACTTTTTGCCGCGACGACAATAAAATGAAACATTCATTCAACGATAAATATTTCATTCAGGTCCCGTCGAAGTATTTCCATTCACTGCGGTTAAATTGACTGCAGATCTTATAAAATATGATAAAAGTATATGTTGCGGTCTTGTTTACGATTCCGTAGGTGCAGTTCAGTACCGCTTGTTTGTATCTTTCATCTATGCTTTTGAAAATCTTTGATCAGAATTTAATAAAGCTTTGACAGGATGTTCCAGAGACGCCAATAACCTATACTTACTCATAAATAAAATATAAACAATTTGACTGGCAAAATTGCTCATTTGTTGGTGACTTCTGCCTCCGGAACCAAGGGTTCTGAGTTCGATTCCCAGACGGATCAAACATTGGTGTGATGACGACGAACGACCGTTACCGTTATCCTAATCAATCTAATCCTCAACTCTTTCATCATCAGACTCTTGCAGTCCACTGCTGGATATAGAATTATACTCAACTTACTTGTCAAATGCCTCAACTTATTAATCCATAAGAAATATAAAAAGTATTCGGAAAATTTTGTATTTTTAATATCTACCACTAATATATAAATGAGGTTTTCTTCCAAATCTCTTACATACGGACCTTTAAAATAAAGAGCATACAAAACCTACCTTCCGGATCGCATTAAATTTAATTCCCGACATGATTTCACGAAGCGGGACAGCGTGTCACCGAAAAACGTCTGAACGGAGTCAAAAAACGGCGGCGGCTTCCTTCGCCCTCGTTAAGGCTTTAAATCACTTGAATGGAAATGTATTGAACATTTTTTAGGGTTCCGTACGTCGAGAGGAAAAAACCGGCCAAGTGCGAGTCGGACTCGCGCACGTAGGGTTCCGTACCACTGATTGAATGAAAAAATTAGGTAATTTGATTTAAGACGTTTAAAAAAAAACTACTGTCTAGATTTCATTCAAACCAAATTTCGTTAGTAGTTTTTATAGTAATACACATCATATATTTTTTTCAGTTTTATCATGCCCATATTTTAGAAGTTACGGGGGGGGGGACACACATTTTACCACTTTGGAAGAGTCTCTCGCGCAAACTATTCAGTTTAGAAAAAAATATTGTTAGAAACCTCAACATCATTTTCAAATACCTATCCATAGATACCCCACACGTATAGGTTTGATGAAAAAAAAAGTTTTGAGTTTCAGTTCTATGTATGGGGAACCCCAAAAATTTTGGATTTTTTTCTAATTTTATTTTCACATCTTAATGCGGTTCACAGACTACATCTACGTACCAAATTTCAATAATCTAGCTCTTATAGTTTCGGAATAAACTGGCTGTGACATACGGACGGACAGACAGACAGACAGACAGACAGACAGACATGACGAATCTATAAGGGTCCCGTTTTTGCCATTTTGGCTACGGAACCCTAAAAACGGAACTATTGTAGGATTTCTTTTATTTTATTAATTTCATCTTTATTGCATAATTAAGTAGTGTACAAAAGGCGGACTTAAAGCCACATAGGCATTCTCTACCAGTCAACCACTTTGTTATCTGTCTGTCTGTCAAGACCCTTTTTTCTCAGGAACGCGAGAAGGCATCAAGCTAAAATTTAACTCAAATAGGTACTTAGTCAACAGAGTACTTTCCGTGAACGAAAGATCTTGAAATAGAATTGAATACGAAGCAACGTCTTATAGCACAGATAAAGGAAATTTTGCGAAGGCCGTAAATTTTTGGTTCACCATCATCATCGGCCTGCCAATGTCCACAGCTGGACATAGGCCTTCCCCAAAGACAATTTGTCATTTGTAGGGATTTGGATGGATTTGTCCCGACGCTTGGCAGGCGGGTAATTTTGTTTATACACAGGTAAACGCTGCTTTCTGTTTTCTGATACTCCCTTAGTTGCCTTCTAGGAAACCCACGGGATGAGATGAGGTGGTCCTATACTAAATCCGGAAACCACAAGGACAAATATTTTTTTTATTACATGAATAAAATAAAAAAAAATCTTTTTTTAGGTAATTTTAAATTTACTACGGAACTCTGTCCGCGAGCCCTACTCGCACTTGGCCGGTTTTTCTCTTTGGCCACTGAACTCTTATAATGGTCGCGATTTTGAAATTCATCACGGGACCTCGTAACGCAATTTCTGCTTAAAAAGAATATTTTTTTTTATCGGCACATTTGGTCGAGTTAAATGTAACAGAATCAAGTGTAGTGAAGTGGTTTGGGTGTGATATATTGCCCTGCAGGTTAAGTAACTATTCGCAGTTTGTGAAAATAGATTACTTTGTGGAATAGGATCAATGTACACATTATAAATCACCATAAACAGTCTGCAGGCGCCCACTGCTGGACAAAGGGCCTTTCCTAATGACAATTATCACTGTATTATTTAGAAGGATTTGTGTTGCGTTGTAGGTTTTGCTTGTACCCAGTTTTTTTTATAAGTAGCCCGACATCATGGCTTCCTTACGCCTGATGGAAAGCAAAAGAGAAGCCCAAGTCGCTGTGACAACGGGCAAGTAACTGGTCAGTTACCAGTCAGTTGCCACCGCCATGCCGGCCCAACCCTAACCCCCCACAAGCTCCGGAAACCCTACGCACCGGCAGAAACGCGACCTGGAAGTCATTTGGCTGCGGTATTCTATAGAAGATCCTTCGCCGGACGGGCGGCTCAATTCGAGCGAAGATTTGCTATGCCCTACCTCTTTTAACTTAAGGTAAAAGCCTCTGTATTCTAATATTCCCTTAGTCTACTATACTCGGGTTAGTATTCTAGATCTAGTATCACACGAACACATATAGGTATTACTCACAGGAAAACCAGACTCGCGTTACTGCAAATACATTTGACACACTGCTGCATCACACGCGTTCACATTCCCCGGCGTCCGCAAACCTTTTTTGCCTCATTGTTATAACAATTTCTTCCAAAGACAACCGCAAAAAGCCTCATTACAGCTGCGTTAATGTAAATAGCCGTACGACATTCCGATTTAAACGTTCGGTTAATAAATACTCAGACGCCATTCATCCAAAAATGGCGGTCGGAAAGCGTCCAGCAATTCGAATCGCAAAAAACCCATTGAAAATGTCTGGTAATGGTTATGTATGAAAGTCATTGAGGATTGCTGCGCTTGCGCGGAATCGAGAAAGAGTTTTATAGGGACGCCACGCGGTTGTTTATAAGGAAGACTGTCCTATATTCAAATAATCATACCTAAGAGAAGTAGGGCATAGCGAATCTCCGCTCAAAATGAGTTGCCCATCCGGGGAAGGACCTCTATTTTATAGAATACCGTAGCCAAATGACCTCCGGGTCGTGTTTCTGCCAGGGTTTCCGGAGCTTGGAGGTTGGGGTTGGGCCGGCGTTGCGGTGGCAACCGACAGGTAACTGACGAGTTACTTGCCCGTTGTCACAGCGACTGGGGCTTCTCTTTCGCTTTCCGTCAGGCGTAGGGAAGCCATAATGTCGAGCTATTATAAAAAAAGTTTGGTTGGGAATTAGGACATTACGAGTAGAATGTAAAATGATTCTACTCGTAATGTCATAATTCTGTACTTCTGAGTCCGTGAAACAGTCTAGAGACGTTTTTGTGCGCGATCGTGGAGTTAAAGGGAGATGTCAGGCGTCCAAGATTTCACGAGGTTTGTGCTTTCAACAACTAAATTAGCAAGACAGTTGAAGATTTTCAAATGTATGCTGTACAAAAACTTTTTCATCAACAAAACCCTGGTCACATTGAAGTAATCGTACAGTTTTTTAGCCTCATTCATTATTGATTTGCGACAACAAAAACATTCGAATTGTTTAACGCAACGATCTCTTCGCGTGCAGTCTTTGCGTTATTCCTACGAATTCTTATTCGGGTAAATAGTGCTTGTGAATTCTTGGGATGGTATCTTCTTTTGATGTAGGTTGGTTGTACTGTTAGCAAAAGTAGGTAATCGGTTTTGTTAGAACACACTGACCTATATTAACGCTGCTTTTTTTTATAAAAAGAATAAACGTTTAGTATGACTCCACTCCACCTGATGGTAAGCGGTCGTGAGGTCCAAATGTTAGGTCGACAGGCACACTGGGCCACCAACCCACCGCGCCTCTCGCCCTCATCCTAAAGGCCCACTAAGATGCCGTTTCTGCTGCTATGTATTTTCCTTAAAACAAAGAATAGGATTTGTGTTCTTAATTTCATTTCGTTAAAAATTAAATAACCTTTCTATTGGGATGTAAGAGAGCGATTTATCACATTTTCGCCATCCTCACCTGCCCGTGGTGCATCCTGACAAACGAGGCTCTGGCAAACCGACTGGTGGCGGTAAAACCATCACGATAGAAGGCGTAGCTAAATACCACAGGCCGATGACGGGAAGCAGCGTCATCGGAGCGAGAAGCTACGCCCTGGAGATCGCCAACCCGCCTGCCCAGCGTTGCGATTATGGGTACATTCTCGAGAAGTTTGCCCTAGGTGGCGAACAACTGGAGAGGCCTATGTCCAGCAGTGGACTGCAATAGGCTGATAATGATGATGAACCATTCTATTGTATCTGGAATAACCGCATTTAAAGTGGTACCATTGTATTTTTAAGTATAAGCAGGCTCATCAATCAATGTATTGGCAGACGCCGCCTTTAGGCAAAAAACTGTGGAAAACTTTGGGAGAGACTTTTGTCCAGCAGTGGGAGAGTATAGGTTGACAAAGAAAGTAAGGATTGTGTGACGTTCGTTGTTCATAAAACAAGATCTTAACTAATATTATAAAGCTGAAGAGTTTGTTTGTTTGAACGCGCTAATCTCAGGAACTACTGGTCAGAATTGAAAAATTCTTTTTGTGTTGAATAGACCATTTATCGAGGAAGGCTTTAGGCTATATAACATCACGCTGCAACTATTAGGAGCGAAGAAATAATGGAAAATGTAAAAAAATCGGGGAAAAAATAACTATTCCACGCGGACGAAGTTGCGAGCACAGCTAGTATTACATACTTCTTGTAAATGAACATGTCGTGTGGTTCAGATTACGAATAATACATTTTTTTAAAACCTTAGATGTATTTATTTTAATTGTGGATAAAAATTGGTGATGCTGTCCGTCATTCATTCTTATCTTGTTAAGCTTCCCTTTTGTTTTTCCAAGCTTTTGTTGCCAACTCCACATTCTTAGATCCCTACAGCAATAAAACCGTATCTCTCAAGTATTAATTCCATTAACCGTAGAAGGTAATCCCGCTCGTCTGCAGCTCCGAACTTTAGGCTCGAATTAATTAACATCCCAGAATTAACGATCCGTTTAATTTTTTACGCCTCAGTATTCGTTGGGATACGAAGGTGGTTTTAATTCGCAGACTGAATAAATAGACTGTTACTTTGCAAGTGCCTGTGCGATGGGAATTAATTTCTTTGTAGGACGGTATAGGAATATTTATAAACATGTTTTTAAACTATGGTTATGGGAGCATTTTGGGAGAGGCCTACAGTGGAGTCCAGCAGTGGACTGTCGCATGCTACTACTGATGATGCCCGTTTAACATCAGACCGCTTGCGCGCCTGTCGTCTGCATCAATTAATGAATAAGCAGAAGTATAAAGTATTATTTTAACTAACATATTAATAAATGTGTTCGCTTGTTTGAGGTAAATCTCCAATTTACTACTATAAAACGATTGATCAACTTAAACTTAACGAAAATACGTAAGATTTTGATATTTCGGAATATTCCATTAAATTTGATGCGCATGTTTAAAGTTGACAGAACATCATCAACCTATTGTAGTCCACTGTTGGACTTAGGCCTCTCCAGTGGTTTGCCGCTTTGGGCAAATATTTGGAGATTTTACCCATAAGCGGTACTTCTCTGAGCAGGCGGATTGGCGATCGCTGGGCGCAGCTCCTCGCTCCAGTGACGCTGCTGCTCGTCATCGGCATGTTATATTTAGCTACGCCTTCAATCGTGATGGTTATACCACCACCAGTCGGTTGCCAGAGCCTCGTTTGTTATTCGGAGATATAGGGCAACAGACAGGTTACATCCCTGACCGAGAACGTGTTTGTAAAATTTGGTTTCGCTAAAGCATCAAGACAAGAAAGTTCTGTTCAAACACTGATGTAAACAGTTTGTAGATAGCGTTTTAAAAGTACCTCAAATGAAACATTTTCACTTACTAATCTGCCATTGTGTACCGTTTCGCGCTCTCCTTAACCGAGGACTAACCGTGGATATGCCCACATTGCCCACGCACCGCGAAATGTATCATTACACGATGTTGCATAAAAACGGACGAACGTATCCATTATTCATGGCCGCTATCTCATTGTATTCAAATGTGTGCTTTCGCCAATCAGGCTGATGCGTGCTTTCGACATTTCATGCCGGTGACACGAGTCCTTGGTAGAAAGCTTAATAAATAAATAATACATGATTGGTTGATAGAGCGTTGGTAGGGATGTAAGGGACCTATCATCTTTTCGCTTCAAACCACCCTCACCTGCCCGTGGTGCAACCAACGGTATAATCATCACGATTGAAGGCGTAGCTAAAACCAAAGACCGATGACGGGCAGCAGCATCATGGGAACAAGAAGCTACGCCCTGCAATCCTTAAATCTATGGACAAAACCGCCAGATGAGTGACCAAAGTAGCGAATAATTGAAGTAGACTACGATAGGCTGATGATGATGATGAGTGTGCCCTTCGTTGCTCAACTACTTAAGGACCGCCTAAGTCTATTTAAGGACGTAATTAGTTAATATTTAAGCATATCTCTCATCAGTGGATCCCATATAGTGGTTCACAAAAATAACCGTATGACCCGGGTGGTCTTCTGCCTTATCGAACGAATTTGACAAATCATGAACACGGTTGACAAACCGCTTGCGCCGAGCATTCGTCACGCCATTGTTTTAAGATGCGCTAGCGCCTACTACTGGTCGTGCACTCACTATATTTTCGCTCATAAACATAAACATTGCGCGTCTAATTTATACATTATTTTATACATTATAATTTACACATACAAAATTAAACATCACTAGCTGAGCCCGCGGCATCGCCCGCGTGCATGTAACTGTGTCACAGAAATGTTTTTCACCCCTTTTTTCACAATAAAAGGTAGCCTATGTCCTTTCTCAGGGTCTAAAGATTGTCTGTGCCAAATTTCATCAAAATCAGTTGAGAGGTTTTAGCGGGAAAGCGTAACAGACAGACAGACAGAGTTACTTTTGCATTTATAATATTAGTAGGGATCATCAGCCTCTCGCAGTCCACTGCCAGCAGTGTCCAGACATAGGACTCTGCCACTTTGCTCGATCCTGGGCTCCTCACATTCAGCACTTGCCAGCCATCTTGCGTAAATCGTCACTCCACATAAGCTGAATACATCCTACACTACGTTTGCCGAGAAACGGTATCCATTCTAGAGCTTGTTTACCCCAACGGTTATAGATTCTGCGGCTGATAAGACTAGGTTGAGTTACCCCAATCGGACACTGCCTTGAGAGTCAATGGCTCTACTACCAAAAACAAAAACGATCGTTCGTTGAACGGATCGCGTACTTTGGAACCATAAATCCCGCCCATTTGTCCCTCCCGTGTTCGAATATACGAACTAAAATTCGTCGATTTTTCGAAGATAGTTCGAAGTCGATTTTAATTAATTTAATTCATATATAAGAACACGGGAGGGACAAATGGAAGTTCCCTTAGTCATCTTTTACGACGCTTACGGTATGAGATAGGCTGGTCCTTTTCTAAATCCGGAAAGTACACGGACATTAACATCAATACGCCACGACCAATGGTAGGGGCAAGTTTGTACGTAGCAGCTAATGCACTTCCGTGAGAAGCGGCGATGTCCTGCCCATCGGTGATATTGTGCCGTTTAGAGATCCGCTGCGATCAGACAAACGACCATTTGTGAATGGAATACTGTTATCTAAAGAAAACACGTCGGTGTGGTTTCCGGATTTAGAATAGGACCACCCCATCTCATCCCAAGGGTGTCGTAGGATACGACTAAGGGAATATCAGGAAACGGGCAGCAGCGTTTATCTGGGTATAAATAAAACCTACTGCGGTCTTTGTGCGATCGCCAACCCGCCTGCCCAACGTGGCGATTATGGGTATATCCTCCAAATGTTTGCCCTGAGTGGCGAACAACTAGAGAGGCCTATGTGCAGCAGTGGACTGCGATGGGCTGATGATGGTGATCATGAATGATGAAACAACTAACGTTGGAAATACTCTAACAGCAAGATTTTGCTAAAGTTTAAAACTTTTTGACGCGTTACATCAAGACGCTTTCCACCAAGCGTATTACTGTATACTGAGACACGTTTGTAGAGGTATATTGACACTTTGTGATCAATAATCATGTAATCTTGAGCCATTTACAAGAAAATGTTATTTGTAATTTTTTTGTGATTGTAGCTTTGATCTTGTAAGGTTATTTTGTAGTTGTAATGGAAAGATAGTAGCTGCCCTTTTATCCGAAGAGGCCGAGTTATCTCGGCGTTTAAGGTCGTAGATCAGATTAGAGACAGGACTACGTGTAAGATGGTTTGAGATATCTTGGTTGACTTATTTTTGATGAATTTTTTATTGTAACTTTTTTATCAATTTTGTGTTATCGGCTTTAAAAAATGTGATTCCGTCTGCCAATTTGCTGCGGCATAACGGTATTAAAAGTAAATTAAATAAATAATTAATCCAAGACATGCCACGCTGGGTCACACATCACCATCTAGCCCCAAACTAAGCCGAAGCTTGTACTATGGGTACTAGACAACTGATAAACTCACTTAGATACTTATTTTTTGTAAATCATCATTATCATCATGATGATCAGCCCACATCAGTCCACTGCTCAGTCACTTCTTGTTAATAAATATATATGTTGCAGTCAAAACTCTTAACCAGTCAAAAGTACTATTGACTAGCAAAATCAGTCAAAAGTACTTTTGACTGAACAAGTTGGTCAAAAGTGGTTTTGACTGAAAAATATTGGTTATTAATACTTTTGACTGCAAATTTGCGGTCAAAAGTACTTTTAACTGACGCTCTTGGTCAATAGTATTTTTAACTGCAAAAAAGCGTCAGTAAAAAGTAATATTAACTCGTTAGACGTAAATACAAAAGTGATTTTTTGATAAATTTGAAATCATTTTATACTATCTATCTTCTTCTATTCTGTCTTTTATCTATACTTATAATAAATCTGTAGAGAGGTAAATTCTGTACATGAAATATTTTTTCAAAATAACTATCAGGGGGTGATTAGTGATCGATACTGATGCCAAAATGCGGTTTTCACCAATGTATTGCTAGAGGTCTAACTTAAAATGTAGGTACCATTTTATGGAAGTTCGTTATTTTTGAAATCCGATATCCAAGCATGCGGCGCCGCCGGCACAGCTAGTGAATAATAAACGATTTCACATCAGACCTGGTAAGTCTTGCTGCAGTCAAATCCTAAAACTCACCCAGCATATCTAGGTTGGGTTCTAGTCGAATCAGATTACAGGCCATTTTTGTTGACCTGCTCCACTATCGTCGTTTTGCGGAGATGAGAAGATCGCTGGCCGGGGGGGGTAGCAGGTTATGTGGGACTCGCTCCACGTCAGCAGAGAATACCCACTAAAAACCCCGGTTACACCGTCTAATGCGCTTTAGGTGACGCCTGGGTCAGTGGGTGCTCCGTCCTTGTCACTGTCTCCAGCGACGCCCGCTCTACGCCGCTCCCGCCCAGGCCCGGGCGTCGCTGGAGAGCATACGACGCATTGTATAAGCCTCTTCTTTGTGTCCCGAGTGGTGAGTGCGGGGGCGTGATCTACATAATGGGGCGTAACGGTGTGGTGGGTGCAGCCACATTCATTGTACCCTCAAAGAGCTTGCTGGGGTACACCTTAACCTGGATAATGTGGAAGACTCTGGACAGGCTGCGCACTTAGGTTGGCCGCTGTAAGTACAATCTGTCAAGGTGAGGCTTTTTAGACGCATTTGCCAATCGGTGCGGATGTGGTGTCGCTCCAAAAGTTATGGCACACCTGCTTCAGAGTCTCGCGAATACCTGTCTGCACGAAAACTTGCTGACCGCCAGACATAGAGTGATCTCAGAGTTTTGGTCTCGAGAAGAAGAGAACAGGTATGAGTAATATTAAAGTTTATTTATGAGCGTTTGTCGTTATTTTTATCGACCACCAATTTTAAGAGTTTTGACTGATACAACCAGTCAAAAGTACTTTTAACCAGCTCCATTGGGCAAAAGTACTTTTAACTGTTATTTCAGTTAAAAGTATTATTGACCAAAGCATATGGTCAAAAGTAGTTTTGACTGATTTTGCTAGTCAATAGTACTTTTGACTGGTTAAGGGTTCTGACTGCAACATATATTATACATAGTAAAAACCCAGACTAATACAAACAGACGTGTTCATGAACACAAATGTTTGTACTGTGCGGGAATCGAAACCCTTGGCTCAGAAAGCAGAGGTCATTACCAAATGAGCCATCGAGCCAGTCAAAGTTGATATACCTTTTTTGTAGAGCAAACTAGAAGCTATAATACGTACGGAACTCCTATAAAGAACTCAAATGCCAACCCTAAGCCCAACTAACGATAAAGAAACCTTCTATTGTTTCACAAGGTTCTAATTTGACGAGTGCCGGGACCGAGACAAAGTGTTGGAGAAATTTATTATTTCCAGACATCTTACGTGCGCTCCCGTGGGAATCATTCTCACGTTACGCTGTTTGGAATATTGAATATGCTTTTGTTTGTATCAAAAATATCTGAACTGAAGATTTATAGACAATGCGCTTTATGTATTCTTCTTCTTATCGAGTTGACGGTAATATTATGCTTTGTGATCAAAACATAGCAATAATAAAGTATATCTAGTGGCTTTTGTTAATTAAGTTGTAAATAAAAATAGCAGGTGTTTCGGGTATCATCTGCATTATTTACCTAATTCGGAGTGACAGAATTAATTGTCGGCCCTGTGGGCTCCACTGCTGGACATAGTTGGTTTTTTTTTTATGGTAGCTCGACATAATGGCATCCCTACGCCTGATGGAAAGCGAAAGAGAATCCCAAGTCGCTGTGACGGGCAAGTAACTGGTCAGTTACTCAGTTGCCACCGCACTGCCAGCCCAACCTAACCCCCCACCAGCTCCGGAAACCCTACTCACCGGCAAAAACACGATCCGGAGGTGGGAACACTATCCTCCCCCCACCCGATAAGGGCTGGCGTCCCCCAAGGATCCGTGCTCTCCCCCATACTTTTCACCCTGTATACGAGCGACTTTCCGAAGTTTGAACCGGCTCCCCTCACGGCACAGACGGCCCTTTTTGCAGATGACACAGCCATCTACTGTTCATCGCACAAACTGGCCCAAATCACAAAGACCCTCCAAAACGCCGCAAACCGCCTAGGCGAGTGGTTTAGGAAATGGAGGATCGAAGTCAACCCTGAAAAGAGCGCTGCCATCCTCTTCCGTAGGAGTGCAGCCCTCCCTTCAGCGCCACCCATTCCAATCCCTTGGGAACGGAAGGTCCGGTACTTGGGTGTACACCTTGATAATAGACTCCGATTCCAAGAACACATTAAAGTCGTACGCGACCGAGCCGCTTTCGCGCTAGGCCGCCTACACTACCTCATCAACAAGCGTAGTAAACTGTCCCTTAGAAATAAGGTCAGACTTTACACGACATGCATTCGACCGATAATGTCCTACGCTAGCGTCGCATTCGCGCACGCGGCCCCTCGACTTATCCATAGGCTACAAGTGATCCAAAACCGATTCATGCGCAGGGCCACCGGCGCTCCATGGTTCCTCCGTAACGAAAACCTACACATTGATTTAAAGCTGCCTACCATCGCGCAGTACTTTAAACAATGCTCAAAACGTTTCTTTGACTCTGCCCTTCATCACCCCAACCCCTTAGTGGTCCACGCCTCCAACTACCACGCTTTTGAGGAGCTCCGCGGCGCACGCCGCCGCCCCCGCCACGTCCTCTTGGAGGCCGACGACCCCATCACTCTAGCCATGACCGCCGCCGAACAACTCGCGACAAACCACACTTCAAGACAACCGTCGTTCCGTCCCCGCCGGCGGGGACTCCCGTCGCGTCGCCCCCCAGCTTTCGCGCCCTTTTCTAGATACCGGCCCGCGCCTGGTCGCTTTTCTCCCCAAACATACGTCCGTAGGGCATCTCCCAGCAACGCCCTGAGCCGAGGCTCGAGCCCCACAGGGGGCGCCCTCAGCGCCGTTGCTTAAATTTTTAGGGGTGAGAGCCTTCCGCTCCCCCGACAGTCCGGTGATGATGACAAGGCCGCCCTGGCCATCATCGTAGTCATTTAGAAAAAAAAAAAAAAAAAAAAAAAAAAAAAACGATCCGGAGGTCATTTGGCTGCGGTATTCTGTAGGATGGAGGTCGTTCCCCGGACGGGCGGCTCAATTCGTGCGAAGATTCGTTATGCCTTACCTCTCCTATTTGTGTATTTTGTATATATTCCCTTCCCTTAGTCGTTGAGTTATGAGAAGGTACGTTGATTTGTAGGTATTCTTTAAAATGTTTAAAAATACGAATGAAGATTTACAATAGGTAACCTATTTCCAATTCGATTACAGAGTTCTGTAAATTATCGAACACTGGATGTACAACGACATTCATTTTATACGAAGTAGGATTCTGAAAGCCGCCTCATAATTGGCTATTGTTTAACGAAAAGCTTTGTCGCTAATCGTGTTATTATAAATTTCAATGGAAAATGCCGCGTAGTTCGCGAAATAACGGAAAATTTTACGTAAAAAGAACTTAGTGTAAAGGACAAATTGTTTTAACAACGATATTTCGTGGAATTATGACAATTGTTTTGTACGAGTAGAATTTGTCGTGATGTTATAAATATTATTACTGAGTATATGATTGTGACATCGGTGGCGTATTGGTTAATATTGACTGACAGTCTACTGCTGGACATAGGCCTCTCCAGATGTTTGACCTATTTTGTATTTGTATCTTCTTCTTTTTTGCGTATCTTGTTTTTATCATATTTTATTATTATATTTGAGATATTGTGTTCTAAATTAACTTTGTCGCACACTGCCTAAAAATTTGTTTCTGCTTAGCCTTATGGTTGACTGGTAAATAATGCCTATGTGGCATTAAGTCCGCCTTTTGGACACTACTATACTGTGCAATAAAGATATAAATAAATAAATAAATGGTAGAAGTATTTGAAAGGCTTCTCTAAATCATTGGCTCTCTTTTTTAGTTAACATTCATACTGGCAGAGACCACGTCCTTCCATTGGCTACGATCCTGGCACACAGCTTTTGCTTCGTCCACATTCATCAATCTCTTCATACATGCTCGTCGGTTTAGGGTACTTAGTATTTTACCTTTTTTAGTTAAATATGACGATTATTGTTTTGCACGCGCAGCTAAGCTTTAAGTAATAAACATTTTTGAACCTTGGCGAACCTTGGGAGATGCCCATTTTTTTTTTTTTTTTTATAGTGGCTCGACATAATGGCTTCCCTACACCTGATGGAAAGCGAAAGAGAAGCCCAAGTCGCTGTGACAACGGGCAAGTAACTGGTCAGTTACCTGTCAGTTGCCACCGCCATGCCGGCCCAACCCTAACCCCCCACGAGCTCCGGAAACCCTACTCACCGGCAGAAACACGACCCAGAGGTCATTTGACTGCGGTATTCTATAGGGTGGAGGTCCTTCCCCGGACGGGCGGCTCAATTCGATGATATGTCCAGCAGTGGACTGATGATGATGATGATGAAACATTATTAAACGTGATTAATGTCAGCACTGGCTCTATCGAGTCGTACGCGATGAGGCGACCTGTAATTGCCCATTGTCTACTAAAAGCCACGTTTGATATCGCTTTATTGTATTCAATTCACTTCGACGTCTAATGGAAGCTATAAATTGTTCAACCCGCTAATCAAGTCGGAATATAATGAGGAATTCGTGAAAACAAAGCTTTTGATTAAGATTATTTATTACTTCAAGACAAAAGTAAGAGGTTCATAAAGAGTTTGCTAAGCGCATGTAAGTGCAGTTTACGCATACCTGCTACTCGGGGACGCAGCAGGTTATGTGGGACTCGCTCCGCCTCTAGATGGGAGCGAGACGGAGAATACCCACTAAAAACCGGGTCGTCACCGCCAATGCGCCTTGGGTGATGGTGACGTGGGATCTTGGTATAAACCATCACAACACGCCACCACCAGCGCTGCTAGAAGCCCCCCGACCGGAGGACATTTGGCTGCGGTATTCTAAAGGGTGGAGTTCCTTCCCCGGACGGGCGGCTCAATTCGAGCGAAGATTCGCTATGCCCTACCTCTCTTAATTATCGTCCCATCGGATTGAGAGTGACAAAACAGAGAGTACACTTTATACACTCCTGCTACATGGTTAGTCTTCTTTGTCACTGTGTCCAAAATTCGTCCAGGAGAGTATTACCAATGTTTATAACAAAGCCACATTTTTTATCAAATCTGTTATCATCCTGTCCATTATGGTCAGTGTTGATGTCGCAAGCCACACTTGACTACTTAATTCTCTCCCACCGCAAAGCTAGAACAAACATTTAAAAAATCTGTGACATCATGTAACGCACTCCTGCGCTCATTTGGACGCGGTTCAAGTTAAGAGATTCAGCAGGTGACGTCAAAAGTTCTTACTTTCTTGTTTGTGTCTGGCGATCACCGTACCCACTTATTCTGTTGGCTGTTGACCACCCATCACCATACCAGTGAAGTGCTTTTGGTCGTGACCAATCAAGATCAATCAAGATCGAGATGTGTATCAACATCAGTCGGTATAGCCGGGTCTATCTTACAGACTGACACTGCAGTGGGAGCTGACAAGTGATTGGTTCCATTACATACTCGCTTGTTTCTGTAGCTATTTGTGATTTCTCTTTTTATGTCACTGCTGGACCTATGTCCAGAGACCTATGTCTCTCCAGTTTTTTTTATAGTATTCATATTCATTTATTCACCTTAATTTGCAACAAAAATAGGTACAACAATAAATTGTGTAGTTTTACAGATGGTATTAGTCTATGCTACAAATTAACCTTTTCAAGGCATTGTGAAACACATCAAAAATTTAAAAAACTATTACATAGTAGCAAAAGAAAAAATTAAAATTCTATATAAACTTAAGTTAATATTTGTCGTCTGGCATTTTTGTCTCAAAGTACTCTTTCATGCTATAAAAGGGATTTTGAATAAGGATGGCTTTTAGCTTTTTTTCAAATGAAGCATCTTGAAGGGCTTTTATTGATTTCGGTAAATGATTATATACCTTGATAGCCATATAATAAGTGCCATTTTTAAATATTGTAAGACGAGCAGGGGGTGCAACTATATTATTTTCGCGGCGAGACGTGTAACGGCTAGGTTTATCAGCGAATGTCTGAAAGTAGTGACTGTGTTGTCTGATAAGTCGGCAAAGTTCAAAAATATATACACACGTCACTGTGAGAATATTATATTTTTTAAACAATAACCTGCATGAATATCTATATCCTTTTAGGGCAATACTTCTCATACAACGCTTTTGTAGTATAGATACAGCGTGTACATCGCACGAGTTACCCCAGAGCACGATGCCATACCGTATCCAAGCCGCAGCGTGGCCGTGGTAAGCTGCGAGTGCACACGTCTCGTTCGTGCACTTTCTGAGTTCTCTTAGGGCATATGAAAATCGACTTAGCTTATTTACGACTGAGTCAATGTGGAGTTTCCATGACAGATGTGTGTCTACAGTTATTCCCAGTAATAAGAATGAGTTTACTTCTTCGATTTTTTGTCCGTTATGAATTAGGTTTATACATAATTCAGCTCTTTGGTATGGTCTGAATTGCATGACTTTGGTTTTATTATAATTTAATTCTAGGTTAATTTCTTTTAAGTGTTTTTCTATTTCCGTTAATGTTTCTGTTATTAAGAGGTGTATTCTACTCGCGTCGTTGTAATCGCAAGAGAGTATAACAGTTGCATCGTCTGCAAATAGCACGAGTTTGTGGGGCACTATAGAAGGAAGATCGTTAATATAACATAAAAAGAGTAAACAGCCTAAGACACTGCCTTGAGGAATAGAACCACCTACAAGTTTTTTAGATGATTTGTAAATTTCCAATTTGCCTGTTACTTCATCTAGTTGTGTAATTTGCACCATTTGCTTCCTATTGTCCAGATATGATGTAAGCCATTTTTTGGCTTGTCCTCTAATTCCTAGGCGTTCTAATTTTTTTATAAGTACGTCATGTGAGACTCTGTCATAAGCCTTAGACATGTCCATAAATATAGCTATAGCACATTTCAAACACCGCCGTTGTTGTTGATTTTTTTCTTCTAAATCCATGTTGACTATTGCTTATGACTTTAAATTTTTCTAAAAAGGTATATATTTTCCTGCATATTAAATTCTCAAAAATTTTTGAAATAACCGGTAAAAGTGCAATAGGGCGGTAGTCAGACACTGACGACTTATTACCTTTTTTAAAAATTGGTTTTATGACAGCAAGTTTAAGACTCTCTGGAAACTCACCCTCATTATATGACTGATTTATAAGAAAAGTTAAAGGTTTTACTAATTCATCTGCACAATAAACAATTAACGACCCGGGGATTTCATCATACCCACAAGTGTTGTTGCGTTTTATGTTAAGTATCGCTTTTTTTACGTCTTTTTCGGTAACATCTTCTAAGTAAAATGAATTTTGAAGAGAGTTTTTGTTTGTTAAATTAGGATAGATTTTATTACTTTTCTTAGTGATGCTTAAAAAATATTCATTAAATGTGTCGGCTGTGTGATATGGAGATATACTGTTACCAGTTTTTGTTTTAAGTACAATATTATGTTGTTTGTATGGTCTCGATGGATTTGTTTTTTCTTTAATTATACTCCACATTGTTTTATTTTTATTTTGAGCAGTCAATAATCTCCTAATGTTAGACTTTTTCTTCTCGGCAGCTATCACTTTCTTTAAAATCCTATTATATGTTTTATAGTATCTTTTTAATGTTTCGTTTTCGTATGAGATCATAAGGTGACGTAGTACGCGTTTGTGATAACAACATTTTCTTATGCCTTTATTTATCCATTTAGTTTTTTTATTATTGGAGAATGCTATATTTAGCTTAGGAATATGTGTATCTAATAGTATTTTTAATCCTTTAGAGAAACTATTATAATTTTCATTAACATTCCTATCTAACAGCAAAATATTTTCCCAATTGATTTGGCTCAATGAACTCCTAAATAATTCCATGTGCTTCTTATTAAAAATTCGGGCTTTTACTTTTAAAGGTTTAACAAAAATTTTCTACAGATTTTATCGGTATTTGCCCAATTAAAGTCTTATGATCTGATATTTGATAGTCTTCTACTGTTGTTTTAATATTTAAATTACTACTAACAATGAACTGATCTATGCAAGTAGAGCTATTTTTGGTTTCCCGGGTAGGTGAATCAATAATACAACGCAAATCAAAACATTTAAGAAGATTTACAAAGTCGCGTGATATTTTTGTGTTTATTGTTACATCTAAATTTATATCACCTGCAATAATAATTTTTTTACGTGTTGAATGTTTAGATAAGTATTCTAGTAGAGCTTGCATTTGAGTCAAAAATTTATCTACTTCTCGATTTGGTCGATATATAGCTATTAATATCAAATTATAGTTTAGTATTTCTACCGCACAGAATTCTACTATAAACTCTATTGTATATGCTTGAATATCTAATCGCTCCTTAGTTTTTATATTACTACGGGAAAATATAGCTACACCACCATGCGCGTGCTTTTGACGCAAGTACTTAGCACACAAAACATACCCTTCTAACGGATACAGTTGAAAATTGCTAGAAGACAGCCAGTGCTCATTTAATACAACAATATCCACGTTATAGTCAGAATCCGCCAATAATATATCCAATTCGTCTACTTTATTTGTTAAACATTGCACATTTTGACATAATATAGTTAAAGATTTAGTCTCGAAAGGAACAATTTTTTTGGTTACTAGTAGTACCTCTATTGCCAGTATTACTAATCGTACTACTTTTCTTTGGGGTCACAAAATCAATATCAAAATTTAAATTTTCTTTTATCCGATCTGTACAAGCACTGTTTACATTAACAACTGTGAAACATAGCATCAATTGGTGTAAGTCGCTTGTAATAATTTTTAAAGCGCGGTTGCTTATTTGCCCAGTATATTTTGAATACATATCAAATGAATAAGGAAGATTTTTATTAGAGTCTAATATATAACAATACTCATAGCTTAAGTTGTCGTAGTACAAGCGGCTATTGAATAATTCAATCCTTTTATTGAAAATGTTAGTATTGCGAGCATACTTAAATGTCGGTAAACAAATGATAATGTTAGTATGTTGAAGTGATAACAATTTTTGCCTTATATTGTTAATAAGAATACTGTAATTTTGTGTAAAATCAAAGTCCGACTCTCCGATCATTATGACACAATAATCAGAAAACGTAAATAATTCTAATTTGTTTTCTAATCCCGTTAGTAGTTGATCAATGCCCGCTCCCGGCATCCGATAGTGACACATTTGTGCATCTTGAAATTGTTGTTTAATAATGCTACACTGTCTATCGTAGCGTATGCTGCTGATAAGGCAAACCCTAGACTTCCGGTTATTTAGTGTGTCCATTTTTGCTGAATTGTCATAGAGGGCGTCACTAGCCCGCGCACTGCGGCGTTCCAATATGTCAGGTGTGGTAGAAGTACAGAGAGTATCTTTTACCGTGTCATTTTTTGTCTCGGAGAGACATAACGTTTTTTCTTTTTCCATACATATAATATTTTTTTCAGACAGAGGCGTAGATACACAGATTTTATTAGTATTTCTTCTTCCTGATTTTAGGTCTGTAGAACTGGAAATCTTAGTGACTTTCTCTTGTGTTGCATTCTTTCGTGATATTTTTTTATTTAGGATTTCAATTTCATTAAGGGCCATTTCTAATTTCCTTTTTAATTCATGTATTTCTAACCGTAAGTCTTCAATAATTCCGTTGCTACCGTTTTTATGATCTGAGATACTGAGAGCAGTTGTATTCATTTCGCTCGTTGAAATATATGACGCAGTCAAATCCGGTAATGACGCAGGTTTTTTTTGATTCCTTAATGTAATATGGTCATGGTTATGATAGTCGCTAGTTTCTGTATCACTTTCGTCAGGTAGCGTCTCGAATGAGTTCTCAGTTGGAATTGCGTAAATATGTTTCATTGGTAATTCACATTTTAGTCTGCAATCATCACACTGGCGATTTTTCCTCTTTTCCGGGGACATTAGGTAAAATAAAGTTTCACTAATACTAGTGCAATCGATATGAAAATTATTTTCGCACTTGCAACACAGTATAAAAGCCCTATTTGTTATCTCAATATTGCATCTATTGCACACTAACGCCATCTTTCGGGAATCGCTGGACTTTCCAGTTATCTTGTGGTGAATTTGGGAACTAATTTGAATATAAAATAGCAGAAGGTACGCAGCAACTTCCAAGTTTCAAAGGGTTTCACTAGATGGCACTAGCAGTTTCAAAAGTTCTCAATAAATGGTCTTATTTTGGGATATTCAAATAAAAAACGACTGTTCAAAAGATGAAATATAGTATTACTGATACCGGCCTTGGGATAATTATCCTATTAGCAATTGCACATTTGTCCACACACTTTATTATTCCACCACCATAAAGTTTTAGCTAATTAAAGCGGTTTTAATATGATATTTATGCATTGTTCCTCAGAAAGTTAGACATTCACAATACATTGTCGATTACACTTTTATTAAGTCACTTTGAGTGCTGCTAACATTTTCACATATTTATTGCACTTAAACACATCCGAAAATACTAAGGTATTAAGTTAAACAACACTTTTACATATTTAATTTTACAATATTTACGCAGCTCAATATTTTCGCGACACTAGCGCCGGTTCAAAAAGGGCGCAGGGAAGGGATTATGTCAGTAGCTTGACATAATCCCTTCCCTGCGCCTGATGGAAAGCGAAAGAGAAGCTCACGTCGCTGTGACAACGGGCAAGTAACTGGTCAGTTACCTGTCCGTTGCCACCGCCATGCCAGCCCAATCCCAACCCCCCATAAGTCGTGGAAAACCTACTCACCACTTAGGGCAAAAATCTGGAGGATATACCCATATTCGCCACGCTGGGCAGGCGGGTTAGCGGCAACTTAAATCCCGAACACCTCATGTCTTTGACAGTAAAAAAAGAATTACACCTGTACATAAACACGAACAGGTGTAATTCTTTTTTTTACTTAGCATCGTCTTAAGCGATAACAAACGCTATCTCTTATGACCCGTCCACGCGTTCGGATACTAAACAAATATTAATAGGCTATTATCGCGGTCGCACTTACTAAACGCGGCGAATCTCAGCGTTTGTTCAGTGCGTGCCTCGCCGGGTTTAGGCGTTACATCTGTTATGCAATGACAGCGGTCTTGTTTGGGTTTACTCATTGTTAACATGTCGAGTAAAATACTGGTAAGGTTATAAGATATTAACTTCCAGTTAGGATCTTATTAACATCATCGTCATCAGCCTTCAAACGTCAACTGCTGCATATTTGCAGACCTATGGGTCTGCATAGTAATCTCTCACAACAATTATTCATTAAGGATATTTGCCTAGTAAGGGTATCTAAGGGTTATCTGTAGGTTTTTGTGAATGAATAAAATTCCTTGTCATTTTGCAATCTTGTTGTCGTAAAATTGTCTTTCAACAGTCTCTCTTCCATTTTAAATTATGAGCATTGTTTTACTTACATATTTATCATCATGATAAATATACCGCAGTCCACTGCTGGACACTGGCCACTTTGGGTAAACACCTGGAAGCTGGAGCAGTCCAGCCTGCTTCGCCAGTTTGGCGATACCCCGCTCCTCAGGAGCCCGTCCGCTGCATATGTCAGGGCGCAGGGCATAGCATCTTGCTCTGGTGACGCTGTTACCCATCATCGACCTGCGATATTTAGCTACACCTTCAGCCGTGATGGTTATACCGCCACCAGTCGGTTGCCAGAGCCTTGTCTGTTAATAAGCAGGATGCACCACGGGCCGGTGACGGTTTGGAGAGAAGACGATAAGTCGCTCCCTTCATCTGTCGTTTTCAAGGACTAGTTTTTAATAAGCATTGTCCGATGCGCTTATCTATTTACAAGCAACATTTAAGTTGTTAAGCCTCAAATAAATCGTGGTAATTCGAAGCAATCTTTCAAGTCGTGGCAAGTTTAATAGATGTACAGCTGTAAATTATCTTGACACTAAGACCATAAAAACATCTTCGCTCCCCTCAGGAGGTGGTTTAGAGTGTTTTGTATAGAAACTGTCGTCTTTATTGCTGATGCCTATCTCGCCACAGAGATGCGTTTGTAAGTATTTATTTTATCACATACATTTTAAGTTTAGGTGCTTTCCTGATCACAGATGTAGGTACCAGTAAGTTTGACACATAATATTATTAAGAGAGGTAGGGCATAGCGAATTTTCGCTCGATTTGAGCCGCCCGTCCGGGGAAGGACCTCCACCCTATGAAATACCGCAGCCAAATGATCTCCCGATCGTGTTTCTGCCGGTGAGTAGGATTTCCAGAGCTAGTGGAGGGTGAGGGCTGGGCCGGCATGGCGGTGGCAACTGACAGGTAGCTGACCAGCTACTTGCCTGTTGTCACAGCTACTTGGACTTCTCTTTCGCTTTCCATCGGGCGTATGGAAGCCATTATGTCGAACTAACTGAACTGACACCAGACAAGTCAGGCGCGTAATCGGCCCTTGAAAAGTCTTAAGTCGTATTCATTCAGGAAAGTCGCAGCTGGAATCTGATTCCAAAGAACAAACTACCATCATCGGTGCGGTGACAGAGAGTGAATACAAATCACCGCCGCATCCATCCACCGCAGCATTCTCATGGATGTCGTAAGAGTCAATTAAAGATGTTTTCTGTTAAAACTACATAGTGTTTAATCCATTCAACCATGTAGTTTTAACAGAAAGCATTTGAAAATTATTTCTTTTTTATATAAGGTTTTTCTTTTTATATATGTTTTTTAAATGTGTACCGTGTCAGCAAATTGTGCTGAATATTATAGACATCTCACGGAAGCTTGTGTCTTTATCCCAAACCAAACTCTCTAAATATTCAGACTTTCAACAGAAGCGGGTCTGCGAGGAGCTAGTAAAAATTTAGCAATGACATCTTTCAAACGCAGCACTGTGGCGCTTCCACCTATGGCCACTAAAAATTTCATCCGAGTCCGGAATGTTAAGCGGGCCGGGGCGGGTCGTAAACGTCCGTCGCGTTTAGTGCTCGTCCAGACTCGGCAGCGAGCTGGGCCAGACAACAGGAAGTCCTTAATGGTCTGAGTAAGAGGAACACGCTGGCGCCATGATAGGTACCTATGAAATGTCAAAGTCATAATAATGTTTTATGATATAGAAAGACAGACCACCCAGGGCGTCTGACATATAGAGACGTAGGGAGGGATCGGGAGGGCGTAATGGAGCGACCTATTGCAATCCACTGCTGGACATAGGCCTCTCCAGTAGTCCGCCACTTGGGTAAACATCTGGAGGATATACCCATAATCGCCACGCTGGGCAGGCGGGTTGGCGATCGCAGGGCGTAGCTTCTCGCTCTGGTGACGCTGCTGCCCGTCACCAGTCTGTGGTATTTAGCTACGCCTTCAATTGTGATGGTTATACCGCCACCATTCGGTTGCCAGAGCCTCGTTTGTTATTCGGCAGGATGCACCACGGGCGGGTGAGGTTGGCTTGGAGCGACAAGATGATAGGCCGCTCACTTACATAAGTTCGGTCCGTCCTACAAGCTTCCCACGTGGCCGCTAACTCAATCCCAACAGATGTTCGCTGCGATGCGCTTGCGCAATAGACGTGCAATCGCCGATGAGCTGCGGCGGAGTTGTTTATGGATCGGCCTCGAGATATTGCTTTGTTAGAGTTTGATGTATCGATAGTATGTTTGTGGTATCGATGTGATTTGTAGCGTTGATTGTGACTGGTTAACGAGAACGGGGAACATTGTTTACTTCGTAGCAGATTTTTAGAGAGGTAGGGCATAGCGAATCTTCGCTTGAATTGAGCTGCCTGTCCGGGGAAGGACCTCCACCCTATAGAATACCGCAGCTAAATTACTTCCAGGTTCTCCGGGTTTCCGGAGCTCGTGAGGGGTTAGGGTTGGGCCGTTACTGACAGGTAACTGACCAGTTACTTGCCCGTTGTTACAGCGACTTGGGCTTTCCTTTACTTTCATATATCATTTCGCTTTCCAGTAGGCGTGGGGAAGCAATGGCTTCCCTGATATCCTATTATCCTATTAGATTAAACCTACTGCGGTTATCAGCCCATAAATTAATGTACGTCTAATTTATTACTTACTAAATTCTTTTCATCCAATTTCCCACACGATTTACAATTTTGAAAGTATCTTAAATCAAATTCGTACATTTTTGGAGCGAAATAATAAAAGTCACCGGTGGGACAAAATATTAAATAGAAATTAATGAATTTATAACGAACGCCAGCAGGCATGATCCCACGGCTGTTTTAATCATTCTTACTATAAATTAGTGATAATTTCCGTATTTCATCGTATTTGAAATTATATAAACATCAATTTAAGCGATAATGGGCTCTATTAATCAAACCGGAAAGGTAATATTTCCTAAATTCTCGTTGAATAAATAGGGTTGACAGCCAAAACTGCATACAATTGTGTTGATTTAGTTTTAAAATTTCAGACAACATGGTTGGTAGGTATGCTCTCAGCCTATCGCAGTGCACTGCTGGAACATAAAGCCTCTCCAGTTCTTTGCCCTTTTTTAGAATTACCCAGGAAGAACTACGCTGGGCAGGCGGCTTGTCGATCGCAGGGCGTAGCTCCTCGCTCCGTTGACGCCGCTACCATCATTGGCCTGGTGTATTTAGCTGTGCCTTATCGGATATCGGATCGGATGGTTTTACCGCGACCACTCGGGTGACAGAGCTTTCGGGAAGATGCACCACGGGCAGTTGATGGTGGCTTGAAACGAAAAGATGATAGGTCTCCCTTACTTTTTTTTTATAGTAGCTCGACATAGTGGCTTCCCTACGCCTGACGGAAAGCGAAAGAGAGCCCAAGTCGCTGTGACAACTGGCAAGTAACAGATTAGTTACCTGTCAGTTGCCACTGCCATGCCGGCCCAACCCTAACCCCCCACAAGCTCCGGACACCCTACTCACCAGCAGAAACACGACCCGGAGGTCATTTTGCTGCGGTATTCTATAGGGTGGAGGTTACATCCCCATCTTAACTAATATTATAAAGCTGAAGAGTTTGTTTGTTTGTTTGAACGCGCTAATCTCAGGAACTACTGGTCCGAATTGAAAAATTCTTTTTGTGTTGAATAGACCATTTATCGAGGAAGGCTTTAGGCTAAACATCACGCTGCAACTATTAGGAGCGAAGAAATAATGGAAAATGTAAAAAAAAAACGGGGGGAAAATAACTATTACACGCCGACGAAGTCGCGAGCACAGCTAGTAATCCTATATACATAGTCCTTTTTTTGGGTTTTTTATTATTATTTATTTTTTATAAAGGTTGGTAACCCTTGTAGGCGATCTTCGTTGGTGGTTCCACGGAGACAGTAACGCTAATTAGGATTAAGGCGCTTGTGAACTAGCTGTCTCGTGCGCTTACACACTAATTAGTTAATAGTCCTGCGTCGAGAGGGCACTAGGGCTAGCTGGGTGGCGCCATCTGTTGGCTGATGAGTGGAACCGATTATCGTATGGGTCTCTCCATAAATGATAATCAGTTCCACACTTTCATAGTGAAGTTTTATGTTTACGGTTTTGTTTTTATGTAGATAATATTGATAACCAGTTTGATAGTTCAGTTATCTCATCTAGTACAACCATAAATAATACACGTTTCGGCTTAGTATGGGACTAAATGGCGATGACTTGGGTTATTTTTTTATTTATAGCTTCTTTTTTATGATCTTTCGTCGCTTTTTTATTATGATACGTGTTTATTGAAATAGATAGTTTTGCACTAGATTACCCATCTCTGTTGAATCTGGTTTCCTCTACCTGAAGGTTGTCTGGAAGAGATCGTTACAAGCGATAAGACCGCCTAAATTGTACTTTGTTTTTGTTTGTAATGTGTTTTTCTGTAATGTCTGTGTTTTTGTGCAATAAAGAGTTTCTATTCTATTCTATGATTTTAATGTAAGGTGCTTACACAACCAATGCTATGTACCTACTAATATTATTTTGCATGCATGGACGTGAATTACTTTTCTATGCGAAAACTTCTGAACGTGTCCAGTGTGACCCAAAAATATAGCAAGGAGATAAATAAAACAAAAGTTCCAAGCTAATAAAGAGTGAGTGTATTTTGCACCTTATCGACTCCCTTAGTACAATTCACGAAACGTAATGCACTCGCGGTTTAATATGGGACAACGCCATCTATTGGTTAAACTAAAAACTAAAGTAAATTATACCGAATATACAATTGATTTTGTAGTTAATCTTAGCATGTAGTTAGTGTATTTTAAGTAAATTACATATTTAAATTTGGATATTAGACATACCGCCCACCATGGACAGCATGTCCATCAATACCTACAGTTACATTATGAGACGATTGCTACAAAAATCCTAACCTTAATGCCTTAATAATTACAATGCACAGTTATACATAGCAATAGTGAAACCGTTATAGTATTCATAGAACAAAAAGCCACAACAAAAATTAACAACTTAACATAAAAATTTAAGAAACTAAACTGAATTGACATGACATACATATCGAATTAAAAAAAAAGAAATAAGAACAACAGTAACTCAGTGAAGCAAAATGGTTCTTAAGCTAAATATAGACTCAAGAATTGTAAATCTCAATAAACTTAACACATTTATCTAGTTCAGCAAATGACCAATGAAACAGAGCATCCTTAAAACTAATACAAGTAAAACAAAAAGTTAAACAATTCATGTTAAACATTTACAGGTTAACAAAGTAAAAAATCTTTAATTATTTTACTACATAACAGCAAATAAAATAAAAACCATATAGTATTTTATTGCACAATATAACAATAGGGATTCAGTTAGCCACAGGTAAAACACACAACTAAAATAAAATGGGTCTTATAATCTCAAAGTCTTTGCATTACAAGCCATTAGAGTGATTCAATTCAAACTTATGCGTTTCAGTAATACAGCCAGTATGCCTTACAGCCACCGTGCAGGAAGACGATCATCCTCCTTTACTCACAATGTCCCCTATGTCGGACACAGGTATCTGAGAAGACTTGACTTGACATTACTGGGACCATTTTAGTCAATATTCCTCAAACATCTTGTGCGTCAAATGTCAACGTAATCTCAAAGGACTACCTACATACATTGGATGACTTATATTATTACATAAAAAAAAAGAATAATTGGACCGCCTACGAGAAAATGACCCAGAGTGAGAGCACAAGAATCATCGGAATAGTTTAATAGTTTGTGAAATTGGTCTCGATTTGAGGTAGGGTAGGGTAGTGATATTCTCAAAAGTGAGAAGAGAGCTTCCCACGTTTCTCGTCAAGCAGTATACCAGCCGAAATTCGGCACACGGGGTGTAACAAAATGCTATTTCTGCGGTTCTATTGGCCTATGGGCACACAGCGATATCATTACTAACTAACGAGTTGAAAATGAAAATGTTTAATAAAAAAATAAAAAGGAATTGTCCTGGATAAGCAAAGCATTGTCACTCGACTTGTCTGAATAGTGGAAATGTGATCGGCGTAATCATCACACGCACAGTACTGAAACGTGGAAGTTTGAGTTACCTGAGCTAGTTACAATCAGACAAATGGGATTTGCATGACATCAGAATAGGCAATCGCGGCCGCAACATCAACTGTGAGCTCTGTTTCCTGCCGCCCACCCTGAGGACTCCATCATCATCGAGATATGGATTCGGACTATTGATAGTACGTCTCCTGCTAACCTGATGACCTTTGGAACCAAACTTTCTTTCAGGCTTGAAATTATCAACTTTATCTTGCATACTTAACATCAAAGTGGTTTGCTGCCATACTGTAAGCCATTTGACAAAAATAGGACATGTTTGTCGCCTGGCTTTATTGGAAGCTACGACTATGAATCTCCAACAGTAAAATATAACGCTTATCAGAAAGGAATAAAATCTACCACTCAACCCAACCTCTTCAGTACGAGTAATGGCAAATAGATTTCTTGTTGATTTTCTTTCTAAATTTATGTCTTGGCTGCAGCTATGTGGACTGTATTCGATATGCTCTTCTGCTAACCAAGACGGACCATACTCACGAGGAGGATCAGAAGAGTTGAGTGGAAGCCTCACAATATAGCGATCTTTAACATCTGTTATCGTCGATTGATTTGATTGGTTATAAAACCGCTCACATTCTTGCTCCTCTTGCATCTTTTTCTTACCAACGATAACAGATGGATCTGATTCTAATTCCGAAAAATCCTCAAGAAAACTGTTTTCGTCTGTACGTGCGTGCATACTGATGATAGTATTATTCATACACAACTGAGAACTGTCAACAGATTCCGACTGAACCTGGCCAGACAGTATCCACCCAAGACGTGTGTTTTGAGCTATGGGTGTGCCTGGTGTATTCCTCACCAACCCTTCTACTAATATCTGGCTGTGAATATCAGCTCCTAAAAGAATGTCGATATTGTTAGGAGTGTGGAAAGTGGGGTCAGCTAACTTTAATTGAAGCAACTTTTGACATGGCCGAATCTTAACCTTCCGCGTAGGGACGACCGATGTCAGTTTACTTAAAATGTGTGCTCTAACAGGAATGACAAAAGAAGGATCATGGATCGAGCGAAGCCTTAAACTCACTGTTGCTCTCGAAACGATGGGATCGACTCTGTCACCTACACCTGAAATTACGGTTTTACCGGGGACACGTAGCAAGCCTAGCGACTGTACTGCGGCATCTGTAATAAAGGTAGCCTGAGAGCCTGGATCTATTAACGATCTAAACATGGAGTGTTTCCCAGACTGTGACTCAACACTGACCATAGCAGTAGCCAAAAGAACTTCGCTTTGACAGTGTGAATGAAAAGCTGCAACATTATCCATTTCACTGTCAGAGAAAGAAGTTGCGGCGTTTGCGACTACACTCTTGTCAACTGGTGGACTATCGACATTATCTTCAGTTGACTTTGGTACACTTGGATGTAAGAGGGAATGATGCTTCTTCCTACATATGCGGCACCTAGAAGTTTGACGACATGTAAATACTGAGTGACCCGGACACATACAATTGTAACATAAACGATTGGTATGAACAAAATCACGACGTGCTTCTACAGTTTCGGCGGCAAAAGTTTTACAGTTACACAACCTATGGCTCTCTGAGCAGAATGGGCATGAAGTAGATAAAGCATGATGAGCAATTACCGTGGTACGAACTTGTGCAGGCCTTGATTTAGGAGTTAAAAATTCTAAGGATCGAAATCTATGCTCCAAAAACGATTTAAATTGAGTCATAGAAGGATGATCGTCTGAGCTACCGATTTCGGCTTCCCACAACTTACGTGACTCCGGATCCAACTTGGCGCTAATAATGAAAATGATTATGACATCCCAGGAGTCGGTAGGAAGACCTAGGTTTTTTAAACCATTTAAACAGTCACAAGTAGTGTCTAGCAACTCCTTAAGGCCTTTTGATGACTCACTTGCAATAGTGCTTTGACCCAGAAGACGCTTAAATAAACAATTTGATAAATATTTTTTATTGCTATATCTCCTATTTAACAAAGCCCAAGCGTCACAGTAATTTGCGTCCGTTACAGGGACATGTCTTAGCAACTGCTCTGCTTCACCCGATAAATGAGCTTTTAGGTAATGCAATTTATGAACATTTTCTAAACTAGTGTTCCTGTGAACGAGAGATTCGAATAAATCTTTAAAAGTGGTCCATTCTGTATATTTACCACTGAAAGTAGGAATGGTTATCTTAGGTAGTTTTACCTGTGGAGCTTTAACTAAAATCACCGGCTGTGATTCTGAACCCTGACTATTGTCACACGATGAGCCTATAACCTTACGCAAACATTCTTTTAACTCAGTTTTATAATCACAAAACAGCTCCTGAGTATTTTCATAAACAGAATCATTATAATACTTAGAATTTCTATACTCATCATCGTCTACATCTGTTACAATGGTTCTGTGTGTGTCAACAAACGCTTTCCATTGGGTCTCTAGAGTTTCCAGTCGAGTGTCAATGTATGCCTGAGTGAGCCTCTCTTTAGGAGACTTTTTGAAGTTAATTCTTCCCTTAGTAATCGCAATAGTGGCATCCTTTTGTAAATTAGCTAAGGTCTCCATACTAATTTCGGAAGAATCAGCTATAGACGCAAAAGACATGGAAACAATAGACACCGGTAAATAACAATTTCAAATTTTATTTAAGTTAATTTAAAACAGACACAAAAAAAATATTTATGCAATGACAACTTGTAATTAGAACCACAGATAAATAAACACTCGTGAAATAAATCCCAACTGTAACATCTATATCAAATTACTTACATAAATAGTTTACTTTTAACAAACGACACAGTTCATAAAACACAGCGAAAAATTAAAGTCCGGTAAAAAATCTCAAAAATTATTCTAAGTGTTTGAGTATATAACACATAAACAAAAATTGGGCATGGATTCCCCGTCGGTTCACTTTTTTAAAAACTATTCTAAGTCTAAATTACTTACTCTACGAAAAATTACAACACCCAAATTTGCATCAAAATATTCTAAGTCCGAATCACTATAATTATTGTTTCTGTATGTAATAAATAGTTTTACTCACAACACCACCGTCGTCTTGCTGTTCATAAACAAACCTCTGCTTTTAGCGCCTTCTGGCGGCGTTCACAAGCGCCGCTGCTTTTAGCGCCCCCTGGTTGTCATCCGCACACACTGCTGCTTTTAGCGCCGTCTAGCGGCCGTCTCGAACATCACAGCACCTCGTCCGTCACGCCAAATGATCTTTCCGTAGTGTTCCTAGGTCCTCCTAGGTAATACACCATAAGCGACAATCCGTCACTTCGTCGGTGTACAGGAACAGTCAACCGCACAACTCCTTCTAGGTAGCCTTTATCCGGCTCGAAGGACCACAATGTCCAGTGTGACCCAAAAATATAGCAAGGAGATAAATAAAACAAAAGTTCCAAGCTAATAAAGAGTGAGTGTATTTTGCACCTTATCGACTCCCTTAGTACAATTCACGAAACGTAATGCACTCGCGGTTTAATATGGGACAACGCCATCTATTGGTTAAACTAAAAACTAAAGTAAATTATACCGAATATACAATTGATTTTGTAGTTAATCTTAGCATGTAGTTAGTGTATTTTAAGTAAATTACATATTTAAATTTGGATATTAGACAGAACGGATTCTAATAAAAATTCACAGTGACGTAGCTTACATCAAATTAACACATGGGCTATAAATTATTAGAATATTATATTCACACGCTCAAAGCCGGTGCTGCAACTGGTCCTAATATAAACGACAATATCCCTTGTTCCAAGCCAAAGTGTGAAACTTTACAACCAATTTATATCAACCTATTAACGACAGACCGACTAAAGTGGTTATTCTCGCCGGAAACTGAACATTAGCATATTGCTAATTTACGAATGGGTAAAATGGCGGAATATCTGTTTGGTGTCAAGAGTTACGCAAACGGAATCCACGAATAACAGATTAGGTTATGGTAATTGATCATGATTCACGGTGTATTCGGGTCAAATGACTGTGGTATGGGTGTTTGAGTGATCTTTGAGTGGGTGAAGCTACAATTCTGTACCTATTGGTTCTTATTGAGTAACATGCAGGTACTGCGTCTACCTGATTGCTAAGCTTGAGACGTTGGAGTCGATTGAGAAGCGTGCGAGGAGTATCATCAGTAACGACCTACTTTCCGATGCGAGACTGCAAAGTCTTGAGCACCATGTCGCTTGTCTTTCGGTAATAAATCGATTTTGGAGAACGTGGGACGGAATTATTTAACTTGATTCCTCCGGCCCCTTTCTATCATCGAATGAGCATGGAAACGGCGGATAGGCACCGTTATGTGGTGCAAGTTCCAAAGTCGCGTACTGTCTGTAAAGACAGGTAGGGCATAGCGAATCTTCGCTCGAATTGAGCTGCCCGTCCGGGGAAGGACCTCCACCGTATAGAATACCGCAGCCAAATGACCTTCGGGTCGTGTTTCTGCTGGTGAGTAGGGTTTCCGGAGCTCGTGGGGGGTAAGGCTTGGGCCGGCATGGCGGTGGCAACCGGCAGGTAACTGACCAGTTACTTGCCAGTTGTCACAGCGACTTGGGCTTCTCTTTCGCTTTCCATCAGGCGTAGGGAAGCCATTATGTCGAGCTACTATAAAAAAAACTGTCTACTTTCATAGTAGGAATGCTCCTTGCTCCCCGAGACGTACAATCTTCCGATGTTTTGTAATGTCTACGTGTTTTTGTGCGATAAAAAGTTTTTATCTATCTAACCATCATATTCAATTGTATCTCTCATATTCAATTGTCTTAACTGGAAAGTATTCCCCAGTCCTGTCAGCATAAATACCTCTGATGTTATGGAATTAGTCAAAGGCTTGGAGTTAGTTAAATTGCCGTAGCGGGGCACTTAACAAGGGCCCAACTGAGCTAGTTGGTAATCTTCCACTTAGCCGATGACGTCACGGTCCGGGAGAGGACGCGGTGCGGTAGACAGCGGGGAAGGTGGGAATTTAAAGGGCTTAATCTATCTTTTTTTATAGTAGCTCGCCATAACGGCTTCCCTACGCCTGATGGAAAGCGAAAGATAAGCCCAAGTCGCTGTGACAACTGGCAAGTAACTGGTCAGTTACCTGTCAGTTACCATCGCCATGCCGGCCCAGCCCTAACCCCCCACGAGCTCCGGAAACCCTACTCACCGGCAGAAACACGACCCGGAGGTCATTTGGCTGCGGTATTCTATAGGGTGGAGGTCCTTTACCGGACGGGCGGCTCAATACCTCTCTTATTTTCTGTCCTTATAATAAATCTGTAGAGAGATCAATTCTGTACATAAAATATATTTTCACAAACTACAAGGGGGTGATTAGTGATCAATACTGATGCCAAAAATGCAATCAGTAACATTTTTGTCTGTCTATCTGTCTGTATGTTCGTTATAGAAACAAAAACACGATTCAGTTCGATGCACCACAGGCAGGTAAGGTTGGCTTGGGGCGAACCCAACCAAATACCCATAGTACATTCCGATGCATTTCGTCTAAGTCTGGAACTGGCAACGCAGGTGTGATGCCCCTAGTGTTGCAGGCGTCCATAGGCTGCGGTACCCGCTTGTCTCTTTAGTGGTATTATAGACTGAGCCTTTCGCACGACACCACAATCAGTTCGCCACTATGAACTAAGCCTTAAGCCTGTAATAGTATATGCTTTGCTAGATGTAGATTATTTTCTGACGGACTTAAACTGTATGGTGTAGTTGAGAAATTGTAACTTTTTATTATTAGTGTTGAAAGAATATACTAACACTGAATGTATTTTAAACTTTTCCGGAATTTCTCAGATCTTTGAATCAGATAGTTTTCGTTAGAGAGTAAATCTTATTTTAAAACAAAACGGTGATGTATTTCATGGGTTAACTGTTTTTTTAAAGTATTTTTTAGATCATTTAGGTTCTGGACATAGGCCTCTCCCAATGGTCGCCAATTTGATCAATCCTGGGCTTCTCGCATCCAGCACTTGCCAGCCGTCCTGCGCAAATCGTCACTCCACCTGGCCTGAGGGCGTCCTATACTACGTTTGCCCAGATGCGGTCTCTACTCCAGAACTCGTTTACCCCAACGGTTATCGGTTCTGCGGCTGATATGGCCAGCCCACTGCCACTTACTAATTCGGTGAGCTGTGACTTTGGTTCTCTTTGGATTACCTCATTTTTCTTTCACGAAATCAAAACAGGTGGAACACTTACACGACTGCTTATACGAGTACAAAATAGTCTCATGTTTTACACCATATGGTGTACTGACCATTAAAACTTGTCTTAGTTCTGACGCAGAGGTAGCCGCAGCATTTGAAACTTATTTTTCCAATATACCTTTAATAACAACAAGTAAAATAAATTCTTGTCCGCTTGCAGCTGAATCTCTTCTCAAAGCAAATGTGGATGAATGTTTCAACAATTTTAAATTTAGCCATATTGATTATATAACGATTTTAGAAACTTTTAACGAACTTAACTTAAAAAAGACAGAGGATTTGTGGGGAATTTCAGTAGTGGTATTAAGAACCATTATACCCACCATTGCCTCACATTTAGCAATCATATTTAATGAGTGTGTAGATATAGGTCAGTTTCCAAATTTGATGAAATACAGTAAGATTGTTCCTTTATTTAAGTCTGGTGAAAGAAGTGACCCATCCAATTTTAGACCTATTTCTGTTTTACCAGCGCTTAGTAAGATCTTTGAAAAAATAATTTTTAACCAATTAGTATTTCACTTTAAGGAAAATGAGTTATTGCATAAAAAGCAATTTGGTTTTACAAAAGGTAAGTCCACTACTGATGCAGGAGTGGCGCTGATGAAACATATATTTGGTGCTTGGGAAAATAAGCAGGATGCAGTAGGTGTTTTCTGTGATTTATCTAAGGCATTCGATTGCGTTAATCATGAAATCTTACTTCTGAAGTTGCGGCATTATGGCGTCTCGAATGTTGCTTTAAGTTTGTTAGAGTCCTATCTAACTGACAGAATTCAAAAAGTTGTTATTAACGGAATTGATTCTTCTGGCGCCTTACTACGTATGGGAGTGTCCCAGGGCTCTATATTGGGACCATTGCTGTTTTTAATATATATAAATGACCTTCCTTATTTTGCTGAAGGCTTATGTGAGACTGTATTGTTTGCGGATGACACTTCTCTAATTTTTAAAACTGACAGACATAAGCAAGTATCTGACGAAGTAAATAATGCTCTCTCGCAGGTATTGCATTGGTTTAACACAAATAATTTACTTTTAAATTCTAATAAAACAAAATGTATTAAATTCACGATGCCTAATGTGAGGCAAGTAAATACTAATATAATTATGAATGGTGAACACATTGAGCTTGTTAAGTCTACGACCTTTTTAGGGATTACTGTGGATTCCAAGTTACAGTGGGCTCCTCATATAGAAGCCCTGGCAGGAAGACTCAGTTCAGCTGCATATGCAGTTAAAAAAATTAGGCAACTCACTGATATTGAAACGGCGAGACTTGTTTATTTTAGTTACTTCCATAGTGTTATGTCATATGGTTTGCTCCTATGGGGATCAGCTTCTGACATACAAACTATTTTTGTATTACAGAAGAGGGCGATCCGTTCTATATATGGACTTAAATCTCGCGAATCACTTAGAGAATTATTTAAAGAAATTAACATCCTAACTGTGGCATCACAGTACATATTTGACTGCATTATGGTTGTACGTAAGAATATACTTTTATATAGTAAAAACTCAGATCTTCATCAGTTCAACACTAGAATTAAGAGCAAACTTGCTGTTTCCAATCTCAGGCTTCGTAAAACTGGTAACTCATTCATAGGACAAAGTGTAAAAATGTTTAACAAAATACCGCAAAATATTGTTGATCTACCTATACATAGATTTAAATCTCGCATTAAGTCCATTTTAATGTCAAAAGGTTATTATAAAGTACAAGATTATATGGATGACAATATTACATGGACATGATAGTCTGCTCGCTTGCGCTTTTTAAAACGATATTATTGTATTGTATCATATATTTAAAAAAAGGCTAACTGTTGAGTTTGTTGCGGCACTTCTTCTCAGCAGGCTACACGTCGAAGTGCTGGTAGGAATAAAGTTTGACGTGCAAAAGTATTACTAGTGAATCTATTTGCTGAAATAAACTATTTTATTTTATTTTATTTTTATTTACTCATTTTGTGATTCACGATAACGAGCTAGTTAATATTTTATTTACTTCATAAACTTTTCCTCGAACATTTAATCTCTACGTTTCCCATTCGACTTTCAACTCAACTTCTTTAGGCTTAAAGTGTAAAATTCAATTTGATTGCAAGTCGGGTAAGTACTGGAACAGATGTTGGATGACGTCACGACAAGTTTCGCGAAGCGTAGCCTAAACATTGAAACCGCGAGTGCGATTTGGAAGCGATTCTGATCCCAACGACAGTAAAGGTTTATAGATTTGAATCCTACCAGCATCGTATCGATATTAAGGTGCACAAAAGCGAGTTTGGGCGAATTAACCATAAATTTACCAATGATACGTATTGCTTAAATCTATCCTTTTTGGATAGTAGAAGATGCCTTCCAATACTATGTGACGAGGATGGATGTAAGGGAGTGGCCTATCATCTTTTCGTTCCAAGCCAACCTCACCGGCCCGTGGTGCATCCTGCCGAATAACAAACGAGACGCTGGCAACCAACTGCTGGCGGTATAACCATCACAATTGAAGGCGTACCTAAATACCACAGACCGATGACGGGCAGCAGCGTCACCGGAGCGAGAAGCTACGCCCTGCGATCGCATTATGAGCATATCCTCCAGATGTTTGCCCTAAGTGGCGAACAACTAGAGAGGCCTATGTCCAACAGTAGACTGCAATAAGCTGATGACGATGACTTGAGAACAGAAAACCGGCTCACTCTACCCTCGACACTGAAAGATGGTAGATACCTATATCTCAAGGACAAGGGACCGGGCAAAGAGTATCCCGGATTGAATCTTCAATGACGTCACACCTTTACCGTTATTTACACCAATCATCAGCCTATCGCAGGCCACCGCTGGACATAGGCCTCTCCAGCCGTTCGCCACCTAGGGCCAAATTCTGGAGGATATACCTACCCATAATCGCCACGCTGGGCAGACGGCTTGGCGATCGCAGGGCGTAGCCTCTCGCTCCGGTGACGCTGCTGCCCGTCATCGGCCTGTGGTATTTAGCTACGCCTTCTATCGTGATGGTTTTACGGCCACCAGTCGGTTTGCCAGAGCCTCGTTTGTTGTTCGGCAGGATGCACCACGGGCAGGTGAGGATGGCTTGGACCGAAAAGGTGATAGGTCGCTCCCTTACATCCCAAATTACGGTAATCAATGGTTAAATTACTAATCAATCCCAAATTACCAAACGGTATGGTAATCAATGGTTAATATAGCACCAAGCGGTCACTCAATGGAATCGTAGCAGTCCTGAGTCACCGGTAGTTACGGGAACCGATAGCGATCGCTGTAATGGTGTGCAGCAGTCGGCTTCACACCAGTCCAGTCACCATGACTCGATGTTGTAATTACGGGTATTTCCATAAGGTTCATCATCATCAGCCCTTTGCAGGCCACTGCTGGACATCATCATCATCATCAGCCTATTGCAGTCCACTGCTGGACATAGGCCTCTCCAATTGTTCGCCATTTAGGGCAAACATCTGGAGGATATACCCATAATCGCCACGCTGGGCAGGCGGGTTGGCGATTGTAGGGCGTAGCTTCTCGCTCCGGTGACGTTGCTGACCGTCATCAGACTGTGGTATTTATCTACGCCTTCAGTTGTGATGTTTGTGCAGTTGCCAGTTGCCAATGCCATGCCGGCCTGTAAGTTAGCTCATCAGTCCACTGCTGGACATAGGCCTCTCCCAATATTCGCCACTTTGATAGATCCTGGGCTTTTCGCATCCAGCAATTACCAGCCATCTTAGCAAATCGCCACTTCTGGCCTGAGGGCGTCCTATACTACGTTTGCCGAGACGCGGTCTCCACTCCAGAACTCGTTTATCCCAACGGCTATCCGTTCTGCGGCTGATGTACCCAGTGCCACTTCAGCTTACTGATCCGGTGAGCTATGGTTGGTGACTTTGGTAAAAAAATATCACTGCACTATTAAGCCTTAGCCATATTAGTTAAACATGTTTGCATACGTTTGTTAAGACATCTTAATATGTTTACACCTTAATTACAATATAACAAAATAACAACAATTCTAAGCGATCAACGACGTTTTTTATCAAGCTGTCCTCATTATTGGGACAAACAGACAGACATTACGGCACATAATTAGTGCAGATAGCGCTATTTTTATAACTTGTTGGATGACGAAACGGTAACGACACTAAATATTTTCTCTAATTTTAAAAGTCATTGGTTACTTGAACACATGGAGTTGTAAAGATGTTGGGTGTAATGGATCTGGCAAACGGTAGTTAAATCAACATGTACAATTGTACAATATTATATGTATAACTTTCGAACGACGGCAGCAAATTAAGTAAACGATTTTTGTTTAAGTAATTCGTTACTGTTAGAATAAAGGGTAAAAATTACAAGATTTAATTTAGTTAAAGCAGCTTGTTCAGCATTTTATAAAGGCTTAATAACGAGCATTCTTCTCGCTTGAATGAAAATTAAAACTCAAGTCGATACAATAGCTTTTAAACTTTTGCTTTGCCTCTTATGACATGAAATGTTCAAGAATCCCCGTGACCACGGTCGAAATGTCGGGCTAAAAAGAAGTCATCATCATCATCAACCACGTGGATCCCATTACCTTTTTACACAGTAAGAAACAATCGCATACCGTAATATATTACCACATCCACGCCTCATTTCATACATCGCGCCTCCAGACGCACTATCGCCGTCCGACGATTAAAGGGCGCAACTAACGAGCGGCCGATAACGCGATAACTAATCTCACTCCATGCCCGCTCCAAGCCAGCACTCGTCGTACATCCGTGGCCGTTCCATATTCAAACTCAGAAAAACATTCAATTCGGAAACGCGTGAAGCGTTCCATTTTTGAATTTTTATTTCTTTCTCTAGTGACATGGCCAGTTATGTGACAAGTTATTTGGCTGTAAAGACGTTATTTAAATAACAGTTTACGTTATTTTTCTGTAGCTATTCGTTGATAAGTTATTGCCGATAAACGGCTACCTGTTACATCGGTATGGGTTTTCTATGAGGCCGGTTGTGTAAGCGTGTGTTAACAATGTTAAGTGCAATTATGAAGGCCAGTGTTTCGGTGCGGAGTCGCCGCGGCAGATTCTCGCAGCGGTCTGAAGTGATGGGCAGCATAAGTGTCCCGAATTTGAACGTAGACCAGATAACAGGTATTGCGATTGTTTTTACTATCAACTTGATTAGTATAAATAATAGTGATGTGATTTATCGATAAAGCTTAGTCTTATGCTTTGTATTTGTCTTATCTTAATCCGCTAGCTCAAAAGTCTCCGAATAGGGATTTATTATTCAACAAATGTATTATTAGACCACAGGTCCTGGTCAGGGTAATTATAAAGCTGTATATTTCTAATGTTTTTCATGTGAGTGCTCTCGAAAACGTCCCCAGTCATCAACTTGTACACATAGCACCAGGGAAACGTTCGTTTGAGACTAACGGCCGTATTCACAAACGTTAATATGCGGCGCATATACCTACCTAAAAACCTATAGAATTTTGGGCTGGTGTGAATTGTCTGGCGCGATTACAAATTTATTTATTTCAAAACATTTACTACTAACATTACAGGTTTTCCCAATGCGATAGTGTAGATTAATTAAACTAAATTTTAAACGGATACGTCGATATTTTGGTCTCTTGGCACCAGACCGCATCCCTACGACTGAAATAACAGGTTAACGCCTGATAAAGCGTGCTACTTTGCTTGTCCTACGTGACGAGATCCGGATACACAGTCTGTTTTGTGTGTTAGTAGTGTCTGCTTACGATAAGACTAAAACGTGTGTGATTTTTTTTATCAAATACAATCATATATTCGCAATCAAATAGCAGTTTCGCTTTCGCTAGTGCAATTACTATATAAAAATTATAACTGTCGTGTCGTGTAGCGGGCGCAGACCGTTATCGTACAATTATTCATTACGTTACTAATAACGTGTTATTTTTGGCATTACAGCATAACAACTGAGCCCCTTAAAAAAATTGTAAAGACCGCGGTAACGTCTATGAAAATTTTCCGCACCGTAAAATTTATAAAAAAAAAACTTGGAGACTTTACTTTGTGTCTGTGACTGAAAACTGATTTAAATTTTTATTACTCTGTTGTTTTTCTAAGTTATGTTATTTGTTTAAACATTTTAGACAATGTAAGAGTATTAAATTAACCAATGTTAATAAAACCTCAACTGTCGTGTGGCAGAATTAGGTTGTGTAACAATAAATTCACTTTTCAAATGTTTCTGGAACACCCGCATTCGGAGTGTTACAATGTTAAGTTGTGAAATCTAAATGTGCTACACGACATATAATTTGCTGGGTAAGTAAATAGATACTAAGCACATTTTATCGTCATCATCAGGTTAAACTTGCACCGTTGGACATAGGCGTAATGATGATTTTTATTTGGGGGTATTCGGCTTAGTCACCATGCTTGGTAATCTGGTTGGTGAGCGCGGGTCCCCTAAGTAGCTTCGAACGCCGTTGTTACGAAGCTCATTGTTTCGAATTTTTTTCGACTGCCTCATTGGTTCGATAGTTTATAGACTCGAACGATGTAGTCGCGAAAGACGCTGACTGAAAAACATCTTCTCTGCCTCATGTCGAATGCTTGTGACTTTTTTTTATTATAGAAGTCATAAAAAAAAACATCTAGGTAAATAAAAAAACATCATATTCCATCGATTACATTAATAGCGAAAAATAATAGTTAAATAAAATAAGTGAAGATGTTTTTCGAATCAGCATCTTTCGCGACTACATCATTCGAGTCCATAAACTTTCGAACCAATGAGGCAGTCGAAAAAATATCGGAACGAGCTGCGCAACAGCGGCGTTCGAAGCTACGTAGGGGACCCGGTGAGCGCAGTAGGTTTTATTTTTATTTGTACCGAGGTAGGTAAACGCTGCTGCCCGTTTCCTGATATTCCCTTAGTCGTCTTCTAGGACAACCTCGGGACACCCCCCTCATATAATATGTGTTAGTGAAAAAATTGTCTTATTCCTAGGGTTAGTCTTTCTAATTCTGTTAGGTACCTACATCTAAATTTAATAGTAAAATGGATACCAGTGTGGCTTCCTTGCTATAGGCATTAATAACTCGCCACGGGCACAAGGAGCAGCTGCTTATAATAATAAAAGTAGTAATTTAATATTCATATTAAATTAGTAGTCGTCAAATAAAGAACAAAACTACGTAAACATATTTATCTCATTGTGAAATAAACATCGTTAAACAAACAGCTATTTTGGTCATACTAAATTGTGAGGCTATTGTTAGGGCCTGTGGAGGAAAATAACATAATTAAATTAGCATACCCCATTTCCCTTTTAGCAGGATTTTTAAATATAAAATGGCATTCCGACTAAATAATCGGGTAAATAAATATTTAAGATTTGATAAGTACTTATTTACACATTATTCGAGACGATTTCCGAATATGAATCGTCATCATCATCACTCGATGCTCATTTGGTAGTGACCTCTGCCTTCTGAACCAAGGGTCGTGAGTTCGATCCCCGGTCTTGTGTGCATTAACATGTCTGTACGTATTGTTATTGGTGCTTTCTAAGTATAGGTAATATGCATTTACTTACAAAAAGAAAATGTATGTAAGTCTAAGTTGTCTAGTACCCATAGCCATAGCTTTGGCTTAGTTTGGGGCTAGATGGCGCTGTGTGGCCCAGCGTGGCGTGTCTTGGGTTTGATATTTATTTATCAACAGTCTTTTGCAGGCCACTGCTGGACATAGGCCTCTGCAATATGACTGTAGAGGCACAATGCTTCAGTTTCAATACAAAACTCGATGGCTGGCGATCCTCGACTGTACGTTTTATGTGGAACTTCTTTCCTCGCGCCTTGGTTTTGTGGAACCAACTTCCTGCGACAGTCTTTCCGAACAGCTACGACTTGGGAACCTTCTAGAAACGAGCGTATTCATATTTAAAAGGCCGGCAGCGACCCTAAACTCGGTTAGAGCTGCGGGTGTCCATGGGCGGTGTCGACTGCTTACCATCAGGCATCAAACTTGCTCGTCTGCCGCCTCACACATAAAAAAAAAACAAAACAACATGTTCTGTTTATCAACATACAATATGGGTCGTACCACAATCAGAACATAATTTTCTGATAAGCGCCACTTTTTATCTTGAGTGGTCTATATAAAGATTTGTACTTTCTAAGTACCTTTAAAGAACTTTTCGCATAATTTCTTATCTGTCTGATAATATTTCTTGTGTTGATCACTTGACTTTATGGCGGATTACGTAAAACGTTATCCTTGGAACACGGACGTAAGGTAAGACTCAGGTTCGATCCGCGTTCGGGTTAATGTAAGATTTAACGAACTTTTGTAATTAGTTCGGCGGTATTTTTAATTAACTAATTAAGGGTACGTATTAGATTAGATAGAATATAGGAAATGCTTGCGCAGGACAGCTGGCAAGTGCTGGATGCGAGAAGCCCGGGAGAGGCTTATGGCAGTGGACTGATACAGGATAATGATGAAGAAATGGTTCAGCATTTAATATTTTTTCGTATGTTAAATACTTTGCACTAATAACTTTGATAACCAGTCTAAATATAGCTCAGTGGCCTTTCGTCGCCTTATATAAAACGATGTATTTGTCAATACGTGGTAATTTTTATGATGTATAACCAGAGCTATTTTACAGGTAGGCACTTCGATAGTAAGTGATATTTTTTTTTATAATAGTTCGACATAATTTTTCCTACATAGGCTTTCCTACGCCTGATGGAAAGCGAAAGAGAAGCCCAAGGCGCTGTGACAACTGGCAAGTAACTGGTTAGTTACCTGTCAGTTGCCACTGCCATGCCGGCCCAACCCTAACCCCCCACGAGCTCCGGAAACCCTACTCACCAGCAGAAACACGACCCGGAGGACATTTGGCAGCGGCATTCTATATGGATTAAGTTACTTGTCCCTTGCCGCACAGCCGCAGCGACTTGGGCTTCTGTAGCCACTGGTGCTGCTATAAAAAAAAACAATCATGTGCACCTCGCTTACCGAGAGTGTACTTAATGGTTTGAAAACATCCAGATAACACTACAATAATGATTTAGCTACACAATAAACCCACCGATTTGTAAATATCTTAAGTGACCGGTCGTTATCACGTAATAAATAACGGCGTGCCCAGACTGGTATCGAACCCGCTTACTTGCCGCACAGCGCGCCCGCCCGGCCACTGATAAAGTGGATTAAAGTGATCACATTTCAATGAAAAATTACTACAGTTGGGAAAGGTTAGAGAGTTAGGAATATGGATGCTGTGTGGCTAGATGTGGCATTGTTTCAATTGGATCTGTGGTGAATACCCTTTTTAACCGACTTCAAAAAAAGGAGGAGATTTTAAATTTTTTTTTGTTGTTTGTTCCTAGTTGGTCCCATTGCCATTATATTGAAGTCGGTTTCTTTTCCTAAAAATGCTGTTAACTTTTTAAACCCAAAACACTGGGCCATACGACGACGATATGTAGTCCCAAACTAAGCCGAAGCTTGTATTATGTGTACTAGGCAACTTATAAACTTACTTAGATAAATATGTAATTAGTTTTTAACTTTTCTTTTAAATCTTTTACTGTCAGCGTATGAAATGAAAGTTCAATCGCTTGTAGATATGCGCTCCAAAATAGCCTTGCATGATTCCGCCCGAACAAAGTTATACCTCCACAAGTTAAATAAAACCTTGAAAACATTTTTCTGATCGAACCTAACATTATGTATGACTACAAGTAGAATACTAAGTAAATCTGTGAAAAATAAGATAAACAAAATCGTATAGAAAAAAGAGCATAGCAATTTCATCATTCCCTTACAACAAACAAAGCTTTCTCCAATTCGTAACAATTACTCAGAACTGGTCCACAGTAGTTCGCCCTGCATTGTGCATTACAAATTACGTCAATACATCAGCATTCAAAGCGCTTCACTCCACAAAACGAGACGGAATGCCGTATCCAATCATTGTACACAATTATCTTCGCACATCCAGTCCCCGAGACTACTTTCTTACCATTATTTAGACATTTGTTCGCGTCTCCGATACAATAGTACTGATTGGCCCTTTGCCCTACTAGCGGTATACTTAACCAGTATAGATAGACCTTTGCCTTCAAAGTATTTGTAGGGCAAAGTATTTTGGGCAGGGATCTGTAGCAGTGAACGGTGATTAATATTTATAAGGTGAAATTTTCTTTAATGTCATTGTCTAAGTGGTTTTTACTGGTCAAGGTGGTTAGTTATTGCGTTTCTTCGTTTGTAGCGTTCCGTTTGCGTGGGCAAAACCCCTGGATGCAAAGTTATGAATAGAATCAGTGTTTTTAATATTTAGTTCATCATCAGCATATCGCAGTGTATTGCTGGGCGTAAGCCTCTTCAATGATTGTTTTCTGAAATAAGAAATCCACTAGATGCCACCACATAGGCAGTAGGTTCAACTGAAACATGATTGGATCTTTTTGACATGTCACTGACCTAAAAGTTGAGAAGAGAATAATGCACACTTGGGCTACGGATTGAGCACATCGCGGCTCTCCCCCGAGACTTCAGTATGTGGTCTTTCAAAAAGGTAAAGAGGTTTCCAATGGGTCGGCAACGTGCCTTTGATACCCTGTTGTTTATTTTTCCTTTTTTTTCTAAATGACTACGATGATGGCCAGGCCGGCCTTGTCATCATCACCGGACTGTTGGGGGAGCGGAAGGCTCTCAACCCTGTTGTTGCAGGCATCCATGTGCTGTGCTCAATATCAAACGGGCTGTAGGTTTGTTTACCAACTTAGTGGTATAAAAATAAATGCTTATAGCGTTAAGATATAATAATTGACTGGAATAATTAATTTCCACGTGCGCAAACAAATGATACGGAGCCATATAACATTATTATGGGCACACAAATGACAATATTAAATGTGTTATTTTTTACAAATCACCTACGTAATCGCCAAAGGGCTTTTCATTATTATGTGAAAGCGATTCGTTTCCCTTCGGCCTTACATAGAGTTGACAAATCGTTGTTAACTCATCTTTATGCCCATTAGGTAACAAGAGATATTTCCGATATCTTTGTGATTGATTGTTTAATTTAAATGTGCACGACAGTTTTCACTGATCAAACCTGTATTTCTTGACCATAGCTTCTGTTGTAACAGTTTTATGGTGTGGAAGTACTACTTCACTATGGTATGGAACGTTTGTTGTATGGGAGCCCCCCCTAATTTTTTTTATGCAAGGCGGCAGACGAGCAAATTGATGCCTGATGGTAAGCAGTCGACACCGCTATGGACACCCACAACTCATACGGAAATAGGTACATAATTTATGAAATTTTCAACTGTCAACCTCGATAGGTTCTGAATTGAACTCTGCTGTATCCTAAGAACTACGATCAGTTCTTGAGGTACGGCCTGAAGACAGATGGATGGACAGACAGCGAAGTCTTAGTAATAGTTTTCCAATGTCCAAGCCGCTCTGACAACGGGCGGGAAAGCTCAGTTTCCAGTCACCACAGCTGGGCATAGCTAGGGTTAGCATGGCAAAATGCTTCTTCACGCTTTGTTAAGAGGGTCCAAAATTATAGAAAGGTTGAAATACCATACGCTTGCAATGATTTCCTCTTCTTATCGATTAAGATAAGTTAAGTTAAAAAGCTATCATTCTTCATTACTACGAAAAACGTTTGGTGTGCATCACCGACACCTGTTTAATCTATACTCTACCCTAAGGTTGTCTGGAAGAGATCGCTTAAAGCAATAAAACCGCTTAATTTTACGACAAATAGACTTTTTTTTACCCGGAAAATGCCCGCCGCTTCCTTCTGCAACATCACCGACTCGCAGAAGGAAGCCATGCTGACCAGGCCTCTTGGCTGTCGAGCATTGCTGTCACAATGCTCGACAGCCAAGCGGAAATGCTCGGAAGCGAGAGGTTCCTGCCGACGGCGCCGGATAGGTGAACTCGTTGTTATCTATCGTCTACCTACATCACATCAACACCTATTAGTTAACTAAGTAATAGATCAGTGAGTGATACTTGTTTGTCTGTTTGTTGCAGAGATCGAAGCGGCGGAGGCTTGCAAGTGGCTCCGAGCGGCTGGCTTCCCGCAATATGCGCAAATGTACGAAGGTGAGTCGCCTAACATTTATAATAATACTTACATGCGTTTATGGATTATCACCGCTACAGATCATTTATGTCCCCGCTGAGAGTTTCGAGCCTATCTGAAACTGGAACGCTACGGCCTTTTTTCTTCTTTGTGATACCTTTTTTTATTTTACGTCAGGAATGCCTTGTGCGACTCACTCCTAAAACGGAGAATACCCACTAAACCTGACGTTGGTCGGCAACGAGCGCTCATCTGAGGAGGGTCTGGATACCCGTCGGGATTCGTCTCAACCCCTCCTCAGCTCAGTAGCGCTGCACCGCCTGATAGAATGGCGGCACACCTCGGGAGGACGTAGTGGTGCCCTCCCGGAACGACGTCACTGACACCCCCCCCCCCCTCTGCCTGCGGAAGGAAGGAAAAACTCTTCCGTCAACAACAAACCACCTTTTATCATAATTTACCCATCCAAGACATATTCTTAAACGGCTTTATCTGAAATCCCTTACGTGGGCCCTTTCAATAAGCGAGGGTCGCCAAGAATAGGGCGTTATTAGGGATAGTCCGCGTAATGGTCCCGACCTGTCCCAACGAATACATTAATCATATTTACCGGCGGGAAGGGCGCGTCGCATATTCTTACAAACAGGGAGTTCATATTTTGAATACGTAGTTTTCTATACGAAAGTTAGGCAGGAATTTGTTGGTAAATTCTGTAGGTACAATTCATATGTTCCAAGTTCGATTCTTAGTTAAGTATATTTCATCAGCCTGTAAACGTCTACTACTGGACATAGGCCTAGTAACTTGTCAGTTACCTATCAGTTGCCACCTCCATGCCCCTCCATGCAATCAGTAAAAGTTTTGTCTGTCTGTATGTTCGTTATAGAAACAAAAACTACTCAACGGATTTTAACGAAACTTGGTACAATTGGTCTTCATACTTGGAATGCCTATGCGGCATTAAGTCCGCCTTTTATACACTGTTATAATTGTGCAATAAAGATTAAATAAATAAATAAAATACTTCTGGGCAAGTTACAGTATACTTTTCATCACGTTACAATCAATATTACGCTACAATAACTATGTTAATACACCACATTGTTACACCTAAAATTATGCAAATAAAATTTTGATTATGATTATGATTAATAGGAGCAGAACAGTGAAGGGAAACGTTAGGAAAACGGGAGAATTTTTTACCTGTATGTTTGAACGCGCATTACTTAAAAACTACTGCATGGAACTGAATGCTGTTTACACCAATGTATTGCTAGAGGTGTAACTTAAAATTTAGGTATCATTTATGTAAGTTCGTTATTTCTGAAATCCGATATCCACGCGTGCGACCGCCGCTGGCACAGCTAGTCAGTAAAATAAGTACTAACAATGCATTATCAAAATATTCATACTTCTCAATAACGTCATCTTCCGAAACAAGGAAGTAAAAGTGATATTACAAAATCGCCATTACTATAATCTTGTTTATGAATCACTTTACTTTCATTCACAGTTGAATACAGGTAACTTATTGCCTATTGTGGAAATACGCGTGGAAAATGATTCATCATTATTATGAGTAAGCGCAAGGATTTGCGAGGAAATACGATAAGTGAAATCTTTATGGGCTATTTACTATCCGGGCGTGTTATTTATGCTAGTAAAGCGGAGAATTAATCTCAATATGTTGCAATGAAGATAGGAATGATAAATAAATAAATTATAACAATGTATGTCCCACACCAATACAAACAGACATGTTCATGCACACAAATGTTTGTTCTGTGCGGAAAACGAACCCACAACCCTTGGCTCAGAAGGCAGAGGTCACTATCAAATGAACCATTGAGCCAGTCTTTAAAAAATAATTTACTTTACTTGAAGTGCCCGGTTGCTAAAAACCGCTATCTACTCCAGAACTCGCTTATCCCACAGTTCTGGGGCTAATGGGCACATTAGTAGAGGTATCTAGAGTAAGGTATAAGCAACTAAATTTAGGGATCACCCTGTACGTACATAAGATCAGTAACGAAGTTCGACGAGCATGCGGGACAAATCCCATCTTTCGATCGACCGTTATTTATATCCTCCGCCGATGGTACAGTGTGGACATACCCTAAGTAGCTCGGTATAATCTGCCTCCGAATTTATACGAGTGTTTTTGAGCGTGATTTAAACTATTTAGGGAGCGTACTCCTACTTAAAAGGCCGGCAGCGACCCCAGAACTCGATTTGAGTTGCGTTGCGGATGTCCATGGGCGGTGTCGACTGCTTACCATCAGGCATCACATTTGCTCGCATAAAAACAAAAAAAAGGAAAAACATTACTTGCTTACTATGATGGCGTAAAGACCCAAAGTGAGTCTTGGCCGGTGTCACCTCGATCTGTAGCGTGCCACCTTCTGCCAGTCCGCCACACCGAGCATGTCCTTTTTGACGCCCAGCGGTATCTATGTCGTTCTACAAGGCGTAGACCTAACCCACTCTCCCACAATACGCCCGGGACAATATTATACAACACATATTGTTATGAATATCAACACAGTCCATATTGCTTGGAAACATCTCTGATGTCACATATTTGTTTTGGTTTAGAATGCAAATTACAAATCCGAATTACCTATACATCTGATCATCCAGATCTCGCCTACAGGTTATCAGGTTATCACCATATCCTATATTACTTAATATGAACCAAGATAAAGTTCGTTTTTAGCTAATCATGTATTTATTTATTACAAATTCTGTTATAGCATTAAATCGATCATAAACCGTTCTATTGAAAAGTAACTTGAAGCGAGTGTATCTTCCTAATAGCTTAATGTCTTAAACATTGTAAATATGAATACATAAAACGCTTACGTAATATTTACTCGCTATGCTTAGAACATCTTAACGCTTGGAAAATATAAGCACGTTACTTTAAGAGATTATTTACATTCGAACTCCCTTGAAAATACGAATTCAAAAGAATAACGCATCAAACTCTTACAACGTACGGAGAAAATATAAATAGACCGCTTTGCTTATCGGATTTTTGGTTGAATGAAAACAAGATAACTTCTAAGAATTATGAAACACTGCCGTTGAGTTTTGTTCTTAGAACATAATTTGCTCAGTAATGCCAAAAACATCTTTCAATATTCATTAGCTAATGTGATAATATGATATAATGTGATAATCAAATAACTTTGTAAAACATAAAAAGCTATTAAATACATATTAATCATATTATTGTAGAGGAGTGTATTTATACATTTTTACTGTGACGTATCCACGCTATCCCACCGTCGCCTGATGACAATATAAACTAAATTATCCTTTAATAGCATAAAGGGGAGAGCGGGTCACTTTTTGCTCCCCCCATAAGCGTAGATTATTTTGATACGTCACGGCAACCGCATACAGATCATTGAAATGCAATTGTGAAGTGATTTTTTGTAATGATTCGAGTCGAGAGATGTTGATTTAGGATTAAATCCGATGTGGTGTTAGGAAGCGGCTTTGAAAATAAAATATGAGCGATGGAATTGGGATGATGACTAAAAAATAATTTAATGTCCATCAGATAGATTAATGAAAAATATTGGATACGTATTTTTTATTTTGCCTCTTGTTCAAAAACTTACGAAGATACATTGATTTTAAATGTCACATGACGTCACGTTAGAGTACAAAATATACTCTAACGTGACGTAGTTAGCCCCCACTCCGTAACTTTAATGCGCTATATCTAAGTATTTTCTTGTTATTTCGACAAAACAAAAAATACGGGTCTTATATTTTTTTATTATCTAAGAGACGGACTAATTATTTTCTTCATTTTCATACCTTGTCATCATCCGTATTGTAACTCCAAAGGTATGTTTGTAATTTTTTACGTGTGCTGTTAGATTTATGGTTTTTTTTAATACCATATTGTACATGGCACAAATATATCTATATATTTATAATTCGATTTCATCGTACTTACTTACCATTTATCCATCTCATCCCGTGGGTGTCGTAGAAGACGACTAAGAAAATTACAGGAAACGGGCAGCAGCGTTTAGCTAGGTACACATAAAACCTACTTCGTTCATCAACCCGCCTGCCAAGCGTGGTGAAGTTCGGGGATTCCTTAGTACGTAAACGTTGCTTTAAATAGGTAAAGTATCGAACATTTACAGGTTGATGATAGTTTAAACTAACTCTTTTAGACTATTTTTTTAAATGACTACGATGATAGCCAAGGCCGGAGTGGAACGTTCTCACCCCCACATTTTTCGGCATTAATGTATGTATGTATGCAAGGAGAGACGTACTTTACTTATCTCTTAAGAGCTACATACATTTATCTGAATAATTATCAGGCCTTCACTATGTTTCCTTTTAATCCTTTACCTTCGACACTACGAACACTATGCTACTAATACACAGACATACAAAAAAAATATTAGAGGTACTTCTCAGGCCTGAACCAAATAACCTTCGGTTAGAGACCAAGGTTCTTAACAAATGTGATAACACGTATTATATCACAAACTACAATCAACAACGTCAAGAAATGAATCATCCCCGCCATATGAGCAAACAGATTAAACTAGTAACTATGGCAGTGTCAATATTTTGTACCAAGACACTATAGATTTATGTGCCTTTAGTCTCTTAAAGACTGGTGTAGTAAATTAAAGCCTAATAGTTACAACTTAAGATTTCAATTTACATGCTAATCTCGAGTTTATGATTTAGTATATATCACTTCCTCTCGGTCCCGGGCGTAATCTGTGAGATTAGATAAAATGAAAAAGTAGTAAGCGTGTAACTTTCAAATCTTTTTATCTGTTTCTAAGTTTTCGTAAAAAAAGTATATTAGATTTGATGCATGTAGGTTGTGTGATGTTTCATAGAAATGCGTTAATGTTGATATTGTTTAACGGACGCCATAAAGTCAATATTAGTACCTAACATTTCTTTATACATCATCTTTGTTTTTCCTTTCTTATTAGTTTTATATTATTCTTGTATCCAATTATTATATCAATAAATACGGTAAAGGTATCACAAAATATAGGAAATTCAACAAACAATGACCTTAAATGGATGACGCAAGTATTACACAAGTCCGACCACGAGTTATCAATTATTTCAAAATTCCTAGTACAATAAGAACGGAGAGGCCATTTGCTATCTTTATAAGGTAAAATGACGTCACACAGATTCCTCCAATAGATTACCGATAACGAACTCCGATGAATATTTATCGTGATACTCATATTTGTTGACAGTATGAGTTTTGCTTTAGGGCTGATCGCAAGTATTCTAGTGAGACATCGGGAGTCAAATCGCGTAGTTCTCGTCAACATTGTTTGCTTTACATTAATAAGTAGCCATACTTACATCGTGCGTAAACTTAAAGTGATAGTGCAGTGTATACTTAATAAAACATCGTGCTTATTTTGCTGAGACGTCATCGGCTGTGATTCAAATCAGTGTTCAGTGATAAGATGAGCTTCGAAAGATTGTTTGTTTCTGAATTGGAAACTTAGTTTGTGGTATGTATGTCTTATTATACAAAACATTATATTTACATAGTTATTAAAGAACAGTTAACACTAACATAATTGCATTGGAATATTTGAATTACAATGCGATTTACTGCTTTTGATAGCGCATAGTAAGAAGTGAGTGAAAAAGTTTCGGAGTTCGTTACCTGGTCGTGTCAATTCTGTCTATTGCTCTATTTTCAAATTAGTTTCTATTAGTTTGTACATTCGGCTTCCTTAGCTTCCATGCATTACATTTATACGGGGAAAATGTTATGTATATTTTTTAGTCTAAATGGGTTTGCGCTTGACCACGATTCACGAATGGAAGATTATGAGCCAGAGCAAGAGATCCATAGTTTAGCCGTTCGCTATAAAAGTAGGGGCAAAAACTATGCAACGCACTATGCAACCTCCATCCTTGGTACTTCCATCCTTGGTACTTGCACCTGAATACCTGCCCGTAATTACCTTACACACTCTCTAAGAATAATATGTAACTTACAGAATACTGAAAGACTTTATACCACCTATTAAAATCACCGTTAACTACTTATGCAAGTAAGTAGCAAAAACAATCGCCATTATTGTACAACAGTAACATTTTACCATTCACACCAAAACCACTAGAAACGTTTTTATTAACGAAGACCTCTCAATAAACCGCAAACTGCTCATAAAAGACGAACGGCTCAATAAATTTACCGACCCAATAAAGCCCTTAGTAGACGTCGCAATGTTATAATTTACAATGATATTTAGAAAAAATAACAAAGTGAAAGTGACCACTTTGCTCACCCACGCCTACAAAACGCTCGTCAAACAACAATAAAGTATCGTTTACGTCACTTTTGAGGCAAACAAAACATAACCGATTAACGTTATCTTGCCCACCAGGTAGCTCTATGCAATGACTAAATTCTTCAATACGCACACCGTTATCACCCCTAACCTCTCGATACAGAGTTCAAAATTCCAAAACAACTTTTTTGCAGGAATCCTGGCCTACTAATGCACCGATTTTATTATCTGAAACTTCTGTTTGCACTAATTTGAACGTAATGTCTGTCTGGTTATGGTATCATTTGTCGTGCCTCAAGGCCACAGTCGCCAGGGGGTCGCGTCTAACTGATAAACGGCACGTAAACTGTCAAAATAGTTTTTTTCTGTCCAACCCTCGATGTCAGGTAATCGTGTCCAGTCGATAACTGTACGCCGTTGTGGTCAGTTCTGATTGTGGTGATTTCTTGTGAGAGTTGTTGATTATGGTTATTTATTGTCAAATTAATTATTTTCTCGTCAGTCAAAATTGGAATTTCTATTGTTATTATTTTTTTTTATTGCTTCTGGTGGCAGACGAGCAAGCGGTCTGTCTGCTATTAAACAATAACCGTCGCCCATGGACATCAGCATTGCCAGTGCCACAGCCATGCCGCTGCCTACCGTGAAAAAAGAGCTCTCTTTAAACCACGTATAAAATTTCAATTCTAGTTTTTAAAATCTTAATTCATTCATAATACTTCTTGGAAATTTTAATGTAATTACCGGGTACATAACACTTGAGAACTATTGTCTCGTATAGCGGGCTCAGGGATGCCAGGCAGGGATTCATTCCTAATAAGTAATACTTTTTTTCTTACTGTAGCTGTCATGGGCTTATGTAACTTGTAATATAATAAATCTTTTTCCGTGTTATTGCTCATCATAATACATTGTTATAATAAAAAATATATACGTATGTTAGGATTGGCTATGCAAAATATTCAAGTCATCTAAACGATTCATTATAAGTATCAATTTGATTTTACAGTCATCTGAATAATTAATCAAGTAAATTATAAATATACGACAGAATACAAAATGTTCATAGTAAAGTGACATATCTAACGTTAACTTGAAGTGATTGTGACCCGACATCGAAGTGACTTATCGTTTTAGTGTTGTCGGCAATTCAAGAAATTATATTCGCCTGTCGTTCGGTAAGTTTTTGCAAGATTAATTATGGGTTTGTTGATTCATTTGCTGCTTTTATTAAAGCCGACAGTTTATCTCCTTTTATCGGGTTAAGACAATTTGTCACAATCATTGTCTTTTTGCTTGTTATGACGTAATAATTTAACCGTTTTGACGCATTACGAAATTTCTGACATGTAATTTGATTCTATTCAATATTGTAAAGGCAATTTTTAAAAACCTCCTACTAACGTGTGACAAGCTTATAATTCTGTCTTAATTTCTAGGATTTCTACGCTAATAGGCGCCCTTCTTACTAGTTTAGTTACGTTACCTGTCAAATTCATGGCAATGTCTGTGGTACTAGGTGTGGTCTGCGGTTTCCATCAATCAATTAGTAATTTATAGACAAGTCTGTTTGCGGACCGATTTTGCGGAAAACGTGTCAATCAGAATTACACGTCGATCGGAATTAATTACAGCACTGATTAATACTGGTTTTGTTTTTTACTGATAGTAAAAGAAAATTATCAATTGTACTGATAGTAGATCTTATTTATCATCATCATCAACAGCAGATGTCCATTACTGGATATAGGCCTCCCCTAAAGATATAGACATTTGGATTTTCCCATAGTTACCAACTTACCAAGCTTGGCAGGCGCGTTCTCTGAGGTCGGTAGCTTTTATTGGTAGCCAGCTAACCGCCGTTTCCTGATACCATGCCATGTACCATACAAGTATGTACTATAACTTACTATGAAAGGGGGCATTGACTATGTACTATTTCAAAAAGTTACTCTTAGTTAAAGTTACTATCGCAGTACTCTGCATAATCCTTACTTTGCTTGGACAACAAACAAAGCCCTATCTGCTGTGACTATTCCTATAGCACATTCTCAGCACAAGCACATTCTCTATTTACACTATAGGCAATACGGAGTGTTTGTGCAATAAAGAGTGTTCATCGGGAATATTTCCGTCGGCGGTATGAATGGTCGGAGTCGAACAACGGCGCGCACAACTCAATAGCACCCACATGCCGTTGGAGGTCGCGCTCAACGGATCTGATGCGGTAGCGCAAGTTACAAACTGCAGCGGTTAGAAAAAACTAGAGAAAGCACGAGATATAGGTAAATAGGTTCTTAAAGGGTCGGCTAAGCGCATGCGATGCCCCTGGTGTTGCAGGCGTCCATGGGCCACGGTAACTGCTTACCATCAGGCAGGCCGGTAGCCATTTGCCACGCTAGTGGTATAAAAAAAAAGATATTCCACTTTCGTAGAGCCTGTATGTGATTCTTACAGGTTTTTAAACACATCGTACAGAAATCTCGATGCCACATTTTGAAGGACTGGTGTCATCTGTTAGGAAGACATTTGCATACGACCGATTCAGAATCTTGGTGTGATTTCCGATGCAAGCAGTTTCAATTACCTGATCTTTCTCTATAGCTTGTGCCTTCCTCTAATGCCTTCCAAATAATTCCAATTTTTACTACTGAGGTCTGCAGATACTTCCAAGTAGAGAGTAGTCCATGTGTGTATTATACTTTCACTTCACACCTTCACTCTCATAGTTCGATGGGCTAGCTCTACACTACCTGAGATAAATCAGACTCAGGACCAACCTTTAACACGCTTGCGATAAATAATAAATAGGTTTTTTTAATATATAAAAAGAATCAATCTTCTTTTAATATTTAGTTTGTTTCAATTTAGGCGGTCTTCATTATAAGTTGTTATTCCACGAGATCTTTTCACCGGGAGAAATGAATTTACTGACGATTACCCCTGGTAAAGTTGTGCACAACTCATGTAATCTGTTATGTTGTTTACAACAAAAGATATTCTTGCCAATCAACTTTCTGACTGCAGCCTGGCCGGCTTTTTAGCCCAACTCAGGACTTCAAGACTTGTGGTCTCTAGACCATATTTTACAACAGTCAGCCTCTTTTACATTGCACCACACACGGCCTAAGCAGGTCACCCAAGGTCAAAGCATGCGTTTGTTCGCACATGCAGCTCCATAATGCGTGCGCTGGCCCACTTTACGAGGAAAACTGTGCTCTGCCGGAACGCATCTGGTATCAAATGCTTACATCGACGTGGTGCGATGGAATGGTGCGATTACGATAAGTAAGCGCTAGACAATGCTAACATACTCTAACTTGGTCTCAAACTGATAATGATACTCCTGTGCAAATCTTAGCGAGATTGAGTACGCGGAGGTACTATTCTGTCTTCCCTTGATGACTGATAGAAAGTTAAGCTAAAGTGACAAAGGACTTAGTAAACTCTTAAATAGTTTCTTTAGTACTGACTGTTTTGTCGGCTCGGCAGAGATTGATATCTTTACCAGCCCAGTACTTGGTGCCCAGTACTTTACCAAAAACTATAGAACTGGGAAAATTGGTAAAAACTATCATCATCATCAGTCTATCGCTACTTACTGCTGTGCCTAGGCCTCTCCTGGTGTTTGTGTCTTTGCTCGATCTTGGCCTTCTCACATCCAGCTTCAGCTAGCTATTTTGCTCAAATCTTCGCTTAGGTCTTGGTTTGGGTACGTCCTACAATTTTTTTGCCGAAAAAACATTACACTTTATGTCCAAAAATTGTATAATGTTTATTTATAAATCGCAGTCATTATAAGCAGGGTTGAATTTTAATTATTCCTCTTTATTCCCCCGGCAGGCGAGAACTCGTAACGAGTTCCAAGGTTAAAAACGCTACAAATTATTTTACTGCCAACACGGTTTTATGACTTAGTGCCCAAATTCATTGCTCCCAAAGGTCAAGGTGAAACGGTCGCACCTCCCAGATAAGGCCGGGTTTATAAAGCGAAAATAATGTAAAGTGGATTTGCCCTACGCGCCTGTCGTAAATAACTGAGCGAAAGCCTGAGTGGTTGGCTATTTACGCTCTTGGCGCTGTTGCCGAGTGCTGTACTTGATTGTTCGGAATGGATTATTAAATAAATATCGGACAACATCACGCGAGCCGTGGTAGTCTAGTGGTAAGATCGTCGCTTCACACACGTGAGGTCGTCGGTTCAAATCCGCGCGGGGCACGCACCTCTGGATTTGCAAAAATCTATGTGCGGAATTATAACACTAGCTTAGCGGTGAAGGAAAACATCGTGAGGAAACCTGCACATCCAGCTTAATTCTGAATGTGTAACCGTGATCCAAATTTGTCTGGTTCCCCTTTCTGAGGGTTACGAAGGTCAGGTGGCAGTCGCTTCAATGTAATAACCAGACTCGCTGAATCTAGGATCATGGTCAAAGCGGACCCTGGGCCTAGAGGCACAAACCGGGACAACGCTAAGAGGATGATGATCGGACAACATCACACTGTATGTAAGGATGTAAAGGAGCGACCTATCATCTTTTCGCTCAAGGCCACCCTCATTTGCCCTTGGCTCTGACAACCGACAGGTATAACTATCACCATTGAAGGCGCACCTAAATACTACAGGCCGATGAAGGGCAGGCGTGACCAACCCGCCTGCCCAGCATGGCGATTATGGGTATTATAATCTTCAAGTGTTTGCCCAAAGTGACGAACAACTAAAGAGACAGTCCAGCAGTGGACTGCAATAGGCTGATGATGAAACGGTGCTGCCCATCTCCCTAAGTCGTCTTCTACGACACCTACTTCATGAGATCCTGTCCTGTCCTATTCCAAATCCGACAAAAAGCTTACGAATAGAAAAATGTTTGTAATACTAAACTTGTTAGCTACTACAGTTACAAATGTTTACCATAAAGTGCACGTTCTAACCTATTGTAATATCTATGCAACCTCGCGCAGACATAATTAGGACCCGGTACAAGCAACAAAACTTAGAAACGGGAACACCGCAACATCCCGAGATAAAGCACGAACGAAATTGTTTAAGTTCCCGCGTGTGCTGAAGTTGAGAACATATTCGCTAGTTTGGATTACTTTGAAGTTAGACGCAGCGACTGTTAGTTGCAAGGTCATTTTCTTTATAGTTGGTTCTAGTTTCAGAAAATGCACACCATTTTCGCCTTTGGCTTCGTCCGCGTTCACGTAGGTGTGTCACAGAAGTGTTTCATCCCTTTTCTCGCAATTAAATGTAGCCTGTGTCCTTTCTCAGGGACTAAAGATTGTCTGTGCCAAATTTCATCAAAATCGGTTGAGGGGTTTAAGCGGGAAAGTGTAACACACAGGCAAATGAGCCGTCGGTTCAGTCAATTTTTTTTTTTATTGTGGCTCTACATAATGGCTTCCCTACGCCTGATGGAAAGCGAAAGAGAAGCCCAAGTCGCTGTGACAACGGGCAAGTAACTGGTCAGTTACCTGTCAGTTGCCACCGCCATGCAGGCCCAACCCTACTCCCCCACGAGCTCCGGAAACCCTACTCACCGGCAGAAACACGACCCAGAGGTCATTTGACTGCGGTATTCTATAGGGTGGAGGTCCTTCCCCGGACGGGCGGCTCAATTCGAGGGAAGATTCGCTATGCCCTACCTCTCTTAAAATTCAAATAATGAGTCAATACTAGGTATTAATATTAGACATTTTGTCATACAATTTAGGCGTTTTTATCGCTATAAGCGATCTCTTCCAGACAACCTTAGGCTAGATGATAGTCAAAATAAAGGATGAGGTGAGTCTAATTCGACAGGTTTCAAGTGAAAAAAGCTTTTTCCTCTAAAAACACCAACAGCAATAGATTTCCAATAACATTTTCACCAAAATCCCGTATAAATGGTTTAATCTAACCGCAGGTTAACTCCATGCTAACCTAATTGCATGTCATTATGTGGTAATGGGCGTTAAGTAGGTCGCGCTACGTCGGGACCAGGGTATTTAGGTTTAATACGTATTAAATGCAGCTGGGAATAGAAAGGCGTCTGATAGGATTATGGACTCATTACACTGTGGTGTCAGCGTCTTTATAGTGACACTACATAGAGCGTGGTTTCCGGATTTAGAATAGGATATGAGGCGGATCTCATGCTGTGGATGTCTTAGAAGACTAAGGAAATATCTCGACTGACGGTGGCTCATTTGGTAGTGACCTCTGCCTTATGAGCCAAGGGTTCGATCCTCGCATAGTACAAACATTTGTGTGATTTAACATGACTATTTGTATTAATCTGGGTGTTGTATGATATGTATTTATTTACAAAAAAAAGTACTAAGGCCGGCAGCGACCCCAGAACTCGATTTGAGCTGTGGATGTCCATGGGCGGTGTCGACTGCTTACCATCAGGCATCACATTTGCTCGTCTACCGCCTCTTGCATAAAAAAAAGAAAAAAAAATCTTTATCAGTTGTCTAGTACCCATAGTACAAGCTTCGGCTTAGTTTGGGGCTAGACGGCGCTGTGTGGCCCAGCGTGGCATGTCTTGGGTTATAATATCAGGAAACGAGCAGCAGCGTTTACATGGGTACAAATAGGACCTACTGCGGTCACCAACCCTCCTGCCAAACGTGATGACTAAGGCAAATCCCCCAAATGACGATTGTCTTGCTTGACAGTGTTTGCAGGTTGATGAAGATGAGTGTAGTGACTTCTACTTGCCGTAATATTTCGCTTAAGCTTAGATGATGAGAGGAGTGGCTCTCGTCAGGCGCTGTAACATACATAATGTCACGCCTTCCTTCCAGAGGGGTAGCCAGATACCATGTCCTTCCATTTGCTTCGATTCTATGTTTCTGTAACAAGGGGCACATCCTCTTAATCTTTTTACGATACGGCCCGCGCCCGGTCGCTTTTCCCCCCAAACATACGTCCAAAGGGCATCTCCCAGCAACGCCCTGAGACGAGACTCGAGCCCCACAGGGGGCGCCCTCAGCAACATTGCTTAATTCTAGGGGTGAGAGCCCTCCGCTCTCCTAACAGTTCGGTTATGATGACAAGGTCGACCTGGCCATCATCGTTTTTTTTTAGATTTAGAAAAAAAACCTCTTAACTTATCCGCACGCTGACGAATATAATATCATCATACATCATCTTCTTGAGTTTCTCAGCCGGTGAAAGAGTTTACCAGCCCTGTTGGCAACCACCGAATACCCGTACAATGACTTTGGTCGCATTTCGGGATCAGCTGAATGTGTAGCCACGCCACTTACAAGCCCTGATTTAGTCTGTTTGATTAGTAAATAAGAATACAATAAAAGCCGATCAAACCCACAGGCCGCCACACTTATACATAAAAGTGCACCCTTATTCGCGTCGGAGGTTAAAAAATTCCTAAACAATAGAGATAACACCATCCCCGCTTAGACAAAATAATCAAGAGATTCCCTTTGCAATTCGCCGCAGCTTTGTAAGCAGCCCCACAAAAGAATTCGCTAAGCTTCGCAACCTGGCGCCTCTCCGATTAGGCGTATACTTCAAAAGGCCTGCGACCAACCGGCCTTTGTAGGCCTTTTACTTACCAAAACTAATTAAGCCTTATCCCGCATTTGGTGACGCATACAAACATGATTGCAGTTCTCGGTAACCGGAATTGATAAGGCGATAATGATGCATTGTTGAATAGATTTACATCGGATAAGGAAAGAAGAAGTGTAGTAATATGTAATCATTTTTTTTTGTGTTGATGCAGTCGGTGGTAAATCCTAACCTAATATTGAAATACTTGTAACATTGTTAATTTGTATTGGTATTTTTTTAGATATTTATCATAGTAACCTCAACTCACAGTAGTGTTAATAAAATGGGTACTTATCGTGCGTGTTTTTTACCACGTTTACCTAAATCTGAAAAACGACGTTTATTCACTTCAATATTGAAATGCTATAATCGTTTTTTCTTCCCCAAATCAAAAGCGAAATCTAAAAGAAATGTACGATCAGCGAAAGTATACTTTTTTGGTGCCAATGCTCAGACCATTCCATACAAATGATTTTTACAATGGTAGACGTGACTTGTCGACTCGATTAGTTAGAAAAAAATATTATTTAGGTAGAAGCGGGTACTAGTCTTATTTTTATTGCCAATGTGATAGGCGAGGTGGTTGAAAAAAAAGCGAGCCCACAGATTTCTCAAGAGCCGGCAACGCACCTGTGACTCCCCTGGTGTTGCGGTGTCTATGGGCTGAAGTGATCACTTACCATCAGGTGACATTCAAACCCGTTCGCCCCCTCTATCATAAAAAAAAACAAGTAAAGCTTATACTCGTATGTAATGTATTTGTGAATATTAATAAATCTCTTATCAAGGGTTTACTTTCAGTCTATAAAAGATTACAGTGCTTTGATACAAAAATCTCAGCACAATGGGTTGAGAGCCAGCGCCTTAAAATTCAGTTGTAAGATTTTACCCGAACATACAAACATACATTGCAAGTTTAATAAAATTTTGTAAAATAGGTGACAATAAGTCTATTTACGAGTATATCACCTTACTTGCTGAAAGCTTTGCATACTTTTGACATTAAACAACGATTTTGTGTGACAGTGTTGTCACCGTAAGGTATTATAAGAAATCGTTAAGTTTTGACTCTGTACCTACATCAAGTTTGAACACTATAATAGGTATTAATTCGCCCGCGCGTCGAGAAGAATACATTCTTCCAAGTTTTTCCGTATACGTAAACACAACACATCAACACTGCTACTACTGACATGTTTTTGACAAGTTGACCGAATTACCGACAATTGATTCCCGTGAATTGTACTCTCGGATACAATACGAGAGTGCGTGCTTCATTCACCCTCGATCATCAATAGCGTTGCGGGCGACTGGCCGGCAACTTATCACAATCCAATTACTGTATTCAGCCACTGTGACCGCTTGTAAGAGTCTTGTTGTCTCGCTCGCACTTTCGTGGCTGAACACGACTCACTTTGGCACAAAGAAATTAATGCGCCTATGCCCTAGCGGTGTGGTTTTAGGGCTTTCCACTTACTCTTCAGGGATATAAGCGGCCTTTCATCTTTTCTTCACCTGCCCGTAGTACATCCTGCCAAATAACAAACGAGGCCCTGGCAAACGACTGGTGGCGGTATAACCATCACAATTGAAGGCGTAGCTAAGTATTCACGGACCGATGACGAACAGCAACGTCACTGGAGCTAAAAGCTACGCCCTTGCGATCAACAATCCGCCTGCCCAGCGTGGCGATTATGGGTAAAGCCTCCAGGTGATTGCCCAAAGTGGTCTACTGCTGGAGAGGCCTATTTCTAGCAGTGGACTGTAATAGGCTGATAATGATGATAATGATTGCTAAAGGACTTACACGTACAATTGACGACCAATTTTTTTTTATTTAATCTAAGGAGGGAATACCCATAATCGCCACGCTGGGCAGGCGGGCTGGCGACCGCAGGGCGCAGCTTCTTGCTCCAGTGACGCTGCTGCCCGTCATCGGTCTGTGGTATTTAGCTACGCCTTCAATTGTGATGGTTATACCGCCACCAGTCGGTTGTTCTTCGGCAGGATGCACCACGCGCAGTTGAGGTTGGCTTGGAGGGAAAAGATGATAGGCCGCTCCCTTACATCCCTTTATCCATACCTTTAGCCAGTGCACAGGTCGCCACAAAGGCCGGCACTCGGCCGCACATTCGATTAACTCCACAAACGGCCGGTGGATATTGCCTTTTCTATTTCTGCATCGCGCTGGTACTCTGATGGGCCAGATGAAAGTTATTAGGGGATCGTTTCATTTCATAATTGGTTTCATTCATTGGCAGCGTCAATGGCGCGGTTGGGTTGAATGAACCGGGTTTGTGTTCGCTTTTGATGTGAGTTTTGGACGTGTGTTTCTTGCAAATGAGTTTTTCTTATAAAGGATTTGTTGAGCCAGTTTTTTGTGCATAGCTATATAGCCTAGAATAGCTCATTCATCAAAAACCAATTCACTCTAGCCTTGAAAACCTGAATCTTCAGATAATCTTATAACTATCGGGCAATAGGAGTTTTGTGAAGAGTTCCAAAGTTTAACCGTTCGCACTATGCATGTAGAAGCTAAGCGCACTGACCGAGTTTTCGGAACCTGCACCCTAAATCGCCTTCTCGCCGTCTGATAATAAAATGTTAAAGGAATGAAATTAACTAGTCCTCTAGCTGAAATCCATTATTTTTCTTCATTACTGTTGCAAACGGAACTGTAGTGTTCTCAATTTGATTAACTATTTAAAATTTTCGGCATTGGTTTCGAACAATTTTTATCTTATCTAAATGGCTCTCTTTATTTTGCTAACAAGCCGACTCCAGCAAAATAGAGAGAGCTCGTATTTAGCCGACGGTGAACACACCATGTTCTAACCCTACTCACTCAAGAGATTAGCTAAATAGTAGCAATCTCTATTTCTTCACTCTCATAATCTGTCACTTTCATATCAACCACATTTCTCTAACCAAAATAAAATTAAATAGAATAAACTAAAGCAAGTATCTATCTTAATGAAGTCGTTTTTTGTTTAGATCGTATCACGATTCATAAACCACTAAAAAGAAACAGACGAAAGTCTAAAACGAAACGAAATTCTGCCTTACAAAAACAAGTATCAAGTTATCTAAACAGATTGGTGAGGCGCTAAGCGAAACCCCGAATGTAAACGAGGCTTTTGTGATAAAAATACAAGCGGTAAAGTTACTCCTTTCATTCAACACCGTTTTTGTTGCACTGACTGAGGGTGTCAGAAAAACACATGGGAAAATATAAAAACCGATTGCCGACAATCGCTAAACGAAATCCGGGCTGACCTAAGGGTGTTGATAGACTTTAGCATTCGTTTGTAGAACAACGAGCATTCGCGGACTTGAAATATAAAAACAGATTGCCGACAATCGCTAAACGAAATCCGGGCTGACCTAAGGGTGTTGACAGACTAGCATTCATTTGTAGAACAACGAGCATTCGCGGACTTGAAATTTTATATAACACCATTTCCTCGAAGCTTTATTATGACGCTATTGAAGCCACCGGGTTAATTTACAAACACGTGTAAAAGCAAGGCACATCGAAATGTTACAGATTTAGTGGAGGACGCCCTCCGGTCAGTGACAGTTTGCCAATGATGACTGGCAAGAGCTGAATGTGAGAAGGCAAAAGACTCAGATTAGCTACCATCTTTACGTTGTTATCATACCATATATCCTCACAAAGAGATTTGCGAATTCCTTTTTGTCGCGAACAGCTAAAATTCGAAAGGTTTTGTAGCTGACGTCTTTCCTGAATGTTAAAACTTGAAAATATTTAAAGCTATAGTGAATAGGCTTTATCTAAGTAAGCATTCTCCTAAGCTGCTTAACATCAGGTGTGGTTGTGGTCAAATTCGCATTCGTTTATTTGTGGCGAGTAATTGAAGAGACCTTTAAGCTAATATTATAAAGAAGAAAGATTTGTACCTATTTTGTATGTTTGTAACGAATAGGCTCCGAAACTACTGGACCGATTTGAATAATTCTTACACTGTCGGAAAGCTACACTATCCCCGGCGAACATATGATATTTATAAAAAAAAAATATTATACATACAGACGAATTGAGAACCTCCTCCTTTTTCGAAGTCGGTTAAAAACTTTAGGGATCCGTGCTAAAAGTTTAATAATGTAACCGAAGGTCTGAAAAAATTACCAAAAAGCTATCTTTCAAACTGATGTGTATTGAAAACCTTACCATAGCAACCTAAACAGCCCGAAGCTAAGCAAGGGCGGTTTGGCTAGTCTGCTATAACAGACTACGATAGGCTGATGATACTCGTATAAATGCTCCAGTCTATACTCACCATCACAAGGCTCTTGATGCAAGGCAGTTCGGGGTTTTAATTAAAATTTCAACATTGTCGTTTCGCTGAGAGGGCACTACAGAGGCCTTTGTTCCCTCCCTGTATGAGGAGTGGCCGCATATTTTAGCCGTTTTGTGTATGACACTCGAGTCAATATGGGCTGTTTTGTGGTAAGAGTTACGTAAATTGGGCTTCCTTGTACAATTAATCTCCAAGATTATATTCGACTTGCTATTAATATTCAACTGTCGATTGGAGTAAAGGAACTTGAGGGAGCGTACGTATTTTCGTACCCAAACAAAGAATATTTTGATAACTGTTTAACGAGTCTCGACGATAAATCAATTGTACAAGAAAGCCCAATTATTAGTTTTATTCCAGTACTATACAAAACATCGTTAAACCCGTTGATTAAAATAGCAAGACCAAATTCTAAATTCGCCTCAACTCTCTCCCAATATTTGCTCAGAAATAACCCAATCCTTTCAAACTTCGTCCCAAGTCAAAATTTATCTGATCGATAGCATTTCGTCAAGTTTTTCAACAGCCGCCGGTTAACCCTTCACTGCTCTGTTTGGGATGAAAGCGGCGCGCTCGAGCATGCAACACAGTTGGCTGGCTACGGGTTAATTTTAGCCCTGTATATTACCGCCCCTATAATATGTAGGGGTCGCATATACATTACAGATTTTAAGGCCCCGTAGTCATATGAATGAACTTGATAAAGTCCACTGAAAAGTCTAAATCGCTTGGTTAGTGTACAGGATATGAAATACATATATTGAACTTTAGCTAACTTTAACTTTTAACTTGGGGAAAGTAATTATAATTGAATTCTAAAAATGTCAATATTACTTTAGCGATAAGGTTTTGCAAAAAGCTTGATCTTACAAAAAACGCTTTTTAGTCGGATATCGCTTATGTTAAGCCCCTTGAAAAAATATGCAAAACTAACTGCGATGTAGTACATAAATAAATTATGATTATAAGTATATATTGTACATTATTTTAACGTTCCGCTGCGACTTTCTTCTTTGTGTAATTTGTAGTGCAAACTTTAACAATGTTTCATTTATATGGATTAACTTAACGCGCCAAATTCACTTATTTTCTTTCTTTCTTTACCTTTCTAAACGATATCTGTTCGATATGCGTTTGTTTTATTAACCTATTCGTCTTAATTATAATGTTACACCTACCTATATTTACAAAGCAGAATCCAACGGGTTGGTTCATCAAACGGTGGCTAAACAATAGCATTTCCCTTTCAATAACACATTAGTTAACCCTCCAGCGAGCGCCGTTCGGGATGAAAGCGGGCGCCGTGGAGCGAGCGCGCCCAATTATAGCTGAGCCGGCGAGCACTCGATTAGTGAATGGGGAACTGCAAATAAGATACAATTTTACACGTGAGATGTAGAGGTGGGTGTAGGATGAGCAAACACTTTGAGATAAGTTCAATAGTTCAAGGATTTCACTTTGAACTGGAAGAGAGCAAGCAGAAACATGGCGAGCAACTCCTACGTCTACCGCGATTTGGACTTCCTTTTCTTATGGATAATTGGATAGACAAATTGATAATTGCACACAAAAAATGTATTTAAAAAAGCAAATTATCAACTGTGCTAAAATTTAGCTATTTTTACCGCTGAGAAAATATGCTAACACTAGTAAAGTGACTCGCCCTCGCTTCGCTTCGGGTATTCCAGATAAACATTTTATTAGGTTACTTTATTGGCGATTTAGTGAGGTTTCCGTAACATTTTTAGCAATAAATATAGGGTATGTTTTTCAGGATGAATATAGCTTTGTTGAAGGAATATTTGCTATAGGCACAGTAGTTTTTGAGTTCATTTATTAATACACACACAATTACAAATTTTTCCTCTTTATAAAATAAGTGTAGATAACATTTTGAAGATAAAAAAATGCTCCCTCAACATCCTCGCTCTACTTAAACTCTAGCTTCTCTCGCGAATAATCTAGTTTGATCCCGCACAGTAAACGGCGCGGCTAAGAAATTGCTATTTAATTTACCTTTTAATTAAATCAGCTTTGATCAAGTCGATACCCGGCTTATTTTTGTTTACATTTGAAGGATATTTTTTAAGTTAATAAAGTAATGGAAAGTATAATGTAACTTGTGATTCGAAGAATTTTGTTTTAATGACTTTGGTAACAAAGCCAAGTCGTTTATTTGAAACGTAGCTTTTGCTTAGGTATTGACTACTTGATATTCTTTTTCTCGAGTCGACTATTTGATGATCTTATGATATTACTAGCTGTGCCAGCGGCGTCGCACGCTTGGATATCGGGTTTCAAAAATAACGGACTTCCATAAAATACTTATACCTATACCTAAGTTTTAAGTAAGACCTCTAGTAATACATTAGTGAAAATCGTATTCAATTTCATGCAGTAGTTTTTTAAGAGATGCGCGTTCAAAAAATTTCTCCCGTTTTCCTAACATTTCCCTTCACTGCTCTGCTCCTATTAATAGTAGCGTGATGAAAAGTACCCTATAACCTGCCCAGGAGTATGAAAAATAATTGTACCAAGTTTCGTTAAAATCCGTTGAGTAGTTTTTGTTTCTATAACGAACATACAGACAGACAGACAGACAGACAGACAGACAAAAATTTTACTGATTGCATTTTTGGCATCAGTATCGATCACTAATCATCCCCTGATAGTTATTTTGAAAATATATTTAATGTACAGAATTGACCTCTCTACAGATTTATTATAAGTATAGATTAGGCGTGAGACTTAAAGCTCAGAAGATGCAAAGGTTTCAGGTTCATGTTTCAAGACAGTTCACTTCAGAACAAGTGTTCATATATTCCTAGTTTCTTTTTCCTCCTACAATTCTGCGTTATGTCTCACGTTCTCTCACTCTTTCTCTTTACATCAGGCTATTTATACTACGTCTATCAAAAACAGTCGATTTGAAGACCTTGAAGACCGTAGTTCTATATGCTCGTTCATGTTCAACGGCGATAAAAAAGTATGCGTTCGTTCTTTGTCTGCTTGTTAATGCTAATACCAGACAGTTCTGAAACATACTCCAATACTTAAGCTCCTTATTTCGGGATCACATCCATTTTCGATACTCCCTTCCCATCCCGATGCGAATGCAGCAAAAAACAAATGCAGTATTAAATCCGTTTCCCAATAAACGTCTGTTGGCGCCCAACGCGGGGTCCGCTAACGAACTAAATGGCTCCGGTTAGGGCCGTCAGCCTGTCTGTCACTCAGCATTAATGGTCTATGGCTTTTTTGTAGAGATTTGATTGATGTTATTAGACTATTGGCTGAGAATTTATTACTTTTTGTGTAATATGAAATATGAAGTTTGCGCTTGACTATTGTATTTCGCCTGTAGGTAAGTGAAATCGATATTTACGCTGAAGCGCTCACTTAGCAAAACTCGGCTTTTTTCCAGAGTGGGGATCGAACTCTTTGTTCAGGAGGCAGATGTCACTCAGCCACCGGGCCAATTTGATTCAAATTAATGTTAATCTTTTTGTAACGTCGGGTTAGGGGTCAAATTAAAATACATGAGTGAGATTCCAGAACCAACAGACCCTTTCCCCACAATGGTTTAATGGGATTGCTCATTCTTTATCGAGAATTACTCGAAACCTCTCGAGCTCCACTCGCTGAAGGACCGTTGACGTCACTATTATATTCAGGACAGTATGTTTGGAGCACGCCCGTGGCTGTTATTCATGAGAAACCCAATCGTAAGCTATTACGAGTAATTCGGTTAATGAATTATTGATTAAGCGGATATGAGTGTATTTGTTATGCTTGAATTAAGTGAAGATTTATGGTTAACCGTACGTGCGGTTTTCGGATTTAGATTAGGAGCTCTACTCATTTATTACCATCTCATTACTGCATTACAAGAGAGGTAGGGCATATCGAATCTTCGCTCGAATTGAGCTGCCCGTCCGGGGAATGACCTCTACCCTATAGAGTACCGCAGCCAAATGACCTCTGGCTCGTGTTTCTGCTGGTGAGTAGGGTCTCCGGAGCTTGTGGGGGGCTAGGGTTGGGCCGGCATAGCAGTGGCAACTGACAGGTAACTAACCAGTTACTTGCCATTTGTCACAGCGACTTGGGCTTCTCTTTCGCTTTCCATCAGGCGTAGGAAAGCCATTATTTCGAGCTACAATAAAAAAAAAAACATCAGCCTTCAGACGTCCACTGCTGGACATAGGCCTCTCTTATTGACAATTGTCATTTGGGGGGATTTTCCATAGTCATCACGTTTGACAGTCGGGTTGGTGACCGCAGTAGGTTTTATTTGAACCCAGATAAACGCTGCCTGATATTCCTTTTGTCATTTTCTACGATACCCACATACGATATGTAGCAGCCTCTAGTAAAGTGACTGTTAACTGGTTTGTGTCATGTTTGCTTTCACTGATATTTATCTTGTTGATTGTCCTAATAAACGAAATAATATAAAAATGGCGCCCAACGTGTATTGAATAGAATAGAACAACGTTTCTCTTTTCATCAGGCGCTGGGAAGCCGAGCTACTAGGTATTAAAAAAAAACTGAAAATCCGCAACTGCCTCAACTTTTTGTACGTAGCAGTATCAAAAATACAAAGGAAATCATGTATTTAATACTGACTACCAACTACCACTACATCTTCGTAATCCTATCTTCGCATTCCCTTGAAACTGTTTCACATTTCGATTATCACCGACGTGACAACAAAACAAAAGCTCAACAAACCGCCTCGCACTAAAGTTATCTCGCAAGTGGAGCAGAGTGGCACGGGGCCTATCTGATGACGGCTTCCGGGCGGGCGCTTCCGAGTGGGGGGCGGTGGGGGGACCTCCGGAGCAGTCTCGCGCCGAGCGCGGCACATGTAGGTCGTGTTTGACAGCCTCGTTATGTGACGGTGGATTTTTTTCTTTGACTTTGTTGCTAGCTAATCGTCTGAGCGCTGAATGATGAATGAAGGGTAGTTAGTTTTATTATTATGTATTGCACACTCACAGCATATTGACTACTAGAGAGACTACTTTATTTTTCAAATCAAATCAAAAATCTCTTTATTCATAAATTGGGGGATTTGTTAGCTCGTATGGGGTTAGGGTTGGGCCGGCATGACAGTGGCAACTGACAGGTGACTGACCAGTTACTTGCCCGTTGTCACAGCGACTTGGACTTCTCTTTCGCTTTCCATCAGGCGAAGGGAAGTCATTATGCTGAGCTACTAGAAAAAAAAAATTGCAGACTACTAGAGAGATGTACTTTATTTTTCAAATCAAATCAAAAATCTCTTTATTCATTATTGGGGGATTTATCATAGTGACCGCAGGTTTTATTCGTACATAGGTAGACGCTGCTGCTCTTTTTCTGATATTCTCTTAGTCGTATCCTACGACACCGAATGGTTTGCTGGTAGGTATAGAATTCCTACGCGGCATTATATCTGCCTTTTTTTACGATATGTGCAATATCTATAAAATAAATAAAAGAACGGCTCTAACATTTTAAATTTCCATTCGATTTCAAAAACCACTTCACCAAATTTGATTGACTGGTTATTCTATGGAGCAGCCATTGTTTTTTCAAACCGAAATAAATAAATAAATAAATATAAATAAATAACCCAAGACATGCCACGCTGGGCCACACAGCGCCACCTAGCCCCAAACTAAGACGAAGCTTGTACTATGGGTACTAGACAACTGATAAAATTACTTAGATACATTTTTTTTGTAAATAAATACATATTATACATAGAAAACACCCAGACTAATACAAACAGACATGTTCATGAACACAAATGTCTGTACTGTGCGGGAATCGTACCCACGACCCTTGGCTCAGAGGGCAGAGATCACTACCAAATGAGCCACCGAGCCAGTCAATTTCAAAAACCACTCCACCAAATTTGATTGACTGGTTATTCTATGGAGCAGCCATTGTTTTTTCAAACCGAAATGTGTCCTTTGTTTTCACTGCCCGTCTCCCGAACAAAACAACGGGACTCCAATTAGGGCAGCACTCTGTGGCGGCACCGGAGTCCGGACGTCCGGCGTTAAGCGAGTTATCCCGTGCTGGGAATGCTCTTTGCTGTTTTGGAGGCAAACGGTACCAATTTATAAGCTTCTATGCAGTGTACAGGCGTAGGCTTTGTATGTAATGGGCATGCACTCAACCATAAAAACAATTTAAAAAATCGGAAATACAGAAGAATTTTACACGTAATTTTGGTTAAAATTCGCCTTTTGACATTCTTGATTACTCGTTTTATAGTTAACTATAACAAATAATGATGATGCTGGATTTTATAGTACAAGCTTTTACAAATTTATTTTAAGAGATCTACCTACACATTCCGAACTGTACAATACATTGATCACCATCAGCCTGCAAACATCTACAAATAAATAACCCAAGACATGCCACGCTGGCCACCTAGCGCCAAACTAAGCCGAAGCTTGTACTATAGGTACTAGACAACTGATAAACTTACTTAGATAATTTTTTTTGTTAATAAATACATAATTATTATTATACATAGAAAACACCCAGACTAATACAAACAGACATGTTCATGCACACGAATGTTTGTAGTGTGCGGAAATCGAACCCACGACCGAGCCAGTCGAAATGGACATTATGTCATTGGGAAAGCCTAAGTCACCACGTTGGGCAGGCGGGTTGGTGACCGCAGTAGGTTTTATTTGTACTCAAGTAAACGCTGTTGCCCGTTTCCTGATATTCCCATAGAGCTGCTGTATTTTACGATACCCGCGGGATATGAGATGGTATGGTCCTCCGGGATCCTAAATTCGGTAACAACGCGTACAACATTGCTAGAGCAATGAATTTAAAGTCTCGTGTCCTTTGTTCCAGACCTCCAGTTCCCGATCGACGTGTCGGGCGTCCAGAACGACCACCCGTTCCTGGACGCCGACTCCCTGCAGTCGCTGTTCAGGCGGCTGACGGCGCTCAACCGCTGCGCCAACATGAAGCTGGAGCATCACCATCATCAGAAGAGATCGGTGAGTGGATGTTGAAGATATTAATAATAGTTGCTAAAGATGTTAATGATAGTCCTGGCTTTAGTAGCGTAATAACCCCATCCATGCCCCACCACCAAAATTGCAAATGATTGTTCGTTGAACGGATCGCGTACTTTTGTACCACGAATGAATTAAATTAATGAAAATCGACTTTGACCAATTTTAGTTCAATTGAGGTACAAATAGGGGGGACTATGGTGCCAAAGTACGCAATCCGTTCAACGAACGACCGTTTTCGATTTTGCTAGTAGGGGTACGTAGGCTACGTAGCAAATTCATCGGATTTTCACTAAATGTGTATAAATAAATGTTGGGAGTTTGAATTTTCATCTGATCGGGGGCCTCTTACGGCTGAGGGCCCGTAGCATTTTGCCCGTAGCAACGTGTCACCCTGTAGTTATGTAACTGTTTGGTTCTTTATCCTATAAAATAGGAAATATCCATTGCAGAGAGTTAAATGAATTTGATTTACTTGGCTTCTTTCCATTATCAGGATATACCTGTACAAAAATAATTGAAGTAAAAGATCAAATTCTATTGTTCTTAAACGACATGCCAAGCCGTATCTTATTGGCTAAGAAGTTAAAACATAAATTAATACGCTCCTCGACTTTATAGTAACCATCATCGACTTTAGAGTAGGCATTATAGATTAAACTGCTGTAAACATGTATTATTAGTTTAAGCTTAAATACATTATAAAGAGGTTATGGCTGTGACATTCAATAGATCTAGAACTTCTCATAAGTGACTACAATACATATTTGTCTCTGTCCTAAATTTACTCACTCTATTCTAAAACAATAACAATGATAAAGAAAAGGGTTCAGCAGCAAGTATTCGCTCGTGAACACATAATTTCACGGACAGCGCAAAGTTTGTCCCGAAACGAGCTTTGATCCCTAGCGCGTTGCTTCGCGACGATGCGTACCGTGCTTTTATTAGAATTCTTTCGGTTTCACTTTGCCGAGAAATTTTAATTTTTAAGAAAACCCTGACCTTTATTTCCGAGGGTTTGAAAATGTGTTAATTTAACTATATGGAAGTTTATTAAAATTCCTTTTATAGTTAGCATAGCTATGAACTTTTGCCGAAACCGAAACTGATTCCGGAAGTTCGCGCACGTTCACCTAATTCTCGTGGCAATGCTTTGACGAACGCTGGCGTCCCTGTTCGGGAATTATCGTGCGCCGTTCTGCCGAACAATGGTTCTATAACCTTCAGTTAAATAACCATTCATAGCTGTAAGTTGACATGCGTCGTCACACTACCGTGTCACTGTGAATAATCATTCGGAATGAACACAAAGGCATGCTTGTGCAGACCATCAAACACACCTTACGGGAGAGACCTTTGTCCAGCAATGGACTGATGATGATTATGATACATCACCTTTTCTATATAACTGTTTCCTACCCAAAGGTTGTATGGAAGAATTTAATTATGGCGATATACTTAACCGCCTAAATTTAACAGCAATTGTACACTTTACCTAGTTCTAAGTAAATTTTTTGGTGTGCAATAAAAAGTGTCTCCAATTGTTCATCACTTTGCTCGATCCTGGGCTTCTTGTTTGCAGCACTTGCCAGCCATCTTGCGCAAACCATCACTAATTAACTATAATATGGTATCCTTTAATCGTAAGAAACATCTTACAGACCAACATGGATATGAGAAATGACTGTAAATAGAACATAATCGTCTGTTCTCATTACCTTTGCTCCCTTTATATTTTCATCAGACAAAAGCCGAAGTCAAAGAAATTAATGTAACTTAAAATGCCGAACGGAATTCGAAGATCACGACACAAAATTAGATTCCGCCTACGTCGGCCGATTGTTTCAAACTGGGATTTGTCGAATAAAAATAATTGAATCGAAGTTTGGACAAAGTTTTGCACAATCTGTTCTTAGTTTGTTCGGATCTTTTGTAAGAACGAGGAGCTTTTAGTATCTGGACGTTAGATTAGCAATGTCAAAGTGTTACGACTTAATTAATTTCGTCCAGGTGGCAAAATTATCGGGAGACATCTAAATATGTATAACTCAAAGCTGACTGACGATATAGTGATCTATCAACGCACAGCCCAGACCATTGGACGGATCGGGCTGAAATTCGGCATGCAGGTAGATGTTATGACGCATCCGCTTAGAAAGGATTTTAATCAACTTTACCTACGAAATTGGGGGTGAAACGCGGACAAAATCGCGGGCACAGCTAGTCACGTATATGGGCCTAAAGTGAGTAGCATAATATGTAGTTGCATTTGCTCTTGTGTTTGTCCGAGTGGTTTCCGAATTTCGAACAGAATCACCCCATCTCATCCTGAGGGTATCGTGGCAGACTAAGGGAATATCAGCGACGCGCCTGCAAAGCGTGGTGACTATGGCTTATTCTCACAAATGATAATTCCCATTGGGGGAAGCCTATTTCCAGCAGTGGACGTCTGCAGACTGATGATTAAACTCTTGTGTTAACAATAGGCAGTGTTTGCACCTCATATGTAATCGGCCGTAATGCATGGTAATCTAGCTTAAGTCTACCTTAAATGGTCGCTAAACGAAAGATTGAGAACCTCAGTCTACAAAGGCCTCGCCCACATTCCCTTACTTAAGTCATAAAACGTAATTAATACAGTTTCCAGATAATAACATTGTACCCCTAATTGTGGGCCGTAACGGATATTAATAAAGATATTATCGGGGCATAGCTTGTTATTGCTAAGTAACTACTTACTGCCTACTTAGATCATCATGTTTAATGGAGAAGGCTCACATTTTTCTGTACGCTGCCGGCAAATATTACTAATTACGTGGCGAATCGTCATGCGCAAGAGTTCATAACACATCTCGTATTTGCTCCTCTTCAGTGGACCAAAATCCCTGCAGTTTGTGATAATCTGAAAGGACGTTCAAAGTTTGCTCCTGCGCCTCTTTTTCCCCTCAAACTATCGTCCGATGTCCAATTGGACTATAAAAGGAAAGTCAACTGTTACTAAGGAGAACTGATACTAAAATTTATAGTCATCATCATCGTCAGCCTATATCAGTCCACTGCTGGACATAATCTCCAAATGTTCGCCACTTTGATCCATCCTGGGCTTCTCGCATCCAGCACTTGGCAGTCGTCCTGCGCAAATAGTTACTCCATCTGGCCTGAGGGTGTCCTACACTGCGTCTAAATTTATAGTGACAAACACAGAAGTGCTCACGCTATAAATACTAATTGACTGGCCTGGTTGATTTTGCAGTGATCCCTATCTTCTGAGCCTAGGGTCGGTTTGGTCCCCACATGGGGCAAGCACGAAAATTGGTGTGTGTTATATGGGACATGTGGCGCGATTTAAAGGAGGCCTACGTTCAGCAGTGGACGGACCAACGCTGTTCATTGATATGGGACACAAAAGTGCTCAACATACTTAAATGTATTTTGTGATCGGAGTAGTGTATATGATGTTGTCTGATATTCTTCTCTATTAAATAGTACTTGTGGGTAAAATTCGGTCAGCGGATTATTATTATTTTCTATAGCTTTAGTGTGTCTACCGGTATCTACCTAATCAAATAGGTCATCTAAGACCATCAAGTGAGAATAAATTTTATTACTACTAACACTGGATTGAAAACACTAAACAGTTGCTCATTAAATTGGCATGTTTATCCATTATCTGCTGTAACGGTCGGTCCCGATAGGGTTAGTCTTTTAGATATCACCTGGCTTTTCCTGCGGGCGGCAGTATTTACTATCAAAACCTTTTTAAAGCTTATTTTATGAAGATCGCAGTCTTTTTGGAGATCTACTAAATACCAATGCTTTGTTAGGATGCAGCCCTAATGTAAATGACCATTTGTCTGCAGCTGTATCTGTGTGATTTTTCTTTCGATTTTTATATTGAAAATGAATTTTTTAAGTTGAAATTGCATGAAAACTGAAACATAACACCCTTTTTTAAATATGTTCAAGATAACATTTATATGGCGACGGAATCACGAAAGTAGAAACGAAGTAGTTCTTGTTTTTTTTTTATAGTGGAATTACGATGTGCAAGCCCGCGGTAACCACTGCCAATGGCGGGTGCATTTTACATACATCGACGGATCCTGAAACTTGACCGAAATAATTTTTCGAGTGTTTCACCGAACGTATAGTGGTCACTGGCCAGACTTGTCGTGAAAGCTGACATCTCAATAAGACCTGCTCATTACGAACAAACATACAACCAACCCTTCTCCTTTGTAGTATAAGTATAGATGCAAATGTAGGCTTCCACATAAACTTTTCTCTACGCAAGGACATCGCGACCAGGCATAAAACCGTTTAGATCGCAAAAGCTTGTTGGTACCCACTTTTATGGGCACTTTGAGTAAAGTGTGCGTTTAATGTCGTTTCGTGGTGCGTTCGGAATCGTCGAGTTGACTCGAACGGGAAATTAATGGGATAATGAATGGGGCATTCCTGTAAAGTTTTATACTTGGATCTGTAATCGTGTTATAGACCACAAAAGAAGGACTTCTGAAGAGGTCAGGCCATAAAACTACAACTAGTTATTCCGCGGCCACACATTGGATTCAACTTTGCGTTCAATCACTGTCCAATGCCCAATACTAACTCGCTCAATGTCTTCATTGTGTCAAAGTACTTTGTGTCAAAGTACCGATGCATACATTGATACATTGGGCGCAAAACGTTACGTTGGCAAATATCTCCAATGTGTGGCCGCGGCTTTAGAATCATCCGAAATGAGGTGATCAGACAGAGAACCAGTCATCGAAATAATTCATCATTATCATCAGCCTGTAAACATTCCCTGCGGGACATAGACCTCCCTCTAAGAATTATTGTCACTCGAGTGTCAAATTCCCTTATTCGTCGTTTACGACATCCATGGGGAGAGATGGGCTGGTCATATTCTAAATAGGAAACGCACACCCTGGACCCTCGGATTAGTAAGTTGGAATGATAATGGGTGGGCCATATCGGCCACATAACGTTGGGATGAACGAGTTCTTCTCAGCACACGTAGTGTTGGACGTCCTTCAGGTGGAGTGACTATAGGAGTGCCGGCCCGCATATCATCGGAAGCAGTCAGAGTCTTACATTTGCTGACTACGGGCGATACAAAGCAATTAAGTGGGTATGCCGCCCGGGCGCCCTTTTCTGGGAAGAGTGAGTTTCACATAACATGCCGACTCCCCCAAGAGATATAGCTTGACTATGCCTAATGTATTCCTTTCTAGAAAAACAAAAGGTGTCGATTTACGTAAGAAATACTTACTGTGAAACCTCGTTTTGACATTTATTATCTCGAAAGTGACGTCGCGCGAGAGTTTAGAGCAGTTCAGAGCGTTGTAAACGCCTGTAACAAGGCTCGTTTTATTGTTACGAACACGATAAAAGCCTGTACGAGGCGGAATGGCGTAGCGCTCACGTTGAACATGATGTTTATGAACATTGAACAATATTGTTAAGATAGGAAGCATGTGAAAAGAGTAAGCTCGCTAATGTGCGATTTCCACCGATCTGTTTCATGTTGTGATAAAGGAAATTCAGGCTTCTGTACAATATTTAAGTTACATATTTGCGTGCAATGATCGCAATTATGTATCAAGAATAGAACAGTTTTGTGCGTGAACTAAGGACTATCTTGATGGGAGCTGAGAAAAGGAGCCCAGTTCGTTGTGGCAATGGAGAGGCATCTGAGGTGTTCTGTCAGTTGCCACCGTTATGCTGACCCATGAGATGCTTCTTCACACTACGCTTAAATGATCCCGTTATGGAAGGAATACATGCGCAGGCAACAAATTCCACTTATAATGATGCGATAAAGATAATAATAAAATTGCTGAACTCAACCCAACATGATCTTATCTCATCACCAGCCTATTGCAGTCCACTGCTGGACATAGGCCTCTCCAGTTGTTCGCCACTCACGGCAAACATCTGGAGGTTATGCCCATAATCGCCACGCTGGGCAGGCGGGTTGGCGATCCTATCTATTTTTTATATAAGTGAATGGGTAGCGCTTGACTCCAACTAGCCTGATGTTAAGCGATGTTGGAGCCTAAGATGGAGTGAGCTTACCCAGCAAAAAGCGATTTTTTTTTAATTTATTGAATGCAAAGGTGTGTACCTTACAATAAATATATGCCAAACTGCTGAGCAGTTTGTCGGCAGCAGTTCTCACTTCTGTTACATAAATAACCTACTTATGCTTTTAGCTACGCTATTTAAATTAGTTAAGAAAAAAAACATTTTTTTTTTATGTACGCATGCATTTATCTAGATAACTGGGCACACAGCCGCGAGCATTGGTTTCTATTTATTAACTAGAATAATTCAATAAGTCAATCGACACATTTATTAAATGTATCGTTTGACTCACTGAATCATTCTTTTGGGCAGAACGTTCCACTCACATGTGGTCTGGATGAGATTACTCGTTCCTCTTGCGTTGAAAATCTGAAGATTATTATTCTTCGGGGAACATGGACTCCGGTAAAGAGTTCCACAGTTTAGCACTATGAATTTTAGCGAGTCTTTGGAACTTGCACCATAAATCAGTGTCACCTCGCCGTGCCATCCTGCCAAAAAAGCCTAGTTTTGATCCCTGTTAGGCGGACATTTAGTTCGTCCTCGATAGTCAGAATATTAGAGGAACTAGATCGAAAACTTAATTAACGCATACAATGAAGGGATCCGATCAGCTCGCTAACTAACTGAACGCCAACGTCCAACCAACCTAATAGATTCGGCACAATGGTCCATCGCTGCCGCAAGTCTGTACCTGCAGATAGGTAATTAAGCGGCATGTTAATACGTTGTCGCCTACAGCGATGGCTTGTGAGTTGGTTTATATTGCCTATAATATGGTCCGTGTGTTTCCCGGACTTAGAATAGGACAATCTAATATCATCCCGTAGCTGTCGTAAAAGACATCTCAGGGAATGCCGCAGAACCGATAACCGTTGTGGTAAACGAGTTCTGGAGTGGAGACCGCGTCTCAGCAAATGTGGTGTAGGATGCCAGGCCAGGTGGAGTGACGATTTGCGCAGGACTGCTGGCAAGTCCTAGATGCGAGAAGTCCGGGATCGAACAAGGTGGCGAACATTGGGAGAAGTCTATGTCCAGCAGTGATACAGGCTGATGATGAAGGGAATATCAATAAACGGGCAGCAGCGTTTACCTGGGTACTAGTAAAAAAGGACCCTAGAGACCTAGAAGCCTATGTCCAGCTCCGATGATGATGATAAAAATTCGGTAGGTAATTACGTTTTTTTTTATCAATGTGGCTGTCATCAATAGCTGACGCTTATCAATTGCATGATCTCGTACGTTATTATCATCATCATAGGCCTATCCAGTTGTTCGCCACCTTATCCAAACACATGGAGGATTTACCCCTAATCGACACGCTGAGCAGATGGGAAGGCGATCGCACAGCGTAGCTCTTTGCTCCGGTGACGCTATCTTCATCTTGTAGGTACGTCACATCACATAAAATACATTCGGTACCTGTATAACATATTTTATTTAGTGATTGACAATTGATATTCAATAGCAATCAATCGGTAGATTCCCGACGATAAATCACTCAGTTTAATGCGTGTTAACCCGCCACGGCCCGTCAAAGGTCGCTAACAAGACCATTACAGGCTCCAAACTAGCTGATCGCGATCACTCCTCACTCTGACGGCAATTTGAGGGAGTGACTCTGCACTTTGACTGTGTGTGGATTAGGTTAATTGGGTGGGAAATTGTAACGACGGTTTAATGCAGTGTTTTGGTAAGAAATGAACTGTGTTGTATGGAGTCAAGATACGGAATACGGAATCATTGGTTATAATAACAGTTTTGGCTGTTTGATTAGTGTCATGTAAAATTGATGGACTGATAGTGTAATAAACGTTTAATTTTAGCGGTGAAGATTCAAAGAAAGAAAGATATTCTTTACTGCACATGTTGATTTCGACAGATTAATCAGTGTGGGTTCTGGACTTAGCGTAGGACCACTCTATCTCACCCCGAAGGTGTTATAGAAGACGACTAAGGGAAGAAAACGGGTACCAGATACCCTACTGCGGTCACCAACCCGCCTGCCAAGAGTGGTAGCTAATGCAAAGCCCCATAAGACAATTGTCATTGGGGGCCTATGTCCAGCAGTGGATGTTTGCAGGCAGATGATGATAGATATGTAATTAATAAATAATAAATAAAACAAGACATGCCACGCTGGACCACACAGCGCCACCTAGCCCCAAACTAAGCCGAAGCTTGTACTATGGGTACTAGACAACTGATAAACTTACTTAGATACATTTTTTTTGTAAATAAATACATATTATACATAGTAAACACCCAGACCAATACACAAATATGTTCATGAACACAAATGTTTGTACTGTGCAGGAATCGCCCCTGGGCCAGAAGGCAGAGGTCACTACCAAATGAGCCATCGAGCCAGTCATTAAATAAATTCATTAAATTTCATCAATCATTTCACTAGTCATTAAATTTCATTAAATAAATGATGCTCTAACTTCTCATATTTATTTATGAGGCCAATAGACCAAAAAGGCAATCTAATACACAATTACGTAGCTCACATAATGAAGTAAAGATTTTTAGAAAGTTTATCTTACTAAAAGTACCTTAATATCAAAATACAGTTATTAATACCCCAAAATGCTGTTGAAATAACATACAATTGCCTCAAATTATTAGTTGCTATAACTTATATAAACCATGAGTTAGCTTAATAATAGGATCGATGTGTTCACTTAGTTTAATAGTTACTTACGCCGAACTGTTAAAAGTCGAAGTATGCTAGTTACAAAGTTAATAAACGCCATACCTTGCTAAGTTACGCCTAGTTTCAGCTTGAATGTCAGAAGTGTCGTTAAAATGAGACTTTGTGTGCTTTCACCCTCCGTATTCCGTGAAATATTACTGTGTACTTAGTATATTTTTTGTCGTCAAAAGCAAGGTTTGGTTCTGTAGTAATGAACGTCTCTGACACAGTGGTCGTGGGTTGAATCCCCGCACAACGCAATTATTTTTGTACACGAACATGTCCACATGTAAGGTTTATTATTTGTTTAGTATCCATAGTAAGTACAAGTTTCGGCTTAGTTTAGAACTAGATCGTGCTGTGTGGCCCAGCGTAGCATGTTTTGGGTTGTCTATTAATGAAGATAGAAGGCAAGCATCATGTGGGCGATTGATTTACTTATTTAATGAAGATTACATAATGTGAATGATTGCTTTAATTAAATCGTGGCAAATGCGACCGACCCAGGTTCGGGTCTCAGTCGGTTCAATTTGGGAAACAGTTTGTTTTTTATACTTGCTTACTTAGATACTTTATTTTGTAAATAACACGACATGAACATGCATACAAATGTTTTTATTGTGCGGAAATCTATCCCGGTACCACTGTTTCACAGGCAGCGTTTACTGCCACTGAACCAAACTCGCCGTGAAATTGCTATTCTATAATCAATTATATTCCTTACTGAACCATCCAATCCCTGTTTCACAGGGTTCCCCGACAATAACTGTAGCCATTAGACCCATCCGCTGATTTCCCTCCGGTCCCGTACCTATACTCCTCTACGTTGTAATCGGGAGGTTTTTAATTCCACTCCGCACATCATAGCCTTAGAAGTATGCAACGTTACCCCTGGGAATATGATCGGTTTTTTTATAGTAGCTCGACATTATGGCTTCCATACGCCTGATGGAAAGCGAAAGAGAAGCCCAAGTCGCTGTGACAATGGGCAAGTAACTTGTTAGTTACCTGTCAGTTGCCACCGCTATACCGGACCAACCCCAACCCCCCACGAGCTCCAGAAACCCTACTCACCGGTAGAAACACGACCCACAGGTCATTTGGCTGCGGTATTCTGTAGGGTGGAGGTCCTTCCCTGGACGGGCGGCTCAATTGGATGCCCTACGTCTCTTAAATAAACTTAGTACACCAATTCCTGGGTTCTTTAGGCGGGGCGTGAAACGGCATCTCAGTGGGCCTTCAGGGTAAGGGCGACAGGCGCGGTGGGTATGCCCTATTGTGCCTGTCGACCTAACATTTGGACCTCACGGCCGCTTACCATCAGGTGGAGTGAGATCATCCTGAATGCTCTTTTTTATAAAAAAAAATAAAAAATTCTACCATACGAAACCCTCCAAATTCGCGCATTCCGAATTTTAATCACCCTGCATTTTTCTTCTTTTAGAAAACTGCAATAGTAGATATTGCACTGTAATATTACTATTAGACGAGAGTGCAGCACAATAGGCCTCGCTCCGACCGTTGCTGACGAGAAATAACCTACGGAGCTTTTGTGACGGCAGCCATTTTGAGTTTGGTGACGTCACTAAATAATGTCTAGATAGAACGGCGATTACGTATTGTGTTCAGCGAGACACTCTTTCAAGCGTTCGAAATTAGAAAGCTTGAAACACAATAGGCTATTATGGCTAAAAATTGTAATTAGTCCGTCTTTTAGCTTATTCAAAAATAAAAGACACGTATTTTTTCTTTTTTCATTCAAATAAACAATAGCAAAGATACAAGGCATTAAAAGTTAGGAGTGGGAGTCTTTGACGTCGTTCGCTCCCGTAAAAATGCCTCACCGAGAGTTAGGCCTAAAAAGCGCCAACAATGCGAAGGTTTGATTTCGATTCCCGGTCGGGTTATTTTAAGAAATGAAGCAGGTGGTTGGTGTAAATGTCTGATGCCAAATTATTTATTATAGTAAATGAATTTATAAAATACATGAGCTTTTTGTCGGTTTCTTCTCGGTTAAATATTTTCTTTCCGACCCAGAGGTAAGTAGTATGACGATTTGTATGAGTTTTTTTTAAATCCTATACGAATAAACATTTTTTTGCTTTTACCTTGAATCAGCCGTATTGTGCGTGCACTCTAATTTTAGTTTTAGTACACAATTAAGCCACGTGTTTAGCGTAAACAAGGTTCACATCAACAACCGTTCTACCCTTGATACATATTCTCAGTGGACGTCTCTGCCGTACAAACAACCAGGCTTTTATGTATTATTACTATAATCCCGCCATTGAATTCAAATGAACGAGCATTCGATTTGATTAATCAATCAAAATTTAATTGAAACATTTCTCGAAATAATCGCGAGCGTTTAAGCTAGGGATCCAATTACTGCTGCTTTTGTGGATGCGTGGAGTAGAGACAAAAGGTGAATTACTTTGAAGGTGTATAGACTGAACGAATTTTTCAAATCCGTCATGTTGTTTCGGAACCTGATCAATGCAACCAACAAACAATCAAATCATTCCTCTTTATAATATTACTATAGATTTATAATAGCTATCCTACCCTTTATCATCTTCTATCTATACTTATAATAAATCTATAGAGAGGTCAATTATTATTCTGTACATCTATATATATATATAAAAGGAGAAACTGACTGACTGACTGACTGACTGACTGACTGACTGACATATCAACGCACAGCCCAAACGGCTAAACGTAGGCTCTTGAAATTTGGAAGGGACGTAGCTTAGGTACCGTAGGGGTGCACTAAGAAAGGAATTCCCGAAATTCCCACGGGAACGGGAATTAGCGGGAAAATCCTTTTGTATGAAAAATCTAAACCGCTTAAGTTAGACGCTTGAAATTTGGCATGCAGGTACCTTAGTAAATATAAAGTTTAGTTATGGCTGTATTTTGAGAAATTCCCACGGGAACGGGAGTTAGCGGGAAAAAACTTTTGTATGTATAATTTAAACACGCGGACGAAGTCGCGGGCAAAAGCTAGTTAAATATATTTTCAAAATAACTCTCAGGTGCGGTTTTCACCAATGTATTGCATGCTAGAAGCCTAACTTAAAATTTAGGCATCATTTTGTGGAAGTCCGTTATTTTTGAAACCTGATATCCATGCGTACGACACCGATGGCACAGCTAAGCCGAGAATAGTAAATAAAACTTTCCAGACATGCCAATCTAGACAGATTTGTTTAGTAATCAATGCGAAACCAAACTGTAATCCATGGAACGAATAGGGCCGGTCTTCAGTATTAGAAGGTGTCATGTAACAGTATTAATGTTACACCAATTTCTATTGCCCACAGAACGACTCTGACGATGACCAGTGCGCTCTCAGCGACAAGTGGCAGTACGAGAGGAAGTCGCGGCGCTGGTCCCGGGTCGTGGAGATCACGCCGCAGGCGCAGAGAAGGCTGCAAGTGAGTATATTAAGCCGAAATGCCGAAATCATCTTCTACCTCCCAAGCCCACCATCATCATCAGCCTACTGCAGTCCACTGCTGGACATAGGCCTCTCCAGTTGTTTGCCACTTAGGGCAAACATCTGGAGGATATACCCGTAATCGCCACGCTGGGCAGGCGGGTTGGCGGTCGCAGGGCGTAGCTTCTCGCTCCGGTGACGCTGCTGCCCGTCATCGGTCTGTGGTATTTAGCTACGCCTTCAATTGTGATGGTTATACCGCCACCATTCGGTTGCCAGCGCCTCGTTTGTTATTCAGCAGGATGCACCACGTGCAGGTGAGGTTGGCTTGGAGCGAAAAGATGATGGGTCGCTCCCTTACATCACTGTGGTGCATCCGAATAACAAACGAGGCGCTGGCAACCGACTGGTGGTGGTATAACCATCACAATTGAAAGCGTAGCTAAATACCACAGACCGGTGACGGGCAGCAGCGTCACCGGAGCGAGAAGCTACGACCTGCGATCGCCAACCCGCCAACCCAGCATGGCGATTATGGGTATATCCTGCAGATATTTGCCCTGAGTGACGATCGGCTGGAGCGGCCTGTGTTCAGCAGCGGACTGCAATGAGCTGATGATGATGATGATCATGGGCAATAGCCATTTAAACCCCCACCGAAGGGCTTGAGCCAAACCTTTATTCTTTGGCAAGAATGCCTTAGGCACCTTCACCTGTAGATGTATGGGAATCCCACCTCCCAGAACGGAATGTCACCAATGGGCAGCAACTTGCAGCGACTTAGTAGCGCCACAGCCACATCCCTGCTTGAATGGAATGCCCCCTTTTATAAACATTCTTGAAGGCAATTAATTATGTATTTGACTTTGAATTTGACTTCGGCTTTTTTTTTACATCAGGCGAGAGAAGACCACCACCGGTATACTACTATAACACAAATAATCCTTTTTCCCCACAGGTAATAGCAGCGCGGGCGTTGGCGGAGCGAGAGGCAAGAGAGGCGAGAGGAGAGTTAGAGGACGATGAGGATGAGACCCTCCCCACTATCAGGGTGGGGCTGGTCGACGCGGAGGGGCACTACACAGACGTTGAGCCAGACTTGTAAGTAATAAGGTTTAATATATTCGTGTTGCACATCATAAGACATCAAATGAATATATTCTTATTGTTTTGGCTCCATACGTGATGACTGGAAGGATACAGTGGTGAAACACTCTGACCTTTAAGGACATGCTACGCTTGGCTGGACAGCGCCATCTAGTCTCAAACTAAGCCGAAACTTGTAATACGGTGACTAGACATCCTACTAATAAAACTTTCTTAGATACCTTTTTTTGTAAATATATGTTCCGGGCAATCTACATCCACTCTAGGTCAGCCATATTTCTTAAGTCATTGTCCCACCGGGTTGGAAGGCGTCCTACACTTAGTTTACCAAAACAAGGTGTTCATTCCAACACGGAGGGTGTTACACAATTGTTCATCGGAGCGCTTGGAGACATGACCTATCATTTTTACTTTAATATGCAAATTCGTCTGATGTCTAGGTACATAAACGTTATTATTTTAAGGAGGCCTATGTCCAGCAGTGGACTGATGTGGGCTGATGATGATGATGATCCCAAATAATTATACTTATGACCTACATGCTAATTATAGACTTTGGGAAAATTACCCTTTCTAAATAAACCCGTAACCTTTGTCTAAACAGACACCACGTCTACCATATAACCTATTTTTCCCTTAATACCCAAACTTTCTACGAAACTGTATTTGACATTCCATTAAAGTGGAACTGTGAGTTTCGTTCCAAATGATATTTGGAACAAAATACGCTGGAACATTTCCACAATGGAACGTATCTAACATTTGTTGATGTGAATGTAAATACATGTTCATTTGCTTTTAAATTTTAAACGTATTTGATAAACGAAGCGTGAATCTCACTTGCTTACCCGTTGCTTAAGCAACTCAGCCTCTCCATTAGGTGAAAAGGAATGTCAAAGTAACTTATTTTTGGCGAAGACAGGCTACATAAGCATTCCATGCTCCTAATTAACAGCTAAGAGTTTTTTTTTTTATAGTAGCTCGACATAATGGCTTCCCCATGCCTGATGGAAAGCGAAAGAGAATCCCAAGTAGCTGTGACAAGACGGCCAAATTAAAGTTATCTCTGCAGCCGAAATTGGTCGGATAACATTATTACCAATGCTTAGGGCATCTCCGTAAGATATTAAAACTCAAATACTCTTGTTTTTTCGTCGAGAATGCCTTTATGCATACACCAGGGAACTGGGTACGGGACACCTGGGTTATGTGGGGCTGTCTAGTGGGGAACACCCACTAAACCCGACTATGGTCCGCTATGAGCTATCATTGGTGTCTCTCTCTCTCTCTTGCCAGAGATGAAGATTTCAAGCAATATGGTCACCCATCACAGCTCGTCTCCGCTCTGCTTCAATGCGCCTTAGTGGAACTTGGAACTTGTACTCGTAATTGTATTGCAGTTGAAATCTACATCTCTAGAGATAGAGATATGTTTCATCATAAGCCTACCGCAGTCCATTGCTGGACATGGCCTCTTCAGTTGTTCGCCACTAAGGGCAAACATCTGGAGGATATACCCATAATCGCCACGCTGGGCAGGCGGGTTCGCGATCGCAGGGCGTAGCTTCTCGCTCCGATGACGCTGCTACCCGTCATCGATCTGTGGTATTTAGCTACGCCTTCAATTGTGATGGTTATACCATCACCAGTCGTTTGCTAGCGCCTCGTTTGTTATTCGGCAGGATGCACCACGGGCAGGTGAGGTTGGTTTGGAACAAAAAGATGATAGAGCACTCTCTTACATCCCTGATATGTTTCAAGTCATGTTATTCGTGATTCGTGGCACAGCTCGTTTCCGCTCCGCCTCAATGAAACCGCAGCCTTATCGGCCACCATTAAACCATTACCATTTCACTCGAGCTGCCAACTCGAATCGTCACAACATTCAAGCCGATATCTCCACAAATGACAATGTCTTCCTATTTGTTATTTCAAAGTGACGTTATCGCTTACCGATTAACTAAGTCCATTAAGTTAAAAAGCTTAACGTTTACATATTCGTTAAGTGTTTACAAGCAACGATGACATTACGTATGTCTTTAGAGACGTCAAAAGACTTCTTTCTTTTTAGTGTTCATTGAGGTACGAGACCAGGGTATGTTGAGCTCTTGTTAGTAGGATAGTTAAAGAAGGGCCTATTTAAAAATCTGATTGGAGCGATCAAGGTATTTTGGTTGGATGTTACACAGCTGTACTAATAGATAAGCGATACGATTCTCCAAACGTTTCACGAGTAATAATTGTAGTCTATTCTATAAGAGATGTTTATTTCCACCATGCGTCTAACAAGAAGGATAATTAAATGTATAAATAACAGGATTTATCCAACCTGGTATGTAAGGGGCCTATCATCTTTTCGCTCCAAGCCAACGTCACCTGCCCACGGTGCATCCTGCCGAATAACAAATGAGGCGCTAGCAACCGACTTGTGGCGGTATAACCATCACAATTGAAGGCGTAGCAAAGTAGCACAGGCCGGGCGGGAAGCTATGCCCTGTGATCGCCAACCCGCCTTGATTATGGGTATATACTTTAGATGTTTTCCCTAAGCGGCAAACATCTGGAGAGACCTAGGTCCAGCAGAGGACTACAATAAGCTGATGATAATGATAATGAATAAAAGAGAAAATACTTTTTTCCCTTCGCATAGCTTCCTATACATTACGCACCTTAAAGTTTAAGCTATAGAAAAGGCGGAATAAAGACAAGTCTCCTTATCAGCCATCCGATCAGCGCTTTACGCAATCAAAAGCCAATTAAGAAGTGTGATCCCTCACATACATACACCTCATTATCATACGCAATGATGAGGCCATTGTATAACCCTTATTAATTCCTTTGAATATTGATTGATGGGATGATGCCATTGAATTTTTAATTCAATGGGCGAATTGTAGGGCCGATGTAACAGATTAAGGTTTAAAAGTTTTAATTAACACGATGATAAACTGTTTGGGGAATGATTAATCTTGGTTCTGTGTGTTGGATTATGTTTGACGAATTCTCGGGGCTGGAGCCTACAGGCTAGTAAAATGGTGACTCATTTGTCAAGGATCGTAGGGTCGAATTCTACTTAGGCAAAATGCACGTGATGATAATATGGAGTTTTCTGTTACTAAATTGTCGTTAGGTGTGTGTTGTTTAATTTAAAATATAATAAACTAAGATAAAATTTTTTTTTATCTTTAGCTGTGATATAGAAATAGGAATTTATTTGCAAATCAGACACAAAAAATTTAGGTCTTTAGGTTATATAGTCACCTAGGTCTTTAGGTTATATAGACACCTAACCTAACCTAAGGGTTATGATGACCTATGGGCTATGATGACTATTATAAACCAAGCCATTTCATAAATCTTGTTTACAAAACAACAATGAACCCGGAAATTGAACCTTCGAGTCTTCCACTATATCATCGAAGTAGCCAATCAATTTAAAATGTATATAGTAATAAAATAATTTGATTCCGGATATCAGAGAATACCTATTGAAGGCTTATTACTTATATTTTCTGATACAAGGATGCACCACGAGCAATTTCCAGACTTTGAGTTTCTAGCAGGGAATAGTTCCCAATTGAAAGAAAGAAAGAAAAATCGTTTATTTAGTGCAAGACAATACATGCCAATTTGCAAATAAACGGAGTAACTTATAGGGAAAACGTAGGTAAAGGCTTATCTAACACAATAACGTACACTATAGTGGTTGGCTCGGTGGCTCAATTGGTAGTGACCTCTGCCTTCTGAGCCAAGGGTCGTGGGTTCGATCCCCACACAGTACAAATATTTGTATGCATGAACATGTCTGTTTGTATTGCTCTGGGTGTTTTCTATGTATATTAAGTATTTATTTACAAAAAAAATTATCTAAGTAAGTTTATCAGTTGTCTAGTACCCATAGTACAAGGTTCGGCTTAGTTTGGGGCTAGATGGCGCTGAGTGGCCCAGCGTGGTATGTCTTGGGTTATTTATTTATTTATAGAGCAATTGCGCTAGAAGCTTTTTGTTTTTTGGTATCCAGCGGTGGATGTTTACAAGCTAACGATGACGATGATTTTTGTTTATTTATTGCGCCATCGAGCCCGTCAATGACCCCATCACCACAAGCCCATTGTCACGACTGTTGCCAACGGTACGCACATTTCTTTATCCGTCGCAACCGATCGATTGAGCCATAACCAACAACTGTCAGACAAAGGGAGTGCGGAGGGCCTCAATGACTATAATCAAGCCATTTGTTCTACTTACCATTGGAGTACTTATCCCTTCACCTATCACGTTTCCATTTTGGATTGCTAAACCATAAGATATAATGATAGGCCATTAGGAGCCGGCCGGGGCTTCGCTGTTAGCGGGACGTGGCGTGACTTGTGCTTGTCACGTCTAACTGTATTTTACAATTCTTCTTCTTCTTATCGTGTCAATACATTATTTTACAATATTGAAATATTATAATTTTATAAACTATAGATTTAAAAAAAAAACACAAACCGTCAGTCTACCTTCAAAGTACTCTCCGAAGTCCCTCCACTCTTCGCGATACATCCAATATTTGCCAATTCTGGACCGATCCGTCAAGATATTCTCTCCACTTTTGATTGGGTGTTCCTCTATATTTTTCTAGGTAAGTTAGGTACCTACTTATATTATTTTACTTGTCACAAAAAACAAGACAAATGTGTTTATTGTGACAAGTAAAATAAATAAATAAAATAAAGTAAAAATTGTTTATTTCAGACAAGGTCCATAATGTTAGTAACAATTAATCTTCAAAACTATGTTAGTAGGCAAAATTTATTTTTGTGTCTTTGACGAGCTGAACAGTCCAGTGCTGCATAATAGCACTGTCCACGACCAGCCTCGCCGCGACCGTCTTCAAAATAAAAACAGGTTTACCGTATTGTTTATTAAATAATTCAATTGAGTAGCGAGTCGTGTACCCTATTTGCCATAGTCACCTACACCATACTCCGCTCTCAGTCAGACCGCATCTCCGCCGTATTGCGTCAAGCCCAGTAACCTACATAAAGGGCATTTAGTTTTTAGAGCGGAAAGCTCTAATGCAAGATTAATTATTGCCCGCAGACCTGCTATTAACGCAAAAACTAGTTGAGAGTGAAAAAATACAGACACTTGAAGTGAAAAACTGGCAAGTGTACTTCACACTACAAAAGGGAAAAGGGTTCAGTAGCACTTTGTAGTCTATAGCATGCTTACGGTTTACGTAGGAAATACTTCAGAGTGCAGCGAATGTCATATTTTAGCTGTTCGCATCAGGAAGGGATCGAGCAAATCGTTTTGTGCGTTTAGGTAGCTACAACTAGGGTGATCATAAACCCCGGCCCGGGCGTCGCCGGAGGATATACAACGCATCGTATACCCTCTGTGCCTCTTCTTCGAGTGGTGAGTGCGGGGGCGCGATCCACTCATAGGGGCGTAGCGGGGTGGTAGGTACAGCCACTCTATTGCTCCTCCTCTTATTGGAGTTGTGGGTAGGGTAGTATTCCCTCCCTGGACCAGAAGTGCCGGCCGCTTGTCATCTGCGGCTGGCCAGGGTGCATGTAGGGATGCGGCCGTATGCTTCGGCGCTACCCGTGTCCCTGCAATTTGCTGCCCACTGGCGACAGGGGGGTTTAATTAGTTTGCCCTCCCACTTCTGAGGTGGCATGAAGGTATCTACAAAATTCCCCATCAATAGATTAAAGGCGCAATTATTTTAACCGTTAACGGGTTCCTAAATAACTAGTTGAACTCTAATATAACGAAACAAACGCGTCGTTCCCACCGTTACTCTGATAAGGCGATGAGGTAAAGCCTCTCTTTAGCAATTAACGACGGTAATTAAAGGTCTTGTTTGATTTGCGCGCATTGGGAACGGAAAGTGGTGTAGGGTCGATTGGATGATAAAGTGTAATGAGATTGACGATAACGGAACTGGTTCAATGCTACAGTGTAGCTTTGTTGTATAAAATAAATAATAGATAGATATACTTTCTTTTTAAGAGTTCCGTAGGCAAAAACTCTGCTCATGTGTTTTCCGGATAGGACCACCTCATCTCATCCAGTGGGTGTCGTAGTAAACGACCAAGGGAATATCAGGAAACGGGGTCTACCTTTTTTGTATAATAATCAAGTACAAAATCCTTCGGGTGTTTGGATAAGACGGCGAACAACTGGAGAGGCCTATGTCCAGTAGTTGACTCAGATAGGTTGATGATGAATCAAGTACACATTCATCATCATCATCCCGGCTCTTCATTGGCCTGTCTTCAAAAGTAAGCCTTCACCAAATCTCTCCATCTCTGCTTATTTCTTGCCACTTTCAACCAATTCGGCCTAGCTGTTTTTTTTAATTTCATCGACCATTTTCATAGGGAGCGGCCTCTACCGCTACTCCATCCATTTCCTGACCAATTTGAACTGTTCTATTTTGATTTTCGTGTAGATACTGTAGGCAGCAAAGATAGGTCTTTGATGATCGGATATAATCATCTTTTCGGAGATGGGTGCGCATTGCTTAAGGAAAACTTTTTGTGACTAAATATTTTTCTCTGGTCCATTTGCTTATTATAACTATACTTGACGCAACCAAAACTACGAAAACAGAAACTATTGTACCGAAGTATATTCCGTCGTAGTTTTACGCTAGATAACATTAAAGTTTTGGTCTGAAGTTTGGGTAACACTAACTAGGTATAGTCGCAGTTGTTAGATAAGTTTTAATGAGCATTGTCTTCACATGTCTCCTCGCATTAGATAAGTTAGCAGATATGGAAGAAAGAATACTGCAGGATAGACAAAGACGAGCGTCAGAAGGTTCTCTTTAGGGTTTCGTACCGCATAAGGAAAGATAGGGATTACTTTTATGTCTGTCTGTCTATCAAGGCCCTTTCTGCCTTTCTCAGGAACGCGTGGAAGAATCAAACTAAAATTAATTTCAAATACTCGGATCTTAAGTCCCTTGGCACTGTGAAAAGAACCATTTTTTAAGGCTACGTAATCAAAAGATATAGCCTAACCTAAAGTATATGTAGCCTATATCTGTAAACCCTTACCGCCGGCTAAAAGCTGAAATCTTAATAAGTGCCCTAGATGCCCTCGGGAAGAATGGAGAATGTATTCTTTTGCAAAACGACACACAAGATTTGTACTCATTTTCTTTATGCGATAGTTGCTAACTAGTATGCCATTAAATACTATGTTTCTCCCTGATTTTACACTTCCACGCGCGTCCCGAATAAACAACATTATGTTTTAAAAGGCACTTATCCGCTAGATAGTTAATTTATTTGTTAGTTTTGGATGGTGCCCAGTTGCTAAGACATAAAATTAGTTAGGAGTTCAATGACTACGCGTTGCAGACATGTGTAAAATGGAACGTGTTAAGTAATTAACTAATTCAAAATATATGTAAAAATCCAGTGATTAATATTAAAAGGGTAGATATTATTAGCACTTTATCGATGTGTTTGTATCGGGATTTGAGATAAGGTGTTGTGAGTTATTATGAAACGTACATTGTCGATATATCTAAATCATATTTTTCTGTCTAATTTAAAATCTAAGAGTTTTGCTTCATTGTAAAACCGGTAGAAGCTGAAACTGTAATAAAATTAGAATTATTCGTATTGCTTATGTAATTTCTAATTGTGAGGAAACTTCATCATCATCATCATCAGCCTATTGCAGTCCACTGCTGGACATAGGCCTCTCCAGTTGTTCGCCACGTAGGGCAATCCTCTGGAGGATATACCCATAATCGCCACGCTGGGCAGGCGGGTAGGCGATCGCAGGGCGTAGCTTCTTGTTCCGGTGACGCTCCTGCCCGTCATCGACCCGTGATATTTAGTTACGCCTTCTATCGGGATGGATATACCACCAGTCGGTTTTCCAGAGCCTCGTTTGTTGTTCGGCAGGATGCACCACGGGCAGGTGAGGATGGCTTGGAGCAAAAAGGTGACCTGATCCGGGATGAGATCTTGGGACTCTTTGGTTCCCTTTAACACACCTAACCCTGTTAGTCCTCGTTACGAATCCCATATCGTTATGGCAACGTTTAAATGTTCACAGATTCCTATCGTCCTATCCATAGGCAAAGTTTTAAAGGTCGCACTATGAATATTCGAGTTTTTAGCATCTGCACCATAAAATGATAATAAATAGGAGCAGGAAGAAGTTAATTAAGAGAGGTAGGGCATAGCGAATATTCGCTCGAATTGTACCCCTATAGAATACCGCAGCCAAATGACTTCCGGATAGTGTTTCTGCCGGCGAGTAGGGTTTCCGGAGCTCATGGGGGATTACGGTTGAGCCGGCATAGCGGTGGCAACTCAACTGACCAGTTACTTGCCCGTTGTCACAGCGACTTGGGCTTTCGTTTTCCATCAGGCGTAGGGAAGCCGTTATGTTGAGCTACAATATAAAAAAAAATGCAACCACTAGAATCTTCTAGTGATTGAAATTCCAGTAACTTTGCGACGATGATCAAGACTTTTTTGTTGTTCATGCACACAAATAGTATGTCCTGCTCGGGTTCAACACCACTACCACTGTATCAGAGGCAGCATTCATTACCACCGAACTGGTCGTCAATTAGTATGACATAAGCAGCCTTAATGAGTTCATCGACCACGACACGTGCGCCCGGATGCACCTGTCGTTGCACATTTGTATGCGGCCCGAGATGCAGTTAACGCGTCCACGCCGGAATCACGGCTAACGACCGAATGCAATGTTGCTGTGGACTCTGTCTACTTTGTATTTGATTTGCAATGTAGACTTACTTAATGTAAGGGCGACTTATCATCTATTCGCTCCAAGCCTCGATCACCTGCCTGTGGTGCATCATGCCGAATAACAGACGAGGCTATGGCAGCCGACTGGTGGCGTTTAACCATCACGATTTTAAGCGTAGCAAAGTAACACAGGGCGATGACGAGCGTCACCGGAGTGAAGCTACACCTTGCGATCATCAACCCACCTTGTGTCTAGCGAAGCGATTATGGGTAAAGCCTCCAGAAGTTTGTGTATGTGGCGAACAACTGGAGAGGCCTATGTCCAGCAGTGGTCTGCGAAAGGCTGACGATGATGACTTTCTTAATATGCTATATCCCCTGGATTTGGCTGAGAGCGTTCACAGCACGTCGCCTTCCCGAGCGGTCTTGAGCTTTACGCTTCACTTCGATCTAGGTCATTCCTATCTCCTTAGCTTCTGCAGTGACATTTGCCGCCAAGGTTGCTTAGATTCCCTCAGGAGTGAGGCCCTTTTATATTGGATATCCGATTCATCCTCTGCTGGACATATCTTCCCCCAATGGCAATCATCATTTACTGCTGCCTGCCTGCTGCCTTAATTTACTGCTGTCTGTTATCCCTCTCATTCTATTACGTATATTGACTAATAGAAAACGTTACATGGCATTAGTCCAACAATTGTGTTATAAAGATTTAATAAACAAGTAAATCTATCCATCAGATAAAACAAAGAAACCCGAAGATATTTAACAAAGGAGAGAACTCTTCACAGACCGTTAATAACCTTTCGCTCGTAAAAGAAAGGGTACAACTCCAAGTTGTTTCCCGTGAAATCGAATGGAATAATTGTTGTTAATTAACTTGGGGAGCTATTTCAAACTTGCTGTTTAGCCGATTGGCCGGGCGGATAAAGGAAGAGAGGGGATTGCTCTTTGATAATGATATCTTAAGTTTATTCATCAAATAAAGGCCAATTCTTACGGATCGCCCCTTCTTTTTTCATTTTTTTTTTTCAATATTTTTCTTTGATTCTACTTACTTAATTTTCATTGTTTTTTAGATTTCTACTCCGATATGCGATCACAGTTCTATTATTTTTTGGCAGGCTCGGTGGCTCATTTGGTAGTGACCTCTGCCCTCTGAGCCAAGGGTCATGGGTTCGATTCCCGCACAGTACAAACATTTGTGTTCATGAACATGTCTGTTTGTATTGGTCTGGGTGTTTTCTATGTATAATATGTATTTATTTACAAAAAAAAATGTATCTAAGGAAGTTTATCAGTTGTCTAGTACCCATAGTACAAACTTCGGCTTAGTTTGGGGCTTGGTGGCGCTGTGTGGCCCAGCGTGGCATGTCTTGGGTTATTATTTTTCATAAAAAACATTTAAGCTAGAATTGAATGATTGAATTTTCCTTTAATTCCGCTATTTTTTTAACAGAAGGGCGCTGTGTGGCCCAGCGTGGCATGTCTTGGGTTATTATTTTTCATAAAAAACATTTAAGCTAGAATTGAATAATTGAATTTTCCTTTAATTCCGCTATATTTTTAACAGAAGGCAAATATATTCACTTAAAACATTCTCTTGTCAGTTGTCTCTGTGCCATATCCACTCGTAAGATGCTTCTCTCCGCCTCGTTTAAAGGATTCTACATGATAGGAGGGAGGAAACACATGTTCCAGTAAAGAGTAGGAATTATCGAACTTTATTACTACTGAGATGTTCTAAATTATCACTCTTTTGTTTCAGATTAACAGTACCAGGCCAGCAAATACAGTTACCAAGCGACAAAGAGGACGACGAGGAAACCGGAACCCGCTTCAGGAGGACCGGCTCCGAGCGGCTCCGGGACGGCGCCAAAGCACTCCTGAGAAGAGTAGAGTCCTTGAAGACCCGCAGAAGAAAACGCCAAAACAGAACAGAAGTCATAGTCTCCTCGCCGCATTTCCTCGACGTGCAAGCAGACAAATACCCAGACTTGAGCTATATAGACATGACGCCGACTACGCCTACAGCCTTCCCGTTCCCTGACTTCAATAACTCACCAGCCCACGCTCCTGCCATCAGAACTCAACCACCATCACCGATGACCATAATGCCTCCATCACCGATCGCCCCTTTAGAACAATCTTTCGTGCTAAACCCTCCTTTTGGAGATGACAGTTCGAGCTACGCCTCAGACGGAAGTATGGGATCTAGCAATAAGAGTTCAAAGTCCAAATTGGGAAGAGCGAAGAGGATATTTCATAGAGGGATCAAAAATGATGATTCAAGCGCGTTAAGCGATTCTGAATGTCAGCCGGCTAGTTGGAGGCATAATTATTATAAGGATCATAATACACATCATAATACAGAGGTTAGTGACATTATAGTATTTACCTTACTTGACAGTAGCCAATCTCTAAGGAAACTGACCATGAGTGCAGGAGATATACTCAGAAGTATCTGCGCTAACACAATGTGTAGTCTCTGGTCTTTCAATGTTATGTTATGGATCAATTTGAAACAACAGGAACGTTCATCATTCAATGGAGTTCTAATATTGACGCAGTTTAATATTTTGAACTTCAGTATTCTTCTTCTTGTAATGTTGAATTATGTGTGGTTTTTAGGTATACGTGGAACCGCCATCACCAGTAGAGCTCAAACCGGACCCAGAGGTCCTACGGGAGGTCCAGAAGTCGCCGGGACACACGGCGCACCGACGGCAGGCCATCAGAACCAGCTCTCTCAACTTGGGGAAGGATGGGCAAAAGTGAGTAGAGCCAAAGATTTGATTAGTTAAAACACTTACTTAACTTACTGCGCTGGCTCAACTACCCAAAGAGGATTTTGGTCTCCGACACGAGATTTCGCTACTCTGCTCTATCTTTACTCACCTGTCGCCAGTCTGGTCGTTGAAGATGACTGAGATCCTGGTGAATGATGAACATCATCATCATCATCAGCCTATCGTAGTCCACTGCTGGACAATCAAGTCTCTCCAGTTGGTCTCCACTTTTGGCAAACACCTGGAGACTATACCCATGATCGCAACCCTGGCAGGCGGGTTGGGGATCGGCCTGTGATATTTACCTACGCCTTCAATTGTGGTGTTAATACTGCCACCAGCCGGTTGCAAGAACAACGACAACTAAATTCAAAACTTTAGTGACCGTCTACAAAAACATTTGACTATGCTCTCCGGCCCGGGAAACCAGTGTCGCCTACTGAGTGTATTAAATAACCATCTAGACTAGAAACCCCTCGAAATACACACAAAATTGTATCCAAATTACTGTTGTTTAGGAAGAATTTAGTGACTAACACACATACTGAAGAATTTTGATTCACATTTATCGTGGCAAATCACGGTTGTGTTGTGACATCACTGCACCAGATTTAAAACCTCTATTGCTTTGACCCAGTGGACGACTGTGAAGAGAAACATCTTACATTTATTTTTACACAGCTTCCTACATCTTCGTATATCTTAATCCAATCAAAAATCTTGGCTTGCAGATGTTCCTTAACTTTTTAATAACACACAATGTAATTTGTGACTCCCTAAAGTAAATTCATCTAACGCTCCAGTGTCAGTGCCAATTACCTAAGTAGTTCCACTACCCCGAATTAAGTCATCAAGTACCCACACTTAGCCAGTTGCTAACTTTACGGTTAACATAAACTAATCTATTGGGAGTTAGTTCGGAATATGTAATTCAATTCCAGCTTAGCTAACTGTTAAAGTGGAAACTAATGTGTTGGACATATATTAGTTTGATATTAAACTAACTACCGATGAAGTTGCAAAATCCATTATGGGCACAGGACTAAAAGCTCGCTTAAAACAATTTATCGTGCAATAAAATAACATACAATGAATGTGTTAAGGAAATCACAATAAACAAGGATATCACAAATTCAGTATCATTACAAAACTTGCCCTGCTTATTCTCTAGGGTCGGCAATATATTTTCTTCTTACATTTATCCCTATCAGCCGTCATCATCTCTTACACTCCCCTTTCAGTTATATCATTCCACACGCAGTCCATTCATCTTTTCGGTCGGCCTCGCCCTCTCATTTAAGTAACACTGTTCGTTACAGTTTTGGTAATATATTTATATTTATTGACTTAAATATCACAATTTATTACAATGTATGTATTAGATATGTAATACCACACAAAGAATCACAAGCTTGCTCATAAAACAAAACATGATTTTCGAAAATGGCCACGTCCAAACCAATCCATTTAAAATACCACACTCACCTAGAACCACGAATACCCTTATTTGAAAGCGGCTCATTTGAAACTAATTGCACGGCTTCATTAGCCCCAAACGAGTGTTTCTCGATAATAATGAATGGTAATGTGCGCCAAATGTCTTATTCCTATGCTAATGTGTCTGTGCCGTTTTTGTATAAACTTAGTATTCTTGAAGCATTGACCTTGCTACAAGTAGATTGGAGGAAACATTTATGCAATAAAGTGAAGATACGTGAAGTGAATGATAGTAATGAGAATTCTGGTGACAGTGACCGAGTTGTAATAGGAACAAACAACTTAAGTTATTCAAAAGGCGACGTAAATAGGAAATACAATAGTGAACATGAGTGAACTTAACGGGTCTATAATGATGAAGGAAATTAAATAGTTCATGTAACTCGTGATACTTTGATTAAGAGTGCTTGATTTTGCTTGAACATTGAAAGGATTTTGATAAAGTGTTAAAAGTTCCGTTAAAACTTAACAAAGTTAAAAGTGAAAAAGCAAGTGGAAATAATTCAAATGTCAGTGACACTATTAACAGTGAATCTAGTGATCGAAAGTTTAGTGATAGTGATGAAACAAGATCTAAAGAAAGACACATGCGAATGCTTCAGTTTAGATATGTAGGTTATTAAGATATCGTATACCTATTTGTACGTGTGGTTTTCGGATTTAGAATAGGACCATCTCATCCCATGGGTGCCGTAAAAGACGACTAAGGGAATATCAGGAAACGGACAGCAGCGTTTACCTGGATACAAATAAAACCTACTGCAGTTGCCACCCCACCTGCCTTAAGTGGTGACTAAGGCAAATCCCCCCAAACGACAAATGTTTTTTTTTTATAGTAGCTCGACATAATGGCTTCCCTACGTCTGATGAAAAGCGAAAGAGAAACCCAAGTCGCTGTGACAGCGGGCTAGTAACTGGTCAGTTGTTACCTGTCAGTTGCCACTGCCATGCCGGCTCAACCCTAAACCCCTCACGAGCTCCGGAAATCCTACTCACCGGCAGATACACGACCGAAGTCATTTGGCTGCGGTATTCCATAGGGTGCAGGTCCTTCCCCGGACGGGCTCAATTTGAGTGAAGATTCGCTATGCTACCTACCTCTCTTAATTGTCTTGACGGAGGCATATGTCCAGCAGTGGACGCTTGCAGGCTGATGATTATGAATCTATATCTATGATTTGAATGTGAACTTGTTAGTAAGCGATTTCCTTAACAAAATATGGCATTCGTTCCAGATTTCGAGATCGGAGTCTCAAGAGGGACAAGTCGGCCTCAAGGAGCTCGGAGCTGGAAGGGAGCCCCAGCTCGAGGTCGCACGACGGGGACCAGGACGATGACGACGACAGCCTTGATATTAAGACTAAGAAGTAAGTCATAATAAGCTTATCCTCCGGGTCGTGTTTCTGAGTAGGGTTTCTGGAGCTTGTGGGGGGTTAGGGTTGGGCCGGCATGGCGCTAGCAATTGACAAGTAACTGACCAGTTACATGTCCGCTGTCACAGCGACTTGGCTTCTCTTTCGGTTCCCATCAGGCATAGGGAAGCCATTGTGTCGAGCTGCTATAAAAAAAAAGTTAAAATACGTCATCCCATTTTGCAACATATTATTCTAAAGTGAATGTGACAAACGTAACCCACGAGCTTCAGGCAAAGCGAGGCAAGGCGCGTTTGTAAGTAAAAATAAATATTTCCTCTATATTTGGTCCGTCTGCATTACCCAACATCCTATAAGCGTATATTTCCAATACAACCCACGATTTGTTACAGAAACAATATACAAAGATGGTATTCGTTCAGAACGAGCGCCCTAAATGGGGGTCCGAAAGCGAACAATACGCTGCAGCCCACCACGCCCAACCAGAAGGACCCCGAGGCTTACCGTAAGTACCAGCTATTTTGTCACCATCAGCCTATTGCAGTCCACTGCTGGACATAGGCCTCTCCAGTTGTTCGCCACTTAGGGCAAACGTCTAGTGATATACCCATAATCGCCATGCTGGGCAGGCGGGTTGGCGATCGCAAGGCGTAGCTTCTCGCTCCAGTGACGCTGCTGCCCGTCATCGGTCTGTGGTATTTAGCTACGCCTTCAATTGTGATGGTTATACCGCCACCAGTCGGTTGCCAGCGCCTCGTTTGTTATTCGGCAGGATGCACCACGGCAGGTGAGGTTGACTTGGAACGAAATGATGATATGCCGCTCCCTTACATCCCGTGTGTTTTGTATTACGTACCAAATGAAACATTTTCTATTCCAAATTTTTGACTAGTTCGATGGCTCATTTGGTAAGTGCCTCTGCCCTCTGAGCCAAGGGTCGTGGGTTTGATTCCCGCACATTACAAACATTTGTGTTCATGAACATGTCTGTCTAAGACCAATAAGTCTGGGTGTTTTCTACGTATAATATGTATTTATTTCCAAAAAAAATTGTATCGTCAGTAAGTTTATCAGTTGTCTAGTACCCATAGTACAAGCTTCGGCTTAGTTTGGGGCTAGGTGGCGCTCTGTGGCCCAGCGTGGCATGTCTTAGGTTATTAATTTATTTATTTATATTCTCCCAGTGTCCCGGCCCATGTCGTCGCTGTCGTGCGGGCAGCTGCACATCCTGCGCAAGCTGGCGCTGCTGCGGCTCACGGCCTGCATGGAGCGGTACTGCCCCTCGCACAAGTCCGGCTGGAACTGGGAGCTGCCCAAGCTCATCAGGAAGATCAAGACGCCCGATTACAAAGGTCCGGTTTTGTATTGAACATCAGAATTGTAGGGATTGAGTGCTATGAAGTGAGTCGATTTACTTGTGTTAAACTGATAGGATTTGAAGGATTTTGTTAGACAACATCACACACATCCGATTGAAATGAAAATACCTTTATTCACATAGACTTAAAATAAGTACTTATTAATCATCAAGTAAAACGTGAAAGATTATGCAACCGCCGTGTTCAGAAAGTGGATTCTACCGAGAAGAACTGGAAAAAAACTCAGCAATTACTCGTTTTCAATCGCTAATTGTATGTTCTATTACTTTATATTTTTATGTCAAAATTTGATTCCAAAGTAGCTTGAGCAATTGTCGAAGGCATCGCAAATATTACTTACGAACACCCAGATCTGGAACAGAAAATAATGTCCATCACACGAATGTTTGTCCCGGTCGGGATAAAAGTTGCCAGATCGTCAAAAAAGCCATACAGCCAGAGGTTTCAAGGAAGCAAGAGGCCAGATTGAGTAGACCAGAGTGTGTACCTGTCCCTAATCAGGCGAAAACGTCTAGAATACAGTCCGCCTGTCTTCTCGAGTCACATGAAACTTGTGACATGTCGTCATAAGAATACACAATACTACATTATCTGACTTTATATTACCTTATTAGCGTAGTGATTAGTGAGGTAGGAATGGACAGGCCACATCGCTCGCAGAACGAGTAATGAGTGCGAAAGGTTCTCGAGTGGGTACTCCTACCAAGAAAGAAGATAATATAGCAGAGGATGGCCCTTTTGCATACAGACCGCTTCAGACCGGTCCATGTGGAGATCATTGGGGGACACATACCTATGTCCAGCAGTCTAAGCGTCTTTAACCTGATGATGTAACCTGATGACGTAATCTTCGCTCGAATTGAGCCGCCCGTCCGGGGAAGGACCTATAGAATACCGCAGCCAAATGACCTCTGGGTCGTGTTTCTGTCGGTGAGTAGGGTTTTTCGGAGCTCATGGGGGAGTTAAGGTTGGGCCGGCATGGCGGTGGTAACTGACAGGTAACTGACCAGTTACTTGCCAGTTGTAACAGCGGCTTGGGCTTCTCTTTCGCTTTCCATCAGGCGTAGGGAAGCCATTATGTCGAGCCACTATAAAAAAAAATGTAAAAAAATTTAGCTTAGAAATGATCTATTCTATTTTCAGATAAGACAGTCTTCGGAGTTCCCTTGACAGTGTCACTGCAGAGGACAGGCCACTCGTTACCAAAGCCGATACAATCAGCGCTCAGTTGGCTGAAGAAAAATGCTCTAGATCAGGTATAACTTGCTTTAACATAACCATCTTGCGACATACACGATAGTGGTACGCACCAATTGGTTTAGTTCCTCGTTCCTGCCTCGTGCCATTAACTCATGGAATGCCCTTCCAGTTCATGTGTTTCCTTTCTTCTCACAATCCTGGTTTCTTTAGGTGGGACTGTACGCTTTATGAGTAACTTTAAGAAGTTACTCCAGTTCATTGCTTCCGTTGATAATGCATTAAGAAAGATTAGTTGAACCATGCCAAAAGAGAACAAATAAACATCTGGTGTAATTATTGATTCATTAAAAATCCATTACAGTTAAATCGTAGTGGGAAAAAATTATTCAAAACACGAACATTAAGTAATCGATGTTACTATAATTAAGAAACCGGTTAAAGAACTTCTAGTGATTGCAGTGTCAAATTTGGCTTGCATTATTTGGTCATGAGTCGGCAAATTTAAAGGTGCAAGCATGTTGCAAGATCGCCAACCCGCTTGCTCAGCGTGGCGATTATGGGTAAAGCCAGACGTTTGACCAAAGTGGAGAACAACTGGAGGGAACAGTAGTGAACTGCAATGGGCTGATGATGATGTTGTCCAGGTTGATGCCGATGATGATGAATAAATCATCATCATCATCAGCCCACATCAGTCCACTGCTGGACATAGGCCTCTCCCAATGCTCGCCACTTCGATCGGTCCCGGGCCTCTCGCATCCAGCACTTGCCAGCCGTCCTGCGCAAATCGTCACTCCACCTGGCCTGAGGGCGTCCTACACTACGTTTGCCGAGACGCGGTCTCCACTCCAGAACTCGTTTACCCCAACGGTTCTTCGGCTGATGTGGCCAGCCCACTGCCACTTCAGCTTACTGATTCGGTGAGCTATGTCGGTAACTTTGGTTCTCTGCCGGATCACCTCATTTCGGATCCGATCTCGCAGAGAGACGCCGAGCATAGCCCTTTCCATAGCTCCATAGCTTCCATATGGATGAATAAATATGAAACTTTCAACATTCCAGATGGGCATATTCCGCAAAGCAGGCGTCAAGTCCCGCATCGCCAAGCTTCGTTCCACAGTGGAGGCAGCGGGCGCGCCCGCCGCGGCCTTCGCGACCGAGAACCTCAACCTCACCGCGCCCGACCACTCCTGCCTCAGCTTCGACGGCGCGCAGGCGCACGACGTCGCCGACATGCTCAAGCAGTACTTCAGAGAGTTGCCTGATGCTCTGCTGACCAATAAACTGAGCGAAACCTTCATTGCTATCTTTCAACGTGAGTCTCCATTATTTTCTTCATAGTCCCTCTTCAAATATACATAACCCCGATACGTGTGACCAGGTCCAACCAAGTGGACACGACGACGTCAACCTGCGCTCTTCACGAAGGAACCGGCAACCGGCGGAAGTGGATCGCCACCAGAAATTAATAGGCTAAGCAACATTAAAAGAGAGAGCACTTAAAATAATCTAAATTAAATAGGGTTGTTTCCGGATCCATTTCGGTTTTATAAGGTTGTGAGGTAAGGTATTGAGCATCTTTGAAAGAAAAGATGAATGGGCCGAGTAGGTAAATGGTAGTGAGTATTTTTTAAAAGGGAGCGCCTGTGCACTTTCTTTGTGATCGTATCGAATATTGATGATTTAACAGGATGAACAAAAGACCATCTAAGAGTATAGTTACTCTGATGCCAGCTGTAATGGACAACGACAGCCCAAAGATGGTTGAATAGTGTGAATGATGAAGCTGAAGAGACTGATTGAAATGAATGCAAGGCAAATGATGATGCGATAAGCAAGACCGTCTCGTGGATAAGCTTTAGTCAAGGTCCTGCTTGAGCTAGGACAGCGACGTGGCATGGTCAAAAGCAAACGATGATGATGTACCGGAACTAGAAGATCATGTACCTACATTGCGCCATGCGCCATTTTAGCATATTTTTATTTTTAATTCTTGTCTCCTCAGATGTTCCCGAGCCATTGAGGCCAGACGCGGTTCAATGCGCGCTGCTCCTGCTACCTGAAGAGCATTTAGAAGCTCTGCATTCACTGCTTATCTTCCTTCATGAGGTTAGTGGCTTATTGGTCTTTAAACACAGACGAAAAAATAACTGAGAGCCGATGATGATACTCTCTTTACATTGGATCTCTGCCACCTCCAAACCAGCGAAGTCTTATCATCTTTAGGTGACAAAGTCGCGCAGACAGAATAGGCAAAGCAATTTCTCAGTTGCCGTAGAGTGTAGATGTGACAAGTATGCTCGGGCCAACGCCTGGCCAGATATTAATGGCAGCAACATTCAAGTCAACGCCTGTTCTTGCTGGCAAAATAAAATAAAACTGTTCTCCAGGTGTCGGAGCACTCGGCCGTGAACCAAATGACGGCGTCCAACCTCGCCGTCTGCCTCGCGCCCACGCTGCTGCGTCTGCACCACGCGCCGCCGCAGACCGGCAGCACCAAGGAGGGGAACTCCAACAGGTACGCGTCCTACCTCAGCTCATCTGTAGAAGAAAACCGATACACATTTGAAAATACTTAGGTACTTACCTACTTACTTACTATGGTGGCACAGCGATCCAAAGTGAGTCTTGGCCTCCGATATTACACGTCGCCACCTAGATCTGTCGTGCGCCATCTCCTGCCAGTCCATCACGCCACGCTCGCGCAGGTCCTTCTCGAGCTCGTCGCTCCAGCGGTACCTAGGACGTCCAACAGGACGTCGGCCATAAGGTCGTTCTACGAAGCCCCGCTTCACCGCACGGTCCTCTCCCATTCTCTAATTAAAGCTCACAGACTCCGCTGGTTGGACGTGGCCCAAGTCTGTGAGCTTTAATTTCGTCGATTTACTAGGGAACCGGACATTTGAAAATAGAAGAAAAAATTTGGGATTGAAGAAGCAGTTCTACTTAAGTCCTAACTCTGATAATAGATCCTGTTGTTTGACATTGTCTTGACTAAGGGAATATCAGGAATTGGGCAGCAGCGTGTACCTGCCAAGTGTGCGACTATGACCAGTTCTCCAAATGTCATTGGGGGGAGGCCTATGTCCAGCAGTTGACGTCTGCAGGCTGCTGATATTTACGTTCTTCATCATTATCATCAGCCATTTATAATCCACTGCTGGACGTTAGCCTCTCCAGCTGTTCGCCATTTAGGGCAAACATCTGGAGGATATACCCATACTAGCCACGCTAGGCAGGCGGGTTGGCGATCGCAGGGCGTATCTCTCTCGCTCCGGTGACGCTGCTGCCCGTCACCTGTCTGTGGTATTTAGCTACGCCTTCAATTATGATGGTTATACCGCCACCAGTTGGTTGTCAGCGCCTCGTTTGCTGTTCGGCAGGATGCACCTCGGGCAGGTGAGGTTTGCTTCGAGCGAACAGATGATAGGCCATTCCTTACATCCCACTCTTTACGTTCTACTTTACGCTTTCGCATCTTATCATATTATGTACTTACCTCTTCAGTAGGTTTTAATGTTGTAATGGACATGGATAGTGTGGTTATAATGGACTTCGTTTTTTAACTTTGACAGGCTCGGTGGCTCAATCGGTAGTGACCCCTGCCTTCTGAACCAAAGGGTAGTGGGTTCGATTCCCACCCTGGACAAACACTCGTGTGATGAACACTTGTGTTTGTTCCGTGTCTGGGTGTTTATATTTGTATTTAAGTATTTATTTGTGGTACCGTCGTTGTTCTGATACCCATACTATATATAAATATAGTGCTTAAGCTACTTACTTTGGGATCGGGGCAATGTATGTGATGTTGTCTGATATTTATTTATTAACTGGACTGAACAACTGGGAGGCTTGTAGTAGGCTGATGATGATTATGCTGACGATGATGCTTCACAGGATGGTGATCGAGAGCGTGGCGGACCAGCGGCAGATCAGCGAGAGCCGCGCTGCTCACGCGTGTCTCCTGCTGCTGATACAAAAGCACAAGCAGCTGTTCCTGGCTCCTGCCGACATGTTGGCGCGGTGCAAGTTCAACTACTTCGAAGAGAGCGTGCCGGTTAGTAGCTTTTACATTTATAAGGCTAAGGCTTTATATTTGTGAGGCTGTTTTCAATCATCCAGATATATCCATATCCAGTAAGAGGGGTAGGTGTTCGCGCCACTATTGAGCGTTTATGCTGGGGCCACACTACGGTTTAACGTCAATGGCCATTATCTCGATAATTATTCCGATAATTTTTTTCGCATTAAAAGTGGGTGGCTACACTTCAACGGTCAACGTGAATGCTCATTATTGGCGATGAATACGGCGTTTAATTTATTTTATTTTTTTTATTTGTCGGTGTATTAATATTTCTTCAACAGTTATTTGAATAGGTAATATTTCCACTATTCGGCGCCAAGCATCACTTTGCGTTCCACGGTTCTTGAAACTTCTGAGTTTCGGATCCCACAAACATGGTTCTGTTTGCAGAATCTCGAGAAAAGTAATTACTTTCTCGTTACTCCACTCCGTCGCCATAGTACGTATTCCAAGACAAAAACGTGCGATTTTGAGGTAAATCCGTTGTAAAAAACAAATACGTCCGCTCCCGTTGCGCTCTCGACACACACTGACAATACGTAGTGTGGCCGTTTCGTCGCATCAATTCTCGCGTTAATCTCTTTGATGTACCGCCACTTGAGCTATCGCCTAACGCCAAATGGCATTGTTAATGCCATTGTAAAATTATCCCGTTAAGTTGTGGCTACACCTATGGTTAACGTCCATTATCGCGATAATTAATGGCATTTCTCGTTAGTATGGCCCGAGCATTACAGCCAATCGTCTGCCACCAACTTCGTTGCAGCCAATCAAGGCATAGCAAGCGCCCCTATTAAACGCCTCGAACCAAACACAGCCGCCGACGTGGTTGCAGCCAATTGCCAACGCAGCTGTCAAGTGACAGCTGTCACACTACCATGACAGAAGATCTACAAGCACGCTACCGGCAAGGTGCCGTCTATTTTCAGTGCACAAAAGCCTATAATAATCGACGTAAAACGCCAAGAAAGGACTACTACCAGCACCAACCGGCTGCCTCTGTTTTGCGTCGACAGTAGGACATAGCGAATCTTCGCTCGAATTGAGCCGCCCGTCCGGGGAAGGCAAATGATGAAGAATGACGCAGCCAAATGACCTCCGGGTCGTGTTTCTGCCGGTGAGTAGGGTTTGGGAGCTCGTGCGGGTTTAGGGTTGCGCCGGCATGGCGGTGGCAACTGACAGGTAACTGACCAGTAACTTGCGATTGCCCTTATTCACTCTTCACGATTTATTTATTTCAGGTGGCATTAGAAGAGTTAGGGGCAGACTTCAACCAAGACTGGAAAGGTTTCCAGCAGGCCTGCATCAAAGCTTTACTAAAAGAAGCCAAAGAAAAGTGAGTTCTATTCCATTCGTATTAACTTTCAATGTCCACTAAATAGCTTCGAAGGATACTTAGACCATATTATGGTAGACTGTCCTATCTTTTGAACTGTTTCTTATAGTCTAACTGTGTTTCATGCTTTTAGAGTGTGTGGCCGCTCGGGGAAGAGGTGAGAACATGGATGTTAGAGCCTCTCACTGACCTTGTCATTGGTGTAAATTGTGGTTTTGTTCTTTATATTTCTTCTTTATTTATCAACATCAGCCTGCAATTGCAAATCAAATTAAATCAAATCAAAAATACCTTTATTCACATAGAATTAAAATAATCACTTATGAATCGTCAAGTAAAAATGTGAATAAAAGCAATTTAAAAGAAGCTACCGCCGTGTTACGAAAGTAGATTTCTACCGAGAAGAAATGGCAAGAAACTCAGTAGTTACTCTTTTGAAATCGCCAATTGTTACATGTTTTGGTATTACCTACAACATTTTTTAATATTTTAAAGTTAAACAATGCAAAATAAAAATTGTGTCTATACAATGTTCGAAGAGACGGCACTCTAGCGGATCTGCCTGACGACATACAACTCCACAGAAACGCCCCCATAAAGAACTTACTTCATCCAGCCGTTAGACAGTCTATTCAATTCAAGGAAGCTACCACCACAGAAGAAGCTGAAAAACATATGTCGGACACAGAAACCAACATTTTTACAGATGGTAGCAAACTGGACTCGGGAGAAACCGGTGCAGCCATTGTTATCCTTCACAACAATAAGACAATCACTAAAAAATTCCGCATCAACAGAGCCGCATCAGTCTTCCTCACTGAAGTATATGCCATCGAAAAAGCAATAGATTGGGCCATCACTAACAAAACCACTAGTTTCACAGTCTTCTCAGATAGTCAATCGTCACTTAAAGCCATAGCAAACAGAAGCAACACACACCAACTTGTTAATCAGATCCACAGAAATCTCCTTCAGGCAGCTAACCTAAATATCAAAGCAAACTTCGTATGGGTAAAGGCCTATATCGGTAATGAAATGGCGGATAAAGCTGCTAAGGCAGCGGCGACTAGCAAAACTCCCACTGTGCTCAATGAGTTCCCCATTTCATTCGCCAAATTGAAAATAAAAGAACGAATGCACGACGACTGGTCCAAGGAATTCCTGACATACACACACGGTCAGGGGACAAAGAGTTATATTTGAAGGTTTTCTTATGCAATTATATACTTTTTAACATAAAACTTGATAATAAGATAAATAAAGAACAGAACCACAATGTCCTCTCATCGCAAACGCCAGTTCACGTCATACTCATCCGTAGACATTTCGTGGCCACATTAGGTGTTTTTGTAATAGTGTTATAGTCACTTTTCTTTTTCTAGACGTTAATGAACACAGTGTGAGAAGAGCTTAATAAAATTAACAACTTATAGATCTTCAATACCTCTGCCATCGTTTTGAACTTTCACTTTTTCTTGAATTGCAAACCAGATGAAAACTGTTGCCTTAGTAATACCTATAACTGTGATTTTGGCTGTATTTTTTTTGTGTATAAGTAAATAAAATAAAAATACTTTTAAGAAATAAGATTTCCTTTGTATATTAGCAAATATTTTGAAAAAGTTGTTCTAAACGATGATGCAGGTAAAGCACTAGATTTCTAATAATCACGAATTAATGAGTTGAGAATATATCAATTTCTACTAAATATGACTAAAATGTTAAGAGAAAACATTGCAAATATTAAATAGGTAAATTTACTTATTATCAAAGTGACGTAAATTTTTAATAGTAGGGGAGCCCAAGGGGGGATTTCGGGAGTTACTAAAGCGCGGCAGATTAACATATAGGGAGATACCTTGTACCCGATTAAATACTTCCACCAAACATGAGTCCCGTAAATGCGGCCGCCCGTCAAGGATAAAGGATCAGATTAGTAAAAAAAAGTTGATCATCAGAAATTCTTGAGCGCGTCAGATTAAGGTAGGGTGAGTTAGTTACATGCTAAAAAGTATATATTCCACTAATCTGACAATTTCCGATTGTCGTTAAGAAGTAGGTGGGTTACAAACTTGTAAAAAAAAAACGTCATCTCGACTTTCTCGAGCGTGGCTAAATTTTTTTTTATTTTGAAGGAAATAATTCAACGTTCACAAAAAATATACAATCTGACGATTTCCATAAGCCGAAGTAAGGAAAACTAATTAATAAAGTTTAATGCGTGCAGCTACGTAATCCCTGTATTCCCCACTCCGCGTTTCTATTCCTCTCTCACTTTTTCTCTATCTATGACTCTCTCACTCCGTCCCCACTCTGGTTTCTGTTGCCATGACGCCATGACGCCAAAGATTTGAAAAAATAAAAAAAAAAAATTTCAATTGTCAGATTAGGCGAATCCCTCTAGATAATCGTCAGATTATGAGACAGCACGTCTAGGGTATATAGATGAACCATATATATCTTAATCTGACGCGCTCGAGTATTTCAAAATGGCGATTTTTTTATACACAGTTTAAAAATGGCCGCGAGTTTGGGTCACATCCAAATCGTCAGATTATTATATAAGAGCTTTTTTTAGGTTCACTTAACACCCCCTTAGAAAAACTGACGCGCTCGATTAAGTTTTTTTTTTTATCGATTTCAACCCTTACGTATGACTACCCCCACCATGGAAACAATCAGATTAACATACGTACATCTTCCAAAATACGTAAAACATTGATGCTATCAATATCTGACGCGCTCCAGTATGTCCATGCATCGGTTTTTTTTTACATTTTTGAAAATTTATAGCCGCTCCCCCCCACCAATGAAAGTGTATATGTTATGGACCAAGTGATTAATGCGGGCATTATTTATAATGCTAGGGCATTATGAATAATGTCAAGTTCTATTGGGCAAAGTGATAATTTACTATCTAAACTTCATTATTTATCACATTGCCGGGCATTATTGTATTGCTACTTGGCAATTAGGCAATTTGATAATAAAGCAAAGGGGAGGGACGCACGCGTAACTAATCCCTTACTTATTCGGAGATCGATGTATCCGGTAATGTTTTTTTTTAACCGACTGCGAAAAAGGACAAAGCGCTTTGCCTCTTCATTCATAGTGCGAACGGCTAAACTGTGGAACTCTTTGCCGGAGTCCGTGTTCCCCGAGGAATATAATCTTCAGATTTTCAAGGCGAGAGTGAATCGGTTTCTGATGGGTAAGCGCGCTTCATCTTAGGCCTCAACATCGCTTAACATCAGGCTAGTTGAGCCACCCATTCTCTAATAAAAAAAAAATAAAAAAAAAGGAGGAGGTTCTTAATTCGTCTGTATGTATAATTTTTTATGTATGTTCACCGATATTTCCGTCAATTATATGTAGATGGATGTCAAAAAAATTTTTTTTGTTCGACAGAAGACACTTCCGAGGTGGTCCCATTATCACCGAGTCAGGATCTGATGATGGTATCCGGAAGAAATTGAGGGCAACAACCAAATTTGTATGCTCATATGGTGATTTTGTTACGTAATTATGATTACGCAGCATATGCCTGAGTAGGATATGTCCTACTCAGGCATATGCTTCCGGGCGTCGACATCTGGTGCTGATGATGAAGCCATAGAACTCCTTAACGGTTAGGATATAGGACAGTACATCCATTGGTCGATGGGAACTAGGTAGTAGTATGTACTTATGCAGGGCAGCTGATTTGATAAGTAGTTTGCTTGATTCTATATCGCAAAGTTTTCATTTGACTTAAAGCAAATTTTTTCTTTCCTAAGTAAAACTCTTAAGGACTTTAGTTCCCATCATTATGCAATAGTGCTGCATTTGAAGAGTAGGCATTACTACTGAGTGCGTCATCTTGGAGCTGTCAGAAGTAATGTCTGGCCTGTGTATCACATACACATATTATATTATCTCAGGAGTGGATGAGCTTGTGCCCCCACGCAAGCCTTACAGAGGACCAGGAGACTGCGATATAGTTATAAAATATGTTTTTATTACTCTGCCCAAAGGGTGATAAACAATATTTATAATGCCCGATCAATTTGATTATTTTAATAATGATTATCAAATTGCCACCTCATGTTGGCCATTTATCAGAATGCCCGGGCATTATATATAATGCTACATTTATCACTTGGTCCATAACATATATATTATATAACATTTTTTTCTTCTAATTATCTAAGCTTCGCAATCGAATAGGTCTCTATAATGCTCGAGTAAATCCCGATTTAGCATCCCGGGCTCCCCTACCATAAAGATCCTAGATAGTTTTAACAATCAATAAGTAAGTATAATGACCGACAAAAGACTATTTTAAAATAATAGACAGCGTATCTGTTCCCGGTAAACTAATATAAGGCCTAACTAATACTAATACTGGCAAATAACTGGAGGTTATAAGAAGTCTCCACTAGCGTAACAGTGAGCGAATAACCGCTTATCTTTAGCTTTCTATATATTTTGATTCAGTGCTAGATACGAACACAGGCAGACAAGCACGTCAAACTTACCTATAACACCCCTCTTTTTGCGTCGGGGGTTAAGGCTACGCGTAGGCAGAGACGAAAGTGACGGCATAGCATCGCAATGCGGAGGGCGGGGCAGTTGAGGCAATATCGTATCTTAGCTTACACCCTCAATTGACAAATAGGGTATTTGACTATGTCTGATTTTGCTTATTATTTCATAGTTATCAGAAAGAATACATAAAACATGACTTACTTGAAAAATCACAACTAAAATTTGTTGCAAAATGAGACGGCAAAAGGCCTGCAAAGTTGATCGGGAAAGTCTATTCTGGAAACGTAAAATTCATTCAAACAACATTATGAAACCAACTCCATAAACACAATATTCAACATATCTAGATACCATACAAATTAAGGCGTTTAGGTACACCTTGTTTTACCAAGCTTGTGACGTCACACTTATTGTGCTTTTGAAATTGCTATAACCCGGAGACAATCAATGCTAGCCAACAATTTTTTCACCAATATTTCTTTACGTACGTCGCGTATTTTCGGCAAAGTGTGTTTATACACTAACACTAATAAAGTTGAAAATTAACATTGAAAAACGCGGTCTTATGTCTCAATTGCCCTGTTCTATGCTTCGTCGCCTGCAGCTCAGCATACGCTTAGCCTGGAAATCGAACGCGGTCTAGTACATAAATCCAAATCTAAACAAGGAACCGTTCAGTAAAGTCAGGGATGTTCTCAGGACGCGAGGGTGGATGTCGGTGTCGGGGGCGGCCGGGCACGTGGAGCTGTGCTGCAAGAAGGTCGGCGACGGACACCCGCTGCGGCTGTGGCGCGCCACCACCGACGTGGAGGCGCCGCCGCAGGAGGTCATGCAGAGGTAACTGGTGCTGCTCTGGAACAGTCACCAAGAAGGTCGGCGACGGACACCCGCTGCGGCTGTGGCGCGCCACCACCGACGTGGAGGCGCCGCCGCAGGAGGTCATGCAGAGGTAACTGGTGCTGCTCTGGAACAGTCACCAAGAAGGTCGGCGACGGACACCCGCTGCGGCTGTGGCGCGCCACCACCGACGTGGAGGCGCCGCCGCAGGAGGTCATGCAGAGGTAACTGGTGCTGCTCTGGAACAGTCACCAAGAAGGTCGGCGACGGACACCCGCTGCGGCTGTGGCGCGCCACCACCGACGTGGAGGCGCCGCCGCAGGAGGTCATGCAGAGGTAACTGGTGCTGCTCTGGAACAGTCACCAAGAAGGTCGGCGACGGACACCCGCTGCGGCTGTGGCGCGCCACCACCGACGTGGAGGCGCCGCCGCAGGAGGTCATGCAGAGGTAACTGGTGCTGCTCTGGAACAGTCACCAAGAAGGTCGGCGACGGACACCCGCTGCGGCTGTGGCGCGCCACCACCGACGTGGAGGCGCCGCCGCAGGAGGTCATGCAGAGGTAACTGGTGCTGCTCTGGAACAGTCACCAAGAAGGTCGGCGACGGACACCCGCTGCGGCTGTGGCGCGCCACCACCGACGTGGAGGCGCCGCCGCAGGAGGTCATGCAGAGGTAACTGGTGCTGCTCTGGAACAGTCACCAAGAAGGTCGGGCCGGCATGGCGGTGGCAACTGACAGGTAACTTACCAGTTACTTGCCCGTTGTCGCAGCGACTTGGGCTTCTCTTTCGCTTTCCACCAGGCGTAGGGAAGACATTCGAGCCACTATAAAAAAAAAATCTTCCACTTAGGTAGTAGGTACATCGCCAATATCATCATCATTATCAACTTATCATAGTTCACTTTTGGACGTAGACCTTTGCAACTGTTCGGCACTTTGGGCAAACAATTCGAGGCTTTTCTTACCCATAATCATCTCAGGTACCTTTGTTCCGAATTCTGGAAAAGACCGGTCTATTTATGGACGTTTGTAAGGTTTAGAGTTTCCAGAGTGGGGTGAGTGCTGCACTGGCAGCCGGCAGGGGAGGCTGCCGGGCTGGCAGCGCTAGTGGTGTCGCGGCAGATGTACACCACGCTAAACGTGCTTGAGGAAGCGGCCGTACTTTATAGTAGATCAGTTCTCCCTGCCTCCTTATCATCAGCCCTTCCGTTTTTTAGAACAGCGTGAGTCGCAATATCCCCAGACGGAGAGAACGCGTAGATGCTTTTTCAACGGTTTAAAAAGGGTCTATTCTGTGAGGTTGTGTTCAGTGGGGTCCCTACTACCAACACCCTATGGAGCAGTTCATGTAAATTTCCAACGTCGTGTTGCAGGATACTCCGCGAGAGGCACGTGTGGGACGACTCGCTGGTTCGGTGGCGCGTGGTCGAGAAACTGGGCTCCAACGCGGAGGTGTTCCAGTACGTCACCGCCGCCAGCGCCAACCTGCCCGCCAGGGACTACTGCGTCCTGAGGTAGCCTACCTTATAGAACAGCTGCAGGAACAGACCAGTTAACTGAAGCTGGGCTCCAACGCGCAGGTGTTCCAGTACGTCACCGCCGTCAGCACCAGCTGTTAAATAAAGAAGAAAAGGGCCCACTAAGATACCGTTTCACGCCCCTTCCAAAGAACTCAGGATTGTAAGAAGAAGGAAACACAAGTTGGAAGGGCATTCTATCACTTAATGGCACGGGGTAGGAATGAAGAACTAAACCTCTCGCTGCGCGCCACCATCGTTTGGATGGTATGCGGATGGCAACGCTGTCCAGCACGTGTTGTTCGGTAGAGGACAGGAAAGGATGGGATGAGTTGGAATAACTCTTCGGAGCATTCTCTATTGTAAGGACGACTCTTAATCGACTTCGCTCAGGAGTTGGCCGGTGTGGATCTAATCTGGTTAAGTGGGGGCTAAGCGGGAATGTCCATGCTGGCTGCGGCTATGGTGCACCACTGCAGACCATGGCACATTTGCTCACCTGCCAGCTGTGGCCCACTGCGTGCACGGTAGATGATCTTTGCAGGGCGAGCGACAAAGGCGTCCAGGTCGCCAAGTTTTGGACTGGTTTTGTTTGAGGTGGATTGCCATTGACTCGAGAAGAAAAGGAAGGACGATAGAGACCACTTCTTTCACCATACTGTAATCAGACTCCTCTGATACTCAATACTATTTAAGACAAAAGTGTTATAAAAAGTGTACGCTCGTTGGCAGGTCGTGGCAGCAGGGCGGCGGCAGCAGCGGCAGCGGCGGCGGCGGCGGCGGCTGGTGCGCGGTGGCCGAGACGTCGGTGGCGCACGCGCACTGCCCCGCGCCCGGTACCGCCGCGACTACCGCCGGTACTGTCGGTACCGCGGGTACTGCCGGTACTGGTACTACCGCTACCGGCGCGCGAGGCGTGGTGCTGGCCTCGCGGTATTTAGCGCAGCCGGCGGGGAAGGGACGCAGCCGGCTCGTGCATCTGGCGAGAGTCGATACCATGTGAGTAGCCCGTTGTGGTCACTTATAGGAAAATCGGAAACACAAAAAAACTCGTAACAAAAAAAACACAAGAAAAGGTATGTCTGGACTATGTCCACAAACACAACACACGAACTTGAGTTAATACGATGAATCCTTGTATTTTTACCCTGTTTTTTACTTATTTGACAGATTTTCAGCTTTCAATTCATTGAATACTTAAACTCATAAAGGACGACGTGCCTACTAAGACCTACCTATTTAATAGGTAGTAGGAGCTAAACAACACGTTGTCTCTTTCCTCAAGCTTTATCTCATGTTTGTCGAAGATAATAGACATGCCTCGGCGATAAAAACACGATAAAGCTTTAGTACAAATTATTGTAGCGTCAGCGTAGGTTTTATACAGAAAGTCACAATCACAACTGATGCACATACACACACAATTAGACTGCTCAGGGGCCATGATGTGCGTCAGCTGTGACCTATTAGACAAATCTATGTTGACACTCCATTATGATTGAATTTATTTTATGAATAACTAAATTAATACGTATAATCTTAAAAACACAATTCAACTAATACACGGAATTGACTCGATCTTTCCTACGATTTCAAAAAGCTTTTCCTGTTATTTAAAATATATAATTTGTATCCTTCTCCCTATGTATATTTTCCGTGTGTATAAATAAACCTATTCTATTTAACTTATACCTAGCGCCATCTTTTGGCGTTACGCGGAACTAAATATGCTATCTCTGACAAAAATACAAACATGAATTTCTAACTTCTTATTTTAAATCAATGTGGATTTGAATATAACTAATCGTTAACGTTTCCAGGGGCCGAACTCCGGAGTGGTACAACAAATGCTACGGCCACATCTGCGCGCTGTACCTCGCGCGCATCCGCGCCTCCTTCAAGCACAACACCGACGGGCCCGAGTCCAACGTATGATCCAAGCATTCCGCTTAAGTCGCGCCGCACGGCCCGACTTAAGTACGACGTGTACGCGTACGCGTCTGACCCCGGTTACAACAGCCTCCTAAGCTACGAGGCCCCTAAGTATAGGTAAAGGATAGGGGATGCTTTGGAATTAACTGTGTTCAGTAGAGTATCGATACAAGAAGATTATATATTTTGTCCCGTATATAACGTTAAAATGTAAAAGTTATACAAACATTATAGGTACTATTTCAAATTTTATGTCACATGTTAGATAACTATTACTTAGGTATGAGAAAAAGGGTGTTTATATTTGTATTTAAGTATTTATTTGTGGTTGTTCTGATACCTATAACACAAGTGCTTAAGCTACTTACTTTGGGATCGGAGCAATTTATGTGATGTTATCTGATTATTTATTTATTTATTTTATAAAAGAGAGAGGTATCACCAAACTTCAGTATACTTAGCCACATTTGAAATAGGGCATTCAAATTCTAATGCTTATTGTATGTCACATTACAAAAACAAAAACAGTTATGGCATGTTTAGAAGGATTGCATTATACTAGCTTATTACAAAATGTAAAATCTTTTGTTGTACTGAGCCAGTAATTGTACTGGCTACTTACAAACTTTTTTTCTAAAATAAAAAAAAAATGCATTAATTTCAAAGTGTCTCCCAAATCTTCGTTAGGGAACCCCTTACCTTAGGAGCTTGTTGGTTAATACGGGCCGAAACAGCCTTACCGGTTCGTTTGACTATGAGCTTTAGCAAATATCAATTCCACGACAAAGGAAGGCGTGACCAAATTGTGAATATATTTTATGTTAAGGTGTATATAAATTCGAATGATATTAAAAATGGCATAATAATATTGTCGTAAATTAGTTTAAGTATTCACCTACCTCCACATTTCAAGATTCGTCTTGATTCTTAAAAGTCCCGATGGGAATCTACCAAAAAACCTGACTGCGTATATATTGAGATATTATATTTAGTTTATTTAGATTTTAGGTATAAAATTTTATTGAAAATTATAATGTACTGTTTAACTATGCTATTTGGAGGCGAGATATTTTACTATATTAGATATTATCTGTATAAATATATAAGGGAAAAGATTATTTATAAAATTATACTATATAAATAAAAATAAGTATGGAGATGAAATTAAATCAATAAAATTATGTTACAAAAATCACAATCTAAAGGTCTTTGAAAAGCATAGTTATAGTATCAAAAAAGTGTTTGATTGAGGCAATTCGATTGAATTAGTTATCATTGTAGTATGTTATAATCTTTGCCTCTCATGATCAACAATCACGAGTTTTAAATTTTCCCCATGGTGCATAACTCGTATCGTATGAAAAAAATAAAATAAAATCTCATCGGATATTTGAAAATTATAATAATTAATCTGTTTTACCATATCCTATGTAAAATTATCGTTACATATCACTAGTCATATTGTAATATAAATAACATTCAAATAAGCACATAATAACCGTACCTGTCCTGTGTTCAGGAACATAGTATTAAATTATTATACTTAAATATTTTATTGGTGTATTTGCATTAATAAATAAGTACCGTTGTATGTACAGCAGGCTTTATTTGACCATTTGAAGCTAATATAATTTTATATCTATTTTTTATAATATAATTTTCAAACCCTTACCGTATCGGACGGTGATTTCTTGCTAAATGTTTTTTTTTTGGCACGTCAGCCATCATGGGTTTATGTGGCACTAGCAACCTGGAGCAATATATGGCTCGTCCTGCTATACATTAACCAAAAGAAAAGGATTAAGTCACACACAAAATCAATAAACTGAGCACTCAATAATAATTAAGAACCTACGAAGTTATAATTAACTACTACAAGCTTGAACACATTAGATAAATAAAATTGGAAGTTCTTATTAAGCCTGCTGTATTTTATTGGGATGCGTATTTTTGAATCTTGAATGTATTGGAAGTGTCGACAATGTGTGTTTTATTGTAAAAAGTCTGATTGTTGTACATAACTAGATTTAATCGAATGACCATCACAATATTTAATAAATAGCTTATTAAAAAATTAGCTTATTAACTTTTGATTGAAGTGTTTCACATTATGATATAAACAAGATGTTAAATTGTTATTGATGATAGAACCTCTTTCCTTCGAACCAATGAATCGAGTTCCACTATATTTGAAAAGACTACTACTAAAACATTTCTGTTGTTTTTTTTATCAGACATGTAACCGATATATATTATTTTGCGGAACACCCCAATCAACACATTTCCCTCAAGAAGGAACAATTTAAGCCAAATATCACAAAATGAACATATTATTATGAATTGAATTAAAAACGTGTAAATATTTCTTTAATGATTATTAACAGATAATGTAATCTCAACTAGTTTTAACATAATCGTGTTAGTTACCTGTAAATCACAAAGTTTTGGTGCAAAAGTGGATATTAAGGATATTAATGTACAAATGAAATATGCAATCTTACCTTGAACTTACATTGAAATTAAATTGAGTATTTTAATATTTTATTAAATGTTCATGTCTTTCTCTTTAATTAAAACATTGCAAAGACTATTGCAAACCATAATAATAGGCTAAACCAATAAAATAAATATATTCGTGAATACGTATACAATACTTAATTAAAATAAATCAATGGACAATTAGTGTTGTTTATTATATAAAATCCGGCTGTCGTCACCTCTGAATAAATAAATAGAAAAATAATGGTAGTTTTCTGAGACCTTTTCGATGATTCTTTCAAGTAGCTTATTGTTATTTTATTGTTAATTCGTGAAATGTTTCCAATATTGAGTTCAGTGGACAACGTAGTCGGCATATCGTGTTTCAGTACTTAGGTATTCATACATAGGTATATGTAACAAATCACGTTGTAATATAATGAGCAAACCCGGATTTATATAGGTACAACATAACTTTCAAGACATTTTAAATTAAATTACCTAAATAGGCCAGTTTTACTCTTGTATAATCGTACAGTTAAGTACCTACAATATTTAGGTAGGTATACACACATGCAATTTGGAAATTAGTGAAATTAATATATTTTTCCAATATTTATGTAAAAATAAAAGAAATATGATATTATTATATTATACTTTAAGAAATATAAGCAATTTTAATATAATATGCATTTATAGAATGTATAATAAATAATAAACAATGACACCAAGGTATTAAAATATATAGATGTATGTATGTTACGGATATCTTACTACCGTTCCATTCCATCGTTGATATTCATAGTAGATATTTATAAACTTGCGCCCGTATTTCTATTATATATTTTTCTGAGACTCCTTGTTATTTAACGTATCAAATGTAATATTTTAAAATGATATTATGTACCAAAGCATATTAATTTTTTTCAGTGCCTAAACATGTTAGGTTATTATTATTTTTTCAAATCGTCATTTTGGTTTAGCTGATACCGAGTTTTGTGTGTATCTAAGAGATAATGCTAATCTGTCAATCGACCTTTATCATAGAAAACACAATACAAAGTGTATTTTATTGAATTCTCGTCATTCTATACATAGTAAATTTACATTAGGGTACTCGTAGTTTGAATATACCCAAGGATATTACAGTTACAGTAATTTATGAACGTGTGTTAATCTGGGAATTTAAAAAAATAATGAAATTTAAGATACAATTTCTTGGAGTTCTGGGAATTTATTTTATACACTTTGTATAATTATAATTATTAAATTTAACAGCAATATTTTCCGTAAAAATTGTCACAGTATTCTCTATTTAGTCGTAAGTTATTGTAACACATTTCCGATGACTATAATAATTACGGTATAATAAAAATATTGTAAATTATTTCAATTTGTTATTATTACGGTAGGCGAGTGAATATTCAATCGTTAATACTCCATGTCTGTTATATTGTGTAAAATAAACTATTGCATTGTGATTTATTCTTTATGAAAAATATATGGACCATTATATTGAAGCCATTATGCAGTTTCATTGCTCCTTTTATATATCAAATTATTATTCTATAACATATTTCTTCAAGTTAAATCTTTATCTGCTCCGTAAGTGGACAAGGTGGGTATTATACAATCTACGAATCTCCTAACTACCTACATGGTAAGTAAGTAAGAGTCAATGTTTCTTAAGTTTCAAATATGACACAAAATATCTAACTTTTTATTTTAGTTTTAAATAATGTATAATTATTTAAAAAATATAAACAGATTACTATAATAGCGTACCTACCAAACTAATACTGGCCACGTGGCTCATTAGTTAGAGACACCTACCTACTTAACCGGTTTGATTCTAACTTATCACAAATATTCATATGATTGTGTGTTTTTTATTTGTCTGGATTATTTCTTACGGGTACTTCACAAAGAAATTATTGCTACCTGATCACCATAATTGTATAATATCGTGTATGTATATTTCAAAAAATCCTTCCTTGGTCTTAATACACTTCCTTGCGAAATAACGGTATTTCGTGCACGGGGCACAGAATGGAAATTCTGATGGATAATTTAACCCAATTTAGATTCCTCTATTGTTTTGTCAATGTTAGCACTAGGACGTAATATAAGCTACTTATTCCTACGTATATGATGAATGTTCCCAAAAAATTTAAATTATTTACTCTACTTACATTAAACGACTTACTTACATTAATAATTATTTACGGATGCATGTTTTACTAACAAAAACGACCAAATTATCAACATAATACTCTGTCTAGCTAGCTGTGCCAAGGTGAGACGGAAATCCAATTCCAAGTCATTCAGACGGATTTCTTTTGTCTACCCTTTATACAAAGTACCTACCTACTTAAATGAAAATGCAAACTAGAGCGTGAAAGTGAGGAAGAGGAAGATTCAAAATAGGAACATCGCAAAGGGGACAATACGTTGTTCCCTAGGTACATACCTAGAGAGTCTTGAAAAGCTCGTAGTTTGTGGCGTGGAAGAAAAAATGGGCCGCGGCCGCTCACCAACCAAATGGTCTGACCACGTAAAGGAAACCCTGGACAAATTTCATCAGGCGATGAGGGCAACTTCGGACAGAGATGGTGGAGACTTGATTAGGGCTGTGAAATCAGGGGTACAACAAGGGAAGCCTCCACGCGTGGTCGTCTTTGACGGCCCGGCGTACCCCGGGCAACGGCGGGTAGTAGAGAGATGGCTGCTACCCGACGGCTAATTCCCTGTGGGAGCACGCACTTGTGCGTGGCTCCGGGGGCCAGCATTGGCGTCGTTGTGGTGTGCGACGCCTTCCACGGCCAGTGCTTCGCCACACCGGATGGGGCCTTTTGGCCTGTGGGTCTCTCCCAATGGCGGGGCATTTGTCCGATTGGTGAGAGACGTGTTGTCGGGCGCATTTGCGCCGGTTTGTCGGCGATGGTCGCAGAGGAAGAGGAGTGCCCTTCGGGGGATCTCGCGGTGTTTCGTTGCCGTCCTCCCTGTCTTCTGCGACCGTTGCCGCCTTACCAGAGGTTTGTCGGCGATGGTCGCAGGGGAAGAGGAGTGCCCTTCGGGGGATCTCGCGGTGTTTCGTTGCCGTCCTCCCTGTCTTCTGCGACCGTTGCCGCCTTACCAGAGGAGCCGTTTGACGGCGCGGGTTGGCAGTGTATCACTGCGGCGCGGCGGGTCCGATGGCCACGGTTCTCGTGGTCGTCGGATACGGTCCTTTTGGACTGGTCGCCGGGCAACCTGTTTCCCCTCGCTGGAGGGACCAGGGGGCTTGCCTTGACTGGCGAGCCCGAGTGGAGTGAGACCACAATAAAAAACCGCCTGTTATCCCGACTTCGGTCGGGACCAGGGGGCGCGAGCTCAAGTGGAGAAAACCACAATAAAAAACCACCGTGCGGCGGCGGCTGCACGCCCGACGGAGTTCCGCGAGGTCGGCACGGGGGTGTCGGCCACGTATTGCACGAACTCCGTCCTTGGAGGAGAGGGACGGCCCTTACGGGCCTGACCTCTAGGCTGCCCCAAGTGGGGGGGCCAGCCCGAGTCTGCCTAGCAGACCAGCGCTGACAGCTTCGCGGCGTTATAGTCAAGGACCCGCGTTGCTGTCGCCCAAGGCGCATTGACGGTGCAAACCAGGGTTTTTTAGTGGGTATTCTCTGCCGACGCGGAGCGAGTCCCACATAACCCGTCTGCTCCCCCGGGCAGCGGGTATGCGTAAACTGCATTTCTCCCTGGTGAAACAAAAAAAAAAAAAGGGCTGTGAAATCAACAAGTTTTGACCAAACTTGGTACAATTATTCTTCATACTCCTAGGCAGGTTAAAGTATACTTTTCATCACGCTACAATCAAAAGGAGCAGAGCAGTGAAGGGAAGTGTTGGGAAAACGGGAGAAATTTTTATCTGTATGTTTGGGCGCGCCTCACCTGAAAACTACTACATGGAATTAAATGCGGTTTAACTTACTTTAAAATTTAGACATAACTTTTTATGGAAATTCGTTATTTTTTGAAACCCGATATCCACGCGTGCTACGCCGCTGGCCCAGCTAGTATTAGGTACACATTTTAAGAAACACTGTTCTAGCAATAAAAGGTTGCAAAAACATTTAATAGGCTTTTATTGCATTGACTTCCATTAAGTAGTTCTTGTCCATTCAAACGAATTGGTTTTTGTGGTTTCATCGGAGACAATTGATTTCCGCTATCGGTACGATAAGTAGTTTTGGAAATGAAAATTGTCAGGTGGTTCCACGGAAACTACTTAAACGAAGAAAAAATTGCCCAATAAGTTTCTTTGTATAGTATTATCTTCCCATCTGGTCATTCTCATTTGTTGACGGAAATTTAGGTAGTTACCATGTCTGATATGAACTACATACCTAGTTATTTTGTTAATGGCATTCAGACTTTTCTGTATAATCGATCAATCAATGATTTTAAGCAATCGTCGTAATGAGAGAGGTAGGGCATAGCGAATCTTCGCTCGGATTGAGCCGCCCGTCCGGGGAAGGACCTCCACCCTATAGAATACCGCAGTCAAATGACCTCTAGGTCGTGTTTCTGCTGGTGAGTAGGGTTTCCGGAGCTCGTGGGGGGTTAGGGTTGGGCCGGCATGGCGGTGGCAACTGACAGGTAACTGACCAGTTACTTGCCCGTTGTCACAGCGACTTCTTTTTCGCTTTCCATCAGGCGTAGGGAAGCCATTATGTCGAGCCAATATAAAAAAAAATGGTCCTCTTTGCAGGCTCTATACGGACGTCCACTTGTGCCATAGTTACAACTATACTAACTATAAATTAGCATAGGTATAACTAAGCATTTTGAACTATATCGATATAGTGGATTTCTTATAGACTAATCTTCAAGTTTGAAGTCCTTATCAGGTACAAAGCAAATTGCCCAGGCGACAAGCTCAAAGACGATTTGTTTCATTAACTCACTTTAGTTTCACCATAATCTATAACCCGTTTCATTCCCTCGCAAAGAGTCTTCAAAATCTTTGCGGTTAAGACAATTACAAAACCAGTGACATCACATTTGCCAGAATTATCTCATTCATCATTATAATTTGAGTCATTGATGAGTCCTCGAATGACGCTTGGTTCAGTCAAGCCATTCCGTATCCCCGTAGTCATTGTTTAGGTATCCTTATATTTACGTAAGATGATTTACATTTGCGCCGGGGAACAAACGTGCATTGAGATCAATCGACATAATGAATGAGTTAGTAAGGGCTGGGCTATTTTATAAATGGAGTGTAAATTATTGATAATTAAACAAGGTACAGATAATAGGACATCAAACAAGTAGGTGTTAATGTTAGTTATTAATTTTGTTAATGAAATAACAGCTACAACATCCAATCTCTAAATAAATAGCCCAAAACTAGTCCCAAACTTAGTCGGAGCTTTTACTATTGGTGTCTGATAAATTGATAAACTTACTTAAATACTTTTTGTAAAAAAATACAAAAAATTATACATAATAAACACCCAGATCACAAACTTGTTCATGCACACAAATGTTAGTAGTGTGCGGGAATCGAACTCGCGACCACTACCACTGAACTTAACTCGTCGTCAAAATCATATCTAGGTATCTTTTTTTCTTGAAGAGCATTATTGCTAATTAGCCACCTTCACGTCGCCTCCGGGGGAGTTAGCTTCTTGGTTTCCTGTCACCTGCGACCAATAGAGAAATGAGTCAGTCAGAAAAACATTAGATGCCTACAACTAAAATAGAGAGAAAGAAATAAAACAGGATTATGCTAAATGAAAAACCAAATTAAGCTACAATGTGATATAATGTGCAGCCGAAATAGTATCCATCCAGTTAGTGTCAAGGCATGACATGAAGACAGCCAAGACGCTGATTTGCAGTGGAACCAGCAAGAGGAGTGATATAAAGAAAAGACAAAAACCAATTATATTTGGTTTTATTCCAATAAAATTTGTGCATGAATGACATAGAAACCGATGACAATCATTAGCTTTTTTAACGAAGATAAAAATAGACAAAATACAAAGGAGTATTTACACCACATTCACCCCCCGTCAGAGTTAATTAAGTTCGTAGTCTTGCAGACGGGTTGGGGCTCGTTTCTCTCTGTTAGAGCGTCGGGGTGCTGATAACTCATTATGTTCAGCTGGAATATTTTCAGGTAGCACAGGTTCAGCTTGAAGGTTTGGCACATCTTCTCCCTCCGCATCCTCGATGTGATCATGATCTGATTCAGGCTCATCACTTGATTGTGATAACGGGGGTAGAGGAGCCAGTTGTCTATTTGACACGGTAGCTTCACGGCCATCTGATAATCTCACATAAGAGTAGGATGGATTTGCTTCTAGAAGTTCGACTTCTTCTATGTCCAAGTCGTATTTAGAACGTTTATGATTATTTCTCATCAATATCGGGCCTGGTTCCAGGAGCCATGTTGGCAAGGACCCTCCATTTGCTGTTCGACGAGGATGATTAAAGAATCGCTCGTGGGGTGTAGCGTTAGTGGAAGTACACAATAGGGATCGAATTGAGTGCAGAGCAGTTGGTAGAACTTGTTCCCAGCAAGTCGTATCTAGCTCCCTTGATCTAAGACATAACTTTATAGTTTTCCATAAAGTTCCATTAAGACGCTCAACTTGGCCGTTTCCTTGTGGATTATACGGCGTAGTACGGCTACATGCTACTCCGTGTGATATTAGGAAACGCCGTAATTCTTCGGACATGAATGCAGTCCCTCGATCAGAATGTATGTATTGTGGAGCACCATATGTGGAAAACAAATCCAAAAAGCATTTTATGACGGTTCCGGCAGACAAATCCTTGCATGGATAAGCAAAAGGGAATCTTGAGTACTCATCTATAATTGTTAAGATATATCGATTTTGCGTGTTAGTAGGTAGAGGTCCCTTAAAGTCCACATTAAGTCTCTCAAATGGCGCAATTGCTTTTATAAGATTCCCTTGCATCTTGGTAAATCTTGGCTTGATTTCTGCGCAAATGCGACATCGTGAAGTCATTGTCTTAATATCGTCTGTTGTATATGGTAGATTTTTAGATCTTACCCAGTGAGTCATTCGCACGATGCCAGGGTGTCCCATTATATTATGTAACTCATCCAATCTATTACTGCTGTTGATATTCGAGCACACCCGTGATAAAGTGTCAGCAGTAACATTTTCTTTACCAGGACGGTAAATAATATCGTATTTATAGTTTGATAATTCAAGTCGCCATCTTTCTATCTTTTCGTTCTTGATCTTGCTGTTATGACTTTGATTGAACATAAATGACACAGATCGTTGATCAGTTATTAGAAGAAAGCGTCTTCCAATGAGATAGTGGCGCCATTTCCTTAAAGATTCAACTGCAGCACTCGCTTCCTTCTCGATAGAAGAATGACGGCGTTCAGAATCATTTAGAGACCGAGAGAAGAAAGCCACTGGCCGGCCATTTTGTGAGAGAGAAGCTGCAATTGAGTGTTCCGAGGCGTCAGTCTCTACAGTAAATGTATCATTAGGATCGATTACCGTCAGGGCCGATTTCTTTATGTCAGATTTTAACTTCTGAAAACAGTTGATCTCATGTTCGTCAAGTGGAAATTTTGTAACTTTTGTCAGAGGATTGATTTTCGCAGAGAAGTTTCTAATCCATTTAGCATAATGGGCAAACATACCAAGGGCCCTTTTAAGGGATTGAGAGTCACTTGGGATAGGCAGATTTATTAAAGGGCTGAGACGGTCTTCATCTGGTTGGATAGTATTGTTATTGATTCTATAGCCCAATAATTTGATAGTATTCTGCCTATAGACACACTTTTCTTCATTCAGTGTAAGGTTGTACTTAGTTACAGCTTCCATGAATCGTTTCAGATTTTGATCGTGTTCTTCATTTGTTTTTCCGCAAACCGTGACGTCATCCAGATAGGCATAAGTACCAGTCAGATTCTCTTTACATATGATGTAATTTAAGGTTCTTTGAAAAGCAGCAACTCCATTGGTTACTCCAAATGGTATTCGAGTAAACTGATACAAATTCCCGCAAGCCTCAAAAGCAGTATACATTTTCTCACTTTTAAGTATAGGTACCTGATGATAGGCACTTCGTAAATCGATTTGGCTGAATACATTGTGTTTAGCCACCTTTGACACAACTGATTCGATGTTCGGCAAGGGGTAGGCGTCTAATTCAGTAAATCTGTTTATAGTTAGTGAGTAGTCTATGACAAGTCGTTTGCGGTGCGTTGTGCCGCCAGTAACCAGAACTTGAGCTCGCCATGGTGAATTGCTAGGCTCGATAACCTTATCTTTCAAAAGTTTACTGATTTCCTGCTGGATAAACTTTACATCAGCGTCAGAGTGCTTTCTCGATTTTATTGCAATGGGTTTTAAGTTGCTTGATAAGTTAGTAAATAGTGAAACTTCTGGTACACATGCCTCCATGACATTGCAAATCTTGAGTGGTTTCTTTGAACCCCCGAAGTTAACCTCAAGAGATGAGTGATCACTCAATATGTCATGTCCAATGATTATGTCAGAGCAAAGCGCATCGAGTATGTAAAGAGGCTTTCGACTATAAATATGCTCGTTTATTTGCATAGTTACATAACAGACTCCGTTTACTGACGATGTGTTGTTCTTCGATGCCAATGTTACATTTTCCTTCCAAGGGTAGCGTTTAAGGTTCAGCATCTGAGCAAAATTCTTATCAATAAAGCTAGTAGAGCTTCCGCTATCGATTAAAGCATCGGCTTTGAAATTGTTGATAGTGACAGAGACCATCGCTTTCTGTAAACTGGACGGAGACGCTGCTGAAATTGCTCGAAGATTCTGTTGTTCAGATCCCATTGTAACATTGCAAGTGGGTTTGTTCGTCGAGCCACCTCTACAAACTTTAGCAAAGTGACCTGTTTTATTACAGTTCTTGCAAGTGGCATGAAAAGCAGGGCATTTTACTCTTTGATGAACGCCTCCTCCACAGAAGAAACAACGACGTTTGCACGACGGTGCAGCGGCTAAGTTATAGCAGCTTTCTGTCTGGTCCTCAATGTTATTGAATTCCATCGCAGTAGGTTTGTTGCCGAAATCTTTAGAATTCTTTCTTGCCATTTCAAGAGAAATCGCTTGATTTGTTGCGTCCTCTAAAGTTATTTCTTTATTTTCTAGTAAGCGCTGTTGAATTTCTTGACAAAACAGACCAGCTATAAAAGCGTCACGTATATATTCTTGCCGGTATTCTTCTGCATCGACGCTTCTGAATTTACATTCGTAAGCTAACTGCTGTAGGTTGCGTAAATAGTCAGCAACAGTTTCATCAGGTTTCTGTTTAGTGGACATGAGCTTGTAACGCGCATGAACCTCATTTTTCGATTTCAGATATAGTTTGTCTAAGAGATTTATAGCAGTTGAGTAATCTTTACATTCTCGTATATAGGAATACACATTTGAAGATACATTATTCAATAGTACCTTTAATTTGACACCGTCGGTTACTTTTTCCAATTCCGCTTCTTCGGAAAGATAGTTGGTAAACGTCTGTTTCCAATGTTCGTATTTTAGTTCAGCAGCTGGAGTGCCTGGTTCGGTATCAAACTTTTCTGGCCGTAATACTCGTGCTATAGAGAGCATTGCACGTATTTATTATTGGAATAAATTGATATAAAGAAAAGACAAAAACCAATTATATTTGGTTTTATTCCAATAAAATTTGTGCATGAATGACATAGAAACCGATGACAATCATTAGCTTTTTTAACGAAGATAAAAATAGACAAAATACAAAGGAGTATTTACACCACAAGGAGATAAATTATTACAGAAATACAAATCAATGTGTACCTAGTTAAAGTTATGTAGGTACTACAAGAGTATAAGTATTATTTTAACACTACACTGGGAGAGACATTAAGTGAGATATATGGTTCACTGTTTGGACTTGTCTCATCCACCAAAATCGATCAGTTGTATTAGTATGAGGTGGGCGGGTAACCACCCCGACAGAATGACGCAATTCTGACGGACGTTTGCTTTGGTGCAGGCAAAGTCAGTGAGGAATTTCATCACTTTACTTTATTAGCACAAGTAACTATGAAAGCTTGGGATCGTTAACATAGGCGACACATTTTAACATAGGGCGAATTCAAATGTTGCATTTCAAAGGCGTAAATGTACGAGTAGTTGTTCAAAAAGTAATCGCAATTGAAAAGTAGGGTCATGGAGGCAACAGTGACTCGGTCGACTACAGTGGCTCAGTCACCTGTCGACCTGAAGGGATAGCAATAGCTATTTGTCTGTTTTACCGATTTGAAGGTCTCTGTACCCGAGCGCGTTTAATCCAGTTTGCTCGAGGGTTGAGCGCCGTGCGGAAGAGTGAGGGAGTATTTTTTGTTTTCGCGCCCACAAAATTACATTTTAAGGTGAGTTTCGATTGTTTTCATACCTTGGTTTGTTGCTATAGATAATAGCCACGATATTTATCGGATAGTAGGTCTTGTATCAATTGCTTTTAACCCATATTTTAACTTATTTGTTGTACATCTTGGTTGTTTTGATCAAATATTTTCAAAATGGCGTAGAAGTACACAGTGACTCAATTTTTAAAGGTACACAGTTGCTCATGAGCCACTGTGTACCTTCCCAATTTCAATACTTTTGTAACTTATAGGAATTCAATATTTTTTGAACTAATATCGATTTTTGTTATTTTATTTATAGGATGCCACGGAAAAAAACCGAGAGGAAAATAGGGAACATTCCGCATGAAAAAATTAAAGAAGGCTTGCAGTTTATAAGGGCGGGAGAATCTATAAGAAAAGCATCAATAAGAGTTAATGTACCGTTTGCTACACTTAAAAGGTATTAATGGAAGACCAAGAACTGTGAGTCACTTGATGAATTGTTACCCTCTGAGTTCGAACCTAACTATTCGGTCAATAAAATATTCTCCGATAGCCAAGAGATTGAACTTAAAAACTATTTTTCGCATTGTGCTCTTTTGTTTTACGGATTGACCGCCAAAGAAAGTAAAAGGAGCCTGTAACAGTTTTGTTATTATTTGTAATAAAAAGAACTACTAATAACTTAGAAATGGGCGTTTTCTTTTCTTATAAACATTGCCGAGTCACTGTGTACCACTAGAGCCACTGTGCACGACGGCAGTGAGTCAGTGTGTACACCTAGTCGTCCACAGTGGCTCAATTATCATTTTTTTGTTTTAGGTTCCTACTTTGACATAAGTAGTAAATAATGAAGATTCATGAGTGCTCAGTTACAGTTTAATAGTGTATCTAAAATGTCAGCAAATTTTAGGCCAATATTAAAGCGATATCATTTTTTTTAAGCTTTTGAAAAAAAGTGAGTCACTGTTGCCTCCATGACCCTACTTAATAGTTACGAGACTGAATTCGCCCGTTGAGGAGTTGTTACACAGATTTATGTATTTAGAAAACAAAATTCTCTAAATTGCATTTGACAACATACATAGTTATACAAAATAACTTATGTTCGAAGCAAAAAAACTTGTATGTCTTATGTTGGAAATTCTAAATAAATAAAAATTAGGCACGTATTTACATCCACCCTTAGTTGTTCGCGATTATGAATGTCTAATAAATGGGAATCAGTAAGACGAGTATCTTTCTGACTCAGAAATAAATTGTTATCTGTGTATGTGTAACAAGTGATGAACTTTTCATAGAAAATTTTCCAGCTTTTCCTTCCCTGTCCATTGTGATTTCCATATGTGCAGTGACGGATCAACAGTTTTCTTGAAATCTCTGCCATTTTTCATCTCGTGGGTATTATCAGAGTACACTTTGGGACTTCTTGAGGTTTTAGCTTCTCAGCCGGTTGTAGGTCATACATAAGAAGTGAGAAGTGAATTAGCCACTGGTCCGTGGTCACAGCGATTTGGACTTCTTTAACGCTTTCCAGCAGGTAAGGGGGAGCGACTAAGTCATGGAGTTTATATTCATAGGTATACCTATGTACGCAATGATTAATAAGGAAGTAGAAAAGATGAATAAGACTAGGGTGTCTAAATTTTAAAGCTTTTACAATACAATAATAAGTAAAAGTATTGGTTTCTAAAAACGTCTCCATTATTTTAAAGGTCTTTTTGAATGAACGTCCGTCTATCCCTGTTGATATAATAATAAGCTAAAGCCGTTGAACAGTTCGCAACAAAATTATTTCTGTGAAAGAATGTGTTATTGTATTGTAGTTCTATGCACTAAAAGAGAATCTCTTAAGTGCTTTAAAGATGGTAATACCCAAACTTAATTACTCATCTTTTACCTTGACTCTATCTAAAGCTGCATATTACAAAAACCAGTGAAAGCTGTGCAGTAAGCTCTTTCAGAAATTGCATCAGCCGCTTTACTTCATTCAATCAATGCCGCTTTCTGATTGGTCCAAACCAATGTCAAAGTTGCCTTGGCAAAATATGGTGGTATTTGCGTTCCGTTTCTTACTAAAATACCATCTAAAACCGTCCAAATCTTTTGTTAAAAGTGCTATTAACATATTCAATTGAGGCTTTATTCATTGATAAAGATTTCGGAGAATTTTCATGCGTGGATTAAACGGAATAACAAAGCAAAAGTAACGCAAATGTTGTGCCGGTTATAGCGTCAGTGAAACGAAACACAACGGTACCGCCCTGTCTGCCTTCGAACAAGCCAGTGCTGTGGTGATTATAAACTTTATCTCTACACAGTACAATTGCAATTCACTTGATGGTCAGCGTTCAGTCGTAATCTTATCGGGAGAAATGGTGAGTATTCTGAATGGAGCGTCAGTTGGTATCGTGCCGGTGCGATGGGCGGTCGCTCGCCACACACGTTTAGCTAGTATTGAACCGTGGACGTGCTCCAAATACCCACGATGATACACAAGTAGAATAACAAACGTGAATTGATCTGTGATATAAGGGACGCTGGCGTCCTGCAAAACCATTCTTCCCGCAAGCATTTTCTAAGAAATTTTCTACGTATTTTTTGAAGAGATTTTGTAATTAGTGGATTGAAGATGGAGAATTTGAATGGAGAAAGTTCGGAGGTGGAGGAGGTTCAGAGGAAGGATCACGAGCCTTTTTGGGTGTTCGGATACGGGTCTTTGTGTTGGAACCCCGGGTTCGAGTACCAGCAGTCTGTGACTGGGTACGTGAAAGGGTTCTCCCGGAGGTTTTGGCAAGGGAACACGACGCATCGCGGCACTGAAACGAAGGTGAGTGCCGAAATTGTTCTTTATTTATTTTCTAAAGTCAAAGATATGGTAGCTATAAGGATAATGAGAGTATGCTCATAAAACTGTTTGCACAGTTTGCGTCAGGTGAGTCTGGTGGAATTACAAGTAACAGCTGATAAACCTAAATAAGAATTATTTATGTTAACTTATCCTACGTACTTTTAATTGTTTCATTTGTTTTTGTATAGTTTTAAAATATTTTATAGCACATACTTTTCTGTATACACAATACACATATTCTTGTATTGTAATCAAGATTAAAACGGTTGATTTTGTATGGAATTGTACTTTTGGTCATAGTTTGTAGTTTGTATAAATAAATAAGCATAAAATAATGAAATACCTAAAGCTATTTTGAATTAGACAAATATTAGATTTGTCTAAAGTGATGATAACAATTAGTGGTAAAAGACCTCGTTTAACACGGTAGTTCCTGACATGACAGCTATACCTATGAGGCAGATATTAGTAAATAGTTCTTGTAGGTATACTGCTGTTGTTATGAGCCGATTGACCTTGCTCGAGTAACGACACTGGCATTATTGGCATAAATCAAACATTAAAAAAATAATGATGGAATCTTTACGTATTTAGGTATGTTTACAGGCTCGGTGGCTCAATTGGTAGTGACCCCTGCCTTCTGAACCAAGAGTCGTGGGTTCGATTCCCACCCGGGACAAACATTCGTGTGATGAACACTTGTGTTTGTTCCGTGTCTGGGTGTTAATATTTGTATTTAAGTATATATTTGTGGTACCTTCGTTGTTCTGATACCCATAACACAAGTGCTTAAGCTACTTACTTTGGGATCGGAGCAATGTATGTGATGTTGTCTGATATTTATTTATATATTTATTTACCAAACTAACTGAGTAGGTATGCTAGTACGCACATGCTAATGTGAAAATTCCATTCGTAAATTGTTTTCGGTTCGCAGTGTTCAGATACCTACCTACTCACTTTAGGTACAACAAACTTTAATAATTCTTACGTACTAAAGTAGATATCCTTGTACCTATAAGAGCTTCATGTAGGTATATGAAGCGTATGCTTCAGTCAGAAGCCATACAAGCACTATGGCGTCTATCCTTTTAGTTATTTTTTAAAATTTAATTCTAACAAAGCATTTGAACACAATTACACCTGATGTTATATAAACATGTAGCCTAGGGTTGAGCATGATTACTTTGATAAAAACAATTCACTCTAGCCTTTAGTACCTATTTCCCAGTTGTTAGTTTAGGAAAGACTGCAGCTGGCATTAGAATTTTGAATCCTACCTAGAGCTGATTGCTGCAAGAAGGAATTTGCAAATCTTTTTGTACGCATAGATGGTTAATACATTAAGAGAGGTAGGGCATAGCGACTCTTCGCTCGAATTGAGCCGACCGTCCGGGGAAGGACCTCCGCCCTATAGAATACCGCAGTCAAATGACCTCTGGGTCGTGTTTCTGCCGGTGAGTAGGGTTTCCGGAGCTCGTGGGGGGTTAGGGTTGGGCCGGCATGGCGGTGGCAACTGACAAGTAACTGACCAGTTACTTGCCCGTTGTCACAGCGACTTGGGCTTCTCTTTCGCTTTCCATCAGGCGTAGGGAAGCCATAATGTCGAGCCACTATAAAAAAAAACTTTGATGATTTTTGCGAAATTCAACCCAACAGCTAGAGGTAGTTATTTTGTGTACGTGATGTTGTCTGATATAATATTATTTTATAAAAATAAACATTTACGACTAGCGACTCTGATAACACTAACCAGACAGAATAACCCTGTATGGATGAATATCCAAGTCATGTCCTAAATTAATAAAGATAAAAATATGCGATAGTAAATACCAATTTGGCAAGCTATCATGGTTAAAAATATTAATAGGCCAAATCCCAAAGTCGTAAAATTAATTAACGTTTTATTCTTGTTTGTTTGTAAATATTGCGGTATAGGCTTCGCTATAACTAATAGGTATAACTATCTGATGCACACGATTCTTAAGTGTACTGTAATAAGATACACTTTTTAATACACTTTGAAGGATAATTACTTTTGCTGTTACTTTTAAAGTTGTGTCATTTACTCATTGTTATATACCTACTTATTTTCTTAGTATGCATTGTATTTGTATGTATTTGGCTAAACCCACTAGAGGCTCAACACTGTATGAATAAATCTTATGTGTTTTCCACTTAATGATGTTTTTTAAATAACCCAAAACATGCCCTACACTGGGCCACACATCGATATCTAGACCGATCTAGAATAATTCGAAGCTTGTACCTACTATGGGTACTAGACAACTGATAAACTTACTAAAATTTGTAAATAAATACATAGGTATGTCTTCATGAACACAAATGTTTGTAGGTACTCTGCGGGAATCGAACCCACGATCCTTGGCTCAGAGGGCAGAGCTCACTACCAAATGAGCCATCGAGCAGGTCAATTACCTATATAAATAGGAAAATTTTATGAATGCAAATTAAGCCTAAACTCGCCTGTAACGTAACTTATAAACAAATTAGGTCGATAAAATGGCGAGCCGTCCCATCAAGGCTACATTTTTTTAAGGAATTTGTTACGTTTATAAATAGTAAAGACGTTTTAACGAAATGTCACGCAACCTTGGATATTTACATAGAAAAATGTTGCTGTATAGGCAGTTGGAATCTCACTAAATGAGAGCTCAAATAAAAATGTTAGCTATTATAATAAAACTAGCTGGCGGTTTTGCCCGCGTGAAATTTATTATCATCATCAGCCTATTGCAGTCCACTGCTGGATATAGGCCTCTCCAGTTGTTCGCTACTTAGGGCAAACATCTGGAGGATTGGCGATCTCAGGGCGTAGCTTTTCACTCCGGTGATGCTGCTACCCGTGTCACTGGCCTGTGGAATTTAGTTACGCCTTCAATTGTGATGTTTTTACCGCCACCAGTCGGTTGCCATCGCCTCGTTTGTTATTCAGCAGGATGCACCACGGGCAGGTGAGGTTAGCTTGGAGCGAAACGATAACAAATAACCCAAGACATGCCACGCTGGGTAACACAGTGCCAGCTAGTCCGAAATTAATCCGAATGTATCTATAGTTCATTCGCGTTAAGAAAATAGTGACTGACAGGTCACTGACAGGCCACTAGCCAATCAAAACGCTAGAAAAGAAATTAAATTTCTCAAGAAAGAATTTCTCGCTAGAAATTTAATTTCTTTTCTAGCGTTTTGATTGGCTAGTGGCCTGTCAGTGACCTGTCAGTCACTATTTTCTTAACGCGAATGAACTATAGTACCTATATGATGATTGTACTTATTTTACTTACAATTTTATGTTGTGTAAATAAATTCACATTATACACACATTTTACAAATAAGTAGGTACATTTCAATTTAACAAAAATAAAAACGGGCGTAAAATAATTAATGAACATCAAATATGACGGAAAACTAGCTCATAATAAAATTCGTAAGCTGTTATAATTCAACACTCAAAAACGCGATTGTTAAACGAAATGAGACCACTCGCTGGCCTCGTGAACTACACGCGAACATGTTAATGATTGATTAACGACAAAACGCGAATCTGCCTAAATAAAGTCCTACAACTTTTTTTATCTACATTTGCTATTCTAATGTTGAACGTCTTTAGGATTTAAATTTTCTGCCAATGTGGTTTCCGGGTCTAGAATAGGACAATCCCGTCATATCCCGTGGGCGTCGCAGGAGACGACTAAGGAAGGATCAGGAAACGGGCAGCAGCGTTTACCTGTACAAATAAACCTACTGCGGTCACCCACCCACCTGCCAAGCGCAGTTGGCTAAGGCAAATCACATGGGGAAATCAAATGGGGGGAAATGCCCCAACGGGATGGCTAGGTTTTGTTACTAGGTAAATAAAACACATCATCATCATCATGTCGTATGGCTTTTCCATGCTCAAGTCCCCACAACTCAATATCTAATCTCATCATCTCATCTTCAGCCTATCGCAGTCCACTGCTGGACATAGGCCTCTCCAGTTGCTCGCCACCTAGGGCAAACATCAGGAGGACATACCCATAATCGCCACGCTGGGCAGGCGGGTTGGCGATCGCAGGGCGTAGCTTCTCGCTCCGGTGACGCTGCTGCCCGTCATCGGTCTGTGGTATTTAGCTACGCTTTCAATTGTGATGGTTATACCGACCAGTCGGTTGCCAGCGCCTCGTTTGTTATTCGGCAGGATGCACCACGGGCAGGTGAGGTTGGCTTGGAGTGGAAAGATGATAGGCCGCTCCCTTACATCTCCAATATCTAATTGGCAAAGCCAATCTATCGCAGCCGGAGCGAGTTCATGGAGCTCACACATTCCACCAGGAAACGCCAGAGGGGACAATGCTCTACGATATGTGTGCTGGTCTAGTTAGGAGCCCCACAATCACAATCCGGCGCGTATAAATAAAACACAAATACGAATTCACACATAGACACAGAACAAACACAAATGTTCATTACGAGACCGTCCGTCCCACTTTTTCTAGCCGAATAAAATAGTTATGCAGATCACGATAACAGACGGACGAGTAAACAGTCTGCACAGGAAACCTTGAATGCCGAAATAGGCTTAAATTATAATACATACCTATTATAAAAGGCCTAAAGTTTGTTATGGTTTGAAAACCACAAATACTTTAATCTACCCAAGCAAAAATGAGGCCACTCATAAGGTATAATATTTGTGTGACTTTATTTGTGTATTCGAAACGGAATTCTCTAGTTCGATCTAGTGAAGACTATTAAACAAAACCGCAACAAAATCCGTTCCGTAGTTTTAAAGATCCATGCATACATAGGGACAGACATTATAAAAGCTATACTATACTAGCGACCCGCCCCGGCTTCGCACGGGTGCAATTTGTCTTAAAAACTATTCAAATTTATCGTAACGGAAACATCTACGAATAACGTTTTCGCACTGAAAACACGTTTATAAAAGACAGTATTACCTAATAATTGTTATTTTCTTCATTAAAGAGCTGTAATCATAAAGTAGTAGGGCGAAGCGCTTTTTTTTTAAATTACTACCGTGATTTTATATGTATAGTGAACCAACCCCTTTGCCTTTCTGACGGGAGTGATCAGATCACCACACTGTTAGGAGAGCGAGAGAGATTAGAACGGCTCTCCCCCATAAATAGGGGGAATCTAGGAATAGGATACATTATCAGGTGAGAGAGATTGTCATTAGTCAAACGGTCATTTACCGCGATTATAGGCCTATCGTCATAGACCGTCTTGACGTATCGTTAGAGAAAAAGTTAAGTTGATTTTTGAAAGGTGGTTCATCTTTATATTGATGAGTAGGGTTTCCGGAGCTCGTGGGGGATTAGGGTTGGGCCGTCATGGCAGTGGCAACTGACAGGTAACTGATCAGTTACTTGCCAGTTGTCACAGCGACTTAGACTTCTCTTTCGCTTTCCATCAGGCGTAGGGAAGCCATTATGTCGAGATACTATAAAAAAAAACTCTTCCACCTGATAAAGTCCCCTGGACTTCCCCTACTTGACAAAACCTTCATCTCCATGGTAACTTTCCGATGCTTTGTGACTAGCCGGACTGAAGTCAGAAGGTCGCCAAGTGCATTAGGAATGCACGTGTTAATGACACGCGGTCCTCGACTCTTGGCAACGGTTCAGGCGAACACTTTCACTGACAACTGACGAGACTTGTGGGAATCATCTGGACTAATGAACATCTATTGTTATCTGTCTAACTTTCCATTCAAAGCGATAAAGGTTTCTTAGCAATGAAATAATAAAAACTTAGGACTAAATCATTGTTTGCTTTTTGAAATGTACTATATAAAAATAAGTCGGGTTTTCCTCCCTGACGCTATAACTCCAGAACGCACAAACCGATTTCCACGGTTTTGCATTTGTTAGAAAGGTCTCGGGCTCCGTGAGGTTTATAGCAAAGAAAATTAATGAAAAAATTTTTTACAGCTATCTGGTGGCGAAACGGAGTTCGGCGGGTTGGCTACTTAGAAGTTTATGAAATTTTTTGATGAATCACTGAATCTATATAAAAAAAACCGCATCAAAATCCGCTGCGTTGCTTTAAAAGATCTAAGGACCAACATACATAGGGTAAGAAAGACAAAAGCGAATTAGTTATATGATGTCCATTCCATGTCGATAAAAATAAACCGTCCGTTAAGCATTATACTGAAAAAACACTGTCAAAATTGCAAGAGATGAGATGACTGGCCATCAAATAATTATTTATCTACTGCAGATTGCACTCTACCATTTAAGTGAACCAAATATATGAGTATAATAAACATAAGAGAGGTAGGGCATAGCGAATCTTCGCTCGAATGGAGCCGCCCGGGAAGGACCTCCACCCTATAAAATACCGCAGCCAAATGACCTCTAGGCCGTGTTTCTGCCAGTGAGTAGAGTTTCCGGAGCTCATGGGGGGTTAGGGTTGGGCCGGCATGGCGGTGGTAACTGACAGGTAACTGACTGACTTGCCCGTTTACACAGCGCCTTGGGCTTCTCTTTCGCTTTCCATCAGGCGTAGAGAAGCCATTATGTCGAGCTACTATTAAAAAAACAATAATATAATAACTAACTAGCACACAAATAACTAGATTTTTACTCTGCAATGTTTATAACTTGATAATTATTATAATATGTGTATTGCAAAATTCAAATTTTGCTGATAACACCTAAAGTCATATTACCTACTATTAAGGATAAACATTGTTTTCATTACAAAATTGTGTTCAAACAATAACATTAATTTGAATGGCCTATTTTATATTTATGATCATAGTTTACGAACTAGAATTTATCGAAAATGTATGGTTTGTTTCTAGCACCGCTAAACTTAGAAGACGACGTAGTAAGTAGGATAGTTGCCGAATGCGAATACGTTTCCGAATAGTTGGAAAGTTACTATTTGTGTCATCTGTAGGTAATCATTCATCATCATCAGCCTATTGCAGTCCACTGCTGGACACAGGCCTCTCCAGTTGTTCACCATCTAGGGCAAACTTCTGGAGGATATACCCATAATCACCACGGTGGGCAGGCGGGTTGGCGATCGCAGGGCGTAGCCTCTCGCTCCGGGTGACGCTGCTGCCCGTCATCGGGATGTAGTATTTAGCTACGCCTTCTATCGTGATGGTTTTACCGCCACCAGTCGGTTTGCCAGAGCCTCGTTTGTTGTTCGGCAGGATGCACCACGGGCAGGTGAGGATGGCTTGGAGCAAAAAGGTGATAGGTCGCTCCCTTACATCCCACATAATCATTAGGTACCTACTTATAGTTCTGTCATCAATGTCTTTTTAAGCCCAAAAAAACATGTAACAAATAATATCTTTAATAATTTATCATCATTAATCATGTAGTATGAATATATTATAGTTCCTAATTAAAACCTGGGTACAAATAGACCTTATTAGCACGGATAACTTAACTAAATACCGCCAACCTTTAAACTTAAATATGTATGTATACAACTAGGTAGGTAAATACATAATATGTAAGTAGGTAGCACAATATAAAGGTGACACACGGTTAACTGATTAAATGTCATTAAACCATGTAAGGACATTCATTATACACGTGTATTATTGTTATTATGTGTATGTATATAGGTATGTACCTCCACTCACAATGTATCAATTGTGATAAAATTGTAATAAAATTACCTTGATAATGAATTTCATAATCGCACATTCGCTCATGATAAACCAACATTGTAGCGACGTTGAATAAAGATCAGCTGTTGGCGCCATATTGTAAACAGAAGGTAACTAGCGCCACGGTGGCGAGGAGAACACACTAAAAGATACGTTTAATAGACGGTCGTATTTTTTTTATTTCTGACTGGCTCGGTGGCTCACTTGGTAGTGACCCCTGCCTTCTGAACCAAAGGTCGTGGGTTCGATTCCCACCCGGGACAAACATTCGTGTGATAAAAACTTGTGTTTGTTCCGTGTCTGGGTGTTTATATTTGTATTTAAGTATTTATATACAATGTGTACCACATTGTTCTTTTCGTTGTTCTGATACCCATAACACAAGTAGGTACTTAAGCTACTTACTTTGGGATCGGAACAATGTATGTGATGTTGTACTACCTACTAGTATATTTTTACTAATTAAGGGCACAATTGCTCATTGGCTAGTGACCCATCCGAGCCAAGAGTCGTGGGTTCGAGTCCCACCCGAAACAAACATTTGTGTTATCACTATTTGTTTTTCCGTGTCTGGGTATTTGTATTTAAGTATTTATTTGTGGTGCCTTCGTTTTGTGATACCCATAACACAAGTACTCAAGGTTCTTAGCGAGATCGTAGCAATGTATGATCGATGATCCTAGAAATTTATTTATACATGTAGATAATCTGTACCTAATAAAAAAGGGACGTTTAATCATACGGCTGTTTCAACCTTTGCGACATTACATATAAAGAAACCAAACAGGTGAACGTAGAACAATGTAATAAATCTTTCTCACAACCAGTCAATCTAGAGCGGCAGCCGTCTACAAAAACCGTGTAACCTCATTATTACAATTACTATTCACCTAATTCGACAATCGTTAATGATATCTAGTAACTTTGGTATGTTACTACGTTTTCTATGTCGTCAAGTTGGTTGAGAAACGGCTAGTGATTGGACGCACGAAAAACAATTGCCAAACAAAATCACGTAGTTATTACATTTATCAAAATGGTTGTTTGGTACTACTAAAGGTATACTTACACTGGATTATTTTCTCAAGCATTTCTACGTAATGTAACAGCGAGTTATGGAATATAAATCTACATCTACACTATCTACATTAATCTATACTATATTATAAAGAGAAAATATAAAATATATTTTTCTATGTAACGAATAAACTCAAAAAGTACTGGACCGATTTTAATAATTCTTTTTGTATTAGAAAGCTACATTATCACGGAGTAACATAGGCTATTTTAGTTTAAAAATGTTTATCTGAAGCACCCGAAGCGAAGCGAGGGCGGGTCGCTAGTAATTAAAAAAAATAACCCAAGACATGCCACGCTGGGCCACTCAGCGCCATCAACAAGAAGGCAGAGGTCACTACCAAATGAGCCATCGAGCCAGTATCAAATCAAAAATATGGTGGTGTATTTACTAGTTTATCGTTTAATAGATAAAAATATACCTACTATAAATAATGGATACAAAATTATATCAGCCGACTTTGATTTTATTTTACAGACAATTTTGATAACAAAACTACGAGTAATTAAATATCCAAAAAACAAATTTTTCTATTGTATTATATTATGAAAGTTATCATTACGAAATAAATTTATGTAACACACTTAGGGTCTCTCTGTCTAATCAGTACAACAGTTTTTATTTATAGAATTACAGATAAATTATTCATTATACCTACTCGTATTAGCTATTTGTTACTAAACTTGTATTGAATAGCGCACAAACAGCTATATTGACAGCATATTCTAAAAAAAATAGGGACGAAAAGCCTTGTTCTTTTATAAAAATAATCACAAAAATTATTAACCTCATTATCCAAATTACAAGTTCATTCACCCACATATTTTAGCAGAAATAGTAAACTGCGTAGTACAGATGTGTTTTGTGAGCGATGTGTGAATCAGAATAGCGAGATCACGGGATCGCGGTGTGCTCGTGTTTTTGCCGAGTTTATGCCAAGATCGTTTAGAAAATGTCTATGGCTGAAGGTTAGGGTAACCGTCTAATGGTGGGATTCTGTTTTTTTTTTAATACCACGATGGTGGCAAACAAGCCTAAAGCCCGCCTGGTGTTAAGTGGTAACCGCAGCCTAAGGACGCCTGCAACACCAGGGGCCCTACTACAGAACACGAAAACGATCGTTCGTTGAACAGATCGCGTATTTTTGCCCCATAAATCCCTCTCATTTGTCCCTCCCGTGTTCGAATATACGATCTAAAATTCGTCAACGTCGATTTTCAACAATTTAATTGATATATTATCGTACGATCGTTTTCGTTTTCTGTAGTAGGGCCCCTGCTGTTGAATAAATACGTGAATTTCGTTTTGGTATGAACGGCTAAAATGTAGAATTCCAACCGTTTGAGTATGTTTAACTTTTCATGTTACTTCATATTACAATGGTATATAATCATTTCCCTGCCCTGTTCCTATTATCTGTTATATGTATATCCTATTATCTATTCTTCCATTCATCCCTATCAGCCGTCATCATCTCATTCACTCCTTTCTGAGCCATATCATCATTCACAAAGTCCATCCATCTTTTCTTCGGGCTACCTCGCCCTCTCCACCCATTGATATATTGGTATATATAATATAAATAGTATAATAGATATGTTTATATAGTATTCCTTATGCTCTACCAGAGTCTGGGTGTTTTTTGACAAATGCAAATTGTTTCCTTTCACGTCAATTTTGGAAACAATGTGCATTTGTCAAAAAACAATTATTGCATGTCAAGTAGCATTTCAAGAATCTCTCTCTGGTCAAGATGAAATTTTTTTCTCTGTTTCGACTCTTACGACACTCACTTCACGATAAGAGATGAGGTGGTGATTTGCATTATTCATCCATCAGCACACCTTTTCCTAGAAACGAATAAATTACACGCAATTGTATACAAACAAGCCAAACTAACTCAAGTCAAATTCAAATATCTGAATTAATTAACACAATCTAATTTAAAAATAACTTTTAGTAGTAATTGGGGCAATAATAAAACGAATTAAAATGCAATTACTGTTAATTTTGTGATTGTGATAATATCACATCTTTATCATTCAAATATCATTTAGCAAAAGCAATCGTAAAGCATTCTGAATTAGATTAACTTAGTTTTATTTCGTTTTTTATCAATGAAGACGACCAGTTAAAGCGTTAATGTAGTATCATCAGCCTCGGGGGTAGGGGTATTTGCTCTCCCCGGACCAGGAGTGCCGGCCGCTTGTCATCTGCATGGCTGGCCAAGGCATGCAGGGATGCGGCCGTATGCTTCGGCGCTACCCATGTCCCTGCAACTTGCTGCCCACTGGCGACACAGGGGTGTTTAGTGGGTATGCTTTTCCAATTCAAGGAAATGTCTATGCTTTTCCAATTTTTTTTATTGATTATTATTGTGTATCATTTGTCTACTAAGATAATTTTAAGTCACTTGTATACTAACAATATATGGACCATAGTCTGTAATAAATTCATTTTATTTTATTTTTTATTTTAATTCGGGAGGTGTGAGTCCCACACATCACGCCGACTTCCTACGGAGGGCGGCTTAATTCATAAAAAAAGTGTCATCAGCCTATCGCAGTCCACTGCTGGACATAGGCCTCTCCAGTCGTTCCCCAATTTAGTCAAACACCTGAAGGCTTTACCCATAAACGCCACGCTTTGCATGTGGGTTTGTGATCGCAGGGCGTAGCTCCTTGTCCGCTTCACCAAATATTAATTTATTAATTTAGTGTTTCTTCTTTTTCAGCCGGGCCGTGTGGCGACGCTAATTGAAGACAAGGAAGTGAGTATTCTTAGCCAGTCGAGAAACTAAATATACTGCGAGACGCAAACGTTACGTAACACATAATCTACATTATTGTTTATTTTGGTGCCGAGATCAAGTTCACTGATGCATGCGAAGCTTGATTCGAATGTAGGTTACAGATAAAGTTGCAATCAGCCTTTGAACGTCCACTGCTGGACATAGGCCTCTCCAATTGTTCGCCAATTTGGGCAAACCAATTAATACGCCGCCGCCGGATACTTTTAAAGAAAAATTATAAACTAAACATTACACAGTCGGCTTTTACCCATTCAACGACTATGCTAAAATGACGTTCAGTCAAGACGTTGAACGTTTCAATCAATAACTTGACGAGTTGTCTTTTAGGCATTCAATTGAATGTCGTCATTCAATGAACGCGCTAGCCATTCAATTGAATAGGAGATTCAACCAGATGACTGCGACAGTTATACCGCCACCAGTCGGTTGCCTCGTTAGTTATTCGGCAGGATGCACCACTGGCAGGTGAGGCTGGCTTGGAGCGAAAAAATGACAGGCCGCTCCCTTACATCCCATCTCGCCTCAGCTTAATTAAAATATTGTCATAATTCCGATGTTATTTCAAACAATACCTTTATGTATTGACGCCGCTTATAATAATGAAGCCGATTAAGACACAACAACTCCTTTGAGATGGTGTTGTCTCTTGTCATTAAAGGAGAGCTATTGTTTGACGAGTACTGCGCAGTAAGTTCCTTGAAGTCGTTTTATGTAACAGAACACGTTGCAGCCGACTGGATAGAAAATCTATTTTCATATCTATTATACTTATTACTAGCAAACCCGGCGAACTCCGTTTCGCCACCAGATGGCTGTAAAATTTTTGTTCCTTAATTTTCTTTGCTATAAACCTCACGGAGCCCGAGACCTTTCTAACGAATGCAAAACCGTGGAAATCGGTTCGTGCGTTCTGGAGTTATAGCGTCAGGGAGGAAAACCCGACTTATTCTTATAAGTAGATTTTTATAGTAGACATGCCACGCTGACCCACACATAGCCATCTAGCCCCAAACTAAGCCGAAGCTTGTACTATGGGAGACTAGACAACTGATCAACTTACTTAGATACTTTTTATTGTAAATAACCCAAGACATGCCACGCTGGGCCACACAGCGCCACCTAGCCCCAAACTAAGCCGAAGCTTGTACTATGGGTACTAGACAACTGATAAACTTACTTAAATACTTTTTTTTTTTTTTGTAAATAAATACATATCATACATAGAAAACACCCAGACCAATACAAACAGATATGTTCATGAACACAAATGTTTGTACTGTGCGGGAATCGAACCCACGACCCTTAGCTCAGAGGGCAGAGGTCACTACCAAATGAGCCACCGAGCCTGTCAGAACAATACATACATATTTTACATAGTAAACACCCAGACCGATACAAACAGACATGTTCATGCACACCAATGTTTCTACTGTGCGGGAATCGAACCCACTACCAAATGAGCCATCGAGCCAGTCAGAAACTAACCAAACTATAACAGAAGTAGGGCATAGCGAACCTTCGCCAGAATTAAGCCCTCCGAGGAAGGATCTACCACCCTATAGAATACCGCAGCCAAATGAACAAACTTCACCAATACAAATTCAACTCGACCAACAAAAGATTACGAAATCGTATCGAACCGGTAAAAATTGACCGATAAATGTCCTAATTAGTAATTACCCTATTTGCCGAGACGGCAATGAAACAAAGGGTGCCGGCGTGGCGCAACGCTCAGATTAGCCGCCTGTGGCCGAGATGGTCAAACATGATGCAATTTGAATTGCTAAATGATCACCAGGTACTTATACAAAAGTTTTTTTATTTATAAGTAGCTGAAATTTAGTCGATGATGGGCAGCAGGATCTCCGTAGCGATAAAATGCGCTCCGCACCCGCCTGCCCTGCGTAGTGATTGTGACTATAACTTAACTTCTAGGTTGCCCAAAGTGGCGACACCTGGAGTGGACATTTGCAGGCTGATGATGATGATTAATTTAATCGCTCTGATTTACATTACATATTACGACACAGCTCACCGGCTCAGTAAGCTGAAGTGGCAGTGGGCAGGCCACATCAGCCGCAGAACCGATAACCGTTGGGGTAAACGAGTTCTGTAGTGGAGACCGCGTATCGGCAAACGTAGTGTAGGACGCCCAGGCCAGGACGTGGAGTGACGATTAGCGCAGGACGGCTGGCAAATGCTGGATGCGAGAGGCCCGGGACCGATCGAAGTGCGAGCATTGGGAGAGGCTTATGTGTAGCAGTGGACTGGTGTGGGCTGATGATGATTTACATTGCACAAGTGCTAAACCTAATTTGGGGCCGGATTAATGTATGTTTTCCGGTACTATTTGTATGTATTTGTTTCTGATAGGCTTATCTGAGCTAAACATACGTGATGCCTCGTGACGGTGCAGTCTAGTCAAAGTTCATTAACACTGCATTTGATAAGACAATACGGTAAGTTATTGTTAGCGATAGACTTGGTGTAGGTACTACCTTTTCTTAGCGAGTTCTTTATTTGTGGTCATTGCGCTACTGAGGACTAGGTACCTTGTTTAAATGATGTTTTTATTTTTATCCAACTAAAACGAGAAGTTTTGTTTTAAGACAAAGAAGTCAAAATGCTTGGTCTAAAATTAGATATAAGATAAGTATAGGTACTTAGGTATACCGAGTACAAAGGATACCTATACCATAAAAGAGTCTCCCAAAACATCAAGACTAACCAATTAAAAAACGGGGTCTTTTGGGTGATTACCCAAAGGACGATTGTGCTCTATCGTAGGCTTCAATATCACTTAACACCAGGTGAATTGTAGCCAGCCGTAAACCCATAGTTAATAAAAAAAATCTAACCCAGGATTTAGGTACAAGTATCTAGTCGAGTATGTTCGCTGGGCTCAATGGTTACGTCTGCATTTTGTACAGTGTCTTACAATGTACAATAAAAATTTTAAAAATAAATTTCCTAGCAGCACCAAATTTGGTTTAAAATTGTATAAAGATTGCGCTACGTAGGTTTTTACCTACGCGCCCGCACTCCAAACACGATAGAAATTTTATTACTTCGCGGCCGAATTTCGACTAAACAAAGTTTTAATTTAAATTGTGTCATTATTTTAGTATCGTCGTTGTAAGGAAACACAAAGGCGTCTGCAAACATTGTTGTCTGCTTTTAAAATATGTGGGTCAAGAATTTACACATGTTGAACATAAGGCGTCACTTCATTGCCAAATTTTATTCCTCACGTTATTTATACTGGAACGAGGTACTTTGTAAATGTGCCGGGTATATTTAGCAATACGGAAAGGTATCAAAGAGGCGAGAGAATGTTGATAGTGAAGATTTTACTTCATTATAAAAGGCATGGTTTTTGAATTAAGTAGAATAAAATAAAATTATAATTCATTTATATCTAAAATAATGATAATGAAATTAGGACATACAAATGTCTAACAAAATATCGTCAATTCATGTTGCTTCTATCGAGAAAAGACAGCAAGAAATTCTATATTTTTTTTATGCGAGAGGCGGCAGACGAGCAAGTGTATTCATTCATCCAAACAAACTTTCGCATTTGTAATATTGGTAGGATAAATAGAAGATAAAGTTTTTATTATTACCCAATTTTGTATAGAGACACAACATAATTACTGCGCAAATTACGACTGTTTAACTTATCTGCAATATGAAAAGATAGCATAAAAATCTACATAAAGCCAATCATACCTAAACACTTGATAAAAGCTTCAGATTACTCCATTAGGTACTAATATTAGAAATTATGATTACTGTCTAGCTGCTAATGTTCAGGATTAACGCTAATCACTGATAACATGCCGCCATAAAGCACTATGTTTGTAATCATGGGAATTGTATGTTGACTAGTTGTAAATTAAACTCAAGAGCTTTAGAAATATAATCATGAGTAACTGCAGCACATTTGTATACCTATATCAGTGATATGTGAAATAATAAAGGAAAAGTAAAAAATATGGGCTCCCTTTCTACTTGCAAATATATTTATTATTAAAGTAATTTAATTATAGGAAGCGATAAGTTTTGCCCTGCGATCGCTAAAGCGCCAAAGTCAACAGTCAAAATAATCTTTATTTGTATAGGTTTTTAAAAAAACCACTTACAAATCGTCGAAGCTACCACCGGTTCGGAAAGCAGCATCCTACCGAGAAGACCCCGGCAAGAAACTCGTGTAGTTGCTCTTTTCAACATCATCGCCCAACATGGCGATTATGGATGATCGACCAAAGTGGTGACCATCTGGACAGGCCTCCTTCAGCAGTAGACTACGATAGGCTGATGATGATGTAATGTAATTATATTTTCTCTCTCCTTTTTTTATTTTTTTTTTTTTTCCTTTTTTTTTTTTTGGGAATTTATAATTTATAATTATAATCAGTAATACAGTTTGATAAGACACAGGAGGTGAAAAGGTGAGGTGTTTAAGAGCGGAGATTAATATGTTGTCACTAGTAGAAATGTTTTATGGCTAGTAATAGAAAGAGATTTAAGTGTACAATAAATCAATAATGATATACAAAAGCCTTATTGCGACACTGATGTTGTTCATGATCATACAAAAGGTTGCAAATTAAGACAAATTATTACGTTTACGACATCGCGACAGGACTAGCATAAATCACTGTATAGAATTATTGTAACACGTGGAAAGTTTTTTATTGTTTTAACAATCCTTTCCCTATACTTTATTGGTTATTGTCTCGTAAATCATATTTGTTAAGATAGTCTCATATAATAATTACACTCAAGAGACATCGACTCGATACTTCTAGTTTTGTCGTGTTTGCCAAAAGAAAGTTCTTATGAAAGGAAATAGGGACGTAAATTGGAAAGGGAAAGATATAACAGCATTTCTAGCAATAAAACACCGACTTCAATATAATATTGACAATGGGACCATCCCGAAAGTACACCCTGTCGAACAAAAGAATATTTTTTCAAATCGGTTCACAATTCTCGGATATATTTGGTAACAAACGGTTAAAAAGAAAGATGGTGAAAGTATGTTAAAAAGATTGAGGAATAAATTCAACTAGTAAAGTATAAGAAAAGGATTGTTAGTAAAAAGGAATGTTAAAGATGTAGACACATAGCGAATTCTGTTTATTAATATGGCTTCATATAATAAATTTGTTTTCGCAAACATGACTGTATTCCAATATAGGTAAATACGTACGTAACTATAACTAATTCACAAATAAATAACTATGACGTTCGATGTAGTTCGTGGAATGGATTCTTAAGTGAATTTATTTCTTTGTACTACTCGTATACCTATGTAATGTTAAGTTTACAATTCGGTATTATTGTTGCCAAAGATCAGTAAACTTGTCTCATGAATTATTTGTTTTAAATCAGTGACGTCTTTAAACTTATTTACTACATGATATTGCTATGTTTTTATTAAATTAATTATTATTGTATAGTAAAGAAGGAATCAACGTAACCATCTAATTTATACCTCTTACCAAACTATAAGAAGTTAAGAGCTTTTTTTACATCATAAGAAATACTAGGGAAATAAAATTCAAAAGTAAAAAAATAATAAGAACGTTTTAGTGTTAATAAACTCACGTTATTAAAGACGATAATCAACGTTGACGGATCCGCAAGAAGTTTTTTTGGCCGTTCGATTGTCATAGTACCAGACATATCTATTTTAGTGATAAAACATGGTTTGGTTATAAAACCTTTTCTTACTTGTATAGGTACGCTTCGCAAAGACTGTTTACCAATATAAATTCTAATTTCAATTATCATAACTTTATTATTTACATACTAATGCATTTGCAGTTATCTTCGGTCGACACGTGTAGGTATTATCGGAAGGAACGTGGCGTGGTAATTATATTAGCGACAGTGGACAGTCTAGCGCTTAGTCTAGATTAGACGACACAGCTGCGCACTTGAGGAATAACTAATGTTTATTGTGTTTGGGCATCCTACAAGTGCGTGTATGTAGTATTATAAATGAAATAGCTTGTTTGGATAGATGGATGTTTCTTACTTTTTCTGATTACTTGTGTTTCGGAGGTAGGCGATAATAGCTGCGACACAGTTGTAAAACTAATGTGGCTGATATAGTACATCTATTCATATTAGTACTGCCCAAAGACCAAAAGATTTCGGGTTCAGATCCCGGGTCGTTAAAAATTGATATTAGTTTTTCTGCCAAGAATACACTCAGTAGCATCGTCTCCAACGACACCCACATGGGTGAATATTCTAAACCCGCAAACCACAGCCGTCAATTGCAAAAATTAGCAAGCAAGACAGCTATTTATAAATTTAGGAAATTTCTTTTACGATCATTCAAAAGTCTTGCGCCTGCATCCAACATTTTAAAGTAAGGTCTTTAGTGATAAAGGTCAACAACCATTTCACAACAATAAAATTGAACTGCTAAAACCACAGAATGCATTATTGTCTCATTCCAACAAGTAATCCGATCCAATTGTTACCGATTTCGCATACGAATCGGCCAAAATTGGTGGTCATTTGACACTTTCTATAGCTGTTCTCACATTTTCACACGTCAACTCGTAAAACGGTTTGTGTAAACTTGTGGTCTTATAGACACGTTGAGTAGAAAGTTGGTACCTATTTTTGTTGTGTAGAATTGAAGTTACGTTAAATACCTTCAAGGAATCCTTACTTAATATTTTATATGCGAAAGTAACAGTCAGTCCTCTAGCCGGAATCCCCATTATGTCGAGCCACTATAAAAATATATATTATATCTAAATAAGTTTATCAGTTGTCTAGTACCCATAGTACAAGCTTTGGCTTAGTTTGGGGCTAGGTGGCGATATGTGGCCCAGCGTGACATGTCTTGGGTTATTTATTTATTTATCGACACCTTGAGTAAAATCGGGATGTAAGGGAGCGGCCTATCATCTTTTCGCTCCAAGCCAACCTCACCTGCCCGTGGTGCATCCTGCCGAATAACAAACAGGCGCTGGCAACCGACTGGTGGCGGTATAACCATCACAATTGAAGGCGTAGCTAAATACTAAAGACCGGTGACGGGCAGCAGCGTCACCGGAGCAAGAAGCTACGCCCTGCGATCGCCAACCCGCCTGCCCAGCGTGGCGATTATGGGTATATCCTCCAGATGTTTGCTCTAAGTGGCGAACAACTGGAGAGGCCTATGTCCAGCAGTGGACTGTAATAGGCTGATGATGATGATGAGTAAAATCGTCATCTCCCATCGATAAAGCATAAGTCAATATTGCGGCAACTAATTGGAGTTCTCACGTTCCGCATCACGCCATGCAGTCACGCGCGAGCCGGAATTGACCGCGTCCGCCGATTTGCGAATTGACAGTGACACCGCTCGAACACCGCTCAGACAACCGTGATGCGATATAATACAACTTATAGACAGATCGCTTCATAAGGACAAAGAAAAATCTTAAAATCTTTAATTTTACAAGAAAGTGACTAAGTTAAATAAATAAGAGATGAAAATGCCCTACCTGCATAGCGAATCTTTGCTCGAATTGAGCTGCCCGTCCGGGGAAGGACCTCTACCCTATAGAATACCACAGCCAAATGACCTCCGGGTCGTGTTTCTGTCGGTGAGTAGGGTTTCCGGAGCTCGTGGGGTGTTAGGGTTGGGCCGGCGTGGCGGTGGCAACTAACAGATAACTGACAAGTTACTTGCCCGTTGTCACAGCGACTTGGGCTTCTCTTTCGCTTTCCATCAGGCGTAGAGAAGCCATGTCGAGCTACTATAAAAAAAAACCCAAGACACACTAGCCACGCTGGGCCACACGGCGCCATCTAGCCCCAAACTAAGCCGAAGCTTGTACTATGGGTACTAAACAACTGATAAACTTACTTAGACTTAATTCATCATATTAATAGGCTGATGATGATGAAATTCATATCATACATAACAAACACCCAGACCAATACAAACAGACATGTTCGTTTATGCACACAAATGTTTGTACTGTGCGGGGATCGAACCCATGACCTTTGGCTCAGAAGGCAGAGGTCACAACCATATGAGCCAACGAGCCAGTATTGGGAATTGGAAGTAACCTCTGCCTTCTGATCAAAGATCGTTCGATCACCACCAGGGACAAACATATTGAACTGTACATCATCATGATTTTAATTGAACTGTACCTACAATATGTAAGAAAATTCTATCGAAAATTTGGATAGACGATCGAAAATCTTTCCAACCGCAATTTCGAATCTAATAATAGGAGATGAATAGGAGTATTATTTTATTTTATACAGATAGTCTGAAACAAAATATCTAGTTTTTGCAAATAGATTTACTTCTTTGCAAAAACTAGATATTTACTTTTAATCCATTTTTGCGCTTTTTACATAAGACCTCGCAGGTCTTCCGTATTTGTACCGACAAAAAGCAAAACGGATGCGAATAATATACGGAACGTACAAGCCATTGTATGCTAATTAAAACTGTATATCAATAGAATCCTAATTAATAGAATACGGTTACATTTTGGGAAGTGTTTGATTGAACTACATTATTTGATTCACTCGGTCCCTTCTTGCTTGCCGGTTCTTCTCGGTAGAAAACAACCTTCCGAATCCGGTGGTAGATTCATTGTTTGTACTTGCATTATTTGACGATTCATAAGTGCTCGTCATGAGCCTACTTGAATAAAGATATTTTCATTTTATTTCAATTCCCTTTTTATTACCGGACGAGTAGAGATACGGAAAAAAAGTATTGCTTTGTGGTGCAAATTCCAAAGACTCGCACGGTGCGTTTTGCCTCTACATTTTTAGTACGAACGCCCAAACTATGGAACTCCTTGCCAGACTCTTAGTTCCCCGAGACAATACAATCTTCAGGTTTTTTTATGCAAGAGGCGGCAGACAAGCAAATATAATGCCTGATGGTAAGCAGTCGACACCGCTCATGGACACCCGCAACTCAAATCGAGTTCTGGGGTCGCTGCCGGCCTTTTAAATAGGAGTACGCTCGTTTCTTGAAGGCTCCCAAATTGTAGCCTATCGCAGAAAGTTGGTTCCACTAAACTGATGCGCGAGGCAAGAAGTTCCTCATAAAGCGTACAGTGGAGGTTCGCCAACCATCGAGATGATGAGGATGAAATTGCAATCGGTTACATGTGGTGCGGTGAAGAAACTCAGCTGCAGGCAGTAAACCAAACAATTCTCAATCAATTCAGGTGTTCAAGAATCGGAATCGATATTTCCGGGGTAAACGTGCTCCATTGTAGGCTTCAATATCACTAAAGATCAGGTGAATGGGGATGTTTCCAGGGTCAAAATAATTACATTATATTTAGTCCGTATTTTAGATTATAAAAATATACTAGACACGTATTTTTCCTTTTTTCATTTAAACAAAAAATAACAAAGATACATGGCATCAAAATTTAGGAGTTGGGGTCTTTGACGTTACTTAGTGGCGAAAAAACTCCCACTATATGACTTCACGCGTAATTTTAACGGGCTATATCTTAGTCATTTTTGGTCTAATTTATAAATGAAAAAATACGTGTCTTTTATTTTTTAACAATCTAAAAGACGGACTAATTATATTTTTTACGGAAACAGGCCCATTGTGGCCAAGCGTAACTCATAACAAATAAAAAATGTTAGTTCAATGCGCAATACATTTTGTCATGGCGATGGAATTAAGTTGTTACCATCAAATCGATTATCGAATGGATATTACTCATTTCATGTTTTTGAAATTATTAACAATCAATTCGATTCAATTGCACAAATTCCAACTTGTTTTCTTTAAGATTAGTCAAAGCTAATGGATCTCTGAGTGAAGATTACGATTCGATTTGTTAAATGCTTTCATTATAAATAATTTTCATCAGTCTTATACGCAGACTGCGTACATTCCAATTCAAGATTTCATCCCAATTATCTTGATAGTCTTCTTCCGCGGTACGTTTTGCTCGCAATTTCCTGCCTTGTGCAAAGGTTTTTGGGAATCAGCTTCCAGCTGTGACTTTTCCGAATGGATATGACCTAAGTACCCTTCAAAAAGCGAGCCTAAAAATTCCTCAAGGGCCGGTAATGCACCTGCGACTCCCCTTGTGTTACAGTGTCTATGGGTTAAATGGTCATAAATATTTTTTTTACGAAACTTTTTTTATTTTATTTATTTAGGAATAACAACAATCTTAAATATATTGTTTGTGTATTATGTTGTTTATTTAGTTTCAGTGTGAATATTGGGACCGTTGAGAATATTATCACCGAATCATTTAAATTATAATATGTAATTAAAATTAACATTGATGAAAAAAATACTCCACTAGCATGAAATGAAAAGGCCCCGAGATATCATTGAGTTTGAAAACGCATCATAACCGTGACATCACGCATAGGTATGGCGTGGTGTTTGCATGGCTGCAGCTATTTTTGTACTATTTAGGTGTGATTTTAATAGTTCTTTCTGGCAGCCATTAAATAACATGAAATATGAAACATAGTGCTGCCCTATTAAGTTGAAATCTCGCATAACTACTGGAAATAGAATGACGATGCAATATTATGATGGTTTATACCAGCTTATTTAAAAATGTTTTAAATAGTAATTATTTTTGTTGCGCGGTCATGTAGGATGTTACTTGGACTTTTGTCTCGTAATCACAATTACACAGTATAGGATATAAACATTAGATGACATTATAAATCGTTGTAATCTAAATTATTCTAAAATCGATTAAAAATTGTTAAAACTTAAAAAAAGTTTGTGCAATAATGGTAATCTAAAAAAATATGTCAGTCATCGTTATAATAATATTAGAATAGAATAGAATATAGAATATATTTATTGCACCAAATAATAATATATTTATTATGTACTTACATGAGTTACATGTCTACAAAAGCTAATAGGGGATGAAAGGGAGCGACCTTTTCGCTCCAAGCCATCCTCACCTGCCCGTGGTGCATCCTGCCGAACAACAAACGAGGCTCTGGCAAACCGACTGGTGGCGGTAAAACCATCACGATAGAAGGCGTAGCTAAATACCACAGGCCGATGACGGGCAGCAACGTCATCGCAGCAATTAGGTACGCCCTGCGATCACCAACCCGCCTGCCCAGCGTGGCGATTATGGGTATATCCTCCAGAAGTTTGCCCTAGGTGGCGAACAACTGGAGAGGCCTATGTCCAGCAGTAGACTGCAATAGGCTGATGATGAAAGGCTAATAAATAGGATGATTTTTACTATAAAAATAAACAAGGCCTGTAAGCTTATTCCGGCTATACAATACACCGACTGATCCCGAGACGTGAAAGAAAGTCACTTGACCTGTGTTCAGTGTACAGCGGCCGCCTGTCAGGCGAATAAACCTTACCACCGGCTGAAAATCTGATAACTCTTAATCGACTCTTACAAGTCCCCACCAAGAAATGGAACGGTGATTTGTATTCTATTGAAAGAAAGATGATGACACCACACATTTGTAATGCCATACCTACAAAATCTATGATAACAGTTAACAGACAGTACATGACAATTACCTACTCAATTGACTATACAGTCAAGGACCCTCTTATGCTGACAGAATGTTACGTAAAAGATACAACTGTACTTGTTACATAGATGATAGAAGTGTTACTTATGTAACAATTCACCAATGCTTGTAACATTCATTTATTTATACGGCAAAAGGCATCGTTTCATAGTGCAAGTCCCAAGGACTCGAACGGTGCGTTTCTACTTTCTTAGTACGAACGGCTATGGAACTCCTTGCCAAACTCTTTGTTCCCCGAGACATACAATCTTCAGGTGTTCAAGACGAGAGTGAATCGGCATTTTCTAGGTAAATGCGCTTTGTCGTAGACTGTGATAACTGCTTAGATTCAGGTGAATTGCTGTCAAGCGCTTAATCATTTCGAATAATAAAAAAAATCAATTATACTAACCCAATGGCATAATAAATGTATGCCTTTGTCCCGCCACACGCCGCCATGTTTCCAAGATGGCGGTAAAAACAATAACAAAATAATTTAACAACGACTTTGTTTAATAACAAGCGTGTTATGAGAATCGGCCGCAAAATAAGCACACTGATTAATTAATAACACCATGCTTATGTAGGTATTTAATATTATCAGCTTTACATTGTTAGGATTCCGTAGCCAAAAACGGGACCCTTATAGATTCGTCATGTCTGTCTGTCTGTCCGTCCGTATGTCACAGCCAGTTTATTCCGAAACTATAAGAGCTACATTATTGAAATTTGGTACGTAGATGTATTCTGTTAACCGCCGAAAGCGACGAAATAAAATTGATTTATGGTTAATTTACATGAACTTTTATCTGACAGATAAGTTAGGAGCGCTACTATTTAGCGAGTCAAATAAAACTGATTCTTAAAGTTACACTTGGGCAGACTTGGGCAGTTTCCAAAAATCTTCGAAAATATAAACAAAGAACGCATTGAAAAGTCAATGAACTTTCTTTAACCCACGCTTTAGGTAGGTTTACGAATATTTAGGTATCAGACCATGGCATCCAAACACCATTTGCGCATATTTTTATCGCAAAACACTCGTTCTGACCCAGTTAAGTTTATTTATCGAACACGATATTAAGAGTTCATGTACGTGAAACGGCTTTATCACTTGCAAAATGATAAGTTCAATTAATTTATTGATACAGTAATTTACTCGTTTACTCTCACAAAAGTCGATCTTTAAGCGAACAAGAGAACTGCACATGGTGATTGTTCCGTGCGTTGACGAAAAAGAATATAAATAAATAAACAACCCAAGACATGCCACGCTGGGCCACACAGCGCCACCTAGCCCCAAACTAAGCCTAAGCTTGTACTATGGGTACTAGACAACTGATAAACTTAATTAAATACTTTTTTGTACATAAATACATATTATACATAGAAAACACCCAGACCAATACAAACAAACATGTTCATGAACACAAATGTTTGTACTGTGCGGGAATCGAACCCACGACCCTAGGCTCAGAGAGCAGAGGTCACTAGAAGAACGCCGAAGAACTTAGAAAGGGGCAAAAAGTAGCCTATGTTACTCCTCATCCCTTCAACTATCTCCACTTAAAAAGCCACGTCAATTCGTCGCTCCGTTTTGCCGTGAAAGAATGACAAACATACAGACAGACAGACACACTTTCTCATTTATAACATTAGTATGGACGGATGATAAATTATCTTTTTACATTATAGCTTATGTAATTATCTCATGGATGACCTATATTACTGCGAAAGTTACAGTTCGCATGAAAGTTAATAACCATCCATCCAAACAAACAAACGTTCGTATTTATGGTACGATAGGTACTTTGTAATAGTTTAGAGGTATAGTTAGATTATTATGCGGTTATTATGTAAAAAGGATTATTCATATTCTACGAATATCTATTTACATTTGAAACAGTTATCATAAATCGATTACACAAAATGTAACAAATACGATTGCATTATTTGCTTCGCGGCAAACAAAGTGAGTAACGGAACCAAATTTTCATGGAATGTCTAGTTAAATCATTCTAATAAATTTACTATCCAATTTTTTTACACATTTTTTTAGTATGCAATCTATTGCGAAATTCACTTTAACAGATACCTACGTAATTTTTTTTAGACAATGGCTAAAAACGTCTACGTATAATTGGTTCGGAACAATGAATTTGTGAAAATATTATCTACCTATATTTTTTTATTACAGAAATGATTCAAATGGTTAATATTCATAGTGATATAACTATTTGTTAGTAAAGTTAATATCCCATGCGTGAAGGTTGTCTGTAACAGATAAAACCTCCTAAATTGTTAAGTGCATAATGTGTTTTCCTGTGATGTTGGTATTTTGCGCAACATCTATTTATTTAGAATGCTTTGCTAATATTTACTCAGTAAACAATATTTGCACTTAATACTAATTAAGTATAAATTGCGAACGCGTGTTGGTGATATTGACTGTGTAGTGAACAGCGACCTTGGAGGCACTAATAATCTAGGTATACACTTGAACCGCACATTAATTCAGAAAGTTGATACCAGACTTTGAAGTGCTGGATGCGAGAAGCATAAGATCGATGAAAGTGGCGAACATTGGGAGACTGATAAAGGCTGATGATGATGATACTACTATACAGACACACAGACAACGTTACATATTGATCAAATAACTCCTAAACCTCGCACAAAGCACTTTGTCTCTACATTCACAGTGAGAACTGCTAAACAATGCAACTCTTTGCAAGAGTGGCGCGAGTCTCACATAACCTGTCTTTCTCCCGAAAAAGAAAAAAAAGGAAAGAAATAAGAAAAGCGTGACGTTATGTATGTGTCGTGGCCAAATCGATGAATTGATCATTTCATGAAATGGTTGAGCATTTCAGTTATGAAGTGGCCAACTAATGGTAACCAAAATCATTAAACGATAAATGGTTTAGCGACGTTTGGCCATATCGTAAAAAAGGGTCACTAGTCTAACCTACTGTGTCGGATCTGTGACGCAGTGTTTGTTTAGTTTTTTTTTTCTATTCACAAATGATAAAATACGTGTCTTTTATTTTTGAACAATCTAAAAGACGGACTAGTTACGTTTTTACGGCAACAGGCCTATTCCCGGAGATATCTGGTAACTTACTCGTACATACGTTATAATGTACTTCCGCCCAAGCACGATCTCCGCAATCCGATAATGATGACACCCGTATTATAACCATGACTATACTCATAAAACAAGGGCTCGAGCGAACTTACTTGAGGATCGGAGCAATGTATGTGATGTTATCTGATGAAAAGCCACCTTCGCCATCATCGTAGGAAAAAAAAACAAATCAAGTGGGCTGCAAATAATCCTACATTTGATTCGATTTCGGATAACACCGAAAACACGATTAGATACGCATAAATTTATCTTTTATTTATATTTCGTCTGAAGCAGACTTGTCTAGTTATTTTCCTATCACTCATCGATGGTATGATAGACTTTCATCTAGTTGTTGGGCGGTGATAACATTGAGATCTATTGCTAAGGTTCGAATATCATTAACGGCAAGTTTAAGTTTATCAATATACTTGGACTTTGCGATTATAACTATTTTGATAATAAGATGTTTTGACACAAAACTTATCTCACAGTTTATTAGTTTGACAATCATGTTTTGAAAGTGTTATCGTACTAGTAATATCTGGCGATGACGGGCAGCAGCGGGCAGAAACGAGGAGCCCTGCAACCGCCAACCCACCTGCCCAGGTTGGCGATTATGGGTTCAGGTAAAGTTCAGGTGTTTGCCCAAAGTAGCGAACTACTGGAGAGGCCTAAGTCCAGCAGTGAACTGCTATAGTCTGATGATGATGATTATGAAGTTCGTCTTTTATGATTACTTTTCCCTTGTATCGATCTCTAACTACCGTGGATCGCGATTACAGATGTCGTACTTAGTCTTTATCAACTATTTCTAACTATCCCTGTCTGAAGTTGGCCACACCCAGTGATGTAATATATCTTAGGCAATGGCTTCCTTGACTTGGTCGGGCCATCTAGTTGGTTTGCAACCTCCGGGGGGAGGTGACATGGTGTGTGGGACTCACACCTCCCAAAATAGGGGAGCATACTCACTAAGGGCATACCCTGGGCTACGCCACCAACCACAACCAACTATTCAATACTCCCATTACGTCTCCCCTTGGGTTTTTTACATCATCATCATCAGCCCATGTCAGTCCACTGATGACTGCTGTTTCTTACATACTAAATGTGAAATTAGTCCCTACAAAATGACCTCATTGTTTCGATTAGGTGCAACCCTGACCACGAGGTGACGGAATGATTGATTACGTCAAGAATAAGCAGTTGTCGATATACTTTTTAACATTATATTCCTCGCGATAAACTCCCGAGTTTACTATAAAAAAATTAGCAAATAAGCTTATGTTACCGTCTGATAGACAGCCATTATCAGTTAGTTGTTGGGTAGCTACAAAGACTTGAAAGTGTCGACGCACTGTGAAATGCGTGCGTGGGGGATGTAAGAGAGCAACCTTTCATCTTTTCGCTCCAAGCAACCCTCACCTGCACGTGGTGCATCCTGCGCTGGCAACCGACTGGTGGCGGTATAACCATCACAATTGAAGGCGTAGCTAAATACCACAGACCGGTAACGGGCAGCAGCGTCACGGGAGCGAGAAGCTACGCCCTGCAATCGCTAACCCGCCTGTCCAGCGTGGCGATTATGGACATATTCTCCAGATGTTTGCCCTAAGCGGCAAAAACTGGAGATTTCGATAGACTGATGATGACTTATTGCTTTTGACCGTACCGGGCACATCTATTATTTATTTATTTATTTAAACTTTATTGCACAAAATGGTACAAAAGGCGAACTTAATGCTAGGAGCATTCTCTACCAGTTAACCTTTAGGTCATGCAGAGAGCAGATTTATGTGCGGTGAGTGTTCAAAGAGAAACACAATGGAAGATAAAAAAATAAACTAATATAATAAATAAATACATTATACATAAAAAAAATAAAATAAAAATATACTACATAAATATTATAATGTACCATAAATATTAAATAAATAAATATATACATATATACACAAGTATATTAACATAAATATAATTATACAAATATGTACTTGAAACAACATACACAATATAAACTTGGCAAGCAATTAAATGGAATTTTAGAGATTACCTAAGCCGAATCACTTAAGAGGTGTTCTCGTACCCTCTTTTTAAACAAATCTTTATTTTGCGAAGACTTAATTTTGCTGGGCAAAGCATTCCATAGCCGAATGGCTTGTACAGTGAAAGAATGGGAATAAAAGCTGGAATGATGGAGAGGGATAGAAAGCTGCAGATTATTAGAAGAACGAAGAGATAGGTCATGAGATTGACATAAGAATTGGAATTTATTTTTTAAATAAGAAGGGGCCAAAGGATTGAATAGAATGTTGAAGAGCAAACAGAGAATTCTGGTATTTCTACGCTGACGAATAGGGAGCCATTTAAGTTGGGCACGAAAATTGGAAACATGATCGTATTTGCGTAGTCCAAAGACGAATCTGATACAGTTGTTTAGGAGACGATCAATCTTGTTTAAGAGGTCGACAGATAGGTCGGGATAACAAACATCAGCGTAGTCAAGGATGGGCAGGATGAGAGAGTGAACAAGCATGAGTTTTGTGCAGAAAGGAAGGAAAAATTTGAAGCGATAGAGGCTTCTAAGACATGCCACCACTCTGCGGCTGACCTCGGTCACCTGGACAGTCCAGCTAAGAGCAGAATCTAAATATAGCCCTAAATTCCGTACTGAATTACAGTAAGGAATATCAGTTCCGTCGAACCGGATTGGTGTTAACTCTTTGCTAGAAACTTTTGACAGTAATCTTGAGCTGCCGAGCACTATAGCTTGACATTTTATTATAGACCAATGTTTAAGACTTGACCGTTCTCATAGGCTTTGAAAGGTTTTCTATTATTTCTGGCGTGATATTTGCATACGATTTTCATATCTAGTTACGATTGTTTTTAATTATCGTATTTTTAGTAAAGTATATCAATGTTGATATTAAATATTTAAGAAGCTCTTGATTTGATAGACGATTCTTGCAAACCTTTTGTTATAATTGGCAGATTAGTCTCGATTATAATTACTGGACCAAAGTCCAGAAGAATGTAGTAAAATTGGCCTCATTTGGGTTTCATTTAAAAAATAAATGTTCAATAACTTTTTAGTTGAAAGAGGTCAAGAGTTGGAGCAGGGTAAAATATTGAGGAAATCTGTTATGTTGAACAAGTTTTAATTGCGTAAACAATATTCGAGTAACCTTATCCGAGGGTCGCGAAGTCACAAGTTATCGCTTCATAGTAATAACCAAATGAGTTAATATGAAAATGTAATCCAACATTTTTGAAAGATAATAAGGATACTTCAAACTGTTAATTATACCGGTTGACTTAAACCTAATAAAAGTAGGATAATTAAAAACAATCGTAACTAGATATGAAAATTACATGCAAATATCACGCCAGAAATAATAGAAAACCTTTCAAATCCTATGAGAACTGTCAAATGAAAGATCCATAAGGAATCTTTTTTGTTAATATAAATAAAGAAGCTAGATAATACATACCGACAACCTGATCTCAAACTTAGTATTCCATTGATGATGGATCAAGGATTCCATTCCACAAGATTACTTAGGCCATCTTTCAAAACACCCAATCCCCTTATTTGCATACTCATTGGCACCTTAACACACGTACATATACTGTCCCTAATATATAAACTAGTACACAGTTACATATTATTTACTATGAAGCTAGCATCATAATAACCAAAGATAAATGAATATACATGAAAATATATTTCGAAGAAAATATGCACAAAAAATTCTTAGGTAGAGTTACTTTTAGAAAACAACAACCATGTAGGTAAATTCAAAATAAGTTGGCGATTATTTCTTGGTAGGTATCTTACAGTAGGCAACTAAGAGATGATAAAAGATGTTATGATTAATATATTAAACATATTGAACCCTGTACGATAACCCGATAAGTTTATCGTGTAATACCAACACATTCTCAAAGGAAAACAATGAATTGTATTTTTTTCTACATGTAAAACGCTCTTTCTCCGAAACATAAATATACATACTATATTTTTTATAGTTCCTCACGTCGCCTAATGGCAAGTTAAAGAGAGGCCCGAGTCTCTGTGGCAACGGAAATCTAACCAAATGGATGGCGGTGGCTTGTCAGTTGCCACCGCTATCCTGTCCATGGAAACAACTAGAATTATATCAAGTCTATCTTTCTCAAGTATAAGTAGTTGTACTCGTAATACATAGATGTAATTAGAAATGAAAATAAATTACGCAGAACCAAAGGTTGTTTTTGATAAATCATTTTTAATTTTTTTATATCTAGGTAAATCAGACAACTTCACAGAAATTATGTCTACTTAAATACAATATTATAGTTCGTGTAGTTTCTGGACTTTTTTTTATCGTAGCTCGACATCCTACGCCTGATGGAAAGCGAAAAAGAAGCTTCGCTCGCTGTGACAACGGGCAAGTAACTGGTCATTTATGTACCTGTCAGTTGCCACAGCCATGCCGGGTCAACCCAAACCCCCACGAGCTCCGGAAATCCTACTTACCGGGAAATGGGCAGAAGTATTTACGTGATTCTAAATAAAACCTACTACGGCCACCAACCCGGCTGCAAAGCATGGTAACTAATGCAAATCCCCAAAGTAAAATCCATAAAACCGACACACACTCAGCAAAATACGATATACAATCGCATAACCTATCTACGCTTGTTTGTCTGGACTACAGATAGCGCTATCTTGCGCCAAATTCGCCCGTCTGTTACGTTTCATAACACCGGCCACGTATGTGCGTGTGCGCATGATAACAATACCAACTGTACGCACTGTATCTATTTGCAAAAAACTTTATGGTATTGAGCGATGTTTAACAATTTTTTAGGGTTCAGTAGCCAAATGATGAAAAGCGGAACCCTTATAGATTCGTCATGTATGTCCGTTTGACTGTCCGTATGTCACAGCCATTTTTTTCCGTAACTATAAGCTATAGATACTGTGGAAACTTGATAAGTAAACGTATTCGGTGAACCGCATTAAGATTTCCATTCAAAAATAAACAATAAATTTTGGGGTTCCGCTTACCTACTTACAACTGAAACTCTATTTTTTTTTCATCAAACCCAAGCGTGTGGGTTTATCTATAGAGATAGGTGGATTCAAAAATGATATTATTAAGGTTTCTAATTATATTTTTTTTCTAAACTGAATAGTTTGCCGAGTGCGCTTCCAAAGTGTGTCCGTCGAGAGAGAGAGAGAGAGAGAGAGATTCATAAATCATTAAAAAGTTTATATCTACTTATACAAATATTATCTTGACGTCTGTTCGTTCCACAAATAATCAAGACGTACTCGGTGACGCATTTTGTATGGCGCCCGAAACGAGGAAAATTACCGATTTTATCCCAAGTCCCGACATTGATCTAATTTTAATAATGTTCTAAATTAGCTCGGCAGTGCTTAGTACGACGAGAACGTTATAAATCTCTGGTACTCAAACATAACAAAACCTTGTTTGACAGTTAGTTATAGATGAATATACACTACTAATGATTTGCGGCAGTTGCCAAAGTCGTGCTGGCTCGTAAGATATATCACGGTTTGTTTAAAGGATAAGAAGAAGGAAACGCATGAGCCAGGAACGAATTCCACTTTACTAGTGAGACAATAACATTAAAGTCTTAATGTAGTACTCTAAGTTGTCAGTCTTAGCGATAGCGATGTCTTCCAGACAACCTTTAGGTAGAGAAAAATACTATTATGCTAGAGATATGTGTCAAAAAACATACTGAGAAGGAAACTACACACTGACACTAAGTGACATGTATAAATAACATAACTAATGTTCTCCTTTCCATTGTTCCAGGGTATCACATGGGGCAAAGCCTTCCTTGTGGCAGCAGGAAACGACGCTGCGTTACCCTACCTCTCCACCAGGGAAGTTCAGCTCGGTGGCTACAGAACCTACACAGTGAACTTCCACCCTCGACCCACGCTCTTCCAGCCAGGCAGCTACAGCGAAAGTCTCACTCCCGTCTCGAAGAAAGACGCCTTACTATACATAGCAGTCCCAGGAAACAGACATTGGCTGGGATCAGCCCCGTTACCTGACATAGCAAAGCAAATCCTCGAATGCACAGGCTCTTCTGGGCCGAATGTGGAATACTTATTAAGGTTAGCAGATTTTATGAGACAAGAGATACCGGAAGCGTTGGACGAGCATTTGTTCTCGCTGGAGAGGTTGGTGAGGAAGTTTGCGGCTGATATGAAGGTGTGCTTGAAGACGGTGATGGGAGAGGTGGCGATGGAAGTGAGTAGGAGAGAAGAGAGGCAAGAGACGTCAGAGCCTAAGGTGGTCCCGTCACCAAGCTTCCAGTTCGCGTCGAGGGTTCCAGAAAAGAAGCTACGCTGCGTGAATATGTGATAGGCATTCTTTTGGAATTGGGATAGAAATTCGACGGGTATTAGGAGCACTTCATGGGCTAAAACTGTAGACATTGACGTTTGATGTTGGTTCAAATTGGTGGCTGGTCTACTAAAAAGGTAAGTATATTGAGATGGAGTAAATAATTTTGATGAGATGTGACGTTTTGAAAAGAAAAATCGTATTGTTCTGTAAGAACGAAACAAGTGGAATATGCTTCCAGAATTTGTTAAGAAGTTCGTTTGGTATTGAAGAAGATCAGATTGTTCTATCGATTCTGATCTCGATGGCAACAGATATACAGATAGACGAATCTATTCCACGTCCTACGCATGTTATGATTCTACGCATGTACATTTAGATCGCACAATATGTTTTGAATCTAACCCGTTCAATTTACAATATCAATGTCTACGGTTTGCTTTTAGCCTTCTATAATAAATGAGTTAACTTGTGATATATTTGAGCTCTTTGTTCAACAGCCATTGTGCGCTGTTTCAAAATAGTGACGTGTTATGACTCGACGTCGGACGGACATAAAGACTTCCTTACGGATTTGAAAGCGAATTGTTATTCTTTGTGGTTCAAAGAGTTTTTTTGAAAACACGTTTTTGTTGTTGCATTATGTACCTAATTCAAATTCATTAGGATTTCATGTCAATGATACTGCGTTATGAATTTGATAACTTTCATTGTCTTAAACAAATGTATGTCTAACTTTAATTTAACCATGCTAAACAGTGTGATGGAATCTATAGTTCCAAGCGTAGATTCTTAGGTAGGATTACCTACTTGAGATTAGATAAACTCATGGTATAATCCCATCATGCCTAAATGAGAAATTTTTTATGATTTATATTACATGAACTGGTATTATGGATTCCATTCACGACTATAAAATTAGGGCTAACATGCCCCAGATTAATTTACGATTAGATAATTCTGGTGAGACTTAATATAAGCATCGTTATTTAATGGCAGATTTGTAAACTTTTTTGACAAATATTTCACGGTAAATTTTGTAAGCAACGTATACTTTAAGTAAGTATTGAATTAAATTTTAAATTGTTTTTGGGGTTCAATTGTGGTTGTTAAAATTTCGTGTACACTCGTGTAAGAGCATTTCCAGATTATGGATTTTCGTAAAAATCCTTGACATTTTTGTAAATGTCATTTTTCATTTGACATTTTTGCTTATCGTGACCAAAACTGCAATGCTTATAAAGCATATATTTTACAGTCCATATGCAATTATGAATTGCAGTAATAATAATCCTTCAATCTGTTTTTGAAGAAACTGCTTTGAAAAATTGACTGTAATTTTAATCGTGAAACTAAACTGGAAAGTTAAGTAACTATATGACAGAAATATTGTGGTTCTCAACATGTAAGGGGTGACACTCTAAGATTTAATCAAAAACTTGTATAAAAATGCTGTACTAAAAATGGATACTACAAAAAACGAAACGATCGTTCGTTGAACGGATCGCGTATTTTTGCTCCATAAATCCCTCTCATTTGTCCCTCCCATGTTAGAATATACGAACTAAAATTCTAAGTAGGTATTGAAATGTATATAATAGAAACTCAAGACTCGACAGACCAAATTTTCATGAAAGATTTTAATTTTTCGAGGGCCCTAAACATGTTGAGAAACAATGGACTCGACTAACACACGGATTGAACGTCGCACAAACTAATTTAGACCTTAGACCAAAAACAATGAAAACGACAAGTATTAATTTACGAATCTAGGCTAGCACTAAGTTAATTAATTAATGTGATTAAATTTATTTTTGAGTTTTTTAATTTTACGATTGTTTTTAAAAATAATGTCAAACAACTGATCTTGTATAAAATAACTTTCTAATATGTTCTAACGTCATGTAAAAGCCCTACCATAACAATCGTTCGATAGATAGATCCCGTGTTTTTGTACCACAAATCCCTCCCATTTTATATTACCTACTTATTTTTTTTTTTAATTAGTTCTAAGAAAGCATGTAAACACAAGACGTAATGCGGATCATTTAAGACTTTTTCGGCTGCTAACGGCAGAATACAGTCATTTTGACGTGCTAATATTTAAAAAGAAACTAAATCCATTAAGATTGATGTTGATAAATCCGCAATCCGCAATAGATCGTTGTTCGTTTTTTATGGCACAAAACTACCGAATCCGTCTATCGAAGGATCGTTCATTCGATTGTTATACTAGGGCACAAGATTCGAGTTTCATTGAATAAACGGAATTGTATGATGTAAGTATGTAAATGACAATGTATAATTACGTACTGTACCTAAACTAGTGTAACTTTTGTATGACTACTTGTATTTATCCAAGGCTATGTAATTGAGCAAAAAATAACTGATAATGAATTAAACAACTTAATAAAAACACCCGTTTTATTGAAAACGTACCCAAGACAGTCCACGCTACTTCTCACAGCGTCATTACCTATAGTCCCAAACTAAGCCGAAGCTTGTACTAGTATCTATAGTTCATTCGCGTTAAGAAAATCTAGCGTTTTGATTTTGAAAATAGTGACTGACAGGTCACTGACAGGCCACTAGCCAATCAAAACGCTAGATTATAGTAGTTTAGTACTTTAGTTAAGAAAAAATCTTGAAGTCCGATTATCTTGAAAACGGTTAACTTTTACCCAGTGTATTCCATGGTCAAATTTGTCCGTATTGACACATACTATCACCCTATGAAAGGATGCGCACTACTTACAATTAACCCTGTATAACCTAGGTAGTTTACATTGGTATAATAATTATCTAGTACATTTTTAAAATATAATTTATGATTAACAGCGCCACCTATCAAAAGTTGCTAAAACTATTTGACATATCGAATACCTACACGCTTAGGACATAACGCAATTGTACGACAGATGTCGCTTAGAAGCGACGAAATTGCTTACTTTTATTCAGTATTTTTGTCAGTCTGATCAAAATCATAGAACAACATTCTATTGTATCGAGTTTAATTTCCGGATTTAGAATAGAAACGGTGATTCTATTCTAATTCCTGAAATCAGTCAAATCTTGTCTCCCTTGGGTTTCATAGGATAAGGGAACAGGGAATAAATATATTAGGAAACGGGCAGTAACTAAGGCTTCATTCAAACATACGGTTTCCTCCCGCCAAACCGCTGTCAACCCGCTTCCCCCGATCACAATAGCCGCGCGACGGAATGCGGCGTTCACACTGCTGTTGATAACCCGCCAACCAACCGGTACCTACCGCTACCGCTAGGCGGCCTCGGCAGCAGGGGCCCTACTACAAAAAACGAAAACGATCGTTCGTTGAACGGATCGGGTATTTTTCCCCATAAATCCCTCTCATTTGTCCCTCCCGTGTTCTAATATATTAATTAAATTGTTGAAAATCGACGTTGACGAATTTTAATTTGTATATTCGAACACGGGAGGGACAAATGAGAGGTATTTATGGGACAAAAATACGCGATCCGTTTAACGAACGATCGTTTTCGTTTTCTGTAGTAGGGCCCCTGTTTGCGGTTGACCGGCGGTCATTTCGCGGCCGCCGCTGGGTGGATTACCCGTCCGTCAGTCTGAACGCAAAGAACCGCATGTCTGAACGGGGGCTAAGCCAAATCCCCCCAAATGACAATTGTCATTGGCCTGAGGCTTATGTCCAGCAGTGGACGATTACAGGCTGATGATGATGATGATTAAAATTTAAAAAAAGGGCTCAAAATAAACGTACAAAAGGACTGTTTCATCTAATCATTTATTATCCACATTATTCACAAAGATACTGCCACGCACGTACAATCAAATATACAAACAATACAAATCGACACCGAAATGATGAATCCTTTCCTAGACTACGCATTCAGAATAATTTGATATTAACAATACTATCTAATGGGATGTGCGTATCTACTTTGTATGTAAACGTTTTTAATAGGCTATTATGGCTAAAAATTGTAATTAGTCTTTTAGCTTATTCAAAAATAAAAGACAGGTCTTTTCCCTTTTTTCATTCATTCAAATAAACAATAGCAAAGACACAAGGCATCAAAGTTAGGAATGGGATTCTTTGACGTCACTCGCTCCCGTAAAAATGCCTCACCGAGTAACGTCACGCGTAATTTCAACGGGCTATAACGTTGTAATTTTAGTCTAATTTACTAATAAAAAAATACGAGTCTTTATTTTTGACTAAGCTAAAAGGCGGACTAATTACTTAGCTTATTCTTTATAGCTTTTTAAACTCGAATAACCTTAGTCTTAACTCCCTAGCTGTAACTCCTGATATTACATTTGTACATGGGCGGCGATTATCACTTATCTACTTACCATCAGGTGAACCGCTTGCTCGTCTGCCCCCTATTTCATTCAAGTTGGCACATTACTTGAGTAGAATTATAACATTTTATTACTGAGGAAGACAGTCGAGCAAGCCGCCCATCTTATGTTAAACAGTTACCGCCGCTCATGGACTCAGCAATGCCAGGAAAAGTTAAGCTGCTGCCTGCCGAGAAGGAACTCTCTTTAAAGAAGGACAAGCCGTAGCGATCAGGAAACACCGCGGCTGGGAGCTCATTCTTTTGGCCAATTCTCATCACGAATGTAACCGAGTTTTAAAAATTATGATATCATTTACAAGATTTATGTCAATTGTGAACCTTTTAACATTGTCGAAAGTTGCAACATTTACCAAACCAACTGTTCGTATTGGAAACAAGCGTTCCTTTTTTTTAAATTAAATAAGTATGGGTTTGCGCTTGACTGCAATTCACCTGATAGTAAGCGATATCACAGTCATCAAAAATCGGTTTACTCTCACCTTGAATACTTCTAGTTTTGGTACTTACATATCAAATATCAGTTACCTACTCATTCTGTAATAAGCTACAAAACCATGATACGCATTCCCGATAAAAAAAAATACTACAAGTCTTGTAACAGTTCCAATAAAAGCAGTCGTATCGAATACATACATAATAATATTTACAAGAAATAAATCTCAAATAATTTCTCTTAACAAAAATAATCTTAAAATATTTAAGTACAAAATAGATTTGGTGGTGAAATGCATAATAATCTCTACGAAACTAAAGACTATGTTACGATGTAGCACTGGAAAATCTTTCATGATTTAGATCACCTTTAAACTAATTACTTATGTATTTGTATTGAATCTATGAGTAAACTCATAGATTTAAATGTAAATTCAATAAATAGGTACTAAAATGTATGACTACAGATTTTTTTTAAATAGGTACCTAGGTAAGTGATACCTACTGCTAGGGTTGACAAAATGGCTGCCGGCCCGCCTGATGGTAAGCGGTCACAGCAGCTCATGAACGCCTGCAACACCAGGGGCATACCAGATTTTGATACTACATAATTTAAAATCATAAAAGTTCCTTTTACTAATGAAAGAGATCTAGATATAAAGTGAAGTGCGACAAAATTTCTTTCGACAAAGAACCTTTCTAACAGTTTATTTTACTTTTACAGTCGTAAATAAGGCACTTGTGAGTATTTTTATTAACTTCACTTTTGCAAGTCTACATTATAGGTACATATTTACAGAGTGCTAAAAGGTATTACCTAATGAAAGAAAAATAAGTGTAGATACTCCAAAAACCTTTGCTTATTTTGGTTCAATATTAATTATTGACTTTATACCTACAACAATACAATAGGTACTTCTTTATTATTCTTTAGATTAAGATTACACATAATGCATTTTTTCGTTCACAATTATTACAATAAACCACCACAGAAGAATTGACCAATTTTCCACAATATAAATTATATAAAAATGCGTCATAAATTTAATAAAATTTGATATTCACTAGCTAAATAGACTACATGATTTTTATTACCTACAACATGCAAATAGACTAGAAACTAAAAAGTAACATACTTAATGAATAAAGGACAGTGTTTAACAACGGTACATGAGCATTTGGTTTGACTTTGAACGATGAATCGTTAATGGTGCATTTTATAGTGACTCATCATTATGGTTTCCTCTCGCCTGGTAGAAAGCAAATGCCCAAGACACTGCGGCAACGAAGGAACCAAATCAATCTCTTGTCAGTTGCCACTGCCATCCCTGTTAGATAGCTGACATAGTCTAATTCCGAAACGAGACTGTTACGGCTGGAACTGGCGTCTAGGGGTGTGGAATCAAACACGATAATTGGGAAACCACAAAACACACTTTAATGGTCCAGCCGTAGGCGGACTGTATAACTCAAACAACTAAATAAACAATAATATATCAAAACCATAGTAACACTTATTACTCTAAAAAATACTTCCAAATATAAAACTACTAGCTTTTGCCCGCGACTTCGTCCGCGTGTTTAAATTTATACATACAAAAGTTTTTTCCCGCTAACTCCCGTTCCCGTGGGAATTTCTCAAAATACAGCCATAACTAAACTTTATATTTACTAAGGTACCTGCATGCCAAATTTCAAGCGTCTAACTTAAGCGGTTTAGATTTTTCATACAAAAGGATTTTCCCGCTAATTCCCGTTCCCGTGGGAATTTCGGGAATTCCTTTCTTAGTGCACCCCTACGGTACCTAAGCTACGTCCCTTCCAAATTTCAAGTGCCTACGTTTAGCCGTTTGGGCTGTGCGTTGATATGTCAGTCAGTCAGTCAGTCAGTCAGTCAGTCAGTCAGTCAGTCAGTTTCTCCTTTTATATATATAGATGTACAAAACTGGTAAAAAGGTAAAATCATATAAAAAGGTCGTTCTGTCCGCAACAGAGACAATGTCTCTTCATGGGTGAAAAATTGTTACAAAATGAACTATCTATTTTGAGATTCTAGCATAAACTCAGGTTCATGTTATTTTTTATGCAAGAAGCGGCAGACTGGCAGATGTGATGGCTGTTGGTAAGCAGTTAACACCGCCCATGGGGCATGGACACCCCATGGGCGTTGGCATTAACTGCAAGTCAAATCGAGTTCTGGGGTCGCTGCCGGCCTTTTAAAAAGGAGTAGGTACCTACGCTCGTTTCTTGAACGCTCCCAAATCGTAGATGTACACAAAAGTTCGATCAGGAAACCAAAGCTCATATTATCACCGTGTATTAATAATAAAAACCGTCCTTACAACATAATACGTCACCATTTATTCCATTCCCAAACAAAAATACTGACGACGAAAAATGCTTTGTAAAAATACAACTTAATTTATTACATAAACTTTGGTTCTAAAATATTTTATTTACATTACAAACGTAATTTGTTCTTCAACATACATTCTAAAATAATTATTCTAAACATAAAATTACGACTATTATTTACACTTTTTAAAAATATTATGCAATACTTTGTTCTGCAGTTTTTGGTAAAAACTACACGATAAATAAATACTAAGTTATATCTAAAACACAAATAATAAATAGTAAAATGTAACTGTATTTTGTGATTGTTATTCCAACGCATCATTTAGATATGAATTTCATATAGAAAAATAACATAGAATTAAATAAAAATTCATTGACCCTCCAATACAATTACTACGTTTCATACAATCAATCACAATAAATAAATAAATTGAAAAAGTTCTAAAATTCGGTTTTTACTAATACAAATAAATTGTGATTATTAAAAGATTCTACTCGTATATAACTAAGACATACATAATAAAATTAAGGTGGGAGATTTTACCAAATGTACTCTTTCAGGGCAAACTATGAGTTTTAATGTCAATACGAATCACAGTGAGTTACGGTTGAAAAATGAGAACTGAGAATAGATAGCTGTTATTTGCACTTAGAAACAACTTAACATAAATCTAAACAGTCCTTTCAAGTGAATTCACTGAAGGGTCAATCAGATACTAAACCACCCAACTCTCTAAGAGCAAAACTCATAGTGTTAACTCACAGTGGGGATTTCATGAAAGTCCGTAGCAACAACCAACCCGACCGCTTTAAAATTCTTTTTAAAAGTTCACTTTCTCAGCAAATTAATTTTCTTTAATAAAGAAATTTATAGCTTGTAGCTTAGGTTCTATATTAGCTTAGTTGGGTCACTTGACTCATTATGTAAGGAATGGGAACTCACTGCTGCCCTTATCCCTGAAGCCTACTCAAATAAAGTGAAGGATAATTCGTATTCAAACTCATAGACCCTGAATTTTGGCAAAAGTGGACTAACTGTTCAGTTGGTCTCATCTCTAGAGCCTACAAAGTACTCACTTTATTAAATAACTCACAGTGGCCCAATTTATTACATAAATGACAACTCACTGTAGGTCTCAACTCTAGACCCTATTGATAGTACTCACTTAAACAACTCACAGTGCCCCATTTATTTGATGAACGGGAACTCACTGTCGCTCTCGTCCCCGGAGCCGTCGTAGCTGGACGGGGGGGTGTCGAGCTGAGGCAGGCCGAGGTCCAGGTACTCCTGGTTGGCTGTGACCGTGAGGATCTTGTCCAGATCCTCCACCAGTTCGGTGAAGGAGGGCCGGTCGCCGGGAGAGAACGACCAGCATTCTCTCATGAGCATGTATCTGTGAAATAAGATCATCACTATTATCAACAGTAACTGTACTGTTATGTTAGTAGGGATTTTGACTGGCTCGGTGGCTCAATTGGTAGTGACTCCTGCCTTCTAGAGCAAGGGTCGTATGATGAACAATTTGTTTGTTCACCACACGAACCCACGATCTCTTAGATACAGAAAATTCAAGCTTCTGGTTTTATCCAAAACGAAGTTATAGAGGGTTAAAAATGGCCTGAACTACTTCGAGAAAGGACGGTAGGATGGTACCGCCGTGCCGCTTTTTTGCTCGACATGGCGGGGGCACTGCCGTGCCCCCAGATTGAAGCTACGCTTAGGGAGCGCGTCCGCTGCAGTGATGGACCAACTACCTAAGGGGGGGAAATAAAAGCCTAACACTCACATCTCCAAACTGCAGCAGGGAGGCTTCTCCATGCGATGTCCGGCGCTGAGGTGCTGGTACATGTACTGGCCGGGCACGGTGGGGTACGGCGTCCCGCCCAGCGTCATGATCTCCCACAGGAGCACGCCGAACGACCATCTGGAATTGAAGCATTAAGTATACAATTAATAGGGTTGTCCACGTCAAAGACTACACCTGGCGAAAGACCTGTGAAGTGCTTTCGGTTACGTTTCGGGATGAGTAGGTATATGATAGAGCAGTTTTTTTTTGGGAATGCCTTTGTACGCAGGTAGGTACACCAGGTACGGGTCATCTGGGTTATGTAGGGCTCACTTTATCTAATTAAGAATATTAATTAAACCCAACGGATGCCGGCCCGGAAGGAATCGACTCTACACTACGACCCCAACCCCACGGAAGGACGGTGTTCTCCCTGAGACCGCTTGCCAAAGAGCAATCCCCCCTTTTTTCCCCTCTCCCCTTACCTAGCACACCATGACCCAGGAATTACAGGCAGGGATACCTCGGTAGTATTTTAAGCCCCCTATCACAGGGCGCGTGGGTTGCAAAGGTTCATATAGGAAACTACGGAAATCACACATCACCATCACCAAAGGTGCATTGGCGGTGTAGACCAGGGTTTTTTAGTGGGTATTCTCCGTCTCGCTTCCAACTAGAGGCGGAGTCCCACATAACCTGCTGCGTCCCCGAGTAGCAGGTATGCGTAAATGGCATTTTCCCCCGGTGCAACAAAAAAAAAAGAAAAAAAGGACTGCGGAAAAGCTATCGCTTGACAAGAGTGTCAAGCTATTCAAATTCCAGTTGGTCTCTATCAAACCGCTATGGTTCTTTTTATCAGTGCATCTTGGTATGTTACGACAAGCTGACAGCCAGACGCATTTCGCCGCTGCACTCCGCTAGAGGGAGTGACCCGCATCGACACTTCTGTCAACGCTCGTAAGTCGCAAGTCACGTCGCTAACGCATCTCTTCGTATTTTTAACGAGAATTATTCGCAAATACGATTTCCCGCCGCGTGTGCACCGCTTGAAGTGAACATTACGAAGAAACCAGTGATTGTGCAATTTTGACGATACCGAAGCAGGAAACACCAGTGACCGGCAGCCACGAGGCAGTAAGGGCATCCCATGCTGAAGGCCGACGCTGATACGTACTACTATTTTGCATCAGGTAAACTCTTCTTTCCCCGCGCCTTCCATTCTTGCCAATCGGCGTCCGCTTTTCCGCTTTTGAAAGTGTAATGATTTATCATAAGCCAGCCCCGCGTGGTAGATAATAGTTTTACGAAAGTTAAATTATTTTCCCCCACGCTAAATGAAAAAAAGTTACTCACACATCAGTCTGCGTAGTGAAGACCTTATGGTAGAGGGACTCGGGGGCCATCCACCGCACGGGTAGGCGACCTTCGGTCTTTTTGCGGTAATAGTCGTTGCTGTGAACGTCCTTGGCGAGGCCGAAGTCTGCGATCTTGAGGACGCAGTCGTCGGAGACGAGGACGTTGCGCGCAGCCAAGTCTCGGTGGATGCACTGGAATTTGAAGGTTCAAAGATTGTTTAAAGTGGTTTTCTTCTTCTCGAGTCGATTATATTGTCTGAGACCACCACTCCGAGACCATTATCGTTCGAGGTCAGCAGGTCCTTGCGTGTATAGGTGGTTTTAATAGTGTAGAGCTCACTTTTCATGTCTGAAGTTCGCTTGATGCTAAGCTATATTGCAGACAATTGAAGTCTACATCATTCAGCAAAAACTGTTTCACTCTTATCTTGAACTTTCGATTTTTCTATCTCCTGCAATTTTGCTCAGGACCCTGCGAATTTGCTTTGAAATCTAAAAATATATCCTTATCTATGGGTCATTTTAATATTTAAAATTTACTTTAAAAAACCTTGAAAAATTCCTATATAAAACTAGCCGGTACTTTGCGACGAAAATATGCTATTTTTAAATATTTTATACTCGTTTATGTATACTGCGAGTAATATTCATAACCGGTTGAACGCACGGATTGAAGACTTTCGTCTTTAGGCACTGTGGTATCGACGATGTGAAGACTCGTCGTAGTTTACCAGTTAGTAAATTTTTATAGTGTTTATTATATGTATCTAGAATATCTATCTATCTATACTCACTCTTCTAGACGCCAGGTACTCCATCCCCCTCGCGACCTGATACGAGAAGGACACCAGATCCTTTTGTGTGAGAGTCTTCTTCTCTTTCAGAGGTTCTGTGTCTGATTCATACCTGAAACATTATGTAATAATAGTTACAAAACTCTATTTGCTTTTGACAGGCTTTCCAGGAAAAAAACATCCAACAACAATTTAGCAGCGTCCCGGAGCGAGAAGCTACGGGCTGCGATCGCCAACCCGCCTGCCCAGCGTGGCATTTATGGGTGGAGTCTCCAGGTGTTTAAACGAAGTGGCGAACAACTGGAAAGGCCTATTTTAAGCAGTGGACTGCAATAGGCTGATGATAATGATGATTAAATAAATAAAAATATCTAATATAACTGGCTCGATGGCTCATTTGGTAGTTCCCTCTGCCTTCTGAGCCAAGGGTCATGGGTTCGATTCCCACACAGTTCATGAATATGTCTGTTTGTATTGGTCTGGGTGTTTAATATGTATAATGTATATTTAATTATAAAAAAGTATCTACCTAAGTAAGTTTATCAATTGTCTAGTACCCATAGTACAAGCTTCGGCTTAGTTTGGGGCTAGGTGGCGATGTGGGGCTCGGCGCGGCATGTCTTGGGTTATTTATTTTATTGGATGGAAGTAAGAGTAGCTCGTGGAGGGTTGGGCCGGCATGGCGGTGGCAACTGACAGGTGGCTGACCAGTTGCTTGCCCGTTGTCACAGTGAGTCGGGCTTCTTTTTCCATCAGGCGTAGGGAAGCCTTTATGTCGAGATACTATATAAAAAAAGTTGGTATATATCCCACCTGTTCCCAGGCCTGTGGTTCCTCAGGAACTCCCTCAGGTTCCCGTTGGGCGCGTACTCCACGATGACGTACAGCGGCCCGTCCTGCGTGCAGCAGCCCAGCAGGTTGATGATGTTCACGTGCTTGCCGATCATCTTCATCATCTCCATCTCGGAGACCAGCGCCATCATCTCCGCGTCCGTGTGGCCCTCTGAAAATAGGTTTGGATTTTAACTGGTAAGGTGCCTTTACTTTAAGCACTTAAACTTATAATCTATACCTAACTCCAGTGACTTGGTATGTACCAAATATAGTAGCATTTGTTGATGGAAGTATTGTGATTAATAGGTTCTTAAATGCTATATTACTATTTAGTGTAAGTAGTAGGTATGTACTCACCTTTCAACATTTTCACGGCTACAACAGAATTGACTCCTTGCTTCAGAATGCCCACACATTCTGCTTTCACGACTTTTCCAAATTCACCTTCGCCAAGCACCTGAGAAAAGAATAAATCGATTAGTGGTTTTTAAACGAAATTATTGAGTTTCCTCTCTAAACAGTTTTAGGAAGAAAATTTCAATAAATTTCGTAAAAATTCTGCTGCGTATTCTCTATAACATCTTTTTTGCAGAAAACCCTTATTGACTAGTAAAATTCATGGCATCAAACATTTTGAATCCATACACGTATGAAGCAATCGTGTCTTGATAGCTAGTCAAAAGTATCTCATTTGACCTGGCAGTGGATGGACGTGTGTTGAGATGATGCTGATGATGAATAAAAAAATTACTTAAGTGTAATGTTTCTGCAAGAGGCGCAATGGGTTTGTTCTATTATCTATGCCTTTCGATCTCACTTTTGGACCTTACGACCGGTTACCATCAGGTGGAAGTCATGAAATATGAAAGCTTTTCTCATAAAAAAAAATTACAAGTCACGAGCAATATTTTTGCACATCCTGCAAGCGTTTTTTTTTGTGGCCAGTACTTCGCCGTGAAACCTGTTGAGAAGAAGCTAGTTCTTACCTTCCCAATATTGAGCGAGTCCCGAGCCACCTCCCAGTCGATGTCCACCGGCAGTTCGTACTCGGACATCATCATGGAGTCCGTGGTGTTGCCCTGCACCTGCGACAGCTTCTGCTTCTCGATCTTCACCACCGGCATCAGCTGTTGAGATAATAATAAATAATAATAATAAATAACCAAGACATGCCACGCTGGGCCACACAGCGCCACCTAGCCCCAAACTAAGCCGAAGCTTGTACTATGGGTACTAGACAACTGATAAACTTACTTAGATACATTTTTATTGTAAATAAATACATAGAAAACACCTAGACCAATACAAACAGACATGTTCATGAACAGAAATGTTTGTACTGTGCGGGAATCGAACCCACGACCCTTGGCTCAGAGGGCAGAGATCACTACCATATGTATCTCTGTATTACAATACAGTTACATTACAATGTAGATGACCAATATTGTAGTAACTTAAGAGGACTTTTCCTTTCCTTCTTCTTTAACCCTTGACGCAAGAAAAGTAGTGTAAGAACTTTCTAGCTTGACATGTTTGTAATTAGAGATAGTTACGCTACCATGCACTGGTTGATTTTCATTTAGTTTTGTTTTGTTTGATAGGTCATTCGATCGAGCGTGTTATACTGGATCAATCGGTCTAGTCATTTATAAATTAGAAGCCATATTTTTTGTTTGTCTTCCTTTTGCCTTGAAGGCCGGTAATTGTTTTTTTAACTTTCTGAGACACACACTTATTAATATTCAAATACCATTATAATTGACTTTGCCGCCAGGTTGTAGTCAATTGAATGTCGTCATTCAATGAACGCGCTAGCGATTCAATTGAATAGGAGATTCAACCAGATGACTGCGAAATGCACACTACAATACATCTTTTTTTTCCTTTGTTAAATAAAAAAAAGAAATTCTCATGCTTACCAATCCATCTCCCGTAGCACTAGGCGACCCATTAAGCTGAGGCTTCTCCACCGTGACCTTCTTGGTCCAATGCGTCACGATCACCGCCCTCGCCGTCTCTATCGCCAGCTGCTTCTTGATCTTCTCCCGCTTCAGCTTCTTGAAGATCATCACCACTATGATGGCTGCCACGAAGAACATCGCTCCCAGAACAGCTGTCAAGATGTTTATCAGGAGAGTGTGCTTTCCATGATCTAGCGGCTCCTTGTCGGGTAATGCTGAAAATGCGGGTAAAAAATAAATAAACTCCATCTCTAGAAAAAGTTAATCGAGGTAGTCAATAAAGAAAGCTGAGAATCTTTTGAGAGTTTGATCACTTCATAGATGGATATTTTCAAAAGCGACTACCTGTAGTTAGGACAATCAGAGACTTTAAAAACTATCGAATTATTTTAAAGGTTATAAAAGTGAGCAACTAAGATGTTATGTTGTATCAAAGTTTTTCTCTTAGTTTAATTTTGATGGAAAGACACTTATTATGTACTTACATTCTAGCACGTGAAGGTATCCTTTGGCTGTTGTATTTCCTAAGCTGTTGAGGGCTACACAAACGTACCATCCCTCATCCTCTTTCGTTACATTGTATATTGTAAGTTGTTCAGGTTTATCTGAAGAATTGTCACTCTGAAAACGTAAAGAAATACGTCAGCATCGAGGGTTTTATTGGTATCTAATCAAACATTTCACACAAACTCTCACACATGTACACACACACGCACACAAAAAAACAAAACAAAAAATATCTATCATGCTCTAGTCTAAAATGAAGAAGTAAAGTTTAAATGTTAATTTTCTGCGATACCTGTTGTTTTTAAATAATTCTAGATCTTTTAAATTAGATTGCGCGAAATTCATAACATTCAATTTTGTTAAAAGCCATATTCAGATGAAAGAATAACTTATTGAGTTCAAAGAATCCAAAAAAGAGTGCTGAGAAGTGTAAGTTAAAACATAAATGAAGTATTAATAATTTGTAAAGAAAACTTATAAATAAAATGTTTCTCAAAATAAGAATCTAAACGCAAACAAGCTGAACACACTTTGCACACTCTAAAAACCAAATACACTAAAGTCACATTACTATACTTACCTGTATACTGTACTCAAGAAATAGTTTAAAATTATAACCAAACATTAAAATACAAGAACATGCAGCAATCAAAGCCAGACCAACATGCAAACACACAACTAGCACTGTTCCAGAAAAGAGATTTCACGAAATATATTGAGAATGATAACCAGATCAAACAAGATCGTAAAAACTATTATACTAGATTATTTACATGAAATTTATTCAGATGTGTAGATGAATTCATTAACTGTGCAAATATTTCGTGAAACATCTCAAATGGAATTCACAAAGGTTATCACAACCCTCACCGTAATTTGAATGTTGCTTGTATTGTGAAGAGTAAGGATTTCTTGTACGTAATCGACGTTCTCAATGTATTGGTAGAGATCGTCGTCTTTACTCAAAAACATCCAATAAAGGTAATGTTGCATGTCGGTGAGGAACTCGCAACTGAACGTTGCGGTCTCGCCGATCAACTTTGTTTGATTCACCGCTCCCTTCGTGAGCACTGGCTTGGCATATAGCCGTTCTAGAAGACAAGTGAAGCTTGTTAGCTACGTAGATACTTAGATATTTTGGGTTAGTAATGATGACTATGGACCGACTAAGAACTGATTCCAAAGATACCAATGTAAACGCCATATGAAGATGATAACAGTCCTAAATTATACGTTAAATTTCTTAATATGCAGCTTTATATGGCGCTTACTGATGATCATTATACAAGCAATATGAGCCAAAGTTCTACTAATTGTAGGTTAATAACAATTTTTACATCAGGTATAACCACCACCGCTTTAAAATATTGTTTGACCATCACCTAGAAATTGAAAAGTTTTCTACTTTTCAATTCAGTACCGTGAATTTTTAATCAAGTCATTTAAATTACATTTATAGCCTGCAAATTATCTTAAAACTATTTTTTTAATAGTTAGTCACTATAATATTAAAATTACCATTTAAAAGAAAGACAAGTGAATTTAAAACGATCCTATGAGTAGAAAATGTAATTAAAACAATTTATGCAAAAAGGAATCAGAAGAAAGAATATAGAAGAAGTAATATTATTGAATGAAAATTAACAGAACACAAAGCCATTTAAAGTTTTGTTATAATTACTGTAAATATGTCGATCAGTTTCTACTCAAAAGAATCTTATTTACATTCACCAATCTTTCTTTCCCCCTCATAGTTTCTTTAACTGCAACTTTTAAACCTCTATGCTATCGACTCTTATCATTAGTCACTTCCGCGATTAGTCATGTTCCTCCACCAAAACTGTAATGTTCTGGACCTGTATTCGCGTCTCGATAAGCACGGTGGTGTTCTGGGGCCTGCCCTCCTCGTCCACGGCGGTCTCGTTGGAGGACCTCATCCAGTACACGTGTGGCTCCAGGTCGGAGATCGGAGGGCAGGTCAGCTGTACCGTGTCGTTCACCAGAACGGTGTGATTGCCGGGGTACATCTCTTTTATGTACGGTTTCGATGGGTAGCGTTCTATAATATGAGTTATGGTATCACCAAGTGTAGTTTTTATATTACTGAGGAGGGCAGAATAGCAATAATCCCGGCTGATGTTAAACTACTACCGCTCATAGAATCAGCAATGCTAGGGGCACAGCTAAGTTGCTGCCTACCGTGAAGAAAGAACCCTTTTCAGACCACGTTTAGAGAAGGAAAGGTCGTTGAGGAAATACTGCGATTGGGAGCTCATTCCAGAGCTTACATGTACCTAACGTTATTAAATTGTTTTTAGCGAATACAAATTTGATTTATTTCGGAAGAAATCTAGCCCTTGCTAATTTTCATAAAACATTATTGTTAGTTTGCAATGATCATGTAGACGTATATTCTAAGGCAAAGATGTTTCTTTACGATGCTTCGGAACCGAAATAATATGTACTTGGAGTTATAATTGTAATTTTTTTCAACAATAACACTTTGTTTGTGTGAGCTACCTTAGTAAATCAGTATGAAGTAGTCTTGTTTCGTTTCTTGACGAGACAATGTAAACTTCAATATTGTTTAAAGACTATCACGATTAAGAAACTTTAAAAGCCTTACTACTTAATCAAAGTGAAGAGTAATTAACCACATCCCCAAAGCATATAATTAAAAAGCTCACCTTGGACTTGCAATGTAGTAGTATGGTTGATGCACCCCAAAGTGTTACAGACGATGCACATATAGTTTCCGTTGTCGGTTTTCGTCAACTCTTCGAGGGCCATTGACCATTTCCCGAAAGAAGGCTGGAAGAACCTTCTGGAGACTTCTCCACCGTTCTTCTTCCAAGTTATATTTGGAGTTGGATTTCCTATGGGTAAGTAAAAATACATTAATTTTATAACTACAAGATCAAATTCAAGGCAGTACTTAACTGTAGGTATAATTATACATTTATAGCGTAGCTACGAATATCATAATCATCATCATCAGCCTATCACAGTCCACTGCACTGTACATAGGCCATAGTAGTTTGCCACTTTGCACAATCATCTGAAAGGCTCTACTCATAATCGAAATGCGAATAGATATACAGGAATTACTTAATAAGGTATTTCTTCGCTTTAAGTTCATATGTGATATTAGCAGACACAGATCCTATAATGTTAAACGTTCCCGTTATATTCACACTTTCAAGCTCCATTTCATTTTCATTGTTTTCTGACTCTTATTTAGTGTAAACTTCACTGTTGAACAAATCATATTGATTTATTTTAACATAAGATTCAAACATATCTTGTTCAAACCTTAGACCCTATTATTTAGAACCAATATAACAGGCGGAAGTTTACGACGCCATAAAAATGCTTTCAGTCATAACCATCCAGTATAGTAACGTTATTGCTTACAATAATCGTCAAAGGTTTGATCTAAATTTAGGAGCAGACACAGGGCAAGTTTTTGAAGTTAACTCCACAACTAATACAACAGAAGACTAAATCACCATCGATCATCATACGAGAGCGAAGCAAGTGGTCTGAAAGTGCCTGCTAGCTATTCTGGATTATGTCAATACAGTTTTGCCTGGTGGTGAAAGTAGGTTAAACCTCAGTTTAGTATTGAACTGTCAACTACAGTAGAAGACTAAATTACCATCGATCATCATAGCGAAGCAAGTGCTTTGATAGTGCCTGCTAGCTATTCTTAATTTTGTCAATACAGTTTTGCCTGTTGTTGAAAAAGGTTAACGCTCACTATACATAATATTATGTAGTATCAAACTGTCAACTAATCTTACAAAAGAGGACAACAAATAATCGTTGATAAATGCCAGTAGATGTCTTGTTCGTGCGTTACTAATCTCATTAGATTTTGTCGTGGAAACAACAAGGACAAAATATTTACCTTCAGCAGCACACTTCAGTCTAATCGAGCTGCCAGCAGGCTTCATCTCCATAGCATACATCCTAGAAGGATGCTTGAATCTCGGCGCAAATTTTCTTATACTGTCGTCCACATGGCCGTAGCTTGGGTGATTCTCACTCTTGTCGTCAGTATCCTCATCTTTAAACGCCTTATCAGAATTTCTAGTCTCACTGGAGTTTGATTCGTCTATTGTGTTGTTGTCTACGAGAGCGCTGCTGTGTTGTGACAGACTTTCCGGCATTAGTCTGTCCACGGCGACGTCTGATTGGTATTCTGAAAGGGAATTTAAAATTGTTTAAGTATCATTATAGAAAAAGGTACCTACAAGGTAGGCAGCGACTTAGCTGTGCCCCTAGAATTGCAGAATCCATGAGCAGTGATAAGGGCTTAACATCAGGTGGGCTGATAGCTCGTTTGCCACCCTCAGTAATAAAAAGACGTATATGAACATTGTACATGGGTAGATATAGATCTAGGATCATAGGATCCTTTTCTTGTTATCTTTGATTGCGTCTTGAATTCACCATTCTGTATCTATCTCTTAGTTAATAGAAGTATTCTATTTTATCCCATATGTTGCTTAAAAATAAAGACACAATAGAAAAAATATTGTTGTGACACCGGTGACCTCAATACCAGTTACTGTGTCAAAAGGAGAATCCAACCTCAATATGTTACACCCCGAATTTCTACTAATAAACTTTCTCGTTTTCCTTGTGTTTAAGTCTATCCCAGTTTACTACTTAATCTGTTGTAATCTTAGCAGGCAAGCTTAAAGCATCCTCAATAGGATTATCGTCCAAAATTCCATTTCAATTTTCACGTTGCACTTTACTCCGATCGTTGCAAGAATATTTCCAAAGATATATCATTGACATCTTTACAGCCCAGATGTGTAAACAAGACGATTCAGATTTGGACTGGACGCCATACCGTACATGTGAATCTTCCCAATTATATTTTGTGGACACGTTGCATTGCATTGATAATCAAAACAACTGACTTCCCGTGTGAAATTATTTCAAGAATACCTACCTACTAATATTTTGGCGTTAATAAACTGATCTTGTCAAAACGATTTGTGATAGGAAATAATATTTATATTTTGACTTAATTAGGTATGAATTGGAATAAGGCTCAAAAGCTTGGTCTTAATAAATAATTTTGTCAGTCCTAGAAGTAGGTAAGACCAGGAATGAAACATTCAGAATTATGTAAGTAGGTAGGTATTACGAGTATATTATACAGACATTATGTTTTGTTATAACGTAAACCATTTGTTTGTTAAACCAATTCTATAACAATACAACTTCATCCCTTCTTTTTACTGCCATTATCAACAGCTATCAATCCAACGCAATAAGTTATTGCAGTTATAAATCATCAGGCGCTAGGATTCCAAATTCCAGATTTTCTTTAAAAAATAATGTATTTTAAAAGACGAATTAATAGCTTACCTCTTTCCGTTAGCTTCAGAACGATGCCCAACACTGTCCCGGTGGCATTGCAGGAGTACTCCCCTTCGTCTTTTGCTTTAAAGTATTTTATTCGCAACCTGCAAAAAAAAGTTACCTACTTTATTGGGATAAAGGATTTGTAATGATCAGGTATCTAAATGACCCGAGTACCTATAAACTAATCTCGCGGGCTTAAAGAAATAAGTAATACATTTTCACTGCATTCCTTTCATCCGTCATAAATCAGCAGACGAGAAAAAAACAAGACAAAACCGCGTTTCGCGCGAATATTAATAGAAATAACGATAACACCGCAAATGGATTCAGTCGGCTAAATAGAGATTTGATATGCAGACGGGGCGCATCAATATTTACGCGTCTAAGCGGAGAGGCGGTTAGCGATAACTATATGCAACCTGTATGTTGCTAGAGGGTTGCCACCTTTATTCACTAGATTACTTAAAGTAAGTTCTTCTCACCATCATCGTCAGCCTATTGCAGTCCACTGCTAGACATAGGCCTCTTCACTTGTTCGCCATTTAGGGCAAACATCTGGAGGATAACCCATAATCGCCACGCTGGACCGGCGGGTTGGTGAACCGGTGACGCTGCTACCCGTCATCGGCTTGTGGTATTTAGCTACGCCTTCAAATTGTGATGGTTATACCGCTACCAGTTGGTTGCCAGCGCTTTTTAATTTGGCAGGATGCACCACGGGCAGGTGAAGTTGGCTTGGAGCGAAAACATATAGCAGCGATAGGTTGCACCCAAGTTCTTTTACTCGATGTATTCTTTGTTGCTGATCGTCATGAGAGGGCTTGGTAGAAGAATTGACGAGCTGCCTCCACAGCACCCCTGTTATCACCACCACCAATGACCTCCATAACTTCTTTTACGGAATCAGACCCTCGTCTCCATCTATCTAGCCTCGACTACCATCTGCTTGTCGAGGCTGTCTCACCTGGACTCAGGAACTTTAGTTTATGAAGAGGAAAACGAAAGAGAAGGTAAGTCGCGACGGTACATAAGAGAGGTAGGGCATAGCGAATCTTCGCTTGAATTGAGCTGCCCGTCCGGGGAAGGACCTCCACCCTATAGGATACCGCAGCCAAATGACCTCCGGGTCATGTTCCTGTCGGTAACTAGGGTTTCCGGAGCTCGTGGGGGGTTGGGGTTGGGCCGGCATGGCAGTGACAACTGACAGGTAACTGACCAGTTACTTGCCCGTTGTCACAGCGACTTGGGCTTCTCTTTCGGTTTCCATCAGGCGTAGGGAAGCCATTATGTCGAGATACTATAAAAAAAAAAATTACGTCGGACCGCGGTCATCAGGCAACTCGGAGGAAGTACTTCCACTTTTCCTACACATCCAAACATCGAGATAGTAAGTTAAAGTTCTTACAATGGCGTGGGTCTATTGGTCTGCACCGGCTCGCCATCCTTGTACCAATGGACTGACGCCCTTCGATCCGCGCCACACTGCAACCTCACGTGCTCGTCGTAGTCTGCCTCCACCGACTTTAAGATTCCATCTGAAACAAACAAAAGAAATACATTAATATGATGACCTTTTGTTACTAGTAAGGTGGCAAACAAGACTACAGCTCGCCTGGTATTGAGCGGTTACCGCAGCCTATAGACACCTGCAATATCAAATTCAAATAACCCAAGACATGCCACGCTGGGCCACACAGCGCCACCTAGCCCCAAACTAAGCCGAAGCTTGTACTATGGATACTAGACAACTGTTAAACATACTTAGATACATTTTTTTTTGTAAATAAATACATATTATACATAGAAAACACCCAGACCAATACAAACAGACATGTTCATGAACACAAATGTTTGTACTGTGCGAATGATCTAGTAACTATGTCTTGACTCAATTCAGCGCGTTATTAAGGAAATCATGTCTGATTATCATTTGCAAAGTACAGAGATATCCGGTTCCCGAGGCATTGCCAATTGGACCAGTGCCGGGATCCCCATGCGTTCCCAGAAACGGTACATCACACAGGAACTCGATACTATCGTATGCGTAAAAGTCCCAGAAATAACCGGTAAAAGGGATCGTAAGATCTGTGGAAGTTGGTACATTTAATGTTTGGTGGATGGATACATTTTTATTGCAGGAAATATTTACACGTCATTACTAGGCATAGTACCAAAGTATCTTATTTGATCCCTCAAACAAGAACCTTCTTAAAGTTAAAACAAATGAAATATAAAGTTTGATCTTCAAATGCTAGATAGTGACCATTTATTTATAGATGAGTTTCGACTCATTTGACATAACTACATATCGCACCCATGGTAATATAATGCAACATGTACCCATACGTCAAAAGTACTTTTATTACGTAAATAGTCTTAAAAAGATGCGTTTTATATTATACGAAAAGAATTTTATTTTTATCTTTTTTAGTTTTGGAAATAATTTAGTCGGAAAATGACGTAAGTCATTCGTGATCGTAAAATAATGTTACAAATGCACATGCTTCGTTGTTGTACGACGCTGGTCCGGGCGCGGGGCTGCGCACGCGGCGCCGTAATGTTAGTCGCGTCAGTGTTACCGGATAATGAGTGTGTGTTGTATATTGGAATAAAATTGACAAATATAGGTGCGGGAAATAAAAACCCCAAAGCTGAGTAATTTTAAACATTATTAGGACATGTTTGTATAAAATAATTGTATGTGCACTTACTGCCATAAAATAACCTGTTGCATGATCATATGCGATATTTTTTATTGACTTTTGGTATTTCAATGAAAATGTTTATAAAAACTAATTAAGCATATGACATGCTATAAATTATAATTAATTCGCATGTTTTTTAGGGTTGGTCTCATGTTTACTTGCGTTATTGTTGTCTGAACTCTTCATAGCCGCTAGTGAAGATGTTGCGTTATATCATGCATCTTTTGGAATCGCATGTGCACTTGAAGCGTTATATTAGGTCATAGTCTAAGATGCGTCGTTATAAAAAACTTTAACTGCCTAAAAAAGACATGTTTATTGGACAAATATTACAGATCTTTAGTTATTTATTTTATAGCATACCTAAGCAATTTTATTAACAAATTTTGAACCTAATTTGTGTAACTTTTCCTTTTTACACAGTGCGAATTTTGAGTAAAAAAAATATATTGTGTACGTAACGAAGGCTATTTAATATGCCATTTTCAGTTTGGAAAACAGTTCTGGAGGTTAGGGGCATGTGACCTCATGAGGAAATCTTTGATAAAGTCAATTTGAAGAATATACCGCGTACCCCTAGTCGAGACCATCATCATCATCAGCCTTTCGCAGTCTACTGCTGGACATAGGCCTCTCCATTTGTTCGCCACTTTCATCAAACATCTGGAAGCTGTAATGACGAATTTTGTACTAAAATGATCAGCATAAGAGTTTTCACACGAAACCACTTTGTCACAAATGTGCTGCCTTTAATAAAATTGCCTTTGATTAAATTAATTACAATAAAATATATGTAAAACGCCGCCAGAATAATTTGGAGTCTGAGGGGGAGTCTTTAACATCCAATCCCCCAAGCTAACCTTACCTGCAAGTGGTCAACTAACATCTCATTATAATTATCCCAGGCCAATCCTCGTAACAACCTATGTCAATACTGCATGCGATATAACAGAGTAATGTGATAAACCTGTAGGGCGCTAGTCAGGATCTATGTAATTACACTGTCACTGCATCTCCAAGTTACCACCAGTCGTATCAGGAAACTGGTCTACCGAATCCTGATGGCTTGAGAGGAGAGAGTGGGCTTTCATCATAGCAACTGTTTGTAAACTTGAAATAAATTTAAGCGCAGATGAACCTTGCAAGAGTCTATATTACGATTTTCCTTGGAATTCTATTGAATTACAAGGTTCGCCGTCGACAGATACGTCGTGGAGATCATCATCATCATAATTCCGCCAGATATAGCAGCTACATTTGTTACTCCAATGCCTTTCACGGCCCTATTTCTCCTCTCAGGCTTGTTTCGTTTGTACCGTCGGTAGTGCTATTTTCATAGTCGGGTTGGTCGCTATCATTCATAACAGCATGAACAGACCACGTCTTGATCATTTTTACCACCCGAGGGAAGCATAGGAGTGTTATTTTCGTTGCCTTTTGAAGGAATTGGCGTAACAGATGTAGCTGCTGAAGGTGTATCTGGTAGCGGAATTAAATGTTGATGGGCCTGAGCAAATATCCTCATAATGTTTTACTAACGTAGTTTCGTTTTATATTTTACTAGCGACCCGCCCCGGCTTTGCACGGGTTCAATACTATTTCTCCCGCTAACTCCCGTTCCTGTGAGAATTTCGGGAATTCCTTTCTTAGTGCACCTCTACGGTACCTAAGCTACGTCCCTTCCAAATTTGAAGTGCCTAAGTTTAGCCGTTTAGGCTGTGTGTTGATATGTCAGTCAGTCAGTTTCTCCTTTTATATATTTAAATAAAAAATAATAATAATATAGAAGATTAGAGGCAATACGTTTTTGAGACAGAGATGTTGTGTTTTAAAACTCATATGCTGATCTTGTTTAGCACAAAGTTAGCCATTATAAAAATCTCCACAACTCCACAAAATGCTCAGAGTGTGCTTGGGTACATTAACTTCGTCTTGAAAAATGTTAAGAATTGACGTCGATGGTGAGTTTTCTAAGCTGGGATGTAATTTTATATTGAAAAGAGAGTACATAATGAAATTGTGATTTAGTTCAAAAGTGCTGTGCTTCAAGGGTTGTTATCTGCGTCTGTGATAGCATTATATTGTACTTAATGAAGATTTCAATGTATGAGCAAGATAAAAAATTGTATTTATTGGTTTTTACACATGCAGGTATATAAATTAGGAAGATTATAATACAGAAAATGTTATATTCTCAGATATTGTATTTTTTAAATTTACAATTACCTACTATCCATAAAGTTCCAGACATACAAACTTACAAGTCCTTCGTCTTTTTTTTTTAGATTAACGTAGGTTATTGTGAACCCAGACGTGCTTTGTTAGGCAGGATTAAGTTATAATGTTAGTCTTGAAAGTTATTAGACCAGAGATGTGTAAATTAACTAAGAAATTTCCTGATTAATGGACATACGACCTAATACGGTTGACTTTTTTTCTGTAGAAAAATGACATATAGTTACATGTACCATGGGGTACTTCGTAAAATAATGATACATGTGCACATACGTTAGCTAGGTCTTGGTAAAACAATGCCGCATGTGCACATCCGACATACTATTTTCAAAAATAATGTATTAAATAAGAAGCAATACACCACATTTAATTAGTTTCATTCACTTCCATATACATGCGAAATTGTATGAAGTTTCCATTAAACGCTACAAAGTTATGCTCAAAAATACACTGCCCCAAACTTTAAACCTCTCTCCTGTAAAGTTGACTTTTTGCAGATGTGGCGTTATATTACCAAGGGTACGATATATCTGAAGTAACTCGGGTCAGGATGTTTTGGGAGAAGCGGTTAGTCTACGGTAATTCAACCATAGCGTCTCCAACTAAGGTTCACTTCTGTACTGGAGTCGGACCAAACAACTATATCTGGTGCCATTTATAACCTCTCTAAAATGGATGAGTTAAATAAAAAAAATGCAAATGTTAGGACAGATTGATGAATCGATAACGTAAGTAATCAATGACATCAAGTAATCAAGAGCATATATTATCAAAATGCCACATTACTTAAAATAATATACAGCAGCGGCCCCGAGCCGCATCCCTGAGGCACGCCAATTTTCCCAGCGATTATTCAATTTAAAGCGATCTCTTAGCAGAATCTTTAAATAAATTGTACGTTGCGTTATAAACCAATCAATATTGAAATTACTTTTCACTTAGGGATGTCATTCCAAGTCGTAAAGATGCAGGCATCGGCTATGAATACTAAGTGAGGTTTTTGTATGGAGACGTGGCATTTGCGTTTCCTACAGGATAGACTGGCGTGTGTATGATGTGTGGCACCTGTGAGAAAGTTTTTGCTAGGTAAGGCTTAGGTTACATTTGCTGTGAAACCTCTAACGTATAGAATGTAATATTGTAACATAAGGTAAGTACATTTGATCGATCTTGAAACCTTGAAGCCTGCGTTAGATAGATAGATACTCTTTCTCGTATATACTATGCTATGGTAACACAAAACCCAGTCATTATTCATAATTTAGGCGGTTTCATCGCTAGTGGCTATCTCTTCCAGAAAACCTTCAAGTAAAAGAAACTTGTTTCATTAAAGGGATGGGTATTTACCCATCATAGTGCAAAACCATCTAATTTACTAATAAATACGTTATCAATAGGTAAGACAAGTACAAAAATAAAAAACTTAGAAGTATGCTTAGTTTGCACAGTACTGAGGTACGGTAAAATTGTTTTTTTTTTTTCGTTTATTTTGTAACTTATGCATGGATTAGCTATTCTAAGGGCTGTGTTCTGTAATCCATGTGACTATGTAGCCAAAATAAAAAAAGAATAGGGAACCGTTGTTTTATTTTCAATTCTACGAGTCATTCAAATGTTTATTTTACTATGTTAAGATAATATTTATGACCAACGACTAGTGAGGTCTTTTTATTAAGAACCAGGTTTATAGTTTGATGAGCAATTGCGTCCAATTGTCACGCGTAAGGGTCTGTTACTATGTCATGTGTTATATTGCCGTGTTTTGAGTTACTAAGGTGTCGTGTGTGGCATTGTGCGTGGAGATTTTATTTTGGGAAAGTGACAAATAAGTAACAGTAGTCATATTTAATATCAAACGACATCATATACCTACACTAGCTGCGCCCGCAACTTCGTCCGCGTGGAATAGTTTCATTCTCTATTTTATCCCCTTGGAAGTAGAATTGATCAAAATCCTATCTTAGTGGATGCTTAAGTCATAATCTACCTGCATGCCAATTCTTTTTCAGCCCCATTTGTTTGGGCTGTGCGTTAATAGATCGCTATGTTCATCACACGAATGTTTGTCCTGGGCGAATCGAATCCTCCCAGGACAATGATTCATGTACGGGACATAATTATGTATTTTTCTGTGGCTTAGTGTTAATACTTTTTTTAAGCTCACATAAGCTTTTAAGTTATCTTGGCATCTGGTCAAATTAGACGATCTTCTGATATTCATCTATTAATCAACAGGTTCATTGATGCGCCCACAACTCCTAGATGCAACATAGTTTCTGCTATGTCATTCAAGAATTCCTTGTTAGTTTGTCCTTTCATTCCACGTTGTTAGTTTAATTTATTTTAAGTCCACACTATACAAACAGACAAACTGGACAAAATCACAGCTTTGTTTCAACACTGGTTTAACATCGGGTGAGATTTGTGGCTCGCTGCGAGATAGGGACGTGAGGCATCGAGTCGATAGTATGAGGAATTGGTATCGATACTGTGAAGAATTACACTCGATAGTGTGAGGAAATTGAGTCGATAGCGGAGAAACGAAGGTGATTTACGACTGTGATTCTTGAATTATTGTTGGAGATTATTTAAATAGTAGATATAGGTATACATTTATTAGTAGTATGTATTGTTTAAGCCTTACTATTAGATAGAGAGAGGTCGCTGCTTCTACGACTATGGCCTAATGGAGGTATATTCTATGGAAAGTGAACCTGTGTTTCTACACATCTCTAATTAAAATAATTACCTATAATTATTCGATATTATTGTCAGTGTCATCATCATCAGCCTATCGCAGTCCACTGCTGGACATAGGACTCTCCAACTGTTCACCACTTTGGGCAAACACCTGGAGGCCTTACCCATAATCCCCACGCTGGGCAGGCGGATTGGCGATCGCAGTTTGTCAGTATATTTAACTTTAATTAAGATAAATGCTCTTTTGATACCAATAGTTTAAAATGCAGCCTTTTCACGAGTAAACCAGGGTGCTAAAATACCAGCCCGCCTGATGGTAAGCGGCATTTTAAATAAACAAACTCTATGCCACAAAACACAGTATTTATGTACATATTTCTTATTGATTGATATATTATATTATGACTGGCTCGGTGGCTCAATTGGTAGTGACCCCTGCCTTCTGAACCAAGAGTCGTGGGTTCGATTCCCACTCGGGACAAACATTCGTGTGATGAACATTTGTGTTTTTTCCGTGCCTGGGTGTTTATATTTGTATTTAAGTATATATTTGTGGTACCTTCGTTGTTCTGATACCTATAACACAAGTGCTTAAGCTACTTACTTTGGGATCGGAACAATGTCTGTGATGTTGTGTGATATTTATTTATTATTTTATTTTATTATCGATGTTACTACTAATTGTAGTGACGTCCCCACCGTAATGTTTTTGCGAACGCAAAGGTCGTTTTACGACATCACATGCGCGCCAGATGCAGCGCTCTCCACAAAAACTGCACCATTTCTCCGCTGGGCTTTTGTTACAAGTGAAAAAAAGACTTCTGAGACCTTGGACGTAGGTAGAATAAAGTCCCAAACACATGCACTTGTATGTAGGCAAATAACCCAAGACATGCCACGCTGGGCCACAAATCGCCATCTAGCCGCAAACTAAAGCCGAAGCTTGTATTGTGGGTACTAAACAACTGATAAACTTACTTAGATACTTTTTTGTAATTCAATACATATTATACATAGTAAACACCCAGACCAATACAAACAGACATGTTCATGAACAGAAATGTTAGTACTGTGCGGGAATCTAACCCACGACTCAAACGGCAGAGGTCACTATCAAATGAGCGGCTGGCTTTGTCCTTGGGTCCACAAAATGCATGTCCCAATAAAAACACAGGAAAATTAGGTGTATCAAGCGTTTGGGTATAACCAAGCCCGAATATTCCACATCAAGCTTATAATTTGATTTCAAATCTCATTGTCTTACAAACCGTCAACTCGTCAATATTTTATTGTTCCAAAGGCTAATTTGAGACCACCAGAGCGGTTTAGGAGGGATTAGTGACCATTGTGTTGAGGTTGTCCTTAAATGGGGCAAGATTACATGTTCAACTTAATTGCAATGATGTTACTTGTATGATTTTTACTTTTTTTTTTAGCTTTTGCTATGGGTACTAGACAACTGTTAAACTTACTTTAATACTTTTTTTTTGTAAATAAATACATATTAAACATAGAAAACTTATTAGAGTTCTGCAATAAACAAACAAATAGCAAAACACAATGAAGATGCTACAATAAATATAACTCAAAGGTGACTGACTGACTGACATAGTGATCTATCAACGCACAGCCCAAGCCACTGGACGGATCAGGCTGAAGTTTGGCATGCCAGTAGATGTTACGACGCATCCGCTAAGAAAGGATTTTGATCAATTCTACCCCCAAGGGGATAAAATAGGTGATGGAACTCTATTCTCTATATGACGCGGGCGAAGTCAGTGCTACAATAAATTATACGTAAACGCAATGAATCAGTGAATCGATGGAGGTACCACATTTAAATGTCAAAAAAGTTTTCTATACTGTAATAGTTCGTAACAAAAAATAATTAGTATGTATCCAGGATTTGCCTTAGTCACCAAACTGCCTGATATTCCCGTAGTCGTCATCTACGACTCCCGCGGGATGAGAAGGAGTGGCCCCATTTTTAATCCAGATAACATACGGGTGTAAGAGAGGTAGGATATAGCGAATCTTCGCTCGAATTGAGCCGCCCGTCCGGGGAACGACCTCCACCCTATAGAATACCGTAGCCAAATGACCTCTGGGTCGTGTTTTTGCCGGTGAGTAGGGTTTCCGGAGCTCGTGGGGTTGGGCCGGCATGGCGGTGGCAACTGACAGGTAACTGACCAGTTACTTGCCAGTTGTCACAGCGAATTGGGCTACTCTTTCGCTTTCTATCAGGCGTAGGGAAGCCATTATGTCGAGCTACTATAAAAAAAAATGCATCATTGGATTTGAGTAACATCATCGGTCAATTTTCGTTAGGTCCGTGCAGCCCCACTTCCATGAAAATGAGCCCTTATATTTGGCTAATCCGATCCATAGAAGACAGCAGTACTATAAACTCAGTAGTTTACCACATCTACGACTTATCTAAAACACTTTTGACGTACAAACCTATTTAAAGACTAACGGAAACCCAGTAAAGCGTCGTTAAGCGTAAGCTGATATTAGTTGAAGTCTAACCCCACTTTACGAGCTTCAGGCCGCAGGTTCAATATCTCTCCTAGCCGTACCAAATCCCGTGCTATCTCGGCATTAAGTCGGATAATCCATGGCATAACTTGGCCAATTATGGCAAATTACACAAGTTATTATGGATCTTAATGCGGGTAAGTGCGTCGTTTATAACGTTTTGTCGCATTTAGCTGAAGAAGCGAGTCATAGGTTGAAGGATTTGGTCGTTATGAAAGAGGAGTGGGTGTTTAAATGCAGATTTTGTGCAATTTATTTAAATGGATGTAAGGGAGCGACCTATCACCTTATCGTTCCAAGCCTTCACCTGCACGTGGTGCATCCTGCCGAACAACAAACGAGGCTCTGGCAAACCGACTGGTGGCGGTTAAACCATCACGATAGAAGGCGTAGCTAAAAACCACAGGCCGATGACGGGCAGCAGCGTCACCGGAGCAAGAAGCTACGCCCTGCGATCGGACATACCCATAATCGCCTGCCCAGCGTGGCGATTATGGGTATGTCCTTCAGAAGTTTGCTTTAGATGGCGAACAACTGGAGAGGCCTATGTCCAGCAGTGGACTGCAATAGGCTGATGATGATGATGATTTAAATGGAAAGAAAGTAGAGACGGTAGATGTGAAGTATTGTTATAGTACTGAAAATAAAAGCTTTGAAATGGAGACTTTTTAATAGCTTTTGTAGTCTTGTGTACATAAAGACAAGCAAATCGGGGTAAAATTTATCTATCTGTGATTGAAGTTAATAATAGGTTATTTTAGTGTACACAAGTATGCTTATGTAACGCCCTAAATTATACAAATTGAACTAAGTAGTATGTCCTCTTATCATTGTGTAGTTATTATTTTTTTATATATTAGCTCAGTATTGTGGCTTCCTTTTGCCTGATGGAAAGCTAGAAACGAAGTCCAAATCGCTCTGACAACTGGCTACCACAGCCATGCTGGTCGTCAGATGCTTCACGAGACCTTCACGCTTCGTTTAAGGGATCACATAAAAAGGTGGAAACACAGGTGCTGGCAGAGAATTACATACGTAGGAAATGTTATGAGCAACAAATCAACGATTATTAATTTAAAATATGCTCGTAACATGCACACAAACCAGAATACGTTCACCGCGAGTTAACCAACCCCTTTTTGGGTCATAAAATCATAAACATTATTGAGACAAAATTTCACATCTCATTGATAATTAACACCAATGTAAGCGGGTTGGAAATGTTCAAAGGCACAGGAAAATTATGGAACAGACAAAACAACGCAAAACGAGCTCGTATGAAACACAAAACTACCGTAATTCAGTTCAGCATGGCTTTTTGATTGCTTGGAGTTATTCCAAGAGATGGCTGCTTATATTGTGCGATTCGATCACGATTTATAATATTTTTTAAAGCGCTATGTTTTGCTTCGGTTAGCATAATAATGAAACATTTAATTCCGTCACTAAACCACTACCGACGATGTACTTACTATGCGAATAATTTGGTGCTCATCTAGTGGTTGATATAATTATGGTCATATCTGACCAGCCCAATTATACAAATTATGCCCACTCGGGTCAAACATTCGTGTGATGAGCACACTAACCACCACAAAATAAACAAGGCTTTAGCAACCGATGGTGGCGGTATAACCATCACGATTGAAGACGTTGCTAAATACTACAAGCCGATGACGGCCAGCAGCGTCACCAGAGCGAGGAGCTACGCCCTGCGAACGCCAATCCGCCTACCCAGCGTGGCGATTATGTGTAAAGCTTCCAGATGTTTGGCCAAAGTGGCGAGGCGAACCACTGAAGAGGCCTTTGTCCAGCTGTGGACTGCGGTACGCTGATGATGACGATGTTGTGTTACCACCATACCACATATTATGCGAATATAGCCTAACTAAATCATTTGGTGTTTGATATAAGGTGGATGATATGACATTGTCCGTGCGGTTTTCGGATTTAGAATAAGACCAGCATGTCGTAGAAGAAGACCAATGTAATATCAGGAATAACATAACAATTTTTTTTTTTTATATTGGCACGGCATAGTGGCTTCCTCTCGCCTGATGGAAAGCTAAAAAGGAAGCCCAAGTCGCTCTGGCCACGGGCGGGAAACCTTCGATTCCAGTCAGTCGCCACAGCCATGCCGGCCCATAAGATGCTTCTTCACGCTTCGCTTGAAGGACCCCATACAATAGGAAGACGGAAACACATGAGCTGGCAGAGAATTCCATTTCATGATGGTTCGGCAGAAATAGGAGTTAAGGTAAACGCTCCTATTACGGAGGTAGTCAAAATCGGTTCCTATTACGGTGGTATTTCTATTTGCGAGTTTTATTCCTATTTTATTCATTATAAGTGCACCAAAATGTATACTATTTATTCCAAATCTATTCCTTCATCAGTTGACCGAATTTTGCAAGTATAGCACATATACAACACAACAAAATCAATCAATTAGTGTAACGACATCGATGTGAGAGAGGTTTTCATACAAACGCGCAACATCAAATGAAAGTACACCAATATTTATAAACTAAGTTTTTCGTATTAATAACCCGTTCAAGTTCGTTTGTGTGTTATTTATTGCATTTTCCTACTATTACATCTGCTATTTAAATAGCTTAATTCATATTTTAAACTCATTTTTACCCAAAAAATAAGAAACAAAATACCACCGTAAAAGGATACAAATTTTATAGGTTGATCCTAATACGGTGGTATACCTCCGAATTAGGAAATATACTGGACATGTTTAATTGTTTATAACTTTTAATTTATTAACTTATTGAATTAGTTCCAAGCCTTATTGAAGTAATCATTAATCTCTTAAATTAAGGACCATATTCTGCGGTATTCTATCTTTCTTAGAAATCTAGTTAAATTTGAAAATTGTTGAGCATAAAATGTTGGTTTCTTAGAAGCGGTAAAATAAAAAGCTGTATTTTAATTGATCACAAATCGTTTATTTTGTATAACTGTTGACTAAAATTTAACACGCTGAGCCAAAAAACTGTTATCGTATGATTATGCATTTACACTCTTTTGTTTATCGAAATTTTGATGGGTCAGAATTAGGAACATTATAACACGAATAGTGTTCCTATTACGGTGGTAGTTATTTTCAGGTAACTCCGTATTAGGTTATATGGGTTCCTATTATGGCGCTATTCATAAAATATAAAATTACAAGTTTTAGGGTTCAGTAAATAAATAAAAAGTTTTCTATAATGTTTTATGGATTCTTATTAATAAAACCAAAAGCGATAAAAACTTAACAATGTATGTAAATAATGTTATTTAAAGAGAAGAATGCCCATCATAGTATGGAGAATAGTACAGTTGTGTTAAGTGTTGCATCAAAACCAAAGTTGTATTAGGTATCTAGAAAAAATATTATTACTTTTGACCTTTGAACCGGGGTATAAAACCTATTTTCCAAAAATTTAACATTTATACTTACTACGAGTAGTTTATTGTATATATAGTAATAATAATTCGTTTCAAAGAGATCTTTTTTAATAAATAAATAATAAATAACCCCAAGACATGCCACGCTGGGCCACACAGCGCCACCTAGCCCCAAACTAAGCCGAAGCTTGTACTATGGGTACTAGACAACTGATAATCTTACTTTAATATTTATTTTTTGTAAATAAATACATATTATACATAGAAAACACCCAGACCAATACAAACAGACATGTCCATGAACACAAATGTTTGTACTGTGCGGGAATCGAACCCACGACCCTTGGCTCAGAGGGCGGAGGTCAGTACCAAATGAGCCACCGAGCCTGTCGGGTCGTCTAATACGTCACTGTTAGAATTTAGAGGGTGCTAGGTTCTGGAGAATAAGGAAAATTCAAGTGATTCATACATCCCTGCTATATTTGCAAATTTTATTAAAAGAGAATCAATGTTATCAAATCAATGAATGAAAACCTTACAATTTACTTTCATCACCATCATCAGCCTATTGCAGTCCACTGCTGGACATAGGCCTCTCCAGTTGTTCGCCATCTAAAGCAAACTTCTGGAGGACATACCCATAATCGCCACGCTGGGCAGGCGGGTTGGCGATTGCAGGGCGTAGCTTCTTGCTCCGGTGACGCTGCTGCCCGTCATCGGCCTGTGGTTTTTAGCTACGCCTTCTATCGTGATGGTTTAACCGCCACCAGTCGGTTTGCCAGAGCCTCGTTTGTTGTTCGGCAGGATGCACCATGGGCAGGTGAGGATGGCTTGGAACGATAAGGTGATAGGTCGCTCCCGCTGTCAGTAAAGTAAATTGTATGTAAGGGATGTAACCCTTACATACAATTTACTTTACTAACACATATTTTATATTATTTAATGTACGTAACATTATTTGTTTCTGACCCTCCGAATTAGGAACCGTTTACCGCCGTAATAGGCACTGACCGAAATTATACCTCCGAATTAGGAACAATCGACTCGGCTATTTAAATATTTTTTTTAAAAAAAACTAACATCAAAAGAAACACAAAATCAATAGAAATACAAAATATAATAACCACTTTTAACGATGAAGTGGTTTTGCACATTTAGAAATACTTACAAATGCTTATTTATGTCTCCTAGTTTCGAATGTTGCGAAATACCTCCGTAATAGGAGCGTTTACCTTACTAAACTTTTTGGTACGCGAAGGAATATTTTCCACCGTGAAACGGTGACACTGCATGCCAGCTCGCGTGGTCCTATGTCGAAAAGGTGAGGGACAAATGTCATTGGGAGAGGCCTATGTCCAGCAGTGGACGTCTTCAGGCTGATAATGATGATGTAACACAAAGTTTATGGGGTTATACATACATTTATATAATCAAATCTCCATATCGCATCGTACAATGTAAAGTCCAATTTATTAAGCCGCGTGGGAGTGTTTTGAAGCCGCGGCCGTTTGACGCCGCTCCGCTCACCGTTTTTGGGTCGTTCGCTTTTAACACGTCGCAAATGCATCACTGGACGCTCGATACACAATGTCTAAAGCTTTTGTCGCTTACTTTATAGCTGGTAGAAAGTGCTCCATTAGGATATGTGCCAATTTAATTTTAAATCTTTTTCACTATCAATGTTAAGGAAGCTAGGTTACTATCGGAAACCAACTGACATTTTTCAGCAAGATTCAATCGATTCCAAATTTGCTGGTTGCACTAGTCACCACTTACACAATATAGGTATAAATAGATAGACATTCTTTAAAAATTTAGACGGTCTTATCGAGTGATCTTTCCCTGACAACCTTTCAGATGGATAGTTATTTGTGCAAAAAGTGCACAAAATACAAATATATATGGAGAAGGTATTACAGACAACTAGTGGTACAATTTAGACGATCTTCCTTTAATAAACCTTTTTATTTAAGTTATTTACAATTGTTCTGCAAATCTCTTTATATTTTATTAGGTCATAATACTCGTATTGGAAACAAGAGCTCTTAATCCACATGCACATCCAAAAAATATAAACAAAAACACGATCAAATGACAAAAGAATCACCTTTAAAGAACACACAAGGCGTGTGAGCCGCGAAACGGGCAGTGGAAATTGATTGATGTCGCTATAAATTTCCAGAAATAAGCCTGGTCCTTCGAGCCGCATCCGAGCGCCGTTTTTCACTAAAATCGCGCAATTTGTCTCTCGTTCCGTTTATGTGCGTGTCAACGAGCTATCATAACTTACATTATTATTGGACTTTATAAATAATGCGAGTTTGATGACGGTGATGGTGAATATGAATCTGATGGAGCTTTACTTTTTTGAAAAGGAACTTTTTCGTGGATATACACATTAACAAGAATGAGTTTGGGTTTCATTTCTTTCAATATGTTTTAAGCTTCGTGTTTCATCGTTGATATGAATCGTCCTTCACGTGACCACGACTGTTGTAACACTGTTGTGTTACAACATTTTTTTATCATGACATAGTGGTTACCCCTCGCCTAATGGAAAGCAAAAAGGAAGCCCAAGACGTTGCACCAACGGACTAGTAACTTAAATCAAAATACTACCGGTTGCTGCCTCCACAAGATAGCTCTGACTGAACTTAAAGCGCAATAATGCTAGCGATATAAACTAGAATCAATTTCAAAATATCGTCAATCGTTCCTTTATGCACAACATTAACGAATACAAAAATGGTTCACAAACCACTTAGGCTGTTTTATACAGTACACAGTACTAGTAGGTAAATACGTAAAATATAATAACATAATTATAAATCAATATAAAACAAAACACAGTTTCATGAACCAACGCACTAATTCTTGGCTAAAGTTAAAACAAAAATCGACTAGAAACAAAAAATAAACTCAGGAATAAAACAGTTAAAGATGATATTTTGATTTCATACATCATACAATAAGCCAGACAACATTAAATCATGACAAAAAACTAAATGAAAGAATCAAGAAAGATTGGGCGGATGCTTACAATAGGATACCTAGATAGAATATGATTCACAGTTTCGCAGGAAACTCGATGATTTAGATTATCCCAGAACCCACACGGATCCGGAGCACGGAACGGAGTAAACATAACAGTACATTTTATTGCACTTTTAATTCCTACTTGAGTTGAAAAGAATTTTATTAACTAGTTTTGATGGTTTAGTTAGTTAGTCATGTACTAATACTCGTATCGTAGATCGACTACTCCGAAAAGGCCCTATTCAGACAGATTACCTCCAGAAACATTTGAGTTTGTCATTTTCAAACTACAAAGAAGAAGAAAATACAAACCAAAGATATGGGATGTAAACGAGCGGCCTATCATCATTTCGCTCCAATCCAACCTCACCTGCCCGTGGTGGGTCCTACCGAACAACAAACGAGGCGCTGGCTACCGACTGGAGGTGGTTACAGTTAAAGGCGTAGCTAAATACCACAGACCGATGACGGGCAGCAGCGTCACCGAAGTGAGAAGCTACGCCCTTCGATCGCTAATTGACCCACCCAGCGCAGTGTGCGATTATGAATACTTATATTCTCCAGATGTTTGCCCTAACAACTGGAACACTGGCAAACAACTGGAGAGGCCTACCTCCAGCAGAACGTGGACTGCAATAGACTGATGATGATGATAAAGATATGGGATTTGTTCCATACAAATCACATGATAAGTTTCTTTAGTGTTCTTAATAAGTTATACTACCGGCAACTTCCTGCATCTACCTACTACTGAATAATTTTCTAGATAGAAAATCCGAGGAGCAATTTTGTCCAATTTGATGATCACAGTAACCGTGGTTTTACATAACCACGTTTAACCACTAACGTTCCCTCATCAGCCCGATCCCATTCTCGAATTAACCAATTTACGCATAAATAAAAAGCCTACAAATAATGCTCACATAATTGAAAGCGACGTTGAATCAGGAAGTGTATAGTTTATCCAGTTACTATAAGGTACTCTTGCGCATTTAATATGCGCAGGAGTTGATTAGGTCCCTTAAAACTGAGCGTGCGGTGCGGAAGAAGTGGTAGCGATCTGAATCCTTGATTAGGAGGCCTCGACGGTTAGATGCCTCCATCTGAACGTGTGAATGAAAAAATAATAATATCTGTTTCTGTTTGGTGAAACTATTGAACCGACATGGAATTTACGTGGTAGGTACGGGCAGAGCAATAATGATGTTACGAATACAATTTAAGTGTGTCTATAATCTCAGTTGAGTTAATAGTATGAAGCTCTTCTAGTATTGAATGTTATTTAGTGCTCTTGCTTTTAAGAATCGAATATGCTTCTAATTACTGTAGTGACACTTCATTAAGTGTCACTACAGTAATTAGAAGCATCAATAACTTTAAAGTGTGTACTGCAGCTGCTACATTGAAAACTCAGGAGTTATTTTTCTCGTCATTAATCCGTATCTTTACATTTTTTAGTTTGTTATCTTTCAGTATTGTCTTTTCATATTTTATCATGCTATTTGACTAGATGAAATGCACTCCTAACAGAGTCTATTAAGGATAGACTCTGTTATTTTAGTCGTTATTGTCTACAAAAATAATGTAGTACAACGTATACCTACTTAATCGGTAAAAAAATAATCCAAAAACGCAAAAGACAGAAAGACGGAATATATGCCTGATTAACTTAATGTAAAATTGCTGTTTGATCGTATACTTTGTAACAATTAAAATAGTAATTTATGACCTGACATCTGACAAATGAAAACACAAAATCCGGAACTGTTGCCCCAAATAGCAAATATAGTCACTTAATTACGATATTCCAAAACTACTCATTCTTGTGTAGCGACAGAAAATCACACGCAGGAAACGCTATTTCCAACCGTCATACAAGCAACACGGTGTGACGTCTGTCACTTGATACCGGCCGCTGCTCCCCTGTCACAGCGCAGATACTAATCATTATTGACACTCAAGTAAAACTCAAAATGGCGTAACATAAGTTTTGACAGCTGCAAGTATATTTTTGAAATCGCGGTATCGTTCCGAAAGCGATATGGATACACGATGCCTCATTTCATGGTTTTTTATGGTGCGCATTTTGAGTGCATGTTTTAGGTGTTTTTAATGAGCTGTGGAGAATAAGGGTGGAAAAAATGAGCGAAGCGTTTCTTAAGCAGATGGTAGATTTTTTATTTCTGTTGGCCTATAAATATCTCTAGTTTGCAAAGTAGAGTAATTATGAGCTTTTTACTATTATTCGATAACCTCAGCAGTACATGTTTGAAGAAGGTTACAGATTCGATTCTAGATAATATATTCGAAATTGGCAAAAGATGGTAGCCCGTCAAATTCCGTGGTAGCCCGACAAAACAGTCAATTTGCTATCGTGTCTGAAATGATGATATTTTGAGAGGTTAAAAGATGTCATGAAGATGAGATTCGTGGATTGGATTTGACACTCACTATGTAATTATTTGTTGCAATACAATAAAAATGTATTTTCAAAAAGACTTAATCCTACAAAGGTCCTTTGCTTTCTGTATATTTTTAACAAATTCTTATCCGATGTTTAGCAACTTAGCTGCCCATCTACATTCGATCGGCTCACAGGTTCTTGTTGCACTTTGCGTAGCTTAATGTTTGAATAGCATACAACATCAATAGATATAAATTAAGCCCTCCAAAAGCCACATCGTATTACATACACTCAAAAATTGGAAACATCAAACGAAGTAGGAAGTTATTATACCGCAGAGATTTGTCGCCGAAGATGAAAAGATTATTTTTAATCCTAGCCTAGACGAGGGAATATAAAAAATAGAAGATGGCGCCGCCGTATCCGTTTCCTCTCCGGTTTTCGGCGCGGGCGCATTTTCACGAACGGGAAGTAGGTACGCTTCGACTATGTTTTACGATGTAAAAATTATGTTCGCTTCTTGAACACTGAGTCATAATTATTCATTAGCTTCAAACTTTAAGCTTCATTATATTGGCGTTTCGTTTGCTGGAATAAGTTTACTTATTAATTAGAATTAACCTTTCACATTGAGTTAAATCATTCAAAGCCCAATTATATTTATTGTTCCATTCTTCTATTTTTATATTAATGTCAAAGCTAGGAATATTTATTTTATTAAAAAAAATTCAAAGACTATATTCTATTGTTTTAAACGTGAACTTTAATTTGCATTTAGTTCAAAACTGTTATTGAGGCCTTATGACTTATCACTTCACTATTATCTTTTAGTAATGTGCTGTCTGATATTTATTTATTGTTTCAAAAGATACTAACTGTAGAGTCTATTTCAGCTTCAATAGGACTCAAATTATTATTACTGTCAGTTGCAGATTCCCGGCATTTCCTAATCTGTCGTCACGGTAAACTGATATCATGCTTCCGCTTTTGCTTGGTTACGCCAACTTGCTCAGGAATTTTGCATTCCTCAATTTCAACATAGATAGCAGGGATTCCGGAGATCCTGTTTGCTTTATTTTAAAACATTTCTGTTAGCATTGAGGTATGATTCATAGCATCACGTGGTACAGTAAATGGATTTGTGATGTTTTGTTTGTGTGTAGATGTTCTGTTGGACTAATGTCCATTTTCATCATATTTTGACATTAATGTTTTTAATAATAAAGTTTTTTTTTATTCGTTATCTACAATTTACCTGATGTAAAGTGATGTTGAAGCCTATGATGGAGCGTCCTTACCCAGAAAATACCGATTCGCCCTCGTCTTCAACACCTGAATACTAGGGAACAAAGAGACCGCAAGAAGTTCTATAGTTTCATTCGCACTGTAGTATAGGCAAAACACAATGGCTTCGCTTCTTTAGGGGATTCTTAATATTTCCATAATAATGCCCATTATTACAAACAGGCACATACATATTTAAATAAAGAACCTTTCAAAAGAAAGCAACCCATAAATGCAGCTAGAGGTATTTTTCTTACCAAGTATTTACTAATCATTCTTGTTCAATTCTTTCAATTAATGTTTAAAAAAATGAGTATATAAAGTTATGTCCATGCTGATTTAGCAAATAATAAAGCGCCCGGTGCTCAAATCGACTGCATATGGGTGCATATTTCAAAATGCGCCTTGAAAGAGGATGTCCTAATTGGCAATGAATGAAAATATCTTCGGAATCTGAAACAGATTGCAGGAATGCGCGGGCGGCGGAATATCTGCTAATAGTTTACGAGACGATGGCATTTTTTTTACCAAAACGGTATAATTAATCTCGTAACCTAAGTCCGGAACATTGACGTCGGAAAAAAATAGATCCCTCGTAACATGGTGTATCAGAATCACCCCCGTGTTTCTGTAATTTCTTAATATTTCATTTGATGTCTTGTGAACCAAGGGTCTCGCCTGGTGTTGGTCTATGGACTGAAGTGGTCACTTATCTTCAGGTGACCTACAGGCTCGTTTGCCCTTCTGTCATAAATAACATATTAACAGGGCAATTTATTTTAAAAGCTTTAGAAAAATATACTACCACAGGGTTCGGAAAGTAAAAAATGCTCAGAGATACTTCATCGGATACCTTAGATCCGGACTTTGCATTGGTACTAGATTCGATTCCTAGTTAGCAGTCCATCTTGTCGAACCATTCCAAAGGTACAGTCTCCCCAAACGTCGAGTAACCTTTCCCCCGTCGTTTTTGCGCTCGCGGGGCGCTATTTATAGTCGGCGCGTGCGCATCGCTCTCGTTCAATTAGCTTGATTTGTGGGAAATCGATTTCAAGGAAGTCGGGGCCGCGTTGATTTTCTAATTAATTTTCGGTGGTTGCTATTCTTAGGAAGGAAGTGTTTTTTGTTTTCTGAGAAGTTTTTTTTTCATTTTCAACATTTATCTTTGAGGTGATAAAATTTTCTAAAAGTTCGAATCTTTTTCGTTTAAGTCATCTTTGTTCGTTAGGTGATGACAATGTAATATGGTCATGATGACACTGATGATTTTATAAGGTGTATTTTGATAAAATCAATGAACATTGGCTTTATTTATGAGTATAGTCATCAGAACCGATCTAAAATGCAGTCTGGAAGAGACTTCGTATAATTTTCTAGTTCTAAGTAAATAATTATGTTTGGTGTACACTAAAGAGTATCTATCTTAGAACTCTAAAAATACCATTACATTTGGCAATCTAACGTATAGCGCGTGTCGATATCCGGGAGGAAGCGCGAGTGACTAATGGCTTCCCTCTCTGGCCCTCTTTACGTGAGAGTTGAACTCCAAAGGAACCGGAATTGCCGAATTGGTATTGAACTAAAAGGGGTTGGAAACCGGGATTGTGTTAAAGTTTATACTTAGCCCAGAAATACTTGATAATGTGAATTATAAGAGTGATATGATATATAACATAGATAAGAGAATGGCAAACCCACCCAAATGGCAAATGGTCATTGGGGTGATGAACATTTGCATTTGTTCCTTGTCTGGATGTTATCATTTCTATTTATATTTCATTTTTTTTGTTATCCAGATACCCATAACACAAATGCTACTACTAAATTTAAGAGCTTTGCTCTTGTCGGTGGAGCAACTTCCACTCCTCCCTGGACTCCGCCAGCGTAAAGGAAAAGAGATACTTAATGCAGGCGATTGAGAACAGGAGAGGGAGGATGGTGGGACACCTTGTGCGTCATGACACACTTATGAACACAAGTGCTACAGCTACATATTTTAAGATCGGGGCAATGTATGTGAAGTATAATTATCCGTACTTCGTACCTACAAAATATCGATCTAGGCAAGCTTATCGGTTGTCTAGTGCCTACACCTATGGGTACTATTACAAGCTTCAGCTTAGTTTGACAAACATTCGAGTGATGAACATTTGCATTTGTTTCGTGTCTAGTATTTGTGGTACCTTCATCTTTGGAATTCAAGCAATGTATATGATGTTGTCTGATATACATACATATATACTAAACTTAATACCAGTTTAACACCTTATCAAATAAATTCCATATATTCACTTTCAAAGTGCATTTAAACTCAAATGGATTTCAAACAGACAGCATGACATTTACAGTACCAACCCAGATAAGCTTCGCCAGTATTGCCCGAGAGCCCAACCCAAGCTGCACTCTCGTTTATCATTATTATTTATTGACAGCTCAGCACGCATATCAGAATAGTTTATGGGTTTCATTATCATGTCTGAATTTCAAAATTGCCATAACTTAGACAGGTAACCACTCGTCAATAGTGTTGGTCTACTTTCTTTGGACGACGAACTAAAATTCGTCAAAGTCGATTTTCATTTATATAATTGACTAGCTGTGCTCGCGACTTCGTCCGCGTTAGAAAGTTATATTTTCCCCGTTTTTTTTTTACATTTTCGATTATTTCTTCGCTCCTAATAGTTGCAGCGTGATGTTATATAGCCTAAAGCCTTCCTCGATAAATGGTCTATTCAACACAAAAAGAATTTTTCAATTCGGACCAGTAGTTCCTGAGATTAGCGTGTTCAAACAAACAAACAAACTCTTCAGCTTTATACTCGTAATATTAAGTTAAGATTAAGATATTTTCAAACACGGGAGGCACAAATGGGAGGGATTTATTGTGCAAAACTACGCGATCCGTTCAACGAACGATTTTGGTGGTATTGGCCGTTTAACAAATCTTGGGTTATACTCGTATTATACTCGTATCTACAGGAAAACATATATTATTCTAGAAGAGAACTCCATAGTCGGATGGAATTATTTAAATGATGCATCGAACTGCACTATTGGAAATAAGAAAATATTAATATCCTAACGACTCAACGGAAATGTAATTCTCTACAAATAAAAAGCACTTCGGTATAAATTATCTTCTAGAGAACATTTCGATTAAAGAAGAAATGAATCTTTTAATGATTCAGTCGGATCTGAGCTATAATAATTAGTTACTATAAGCAGTAATTGGCTTTTTTATAATTTGTGTTTAGAGATCGTAAAATTAAGCTAGCTTCGAGCTTGCGGCGTTGCCTGTACAACTAAAACTTTAAGAATTTATTTTATAGCACATTTCATTGGAACTTGCGAAATGAAAATTAATATTGCCTTTATAAGGTAAGTCTTTAATTATCGACTACTTTTGTACTTTTAAGTTACTATTTTATACTTACCTATCCTTTACATTTTTAACTGCACCTCGAGAGGTTCATTGAAAGTTTTGGTACGCTGTATTCGCTTACAATATTTTGAACTTCGTCGTCTGCTTAACATCAAGCAAAAGACAGTCAATTTGATGTGCTAACATTTTCAGAGATAGCTGCTGTTAGTATAGAGAAAGTATGAATCATCGTGTTCTCCACCAAATTAGCTTCACTAGCAGGAAAACTATGTTATTATCGTGTCCATACCCGCGTTTCTCGCAAAGCGGCGCGTGCGCCGGTGACGTCACGCCGAACAATCGCGCTGTTATGCTTAATCTGTGCTGCACACGTCAATGTCACACTTGGCTTTGATTTACGCGCGTCAAGCTTACTTGCATGTTCAGATGGTGCGTCAAATAAATGAAAATGTTGTATTGATGGAGCAAAAATCACAGAAATTCAATCGCAATCTAAGCTTACCTCAATATTGTTTGAAGTCGCTTCTTATTTGACAGTCAGTGAGAGTTCTTCTTCAAAAAACTTTGTACATTAATTTGTATAAATCGTCAAACGATTTGTAGATTCACTGTTATTTTTATTAGATCATCAAGAGTCGAAAAGCGGCTTTTTGCCTTTCTTCAGGTAGTCAAGGGTTCCCTAAAATTTTGTCAATAAATTATTCAGTCAGACGCGGAGGCAGGAACACGAGTATACCCGGTAATGCTTTAAGCTGTGGAACTCTTTTCCAGCACACGTGTTCCTCTCTTCTTAGTCTTGTCCTTTAAACGCCGCGTAAAGCGGTACTTAGACAGGCAGTCATAGTATGACCGGTCCTCGTTGCACTAACCAGGCGTGATACGGTTCGTTGCATATATAAAAACCACAACTGCGATTGAAATACCATACCCTTTTTTTTTTTTTTTTTTTTATAGTGGCTCGACATAATGGCTTCCCTACGCCTGATGGAAAGCGAAAGAGAAGCCCAAGTCGCTGTGACAACGGGCAAGTAACTGGTCAGTTACTTGTCAGTTGCCACCGCCATGCCGGCCCAACCCTAACCCCCCACGAGCTCCGGAAACCCTACTCACCGGCAGAAACACGACCCAGAGGTCATTTGACTGCGGTATTCTATAGGGCGGAGGTCCTTCCCCGGACGGGCGGCTCAATTCGAGCGAAGATTCGCTATGCCCTACCTCTCTTAAACGACGACCTCTCTTACGATAGAATTAATATTACTAGTTATCATAAGTCGCACATGACCTACAAATCCTGCCAAATACATAACGCTATCGTTTCAATCTACGCCCAAAATAACTCTTGCGCAGACTAAGTAGCTCCTCAAACCAAAACTACAGCAGTACATAACTGTACACACAATCAACACATAGGCATGGATCGACATACCATTTGACATGAGGGCTGTCATAAAATAAATTTTTGTCTCACTACTTACATACATTACATTTCCTTCGTTTCTGTTATTCGGCCGAATTATTAAATTGAAACCACCCCAAAATAATTTGGTACATGCTTTGGTCATGACAGACGTCACATACATTACTTCTATCGTCCGAACTTGTGTTTTGGTATCGGAACAACGAATGTACCACAAATATATATGTAAATACAAATTTAAGCACCCAGACAAGGAAAAACATTAGTCACGAATGTTTGTCCCGGGAGGATCGAACCCACGACTCTTTGTTCAGAGGGCAGGGGTCACCAATTGAGTCACCAGGCCAGTCTCTCAGGAAGAGAACACAGCTGTTGCTATGGCACCCTCAGTTTGCCAGCTTCCACATCCATGCCACAAAATGCTTGTTTCCCAACTATGTGTGGGATCGAACATTGGTTTAAAGGCGAAGGCAAATCTTACACGTGCAGTCTGTGGGTCGACTATACGCAGCGGGCTATCAACGCACTTCGAGCCCAGTACAACAACGCGTTCATGTTGCTGGTGGGGCTCCCGCGCTACTGTAGCGCGTCTGCGATGTTCGCGCACGCGCACACCGGCGGCTTCCACGCTGTGCTGCAACGGCGCATCGCCTCGCTGCTGCGCCGCGCGCGCGGGAGCCCCAACACCACCCTGGGCGCGCTCAGTGACAAGCCGGCCTGCCCCCTCATGCGCCACTGGCTCCGACCACAAGTGCACGTGCACGGGGCTCCAGAGGGTGGCAGGTACATGAACTGAGTTTTTATTATTAATGTTTATCTTTTTATTTGTTTACTAACATAATTTTTAAGTCGCATGTATACTAACAATTTATGAACCATAGTCTGAAATAAATTCATTTTTTTAAATTTTTTTATTTAAATCTGCATTGAGGGTTCTTTGAGCCACATTTCACACCAGGCAACCCTAATTACACACCATTGGTATTCAACACGGATGGCCCCCGTAAATGGTGCGGCCTCGATGCAGAGTGCATTGCGGATTAATGCGTTACTAATCAACACGGCTCTGTTCTTGGCTGCTCATTGGAAAAAATGTGCTTCAAGGATTCAAAAGAACAACATTATCTATACTAAATTATAAAGAAGTAAAGTTTGTGTTATATTTGTTAAATTGTAAGGGGTCTTAATATATAAGTCTTCCACAGCCGCGGGCAAAAGCTAGTATGTTATATGCAGGTTTACCATTACTAGTACGAGCATTTTAGATATTTTAATAATAATAATATAAATAATAATAAATAACCCAAGACATGCCACGCTGGGCCACACAGCGTCACCTAGCCCCAAACTAAGCCGAAGCTTGTACTATGGGTACTAGACAACTGATAAACTTACTTAGATACATTTTTTTTGTAAATAAATACATATAATACATAGAAAACACCCAGACCAATACAAACAGACATGTTAATGAACACAAATGTTTGTACTGTGCGGGAATCGAACCCAGGACGCTTGGCTCAGAGGGCAGAGGTCACTACCAAATGAGCCATCGAGTCAGTCAATCAATTAATCCCATTTGCACGTCCAATTATCTCCACAGCTATCAGAAGAATGCGCCAGAACACTACATCAAAGTAACGCCCGCCTAATGCGCGAATTTGCGCATACGTCTACACCATTAATGTTACAACTTAGGCCATTATCTGCTCCTGCCGGGACATTCCGATGCTTGCGTGAACACGTGGCAGGAGGCATTCCGAGGGTTGCCGGTGCTAAAGAGCTGCCTATGGAATGTAACTAATAATAGACAGATAGTTAGATACCTATTTCTGGACTCTCCCAATCTGGACTGACAAAGACCTGCACACGGACTCTGATCTCTTACAAGAATGGCGAAAATCTTGGGACGTATTCCAACATTACCCTTGAAAGGATCTGATACCGGACCCTACTATCAAGCCAAGTCAAGGCCGAATCGTTGCCCCCTGGTCATCAAGAAGTTTGGCCGGTGTGGAAATCGCTAAACCGACTTCGCTACGGGGTTGGCCGGTGTGGAGCCAATTTAGTAAAGTGGGGGTTTGGTGGGGAGACGCGCGCAGGCTGTGTCTGTGGTACTCCACTGCAGACTATGGGACACCTGCTGACTTGTCGGAAGTGCCCCACCACGTGCACGATGAGAGACCTTCTCGAGGCGAGGGATAGCGGCGTCCAAGTCGCTAAGTTTTGGATGGGTTCTATCTGATTTTGATTGCCATTGACAGGAAAAGAAGAAGAAGAAGGGTAAACCGGTTCAGAACTGGATACGGGATATGCCACCACCATCTCCACAAGCGGGGTCTCAGGGACGCGCCGGATTGTGATTATGGAACTCTGGATCAGACCACTATACATATCGTAGAGGAATGTCCTCTGCGTTGTTTTTCTGGAGGTATGCAGGAGCTCCATGAACTCACTCGGTGGTAGGTGAGGGAGCACCTCCACCGGCATTGCACGGGTCCCCGTCATTGTTCAACGGGTGAGGGCCTGACTTTCGGACCGCTCCTGTCGCTCCTCCTTACAGGAGAACTTGTAGGGCCTGCTACTAGGTGGGCCGCGTCCGTGGTACCAAGGGGTCATAGTTCACAAGGACCCGGGCACCACCCATAAGGCGCCTGACGGAGGCCCCGGATTTTTAGTGGGTATTTCCTGCCTCCCCGCCATCTTGAGGCAGGGTGGCGCCTTCCCGCTTTGAGGGCGACGTCATCATCAGCCCACATCAGTCCACTGCTGGACATAGGCCTCTCCCAAGGTTCGCCACTGTGCTCGATTTTGGGCTTCTCGCATCCAGCACTTGCCAGCCGTCCTGCGCAAATCGTCACTCCACCTAGCCTGAGGGCGTCCTACACTACGTTTGCCGAGACGCGGTCTCTATGAGCGACGTGAGTCCCACATAACGTTCGGGGGAACGACGGGTATGCATAAAAGCATTTTTCCGGGATAAAAAGAAACAAAAATTGGCTCCGCCAACTGGACTCGAGCAGAAGTAAGTCATACGACATGATGAAAGTACAAGAAACCGCATGTATCCGGACGGTACCTTACGAAGTCCTGACTATCAACACGTGGCGAGCTAAAGTAACAAAGATGAGGTATTTCCGCCACATCCACTCCCGCGCACTCGGATCCTTGCGCGGTGACTCACGCCCGGTAATTATTGATATTGCTGAAACCACTCGGGATACAAGTAAATAAAAGAGTTGGCGACTTAATGCGTTTGAATGAGATGAGGCGTGAAAAAGGAAGTTTTAACTACTTAATAACGAGTGTTGCTTATTTTTTATATGTAGTAGCACAACTTACGCGCTTTTAATAAATAAGCAGCAAACCAAAAGGGCAAAAATGTGGCTTATCATCAAGCGAGTTGAGGTCAAGCGCTGCCAAGAAAAAATCTAAAAAATTTCTAAAACATTTCCCTAAAAAAAATGTTTTTTTTATTTTTATTTTAGTTGCCGAATTTGATTCTGCATAAGCGTTTAGGTTAGAAATAGGTCGCTTGGCCGTGGATCGTAACGTAACGACAGTGAATAGCTGGACTGGTCTGATTCTTATTCAGCTCTTCTTTCTTTTTTTCTTTCAATTTAGGTATTGAATATTTTATTAACCTTACTTTATAACATAAATGCGAAAGTAAGTTAGGATGAACGGTTGTTTGTTTATTAGGTACTTGTGACATACACTAATGGATGGATTTTAACGAAGCTAAACAGTGAAGCTACAGATTAACACATAGACATTAAAGATTTGGATGTCCTAGGATCACCTATAATATAGTACTTATATCTATTCGCCCGTCCTACACGACCGTCTGTAGTGCGTCTAGACATCTTATTACCTACAGCTGTCGGTAGAGACAGACAGACCGACAGACGATGTCCGTTCTGAAATCTACATCTTTAATAGGAAGTAATGGCACAGTACTGAGGAGCTTTAAGTCTAGCTAGATTTAGACGACTAGTTTGGTGCAGCGATATTGAACGCTGCTTCTATACAGCGGGCTGCAGGTTCAATTCCCGCATAGTACAAATATTGTCCTGTACTCATATCCGAGACATGCCACGCAGGGCCACACAGCGCCATCTAGCCCCAAACGAAGCCGAAGCTTGTACTATAGGTACTAGACAACTGATAAACTTACTTAGATACATTTTTTTTGTAAATAAATACATATTATACATAGAAAACACCCAGACCAATACAAACAGACATGTTCATGCACACAAATGTTTGTAATGTGTGGGAATCGAACCCACGACCCTTGGCTCAGAAGGCAGAAGTCACTACCAATTGAGCCACCAAGCCAGTCGGCAAAACAGAGCGACAAATTGACGTGACTTTTTAAGTGGATATAGTTGAAGGGATGGAAAGTATCATAGGCTACTTTTTGCCCCTTTCTAACCCCCCACTTCCCTAAATGGGGGGTGGAAGGTTGTATGGAGCATTCACCCGAATTTGACGCGAGCAAAGCCGCGGGCTTAAGCTAGTAAACTAATAATATCTATATACCCTAGTTTTTTCCCAATACAGTCTCACATGACATGAGTCAACTGTCCTTGCGACTTCTCTGTCGAGACGGACGCGAGACGCCGCCGAGACGCTGACTAACAAAACTACACTTAGTCATGTCACACGGAGCCCAGTGGATCCCGGAGCTTTAAATAGATCATCGGATTAACAGTAGATTTGATGGCGGAGGGGGTGAAGAAAGACCATAGACCTTTATATTTAAAAGAGCTAGGGTATAGCGAATCTTCGCTTAAATTACCCTATTCAATACCGCAGCCAAATGGCCTCCGGGTCGTGTTTCTGCCGGTGAGTAGGGTTTCCGGAGCTCGTGGGGGGTTAGGATTGGGCCGGCATGGCGGTGGCAACTGACAGGTAACTGACCAGTTACTTGCCCGTTGTCACAGCCCAAGTCCCTTCTTTTTCGCTTTCCATCAGGCGTAGGGTAGCTATTATGTCGAGCTACTATAAAAAAAGTATTGCTTATAATTTTACGTATTATTTTTCGTTAGATTGTAATCTATCAAAGTGAAAACGCCAACTTGTGACATGGCATGCGACGGAACGCTTGGTTGAACGGATTATGGCCCACGCACAGTATTTTAAATTTTAGGTAGATTGTAACACTCAATACCAACACACCTTTATGAAAGTGCGAATGAGTATCGCACATCATTATTAAGTGTTCAAACGAGCGATAGTAAACATATTTAAAGGGAAAATTTTGCACAATATACACTTACTACGAGTAATAGCAGCCATTACTCAAACTGTGGGCGATGTGTGAAATTGAGAAAGATACAACAAACGTTTGCATAAAATCTTAATTCAATATTTATTTTACATTCTACAACTCAACGGTTATTGAAAATAAATAACTTGGAGATACAATAACAATTCAAAAGGCAAGACTGCATAATACACAACAGCATTCAATTGGTATTTAGTTTTTTTGTAAATTGTAAAAAATTGAATTCTCGCATCCCGCCCTTAGCCCGCCACCTTGCGTTAATCGTTGCTCTACCAGTGTGCCTAGCACGAACATTTTCGAAAAAGTATGCGTAACGTTACCGTAAACATTTGTATGAAACTTGGTACAGCGCCCCTATCGTGCGTAAGAGGTACTACGTTTACGTACGTTATCGTAGTGAAAATTATCGCCCTGGTGTGAGGGCGTCCTACACTACTTTTGCCTAGAAGCGATCTACACTCGTAGTACTCACTTACCCCAACGGTTCTGTAGCAGATATGGCCAACCCACTGTCACTTCAGATTGCTAATCCGGTGAGCTATGTCGGTAACATTCGTTCTCTGTCGTATCATATCATTTCGGATCCAATCCCGCAGAGATAAGCCGAGCATAGCATTTTCCAAAGTTTGCTCAGCAACTTTTAGCTTGTGAACCAAAAAATAAATTAAATAAAAAAAAGCGACGATAGCCATAAAAACGACATCTCAGTGGCCTTTAGGGTAAGGGTGACAGGCGCAAAGGGTTTGTTCTATTGTGCCTGTCGACCTAACTTTTGGACCTCACGACCGCTTACCATCAGGTGGAGTGAGGTCATGCTGAAAGCTCTTCTTATAAAAAAAAGCCTGGGGCGGAATCTATACATACACACAAACATACCCAGTCATTAGTTTCTCAATTGGTCAAGGCGCTCGGCGACAGACGGACAAACAGACTGGACAGCAGAGCAAACATCGTTACGAGTTTACGGCGTTTGAGTGGCGCACTCCGCAGTTGAGTGGATGAGCAAATCAATCTTATTGACTGACTTGGGATTGTGGTTAGTTATTGCGTGTTAAATGGTCATCTTTTAAATGGTCGAAAATAAATACTAGACAACAACACATACGTTGTACCGATCTCAAAGTGAGTGGCTTGAGCACTTGTGTTACAGGTATCAGAACAAAGAAGATACCTCACACAAATATACAAATGTTCATCATGGGAATGGCTCATTTGGTACTGAACCCTGCCTTTTGAACCAAGGGTCGTAGGTTCCGCTCCTAACGGGGATAAGCATCCGTCATCTTCCTCGGGGCCGTTAACCCAAAGGCGCTTTTAGTCGCCTCTTACGACAGACTATCGTGATAGTTTTAAACCCTAAGGTGGGTTTAAAACTATCACGATAGTAGGCGTAGGTAAATACCACACCCCGATGGTGGACAGCAGCGTAACCGGAGCGAAAAGCTACGCCTTGCGATTACCAACCTGCCTGCCCAGCAGCGTGGCGATTATGGGTCCCTATGGTAGACCTAGGTGCAGCAGTTTACTGCGATAGCCTGTTGATGATGAATGTGAAAATATCTTCTCATTAAATGCCTATGAAATGTTATCTATATTTTCTGAGTATTGTCCGAAACTGAACTAAATTTAGACAGATTGACATGATTGTGGATAATGCACACATTTTAATTAGTAGCAACAAAGCCAGTCAATTCAAATCCAACGTTTCGCCCGACATCGAAACGCTAATAGCTTTTTACTCTTCAACCAACAATTTACCATCGGATATAAATACTGGTGCAAGTTTATTTCCATCGGGCGCCGGTTCAAGGACAACATTGTTTACTTGCCGACCCCTACTAGATGTTATTGGTAGAGACTAATTTAAACAGATCTGGTTTTGGTACTGAACTGACTGAACGATTTTCACAGTCTTGGAAATATAAAGGTGTAAATTCGAAGTGTTTTTTTGATCTTTAGACGGAGTTTGCAACCACTGGATTAATAAGGGATTTTAAAACAATGTAAATGGGTACTTATCTCAAGATTTCTAAAAACTCAAGATGAGGAAAAGAAGAAGAGACGACGAAGATCAATAAATCTGAAGAGAGCAGAGTGTAAGAGGATATTTGCACCGTAAAATTATATCAGATAAATATAAAGATATGCATACTTATCTAAATAAATACATATATAAAACTCGAAGGTGACTGACTGTCATAGTGATCTATCAACGCACAGCCCAAACCACTGGACCGATCGAGCTGGAATTTGGCATACAGGTAGATGTTATGACGTAGGCATCCGCTTACAAATGATTTTGATCAATTCTACTCCCAAGGGGATAAAATAGGGGATGAAACTCTCTTCCACGCGGACGAAGGCGCAGGTACAGCTAGTTAAACTATATAGCGATACATATAATGGAGCCATCTAACGTGAGTCCTTCTTTATATATAAAAATTACCCAATAATAGTATTTCTAGAGGTAGAGGTAGAAACGTACTTTTCTATTAGCAAGTATTTATTATAGATGCGTCAGATATCCTATAGTGCAGTCCAAAATTTGACATTTGTTGTACCTATAAGTTGCAATTAATTTTATATCTAAAAATGATTGCAAGACCAATATCTTTTATCATCCCATCAATCTTAGTCGAATCAACGAATTATTGTATTCACGAAGCGTTTTTTACTGCTTCTCACTAATATTGCAATTAGACAAAGAACCTATTAAGCGACCATACATTTCGAGTTAAGTGCAAGTAATGGTCACTATGTAATTACGCTTTTTATGACTGAAAAAGCAATGGAAGAAAATAAACTTTTTAACAAACTTATTCGTCTCGCGTCGCAACGAAACGCATGACTTTTTTGACGGTGGCAAAATCGCGGGAAGATATCTGCACCATTATCGGAAGGCCCTTTTAGCCACCTCTTACGGCAGGGATTCCTCGATAGTATTGTGACAACGGACAAGTAACTTGTCAGTTACCTGTCAGTTGCCACCGCCATGCCGGCCCAATCCTAACCCCCCACGAGCTCCGGAAACCCTACTCACCGGCAGAAACACGACCCGGAAGTCATTTGGCTGCGGTATTCTATAGGGTGGAGGTCCTTCCCCGGACGGGCAGCTCAATTCTAGCAAAGATTCGCTATGCCCTACCTCTCTTACCTTATTCCTACCTATATCGCAGCGTGCAAAAGCCTACCCCAGAGAACGTACCTAAACACTTTCATGGACACACCGCATCCATCCGCTAAACTCAAACAAATTTTCACAACGCGAGTCGCGTCGTAAAAGTATATGTAAGCCTTAAACGCCTCACTTTACTATTGCAATGATTATAGCTTTTTATCCGTCTGGAGTTTTTTGCCAGTCTGCATCTGCAGTAAGGTCATTCGTCTGCATTTGAGCAAAAAGTCTGTCTTTTGCTATGAGATAAGCGAAACGCTTTTTTGCGCAGTCATCTCCGGATAAGAGGATCTGATTTTTGCCACTTTTTGCTGTTATTTAGCAACTAGTGAAATTTTTACAGGATTAGCGCTGTTTACAGAATGTTGGAATGAAATAAGGACGAGCATAAGACAAATACTTAGTTTATACCTTACTACTTACTACGTTTTTCCTCTCGTATAAACAGCTCGCGAACTTTTCGTACCCATGTACCATCGAAACCAAATGTAGCCTGCTCATTGCCACTTCAATAGATAGTTATATATGCTTTATTGCACAAAATACAAACATTTATAGAGATGGTATTACAGATACTTATTGATAGTTCAATTTATTGATTCTTTTTGCTAAGTCGCTCGCTTTGGTCCTTCAGACAACATCTCACCTACATTGACTTAGGTGGACATGCGACAGCCCAATTCCTCCCCATCCCTTGAATGTCCATCCGATACATCAACTCCGTACCATAGAGTATCCTCCAAATAGTTTCCCCATAGCTATTCCCTATAGAGACGTCGTCACAGACATTAGCTGCCGAAAGGTGTTGTGAGAGCAAACACCGCGTCAGGTTACGACCGTCTCGCTTTACTATCACAACAGCGTGTAACGAATTTACTTCGCGACTCGTTTGTGTGTAGAATGGATACATTTTATTAGTGCCGGTAGTGGAGATTTTAACGCAAACGTTTGAGTTCGCGTTTAAAGACCTTATTTCAATTCAAATGCAAACAATTAATATGAGCCCCGTTGTCACAGTTTTGCCGTAGAAAACATTCCTTTGCGTATTAAAAAGTTAGGCGATTCTTATTTTTGCCGCGTCGTTAAAATGTGAAACTCGTTGCTAGTGTATGCTTTTTCTCCTTCCTTTGATATAAGACTAATACAAATCATTTATTCATACAATCTATTAAAAACCAACTTTAACCCGCGAATGACGTCGAAAGTAACAATTGGCGGGAACTCGACGTAGCTGTCAATGCCAACGCAACAACAAAGTCAGCTGTCAACGATAGTGTGGTGACTCGTGATTTCATGAACGTGGCTAATAGTGCTGACCATAGTAGTCGAATCAATCACGGTTGAACGTGTAGCTAAATACCACAGGCCGATGACGGGCATCAGCGTCGCCGGAGCTAGGAGGTACGTACGCACTGCGATCCCCACTACCAGCGCACCAACCAGCCTGCCCAGCGTGGCGATTGTGGGCAAAGCCTCTAGATGTTTCCCCAAAGTCATATACATCTGGAGAGTCCTAAGTCTGTGATAGGCTGATGATGATACAGACTATAAAAAACGAAGCTACCGAAGCATCAAACAACTTTTAGCGGCTAAAAGTTCGTGATCTTGCTCACCCTTTGACATATTAACACAGAATCCACCAGCGCGTTCCCACCGAGCTCGTTACGACATTTTTTGCGCAACTTGACACGGCGTGTTTTTTTAAACTAAACAAATAAAATCCAAGGGACGGCAATAAATCTGCAGGTTGAAAAATATCGCGGGACAGCGGATGCCGGGAGCCGACAGATGTTACAGACTTTTTGCTTAATTAGCTAAAAAACGCTGGAATTATAATGATTGATATACCTATCTGTCTTGGTTTGCATCTCTTTTACGTGAACGACTACATTTAGTTGGATAGAATGACGTAAATTGGTATTTGGTCTATATTTCATTACCAACACCGATAATAATAAATCTAAAACTGTAGACTACATAAGTCAAAGTTGATTAAAAGCATGTTTTAATCAGAAAATAGCTGATGGAAACCTCTAATTTTCTGTTGTCCGTCTCCTGATTAACTATTCACTTTGATGACCAAAGCTCTAGCTAAATTGTAATTTAGCCTAGCAAAAAAAAATTCACCACTTGTTTAAGAACTAAGCACGACGCTATAAACACTTCATCATCAGCCTATAGCAGTCCACTGCTGGACATAGGCTTATCCAATTATTCGTAACATTGGGCAAACATTGTTATCCTTGCCAAAAGTGGCGAACAACTGGAAAAGTCTATGTCCATTATTGAACTGCGATAGACTGATGATGATGATAATGAAAAGTGCTTTAAAAATAATGAATAAAATAAAATAATCTTTATTCAGTTAAAAGGCTTTTTGTACAAGTTTGATGTTGACTTCCTCTAGTAACTGCCAAAGCACCTGTATCAGAGGGAGCCACTCTTCCTTAGAGCTTCCTTGATTCCTTCCTTCCAAATCTGATTTGACAACCACATAACAGCACATATTCAGCCATATATTCCTTTGCCCACGCGCTCGTGAGATCCCAATGCGCACAGCCTGCCTTTGTCCGCGCCGCCCGCTGCGCGCGCGCATCCCCACAACAGCTTGCTTGCTATTAACAATACTCGTAAATAGCATTCTTTTAGCGATAAACGTAATTTGAAAACGGAATGAATGGTTCGCAAAAAAATGTTGAATGTTATGAGTTTGATGTGTTTTTGAACGCACTTAAAAAAGGAGGTTTTTGAATGCGATCGTTTATATTTTTTAATGTTTATTGGTACAATGACCCTAGCTTATACATTGCTGTTCCTTTATTAAATTAGGACAATGCATCTACAGTTTTAGTTAATTCCAATTTATAAGCTCGAAAATCTTTAATATTTATTGTATCTATGGTCTTTATTCCTTTTTGCGAGATATGAGGTCGACAATCGATGCTCATAATAATATGTTTGTGATTTCTATGGTCATTTCCCTCTTTAAGAGTTTCTATCCCCCTACTATCTCGTCATCGGCGGACAAATTTGACGTCCCCTCATTAATTAAAACGCTCCGTTCCAAAACCGTACGCAATAAATCTACGCCGTTTGACGCGATTTGCCGAGCCGAACGCTTTCTCTCTTTTTATCGTAATAAATTTAATTATGAAGATAAAAAAAATATCTTCTCAAGTCTCGAACATGAGTTCTTTATAGGCTGGGAAATTGAAGAGATGGTTTGATTTGAAAACAGGTGGACTGCCTGAGTGGTAAATTTGTGAACAGAAGACTTAATGATGTCTCTAGAAGCATGCAAGCCTTTTTGTGTTTCGTGATAAAGTTACCACAGTTACTGGATAATATTTACCCTAATAACTATAGTTTCTGTACTTTAGTAATAAATTTATAAAAAGTACTTTTGATATAGGTAGCATAGATTAGCCTATGGTTTCATGGCATCAAAACAAGAAAAGTCTAGAACATTGAGATCGTTAACCGATTTGAAGTCGCATAAAAAGAAAACATAATTAGCTTTAATGATTTATAACAAAATATATAACGAAAGAAATAGGAAGAAGAACAAGGAAAAGTAACATTCATCCAAACAATAGAAATAAACACAAAAATATCACGGCACACTGACCTGATTTAAATGCCATTTGACAGATAGAGCTTAGCTGTAGAATTCGTGTATTTTCTGACTATACCCAACATTACACAACAACAGTTGAAGGAGAAAGTTAATGTTATGACGTACAGGGAGTTGAAGGCGCTGGCGGAGTCCAGGGAGTTTGCTCCACTGACACTGGAAATTGCTCCACTGACAAGAGCAAAGCTCTTAAATTTAGAATGAATGACAGATCATAAGTAATGTTGGCGATTTCTGTCACAAACTGGAGAAAGCTGATGTATATGCAGTACCTACTATATAACTTCATATTTCCAACAGATCTCAAAATTGCATCTCGACGATTTTCCCTCGGAGCGCGTGCGGCTGTCATTGATGTATTCCCCGTCGCGTGCGCGAGCGCAGCTGCCTACAAACACTCGTCACATCTCGGTTCGTTGCCTCAAGCTATATTCGGGACCATAGTTCAGGAATTTCCTATTCACTGTTTTGCTAGACGCGAAATCCGCAATACGTCTTCGTTTTTGCCTGTCATGCTGATTTATCGCTTTATTAACTGTGTTTTCAGTTTCTGCAGCGCTGTGATTGGTTGGATAAATCTTGATATTTAACGGTAATTTTGTTGAATGTTTCACTAAAGCCACTAACTACATTTTCGAATGATTAAAATCAATCTATTCAAATTACTAACGGACTAAGTGTACGAAATACTATTAGTAGTTGAATCAACTTAATGACATCCTGCTTTTCTTAAAAACGTATATAAAACGATAACATATACATCGCGTATTTCACAATATTCAATTTACATATTTGTGTTTATTTTATTATTTCATAAATTTACATCAGAATGTGATCAGCTATAACGATACACCCGTTTCGGTGTATTCTAATAGCATATCCACAATATAAAATAAACTTACAACATAAGGATAACTGTATGCGTGCTTATGAAGTTACGAGTACATTGATTCCTACACAACCACATCAAAGGCTCTCAAACGATTTTAGGACCTTTTCCACTTAAACCTAATTTGGTCTGTACCCCCCAAAATGAACATTTGCAAAGGGCAAGGCGAAACGTCAACGCTGTCCAGCAGATGACAAATTATAAAACCTTCTCTGCTCCCGAAGCAGACACCTTAAACTCTATTGCGATTAGCGCAAGTTCCAAAATCGTTTGCGTTCCAAATTTCGCTGAAGTAAAGCAACTTTGTGTTGACTTTTTGAAGGCACATGGTGTTTCCACATTCATTTTACAGTCTGCTGCTATTCTAGGAATATTTCATATCTGGTGTATTTCCAGATCAGGTGGCCAGATGTCGATGCGCTCGTCTCGTTTTGCTCAAACTCCGCATCCACACAATTTGTCGTCTTATTCTTCGCATGTGTCTGGATTTATTAGCATCTCTGTATCTTCTTTATTTTTCTCGCTCGCTATTTGTGTTTTGAACTTGGTTCCAATTACGGCCTCGTGACTAATTGCTGTTTAACGCAGACGCGATTCTTTGTGTCAGTGTGTTAGTGGATAGTCGTGTTGTCGAAGATTTGCTTTCATGTTTGTTCGTACTTTTTTGAAAATCGTTATATGTTAGAAATTCAAGTGATGTATTTTAATTTTGATAGCTAAGATGTTTTAAAAGCTTGGAAGTTGTAGTCTGCTGTTTACACTCTTGAATATGAGTGGCATGTGAAATGGCATAGCATGGCATGTGAATAATATTCTTATAAATGCCTGTTATTTTTATCATTATCAATGAACATGTATCAATCTGAAAACTATAATTAAAACCCGCTCAGTAGTTTCTTCGTGAAGGAGTAACAAACATCCATCCCTACATCCAAACTTTCGTATTTTTATTATTAGTAGAATTAAGTCAACTGTAACGAATTAATCTATAATTTTTTTTATATAATTAGCCTCAAAAAGTTCAACAAATATACTAAACACAAAACCAAGCCAACAACTAGCTTATGTATGATATACATGAATGTTTGTTCTGCGTGGGAATACAATCCAATTAATTCCAGATAATTAGCAATATAAGTCCTTATGTCCCAGACAAAAAAGGATAAATATACCTCTATAGTGTTTGACTATTGACAAGCAAGTGAATAATCGACCACCTGTTTATAAAAAACATTAACTCATTTGACCTTTTCGAAATGCAATTCCAGAAAGTGCATTCTAATAAATCGTTATTAATCATTATTAATTGGCATTTAAGCAAACGTGTTTGGCGCACTTGTTTGTATAAGTGATGATTTAATAGCTGTATGACATATAGGACTTGTTTCTTTATCGCCGTTAACATATATTTGTATTAATGATCACGTTAAATAACAGTTTAGCAAAAAATGGTATATGTAACTCCATGCGCTGACTGAGAAAGAATACCATTCATCGAACCGGTGTTCTATCGGTTACATTATGGAGAGTGTGCGAAGGAATTATTTAACTATCAAGTTATTCATCCGATGATAAAATGGGACAGTAGGAATCATCCTTCTGCCCCTTTTTATCATCGGATGATCAGGAATACGTTATACGGTGCAACTTACAAAGACTCGCAAAGCGCGTTTCACCTCTACCTTCATTATTACCTTCATACCGCACTATTGCGAACGGCTAAACTATGGAACTCTTTGCCGAGCTGATATAATCTTCCGATGTGCGAGTGAACCGGTTTTGTCTTGGTGAGAAAATCCTTATTTCATGATAATTCCATGAAAAAAGATTTGGCTTGATAAGAAATCAATGTTTTTATTTCTGTACCTAGGCTTCCTATACAAAGAAATCATCAAAGTTATTTTAGTTCACCACATATTAAATAAATAATATACAACACATTATCATTACCACGTTTGCTTCGCTATACGGAACCAAATAAACTTCAGTAATACACACATTATTAACGTGCTCAAATCAAATGTTCCATTTTATGTAAACCTTTAATTTCTTCGCTTCAAACAGTTTTGGCTTTACTAACGTGAGACTTAAAGTTCAGTATCGAATGCAGTTAAAAGTCGTTAGGATGTAAAATAGCAGTTATTTATGAAGGAGCATTCACATTCGATATTTTACGTGCGATCTGACAAATTTCTCGCTGCATTGCTTAGACCCGTAGTCCGTAGTGTATTTACTTATTTGGCTGTGAAATGAATCATACGGACAGAATGGTGGATTGCGGTAAGCAATTGTATTCATCGATCTTGGGCGTTGGTATTGTAAGGTTTGTTTTGATTACTGTTAGATATAAGCGTGATTGACGACTCCACGTTTCGAATCATATTTAACACTCTTCAGTTAGAAATTCTCTCAGCACTCTCAGTTCAACTTTTATCTAAAAACCTGAATTTCCTGTAGATCTTAAGTCGGTGATAAGACAATTAGAAAAACGGTTGGTTGAATTTTTTTTAAGTATAAGCCCTTGAGGTGTTTCATCACGATTCGTTTAAAAGATTATATCAGATAGGGAGGAGGAAACACATGCGTTGGCTGGCAAAGAGTATTTTTTTTTGTTGAAACATCTTCCTCAAAATGTATTGCTCTATAAAACTGTCTGTGGAAGAAATCTTTTGATAGAATGACAATAAAATCGTGACTGGCGTGTCGAAAGATGGCAGAAATGCGCATAGATCAGACTTTCACAAATGATGCGGAAACCAAACATCGATTGATGGTATCAAAACATGCGAAATCTTCCCAAATTCCCTCAGCAGCGTGATGCAACAGAGCCACTCACTCATCCACATTGCGCCAGCGTAGCCGGATTCCGATCTATTTTCTCGGTTATAAACATTTTATTGTAACTCCCGCGACTGCAACGATGAAAAACTATTTATTTCCATTGGAACTGTAAAAGTTTTACGACATTTTAACCATCATCTCCACTTAGGAACTTCATTTCGTGACTTTTAAAGCATTGTGGGGGCGAGTTTGTATGTTTAACATAACTTTTATGGTATGTAGGATCTGTTATTGCTTGATTATGTGCGTTTCTGGGGAAGTCGTCAACTGCTGTGGGCGAAATAGGAGACTTGTTGTAAGATTTAACGTTTTTGTGAACATTTACTAGTTTCTTTAGTTACCGCAGTTGTTAATCTTTGTCTCTAACAAGATCTAAAGTTAGTAATCATTATTACTTCTTTAGAAGTGGTTCTTTCTTAACTTAAGAAGTTATAGTAGCGCAATCGAGATGGTGTTATGGCTAAATCTAAAAGAAAAGGGTTTGCCCCTTTTCCTTCTTTATCATCAGTCTTTCGCAGTCCACAGCTGGATGTCTAAGCCTCTCCAATTGTTTGCCACTTTGTTCGATCTTTTTCTTGTTAATTTTTGACTTGTAAATGATTCAAGCCACAATATTATCGTCGATTATTTTAAAAATATTTATTTATAGCTTTTCTTAGTGTAACTCTTCCAAATCTTATACATAGGAGCCAAATAATGCAAATACTATTGAGTTTCTCAAAATGCAAATTCGCTTGTGAATTTTGGGTTGTCTTGTCGTATATTTTTCACGACAATACAAGCCAAAATCGACACAGGCGAATTCGAAGTAAAAGACTGTTTTTTTTTAAGATAAGGTAAAAGTGAAAGTTCACAATACAAATTTGCACAACACACTCGACTATCTTACGTTATCAAAGCCTGTTTGTACAGATGACATCCACAAAATCTTAATGTTGTTTGTCGTCCTAAACCAACAGAGGAATCTTCATAAGTCGATAACATGATTTACAATCTTAGTGAAAGAATCTTATTGTGTTTTGTATAAAAACCGTTTGGTTTCGTTTGCATAACAAGGTCTTTTTATTTGTGTTCTTATAAGGTTTCTTCATCTACAGATACTATAATTCCTGATACTTATCTTGCAGACAACGATAACATTACTTGTAGTCTCAGGATTGACGTAGCAAAATAATTTTTTGTCAAGAAAATAGGCAATGATATAACAAATCTCCTTAAACCACGGGTGTAACTAAAGAAGGAAATTGTAGGGTATGTACCCTACCTCGAAGTCACAATGCCCTATCTTACACTATCAAAAACTAAGATAAACCTAGGTATAGAGATAGGTTGAATGTAGAGAGGTAGATATACCTCATCTCTACATCCAATTCTGAAGGTCAACCATCTTGTTCGCTCCTCTTCATTAAGGGTTAAGTAGTTTTTAGATCCTGATGTCGAACTCATGTCGACCTCGGGAAAACAGGGAGGGCGTCACCCTGCTTTGAGATGGCAATGAGGCACTAAAACCCCTGAACCATCGGGCAAGCGCCTTTAAGGTGACGTTAGGTAACGAGAGGTCTATCATCATCATCATCAACCTATAGCAGTCCACTGCTGGACACAGGTCTCTCCAGTTGTGCGCCGCTTTCAATAAACACCTGGAGATTTTAAGTAAAAAGTCAAAATCAAAAAGAGTCTATATGAATAAAGAAATTTTTGATTTTGATTTTTTATTTTGATTTGGACGAGGATGGACGAGGGTTGTTGCATCAGGGACGGGTGCAGCGTAAGAAGCGAGTCCAAGACGTACGACTGAGGTTTGCAAGTTGGAATGTTGGAACGATGACCGGAAGAGGAAGAGAGTTAGCGGACGCGTTAAAAAGAAGGCGAATAAATGTGGCATGTTTGCAGGAAACGAAGTGGAAAGGGACGAAAGCAAGAGATATTGGCGAGGGATATAAGTTCTTCTATTGTGGAAGCGATGGCAAAAGGAATGGAGTGGGAATTGTTTTGGATAGTGAAATGAAGGAATGTGTGACGGATGTAAGAAGAGTTAATGATAGATTAATAGTGGTGAAAGTATTGTTGGAGGATAAGGTGATGAACGTAATAAGTGCGTATGCACCGCAAACTGGATGTAACGATGTCGTGAAAGAGAAGTTTTGGGAAGAGTTTGATGCCGTGATGATGGGAATATCACAGGAGGAAGATGTGTTCGTGGGAGGAGATTTCAATGGTCATGTGGGAAGGACGAATGGAGGATATGAAAGAGTACATGGGGGATGGGGCTTTGGAAACAGAAATAGAGAGGGAGAAATCTTACTGCAGACGGCGACAGCTTTCGATCTTGCCATAGTAAATACATATTTTAAAAAACGTGACCAACATCTCATAACTTACAGTAGCGGCAATCATAATACCCAAATAGATTATTTCCTTCTTAGAAGGAATACTTTTAAAATAGTCAAAGACTGCAAGGTTATACCTGGTGAAGCCTTGGTATCCCAACATAGACCACTAATATTGGAGATAAAGTTCAAGGATCATCTCCCGAGAAAGAAACCAAAACCCCCACCCAGAATAAAATGGTATATGTTGGAGAAGGATGAATATGCAAGGGAATTCAGAACGAAAGTAGTCAATAAAATGATAGAAATGAATGATATGGAAGGGAAATCGGTAAATGAATGCTGGGAAGAAATGGCGACGTGTATAAGATATGTGGCAAGGAATGTTTTTGGGGAAACAAGAGGAAAGAGAATGATTGATAAAGAAACGTGGTGGTGGGATGAAGAAGTACAAAAGGTTTTGAAAGAAAAGAAGAAGGCTTTTAAAGAATGGCAGAAAGAACAGGATACGGTTTTGAAAGAAGGAAAGAAAACAGAGTATGTAAGAAATAAGAAAGATGCAAAAAAAGTAGTCGCCATTGCTAAGGCCAAAGTACAAGATCAACTGTACAAGCAACTGGACTGCCCACAGGGACAAAAAGATCTGTACCGAATAACGAAAGCAAGGGAGAAGAATGCAAGGGATGTCATACACGTGAAATGCGTAAAAGATGAAGAAGGGAGAATTTTGACGAAGGATAAGGACATAAAGAAACGATGGAAGCAATATTTTGAAAGACTTATGAATGAGGAGAATGAATGGAATGGAAAGTTAGAAAATTGTCTAATAAATGCAGGTGTGGTACAAGAGGTGAGTGTAGATGAAGTGAAAAAGGCTGTGCAAAGTATGAATAATGGAAAAGCAGTAGGACCGGATGGCATACCAGTGGAAGTATGGAAGTTTTTAAAGGCAGATGGGTGGAAGTGGCTGTGCTTGTTTTTCAATAAGTTGTTGCAAGAGGAGGCGATCCCGGAGGAATGGTGCAACAGTTCGCTGGTGCCCATTTTTAAGAACAAGGGTGATGTACAGGACTGCAACAACTATAGAGGAATAAAGCTCATGTCACATAGTATGAAAGTTTGGGAGAAAGTGATAGCGAGACGAATGAGAGACGAGAGTGAGATAACACAGAACCAATTCGGATTTATGCCCGGTCGTGGGACAATGGATGCCATCTTTGCACTACGCCAACTAGGCGAAAAATACAGACGTGCGCATAAGAACCTGCACATGGTATTCATTGACCTAGAGAAGGCATACGACCGAGTGCCGAGAGAGGTTCTGTGGTGGACTTTGAAAGAGAAAGGAGTGCCTGGGAAGTACCTGCGTCTTGTCCGTGCCATGTACAGTCGAGCCAGTACACAGGTACGCTCGGAAGCAGGCATTACCGACAAGTTCGATGTGGCGGTAGGCTTGCACCAGGGATCGGCTTTAAGCCCGTATTTGTTCGTCCTGATTATGGATGCTCTGACGGCAGACATACAGGACGAAGCACCCTGGTGTATGTTGTTCGCGGACGACATAGTCCTTGTCGGAGAAGATGCGACCGAGGTCCAGAGCAGGTTGGAAAAATGGCGGGAAAGACTGGAGGGTGTGGGACTGAAAATCAGCAGAACAAAAACCGAACATCTTTTCTGTGACTTCGGCGGTCCAACCAGTTATTCCCATATAGCCTTAGATGGTGTATCCCTTCCAACCTGTTCCGAGTTCCGGTACCTAGGTTCTGCAATCCAAAGTGACGGCAATATTGAGCGAGACGTGGGGAACCGGATAAATGCGGGATGGATGAAATGGCGGCAGGTTTCGGGGACTGCGTGTGACCCACAAATGCCCCTGAGACTCAAGGGAAAGATCTACAAGACCATAGTAAGACCTGTCGCCATGTATGGATCAGAATGTTGGGCAATGAAAGAGACGGATGAAAATAGAATGCATGTGGCAGAGATGAGAATGTTAAGATGGATGTGCGGTGTGACTAGAATGGATAAGATTAGGAATGAATATATCAGAGGAAGTCTAAAAGTAGCGCCAGTGACAGAAAAGTTAAGGAGTAGCAGATTAGCATGGTTTGGGCACATTATGAGGAGGGATGAAAGGCATATAACGAGACGAGTATTGAGTATGAATGTGGAAGGATATAGAGGAAGAGGAAGACCGAAAAAGGAATGGATGGACTGTGTGAGAAATGATATGCGTGTCAAAGGTGTGAGTGTGGAGATGACGGCTGATAGAGGAGAGTGGAAGGAGAAAACATGTTGTGCCGACCCCACTTAGAGCGGGATAAGGGCAGGAGAATGATGATGATATTTTGATTTTACTCATAATCGCCACACTGGGCAGGCGGGTTGGCGACCGCAGTGCGTAGCTCCTGCCTAAATGCATTTCTGGTGTAAAAATGGCGTGAGAGCTTACGGCAACAATATGGAAAATTGAGCTCTGGTCCCTTGTTTCCAATCCGCGCGTTTTATCTCCACATCTGCGCCGGCCGGCGCATACCAAGCGCGGAGGATGTCGGCGTCTTTGCGCCCGCGCCGACGGATGCGCGCGCGTCCTTTGCCGTGTCTATGCGCGGTGTAGGGCTGCGAGCCTCGTATGGGATAGACCACCTAGTGAATAGCAGTGGAAGTGACCTGGCGTAAGATGCTTTTGTTTAAAGCGTGGACTATCCGAAGGTTTCGAGAGAGATAGATACCGGTCAATTTAGGTTTTAAATTGTCTCGACTCTGAGTGTTCTAGGCTCCCATCAGACTAGACGCGGAGCCAAAAATTGTCAGATGACTAGGGAGCCCTATCCAGCTTTCCATCAGGCGAAAGTCAGCCATTATACTGAGCCAATAAAAAAGATGATTACTAGTATTAGGTTTTAAAATCCACTGCGGTCACCAATCCCCAAATGACAATTGGCTGGGGGAGGGTCTATATCTATATGACGTTTTCATGATGATGATGATGATGATGACGTGTATTTAAAACTCAATCTTATTAATTTCTATTAATTGGTATCTATTAATTTCGGGGAAAATAGTTATTAAATTCAATATTATTTACTAGCTGTGCCAGCGGCGTCGCACGCGTGGTTATCGGGTTTCAAAAATAACGGACTACAATGAAATGTGCCTAAATTTTAAGTTAGACCTCTAGCAATACATTCGTGAAAACCGCATTCAAATCCATGCAGTAGTTTTTGCGTGATGCGCGTTCAAACATACAGATAAAAATTTTTCGCAACATTTCCCTTCACTGCTCTGCTCCTATTGATCGTAGCGTGAGTAAAAGTATACTATAACCCGCCCAGGAGTATGAAGAATGATTGTACCAAGTTTCGTCAAAATCGGTTCAGTAGTTTTTGTTTCTATAACGAACATACAGACAGACAGACAGACAGACAAAAATTTTACTGATTGCATTTTTGGCATCAGTATCGATCACTAATCATCCCCTGATAGTTATTTTGAAAATATATTTAATGTACAGAATTGACCTCTCTACAGATTTATTATAAGTATAGATTAGCGTTGCTCCCAGGATAGCTCAGAAACTATCTATCAACTATCAACCTAATAACTAATTTGAAACTTAATATTTTAGAAACGATTGGATAGTTCAAGCCAGCCCTGCCGAGTGAACGTCGTGATATGACAATGTCTCTGGGAACATTTACATTCAGACCGGGAGCTTTCGCTGCCCACGCGCGCTTCGACGCAGCTTTTCGCTTTTATAAGCTCGTAAGCGTCACGAGCTAACTTTCGCTTGTGGAAGAGTTTTCATCAGATGACGGGAATACATCTGTTTAAAATATTGTTATAGCCCAAACTCTACCGCTAAAGCTTAAGAAGTTATGTAGATAGCTCGGCAGGTATTTAATAACGCCTTTTGTTCTAAAAGCCACAGATACGAGTAAAGGGGTATTATAAAATAAACTGCATAACATCCCTACTCCCAAATTTACCCTGGCGCATAAAGTACCTAAGATCAGTTTATTTATATTTCTAGTTTAGCTTTAGATATTTATAAAATATTTTATGAACCTCCAAAATTACCAGTGCTTTTCTACTAACTATATTATGCGTAAATAATTATAATAATTCTTCTTCTTTAATTATCTTATCTTTTATATCGCTTAAAAACTTATTGCGTAGTTTAATTTAAGAGATCTAAACAGACATAGGGACAGACAGCCGAAAGCGACATTGTTTTATACTATTTGGTGGTGAAGGACTAAACTCAAGAGGTAGGGCATAGGCGAATCTTCGCTCGAATTGAGCTGCCCGTGCGGGGAAGGACCTCCACCCTATAGAATACCGCAGCCAAATGACCTCCGGGTCGTGTTCCTGCCGGTGAGTAGGGTTTCCGGAGCTTATAGGGGGTTGGGGTTGGGCCGGCATGGGGGTGGCAACTGACAGGTAACAGACCAGTTACTTGCCCGTTGTCACAGCAACTTGGGCTTCTTTTTCGCTTTCCTTCAGGCGTAGGGAAACCATTATGTCGAGCCACTATAAAAAAAAAACTCAACATATGAAGTCTACTTAACTAGGTAAAAAAATATAGACTACACTGTTTATACGAATCGGATGCCATTACGATATTTTGGGACCTTACCGAAAATCTGCAAAATGCGAACAATGGATAAACCGCCCTTGAATTTATATTGCCGTTTAACGTCAAATATTTAGAATTACGTATTCCCAAAACATCTACATTAGCTAAAATCCGAGATTCGATAAAGCTAATTTGGAATTCTAATCGAGAAACGAACATCGAATACTGATGTCGAAAACGAAAATCGAATTGTTTATCGATGTTTTCGGCAGTCGGATACGATTTCTGCTCATTTGTCATTCGCGCCGAATTATAGCGTCCTGATAGGAATTGCATTACGATTATGAATGCATGCGCAGGCGCATTGTCGTGTAATGATTAATGGCGTCAATATATTATTTAGTCGTAGTATGAAATCATCAATATGCTAACTCATTTGAAAGTGCTGATTGTTACAAAACATTAGTTTTATGTAGTTTCATCATCATGATTATCATCAGCCCGTATCAGTCCCCTGCTGGACTTACGCCTCTCCAGTTGTTGGCCACTTTGATCGGTCCTGGGCTTCTCGCATCCAGCACTTGCCAGTCGTCCTGCGCAAATCGTCACTCCACCTGGCCTGAGTGCGTCCTACATTACGTTTGCCGATACGCGGTCTCCACTCCAGAACTCGTTTCATAACTTAAGTATCAATTAGAGAGATGTACCTTAATCCAAAGCCACAATCTATAATTATCTCAACACTAACTTTTTAACGCATTATCATCGAGGTACCTCAACCATAAAGCCGGCGCATCTTTTAAAAATAAAAGTGAGCGGAAGGCCCGACGTGTTCACGGGGACGAATCGATTGTGTCAACCCTCTCATTCGGTCCTCATTACTGGCCGGAAGGCTAATGATTATTGCGCCGACCAGTTTAGAAAGAGCTCCATCCTTTTCTTTTATAAACGTAGTTTTTGGATTCGCTCGCGTGAAAATGAAACAGTAAGTATTTTCGGAATATGTCCTTTTTAATACACCTATGAGTCTGCGTTTTATACCTTGCTTAATTCATCCGTCGTATCAAGCTATGATCAAATTATATCCTGGCTAATAAAGAGTGTTCCTAGACTTTTCTATCTAGAATTAGCTAAATGGAGGTTTACAGTCAAATTAAGCTCAGAAGTTCTCATTAAGATCAGAGATCTCTCTCGCTCTCTCTCGCATTCTGTCGAAGTATCATCTTAAATATTAAAAAACTAATTTTCTTAACTAATCTTATAATCATCGTGCTTTTGGATAAACAGGAATATCTTCTACTATTAAGTACTAATAACTTTCTAACGCCAATTCTTCTTTCTAAACCGAAATACCCATTTTCTGGCCTAACCCAAGATACAAGGAAGAGGTCCAGGATATTAAGGTTTACTGTTTATATGCCGCTTGCAAAACCAAAGAAAGTAATGTGCAAGACTAAAGAAAGTAATGAAATCCAGTCATAAAAGTAAGCAACATCACTTGTATGAGAGCTCTAGTAACCATGGACTACGGCACTCCCGATGTGGAGTCCCAACTTTCCGCTTAATTCGCTTAATACGCTTTATTCGATTAGGGATGCGCCCAATTAACATTGGTTTAAGTGTAACCCGAGCGTAAACGCCGGTGATTTCTTTTTAAATGGGAATTAAGATGAGGACATGTGTTCACTTGCGTAAAATTACCGGTAACGAAATAAATCGTCGCCGTAGAGCGAAAAGTCACTAAGTAGGTCATGACGTGTTTTGAGTTATGGCGGTTTAAAGTTTTATAAAACAAAAAAAAATATAACTTAATTTTAGTAAAAGATAACTCTAATTTCATTGCTATATATCTTAAAGAATAGATAGACAAATAAGATTGTATTATCACTTACAATTAATTATGTTTAATTACTGAGTTAGTGACAAAAATCTTGAGTTAGTGACTATTTCACTCATGTTTGGATCATATCGAGAGTCATTAAGTCGACTTAGTTAGTTTTCGCTTTCATGTTTTGTACCGAACCAGTAATTCTAAAAGTAGTTAAGTCACTTTAGGTAATTTTTAGTATGGATTGGGTCCAAAATTATGATTTGATTTGTAAAAGAGAGAAATAACCTACTCGACTTAGGTACAGATTTGCTTTGTTAGATCATAAAAAATAGTGTTAAGTAAAATTGGTTAGTTTTCGACTGCCAATGAGTAGTGCAAACGTAAAGTTAATGTGTTTTCGCTCTCTGTAAAACAAAAACTATGGCGCGTACAGAAATGTCAAAAAGAAGAATTTGTGCAGAAAAATTTGGGGAATCTGGTTAGGTATTTAACTCCATTTTGGCCATATGTCGACTTAGTGACTTTTCGCTCTACGGCGACGAAATGTAATATTTTTTATAGTAGCTCGACATAATGGCTTCCCTACGCCTGATGTAAAGCGAAAGAGAAGCCAAAGTCGCTGTGACAACGGGCAAGTAACTGGTCAGTTACTGTCAGTAGCCACCGCCATGCCGGCCCAATCCCCAATACCCCTCCGGAAACCCTACCCTACTACCCTGTAGGTACATTTTTAGAAGCAAGTATTAGCCGTTATTGTCTTGTCTCATTGTATTGTAATGAACATGGACATAGAGTCTAGACCTCCGAAACCAGAGATAGCCAAAATCTAATAAATTATGCTCGTACTGGTCTCGTCCGAAGATGATAATAGATTACTAATGTAGTTCCCGAGATGGCGCTGGCGTCACACTATTTAAAAGCTGAAAAATAAAAAATTAGCACAACCCTATGACAGGTCACTCCCATCCCTATGTGTCATTCCGAATTTTGTGTGTAATGGCGTCGCGTGTCTCATTTTTATTTTGAGACAAGTTTTTTGTGTTTAAATATGGATACCAGTAGAAAAATACGAAAAAGAAGCGCGGAAGAGGAGAAATACCATATACTAAAAAAGATCGAACGATCGGAGCGACGAATAATAGAATTACCAAACACTTTTAATGACCCAGGTAGGTTATGAAAAAGTGTTTATGTTTACATCCGATAGAAGATAATACTTCGATAAGGATAACTATTTAAGGTGTTGAAGCCTGGCCTAGGGATATTCTGCGGGAATATACGTGGCCAAATCATGTTGCATACCTCTGGGGCGTTTCGCGGGGACGCACGCGGTATGGCAAAATAAGCCTAGGGGTATTCTTTAGGGATACACATGGCTTATTGAACATATTTTCTATAAATATTCACACCTATTAAAGGCCTATACCTTAATAATTCGTATTATGGCTTTTTAGACGATCGATATCGCCAAGAGGGCGAGATTCAAAGCGATTTTAATATCGAATCGCCCCAAGATGACATACGATTTAGTCCAGAGGACAACATACATGACCTTCTAGAAGAAAACGTACGACATTGTCTAGACGACTCGATTCAAGAACAGGAGGTTCTCGACATCCTGGGCAACGCCCCAGTTCCAACTTCGAAAAAAGGTCTATTACAAAAAGAAATAGCCAAAAGGTGGCCGGCAATCCTTGATTGGACTAGAGACGGAGGAGAAAGAGACTATCCCCAAGGACAATCCTTCATTCGAAAATGTTGCCCCAAAACTGAACAGAGAAGTTACTGTGGCCCTCAATGAAATGGCTAAGAAGAGGGACCAGGTCATAAAATACCGACAGAAGCAAATATCTACATCCTTGGCTTGCATAGGCCAAGTGTTACAGATGTGCTTCGGTAACAACATTAAAGATTAAAATTAAAGATCTCATCATTGCCGTTGATCACTGTCGGTGACAGTGCTGATCTGAAAGATGAATGAAGCAGGAAGACTTCTGTGTGATGTCCACTTCATGGAATCCAGAGCACGAAGAAAATTGGCCCTAACAAGTATTAACAAGGATGTTAGAGATTCCCTGTTGAAAACGGACACTGTTGAGTGTTGATTACCTATTTGGTGACAATCTCACAGAAAAAATTAAGACTGCTAAAGCGGTACAAAAATATGGTAAAGATTTAAAATTAGAAGAGAAGAAAAGACCTTTTAATAGGAGACCAGAACATGCAAATAAGAAACAAAGCAATAGAGCTTTAAACTGGCGGGGCCCTCCTTGAGGAGCGATCCAGCAGAGGCAGCCGAGACATGCGGAACCAGCACCCAGCCGATTCCAGAACATAGTGAAACCTGAGAACCAAGTGGTCTTGAGAAGGGGAAGGAAATGAATGTTCAGGTAGGTTGAATTAGTGTTCATCTTAACAACTGGAGGCAGATCACTAGTGATCCTGTTGTTTTAAATTGGGTAGAGGGATATATGATTCCATATAAGAATACACCTCACCAGGGTTCAATCCCCTTGAATAACAACCATCAAAAGTCAGAATTGATACAATTAAGAAAGGAAGTTTAAAAAATTATTAGATATCAAAGCTATAGAAATATGTAGCAGCCATTGCAGATCAATTCTGTTCACCTATATTTATTGTCAAAAAACCCAATGGTTCATTTTGTTTCATTCTGAACCTTAAGAGGCTTAACATTTTTATTAAAGCAGATCATTTTAAGCTAGAAGACTATCATACAGCTTGTAAGCTCAGAAAGCATAACAATTTTTTAGTATTATTAGGTCTCAAAGATCTACATGGTAAAAATCCATGATGATAGCAAAAGATATTTAAGATTTTATTTTGAAGAAAACTACAGTTTAATGTACTTCCTTTTTGGTCTGTGTACAAACTTTACTTTTACGATTTTAAAACCGGTGACAGCTAAAAGTAAAGGCTTTGTTTCAATAGTCTACCTAGATGATTTTATTTGTATCTGTAATAGGTATAATGAGTGTCACAACAATAGGAAAAAACACATTAGAATTGCTATCAAAATTAGGTTTCATTTTAAACAGAAAAATGTGACCTGATACCTAAACAAACATGCAACCTTTTGGGGTTTATTTTTAACACTGTAGAAATGTCACTAAGTATCTCTTGATTAATATTACAACGGATGTCAAAAAGTGCACTCAAATAAGATATTTAACTCATGTTGTTGGCAAACTAGTATCTGTCTGCCCTGCTATTAAATGGAATTGTTATATACAGAAATAGAATATACAGAAGAGTAACAACAATTTTAATTTCAAAATATCCTTAAATGTGCTTAGAAGATTTGAACTGGTGGTCCGATAACATAATGATTTCAAATAACAATATGAGGTAAAATAATTTTCAATTAGAAATATTTAGTGACGCTTTTAAGACTAGTTGGGGAGCAGCATGTGACACACAAAGGACCGGAGGTACTTGGACAAAACAGGAATCAGATCTTCACATAAACTCACTTGAACATAACTCGCATAGCATCTTTCTTCACCCTAAAGTGTTTTGCATCTAATGTGCTAAACTGTGATATTCTTAGAATAGACAATGTAAATGCTATAGCATACAAAATAGGTTTGGGGCATTCAATACCCTCATTTACATAATATAGCCAATCAAATATGGCAGTGGTGTCAGGATAGAGATATATACATATTTGCCACATACATAAATACTAAGGATAATATAATAGCAGACTTTAAGTCCCAAAAGCAATTAGGTAACACAGAATGGGAACTCAATGATATACCTATATTTTTAACAAATTACATCTGTTTTTTGGAGAACCAATGGTAGACTTGTTTGCATCTAGAACAACACAAAATGTCAATGTTTTTTGTTTCTTGGCACCCTGATCCTGAAGCTTTTACAGCGGATGTGTTCACTCTTTGCTGGTCCAAATTCTATTTCTATGCTTTTCCCCCATTCTCAATATTCTTAAAAAACGTTAGAGAAAATTGTCACAGATGAAGCAAAGGGTAGTAATAGTACCATATTAGAACAATCAACCCTGGTTTCCTTTATTCAAGAAGTTGTTAATTTCAAAACCCATCTAAACATTTGTTATTTCTACATAATTCTAGAGAATCCCATCCTCTTGCACAAGAACTTAAGAATGATGGCAGGAGTATTATTAGGCAGGTCTTCATAAGTTCAGATATCGGGGATGACACAGCAGAAATCATGCTGTCTTCCATCTCATCCAACACACTAAATCAGTTTAAACATTGTATAGTGGCATGGGCCAGGTATTCTAACGAAAAAGGTATATCTTTAACTAATCCTAGTACTACTGAGATTATATCATTTCTCACCAAAAAGTTCCATGAAGGTTTATAATATGGCAGTTTAAACTCTCTCAGATTGGTGTTGTCACTGATAGTGGGATCCCATTTGGGTAATGATGAAAGAATAAAAAGACAGTTTAAGGGATTTTTTCAGGTTAAGACCTACCACTCCTAAATATAACAATAATACATGGTATGTGTCTTATGTAGTTAACACATTGAGGAAAAATATGTTAACATAAAATACTTAGAAATGATTTCAACAAAGACTGCCACATTACTACTTTTTTGCAACTGGTCAAAGAGTACAAACGGTCTCTTCTATAAAATTTAAATAATAATATATCTATTAAAGACAATGTTATAACAATTAAAATAGATAAATTGATTAAAACCTCTGCACCAAATAAAGGTCAACCATTCATTACCTTACCTTTTGTCATAACTAAAGAAGCAGTATGTCCTGCTAATTATTTAGATGTTACTAAGGACTTAAGAAACACTAAAACATTATTTATTTCCTACAGAAAACCATACAAGAGTGTATCCACCAGCACAATCAGCCGTTAGATTAAGAAATGCATGGAAGAAAGTGGTATATAGACATTTCAACATTTACAGCTCATAGCACAAGACATGCTACAACATTAGCAGCATTTAAAGGAGGTTTTTTACTATAGATGAGATTAGGAGAACGGCTGGTTGGTCTGGTGAGTCCTAAGTATTGGTAGTTTTTTATAACAGGCCTATCTTAAGCAATTCTCAATTGGCCAAAACTATTTTTAGCATTATTGAACAATAAGATTATTGCACCAATAACTTATGTTTATGATAACTTAATAATAATAAGCCTATTTGCGACAACTTAAATAGTTCTCAATTCAGCTTAAATATTTTTAGTATTAGTGAGCAATAACATTATTTGCACCATAATGAGGTGTTTATGGTAAGACAATGAGACTGATTGATTATGTAATTTATCGTATAAGAAGGAAAGGACAATAAAAAAGATTGTTACTTGATTTATTATCCGTCTTTTAATTTTTACAACATAACTTTAAACATCTACATTAGTAATCTATTATCATCTTCGGACGAGACCAGTACGAGCATAATTAGTAGTCAAACGAACTTACCTGTACGTGAAGTTCGACTATAATTATGTGAAGTTACTGGTCTCGTCCGAAGATGATGTTTCCCACCCATCCCAATCATCCTTACCATTAGGTACCTGATATTTGATGGTAAATGCAAATGGTAAGAATCCCTTGTTGTAAAATTAAAAATAAGGCTTTACTTTAAACTCGAATGACACATAGGGATGGGAGTGACCTGTCATAGGGTTGTGCTAATTTTTTATTTTTCAGCTTTTAAATAGTGTGACGCCAGCGCCATCTCGGGAACTACATTAGTAATCTATTATCATCTTCGGACGAGACCAGTAACTTCACATAATTATAGTCGAACTTCACGTACAGGTAAGTTCGTTTGACTACTAATGAATAGGTACTTATTTTATTTTCTTTCACTAAAAGTATAAGAAAAACGTTTTGCTCATAATTTACTGCTTGTCTGAGGTTAAACAGTAACCACCAACTCTTTTCTACACCAGTTAAGGGGCTGCAAACACGATAATTAGTTAATTATTCGTCGGGTTACTTAGAAAAAAAAACATGAAACTCACCGAGCACGATGGTCCTGCCCGCTGCGCACGCGCACAACGCCAGGAGCAGGGGCGCCACGACGCGCGACATCCTGCGCGACTCGACTTAGCTGCGCTTGCGCCGGTCCATCAGCTGCTGGAACAATAGAGATATGCGTTAGTATAAGTAATCATCATCATCATCAGCCTATTGCAGTACATAGACCTCTCCAGTTGTTCGCGACGTAGGGCAAACTTCTGGAGGCGGGTTGGCGATCGCAGGGCGTAGCTTCTCGCTCCGGTGACGCTGCTGCCCGGCATCGGCCTGTGGTATTTAGCTACGCCTTATAACGTGATGGTTTTACCGCCACCAGTCGATTTGCCAGAGCATCGTTTGTTGTTCGGCAGGATGCACCACGGGCAGGTGAGGATGGCTTGGAGCGAAAAGGCGTTAACTCGCTCACTTATATCCCTATATCAGCAGTATAAGTAAAAGTAAAGATAATGCGCCAGACAGTTGACATCCCACCCCTTTTTATCATCCGACGAGCAAGAATACGGCAAATAGGCACCGTTTTATGGTGCAAGTTACTAAGACTTCCAAATCGCGTTTCGCCTCTACCTTCATAATGTGAACGGCAGAACAAGAAGCTCAGCAAGTTCCATAGTTTACTATGGAAGCTCAGTCTCGAGGTAACTTAGACAAGTTCATTGCTTAAATTGACCCGACCGAGAATCAAACCTGGAAACATCTTCTATGCATTTTTGCTTCTGACAGTCTGTCAGCATGCGAAATGGCGGAGGTAACTAACAGTGGGCCTTTTTAGGGTTCCGTAGCCAAAATGGCAAAAACGGGACCCTTATAGATTCGTCATGTCTGTCTGTCCGTCCGTATGTCACAGCCAGTTTATTCCGAAACGATAAGAGCTACATTATTGAAATTTGGTGCGTAATTTTGCGATGTATTCTGTTAACCGCATTATGGTTTTAAAATAAAATCAGAAAAAAATCTAAAATTTTTGGGGTTACCCATACATAGAACTGAAACTCAAAATTGTTTTTTTCATCGAACCTATACGTGTGGGGTATCTATGGATAGGTATTTGAAAATGATGTTGACATCATTTTTTTCTAAACGAATAGTTTGCGCGAGAGACTCTTCCAAAGTGGAAAAATGTGCTTTTTAGCTTTCAGTCAGGCGATAGGAAATAATTGTGCTGTGCCACACGTGTGAAGAAATATTCAATCATTTATTTCAGAAAACTCAACGGCACATCAATTTAAGCCTAGGCGCGCACTGGTTACTTTTTGTCACCGTGACAGATATCTCTCTTCTTCTCATTTTAAAAGTGCAAAAGAGACGAAACAACTGGCACGGTGACAAAAAGTCACCAGTGCGCGCCTTTTTTTTTCTAGAGGGGAATGCATTGGGCACCTTCATGCCGCCTCCGGGGGGAGTGTGCATGGTGTGTGGGACTCACACCTCCCAAAATGGGAGGGCATACCCACTAAACCCCCCTGTGTCGCCAGTGGGCAGCAAGTTGCAAGGACATGGGTAGCGCCGAAGCATACGGCCACATCCCTGCCTGCCCTGGCCAGCCGCAGATGATAAGCGGCCGGCACTCCTGGTCCGGGGAGGGCAAATACCCCTACCCCCGGATCCGGGGGGCAATAGAGTGCCCCCCGGGCGGACCTCGTGCAACAGTGTGGCTGCACCCACCACACCGTTACGCCCCTATGAGTGGATCGCGCCCCCGCACTCACCACTCGGGGCACGAAGGAGAGGCTCAGAGGGCATACGATGCCACTAGTGCGCGCCTAGGCTAACACGAACTTTCTCGCAATCATTTGAGACTGACAGGCTTGATAAAAAGGCTTTGAACATATTTTTAAGTGCGGACTGAACTATAGACGCTCTGGTCCCGACAGACTGTCTCGCTAATGTGCTAGACGCGAGTGGTGTCAGTGACGAAACGTAGTAAACACTTGTGAAATATTCGCTAAAATTCCCACCGAACATCTGTACAGTCCTAAAAATAGTGCCCTCAAACGCATGACCAATAAAACCGGCTGCACATGCATTGTAATTTCTGAGGTACGGGCGCGAAAACGCATAAACGTCAAAAAGCATTCCCACCTAAAACCCTTGCCGAGATAGATTTACCGTTTGAAATTTCACAACTTCTACGTGGCAGGGTTTTCAATGTCCACTTACATTGCATTATGATTTTTTTTTCGGGCAACAGCGTTACCGGAGCGAGGAGCTAGGGCCTGTCGCCAATCCGCCTGCCAAGGGTGGCAATAGGCTATTATGGCTAAAAATTGTAATTAGTCCGTCTTTTAGCTTATTCAAAAATAAAAGACACGTATTTTTTAATTTGTAAATTAGACTAAAAATTACAAAGTTATAGCCCGTTGAAATTACGCGTGACGTCACTCGGTGAGGCATTTGTACGGGAGCGTGTGAAGTCAAAGACTCCCACTCCTAACTTTTGATGCCTTGTATCTTTCCTGTTGTTTATTTGAATGAAAAAAGGAAAAATACGTGTCTTTTATTTTGGAATTAATTAAAATTTTTAGCCATAATAGCCTATTATGGGCTCTTTCACACAAATCCTTCTCTTATCTTGGCCCTTATCTTTACAACAAAATTAATAAACAACTCAACATATATCCGCTAAACACTTTCCATTGCAAAAAAAAGGTTATATGTCATCTAAAATCGCTGAATTACCAAAACACAGAAAATTTTCTAGTACAATTAAAATAGCATTAAATCACTTAATAAAAATTTCATTGTCGAGTCACGCCTTACCACATCAGGTATTTATTTGTCGTATGAGAAAATGCACTAAACGCCTAGCCTACCGCCCCCGGCACGGGCAACACCCTTGTTAATGCCTACAAGCTTTGCTATCACAGACACAAACACATGACACACACCATACACAGTCTTCACCACACTTACTACACAACATACACACACTCCATAACACCCCATAACTCTAGTATACTATTAAAATTTTATTTTTTGGAATTATGTTAATTATTTATTTATTTTCTCGAATGCTGAATGATATAATGTAACAATTCCTATGTTGTATTAATCTAAGACATTAACAACGAAATGTTCTGTACAAAGCTCTATTTCCCTTAACTGCGGGAGCCCTGGTGACCTGTAATACAGGTTTATCTAATACCTACTTCAGGCACCAGTCTCTCACGATGACAGGGGTCTGAGTTTGGTTCTTTAAGGTTAGAACTAGTTAGTCTTAAGACGCCTTTGTAATGTGAGAGAGAATAAATGATTTTTATTATTATTATTTTTTTTTATTAATTACGTGGCAATAAAGCCTCCAAATTCTTGACCAAAGTAGCGAACAATTGGAGAGGCTTACGTGTATCAATGGACTGCAATAGGCTGATGATGATAAAATTGAATTATTTTATAACATAGAATCTCGTTGTGCCTTATTTATTTATTAGGATCTCCAACATAAGACACACACACATATTATTATTAGCGTTATACATTCAGATGGGTGCAGTTCCTCGTGTTCCTACATTACAGGAGACCACAGCTTGTTAAATTGGGTAGTACAACCAGACAACAAAGTTTTTAGTAAAGACTACGACACTTAAAGACTTATTTATTATCTCAGCTAGATATAGGTCTCTCAAATTGTTCGCCATTTTTTCGCCTGGTCCTGGGCTTCTCGCGTCCAGCATTTGCCAGCCATCTTGCGCAAATCGACACTCCATCTTACCTGTTTACATTAAGTTTGCCGAGAAGCAGTATTTACTTCAGAACGTGTGGTGTATTTAAGTATATATATATTTGTGGTACCTTTATTGTTCTGATAGCCATGACACCAGTGCTAAAGCTACTTACTGATTGGAATAGTGTATGTGGGGTAAATTAATATTTATTTGTTATATATTATTTTTACAGAAGTCAGCAACCCTAACTAAAGTGACGTATAAAACGTACATAACTACAATTTCTTTACGAGACCGAACTTATATTTGTCAAGAATAGACATAAACATGCGAGATGGTACATAAAACGTTATATTTAAATAGAACAGGTGATATTCTATACAGTTACAAAAACTATTCGGTTGTACGGATATATCTACATATATCTATAATTCATCACTTTGTATGAGTAGTATAATAAATGCAAAAGTTTGTTTGAATGGATGTTTGTTACAATGAAACTTTACAGCATAACTCATACATCTAAGAAACCATAAACAAGTAGGGTACGGTCATGTAACCGATATTTACATGTGTTGCAGTTAATTCAGTATTCTTAGCTTTCGCATACCTACCTACTCCATTTAAAAATGTTAAAGTTGACAACTGTTTTATTGCCCAATGTGAATGGTACAAGATGATAATAGACATAAGCGTTTACTTAGTTAGGATCTCTAATCTAGTCTAGCCATAAATATAGCCTATGTGACTTAGGTTGAATGTAGCTTTCCAGTACTAAAAGAATTATTGAAATTGGCAGAGTAATTTTGAGTTTATTCTGTACACACACACACAAAAATACAAATCCTATTGTAGAAATAAGTATATTCGTACATTTTTGTACATAATTAAAACTAATCAAAATATTTAGTTCATTATTTAGATATTTTTACAGCATGTATGCAGTTTTATAACCAAAATTGTCTGTACACATATCTGCATTGCTTCCATAAAAATAATTCCCGTGTGCCCGGTCGTTGGCACCGCGTAAAATTACACGTTAAGTAAACACCGGTATAAAATAACTCCGGCTTGATACGGAAAGGGGTGCTTTCATAAGTAATATCCGCGAAGCGAGATGTTAACGCACGGTATTCAGGTCTCACCGAGAAAACTGTGCGTTTTTTAATGTGTTTTCAATAAAATTAAGTGCGGGGAGATAATTTTATAACACTTGTTTTAGTTAAATTACTTTTGTGAGCATCTGCGTGTCTGGTTATTTCTAAATAAGGCTGCGTAGAAAATCTTGCTCGTCTTTGAACGCATTTTAAATATATCGATAAATGGTCGTTATTAAAAAAATAAAGTTTTCCTTTATTGTTCTAATAAATGTCGACAAGCAAAGGATGAATGAGGATGCATACAGTTTTCGGTACATCGAGGTTTGTAAATACATAGTCAAAAATGAACTAGAAACTTGAGACAGCATTATTTATTAGTTTTCAAATCGCAACAACAGGAGTAGATTTCAATGAAATAATTTTAATTAAAATTAATAGACCCTCTGCAAGACAATTTTACGACAACAATTTGCTATATAGCAAGGAATGTTTTTAATAATAACAAATTGTTTGTTAAAAACAGCCAGTTACCAAAAGAGCCGAAAAATTAAAAAGGTTTTATGACTTTCCGTAATATTGCCGCTGGAAGCTGATTCATAACCTGAAAATCATCCTATAAAACTTAGTCTATAGCCTCATTAACACGTCTATTTTTCATATCCCCACGCCACAACCGAGTTAACCTTTTAACCCTATCACTGTATTTATAGAACGCATTATAAAACACCCCATTCAATTATCGTATAAATCAGAGCGCGGTGAGAGGCGTATTTTTAACCCGCGGTTAACAATCGGGCGGGCGGTGTATCCGTATGAGGTGGCCAGGTTAACCCTTCGCGGTATGATATATGAGCGCGGGGCACGTGGAAAAGGCGTGTTAGGGTTGGCGAAAGAAAGAAGGAAAAGATAAAAATGTTAATATGCGAAACAGACAAGGCGATTAGCTTGTTATGAAACAATAGACTTGTACCTTGGATACCAGTTGAATGTGGGGGTAGTTTAAAAAGGTCCGTTACTAAAATCGTTACGTGGGTGCTGTAGGAAACGACTAAGAGAATAATAAGAACTAGGCAGCAGCGTTTGTCTAGGTAGAAATAAAGCCTAATGCGGTCACCAACCCGCCTACCAAGCGTCGTGACTAAAGAAATCGCCCAATCGACAAAGGTCATTGGGAGCTTAAATTAAGGCAATCAGAGTTATAAGTGCTTTTTTTTTCAATTACGAGTGTAAATAACAGTGAAACCCAATAGATAGCTATAGGAAAAAAATGTTTCAATTACAATTCGAAATACCTATGAAGATAATAACACGAATTGCTACATATTGTACTCGTAAATCGTAAAAACTTTTTTTTAAATAATTATTGCCCAGCAGTGGGACAGTATAGGTTAATAAAAAAAAATTAAAAATTAGTGCCAACCTTAATCACACCGTTAAACCAACACCGTACTTGCGCGGGCGCATATGAAGGCTCTTTATTCATCGTTCATATTTATAGAGCGTCGTAAAGATTCAACGTATACTTTCAAGTTTGTTCTAAACTGTACTGTTAAAAGATTATATTTACTTCCTTAAAAAGTACCGGTCTGTTTTTTTTTGTTTTAAATTATTTTTCTTTTTTGTTTCTTACATAGCTTTTTAAATTAATGCTATTTATATTCATCACCTAATGCCATTCTTGATAAAATCTATAGCGCTATTTGCACCATCAAAGACGAAAACGATCGTTCGTTGAACGGGTCGCGTATTTTTGCCCTTATGGGGCGGGGCAATCTCCCTCTCATTTGTCCCTCCCGTGTTCGAATATATGAATTAAATTAATTATTATCGACTTTGACGAATTTTAGTGGGTATATCCTCCAGAAGTTTGCCCTAGGGGGCGAACAACTGGAGAGGCCTATCATATAGATGTCCAGCAGTGAACTGCAATAGGCTGATGATGATGATGATGATCATCACTTTAACTCCTAAATAACCTAATCAAACAAAAAATCACAAATAATTCGTATTGTCAGAACTCAATGATCTAGTGGCGTGTTTACACGCGCGGCAAACAAGCGTTCATTAAAACAAACACCGTTATATAAGCTGGCCAGATGGCGCGCGCGTCGCACCGATATGTTTGTAAACACGCCTTTATGGACGCCGATAGGGTGATCTTTTTAGACGGGGATAACAAATAGGAATGGAAAGATGAAACTGATCAATGTTCACGTCTTTTTATAAGGTGTGAAAGTTCATGAAGGTCTTAAGGCCCAGACAATCAATCAATCAGTAAATCAACCCATTTTTGCTGAACGAAGGCTATCCCAGAGAAAGCCGACCATCCCGACCTTGGGCAATCTGTATTTGCAGGGAGTCCTAAACTTCGTAAGGCCGAGTGTCACTTTTATTACTAAAGCGCAGAATGGTTGCTTCTTCTCACCTGATCGCAAGCGATCGAGAAGCCCAAGCCACTGCCATGCCGGCCTGTAAGATAGCTCTGGCTATATGTCTCAAAACGTGACCGATTACCATTTACTATTGTAGTTAATCAACCACTGGCCCCAGGGAGGGACCTACCCATCTTTTCGCTCCAAGACATCCTCACCTGCCTGTGATGCATCCTGCTGAATAATGAACAAGACTCTAGCAACCGCCTGGTGGCGGTATAACCTGTCCTGAGAAGTTCTGCGATCGCCAACCTGCCTGCCTAGCGTGGTGATTATGGATGTAACGCCTAAAGTGGCGAATACCTGGAGAGGCCTGTGTCTAGCAGTGGACTGCGATAGGGTGATGATGATGATGAATCACTGGCTGTCAAGAAGCCCAAGATTGATCAAAGTGGGAGCAATTGGTGAGGCCTATGTCCAGCAGTGGACTGCGAAAGGCAGATAATGATCACGATGAACCACCTGTAAATACAAATTATTTTATGAACCCACTGACTGATTCCTAGTAATCCATTAGACTGCTCGCCGGCCATAAAACAAACAATCCATATAATCAACAGTTAGCAAAACGAGACTGCAATAAACAAGGACGGTACTAAAACGTATTACTTACTTTAGAGTTTAAGCAATAAACTAACCGCTAGACCACAGCACGTTCATACGAATAAGGCCGACCAACCTCTTAATGATGAGTGGCGTAGAGTTCCTCAAAATCGATATTTTTGGCACATAGAAGGGCAAACGGGCATGAAGGTCACCTGATCGTAAGTGATCACTTCAGCTCATAGACACCGCAACTCCACTGGAGACACATTTGCGTTGCCAGCCCTTAAGAAATTTGTAGGCTACCTTTTCAAAGATTTCTAAGTCAAAAAAGAAGAAAGGACTGTTTTGCACGTGGCGGAATATTGCAAATCAAACGATGATGATAAATAGCAGCTGTCATTGAAGCATTAGGATGAAACAAGAATTTCAGTTATTTCGATTTTTATCGCTCTGTCACTGAATCCGGAAACCACATCAACACAGCAATATGTACACGGACAAAACCATGGACAGCAGCTACTTAGTCTTTACTAACGCCAAATCTTCCTGATATTTCTGCGAGAATTACTTTCGAATCACACAAACGCAATTAACAATCTGCATTGTGCGATTGTAAACAAGAGCTTTCAGTGAACGAGGCTTTGTTTGCGCCGGGCTACATTACTTGGGACAATAAACGATTGATTGCGCCCGCGCACACGTGCACACCGAACTTGAAATGGTCAAGACGTACAATGCTATCCTATCTTTTTTGTACAAAGGACATGTTTCAAAAAAATGTATGGAGCTTTGACCAAGGTTGTACAATGATACGCATAGGCAAAATCTTGGTAAACAGTTTTCAACAATTAAATCAATGGCTTCTTACGTTGACTTATCTAATCACTACATAGTATAAAATAAAGTCGCTTTTTCTGTCCCTATATTTATCCCTAAATCCCTATGTACGCCTAACTCTTCAAAACTATGCAACGGATTTTGATGTGGTTTTTATAAATAGATAGACGGATTCAAGAGGAAGGTATATTTAATGAAATACCCGAAGCGTAGCGAGGGCGGGTCGCTAGTAAGATTTGTATTTTTCGATTTTGGCCTATTTCAAAAATTATTCCACTATTGGAAAGCTTTCGCGCGACACGAAATTACTATATACACGACTTAAGATAAATATTTATTTATTGCTAGAAAATATTAGGGGTCCATAATAAAATGCAAAAATATAAATTAAAAAGTTCAGTGTAATTCACATTTTCGCAATCACAATTCGCAAAGTTCGGTGTAATTAATGCCAAATCCGATTGGCGAAATGGCGACCGTTGTTACGGTCCGGGCGTACGAATGAACGTTTTAAAACATCCTGTGCGAGGAAGCCCGCGCACGTGCGCCTGCGCTTCCTGCGTTCGTGGCGCCGCCCGCGGCCGTGTCAGGAACTAACGATGGGAGACGCAACGGTTTCTTTTTCTTACAATTTGTTCATGGTCAGTTATTCATATTGCATCTATAAATTCGTCATAAAATATGGAACTAGTTGTTACAACCATTTTAGTTTTGGAAACCTTTTTGTTTGTAACTGGCTGTGTTAATAACTATAAATAACAATTTGCCCATTTATATAGAGCTTTTAATTACAATAGAATATATTCCCCAGATTACTTCAGCTATTAGGAACGATAAAGCACCAAACTCAAATTTGAATGAACTACAATGGATTAGGATAGAATAGAAAAACATTTAATCAGCACAAATTAAAAAGACAGGGATGTACTAAATCTAAACAGTAACTTAAGGTACAATGTTGTACGATGTGCAGCCGAATTGGTATCCACTCATTACGCGATACGGGTCTTACAGAACCTACCAGCAATGCCGAGAGTTGAAAAGAAATGGTCGTAAGTGTACTTACCTACGTCTCAAGTGTCAAGTTCATTAAACTACTGTATCTGTGTCGGTGGTCTCAACAATCGCTGCTCTTGAACTATTTAGAGACGTTCAACAGGCATACTCTAAGGTATGCTACTTAATGAACTAGTACAAATGTACTTGACTAGATAGATGTTAAGAGTAGCGTGTAATACTACTCTTACTATATGAAAGAAAGTGGGCCACCACTTTGCTGTACATTGTAATGAATCGGACAAATAAGATCTAGAGCTCTGCAATAACAATTGAAAAGGGGGATGTAAGGGAGCGACCTATCATCTTTTCGCTCCAAGCCACAAATATATATTGCTGAATAACAAACGAGGCCCAGGCGTAGCTACTCGTAAATAAGGGCCGATGACAGGCAGCAGCGTCACCGGAGCGCGGAGATACGCCCTGGGATACCCAACTCTCCAGGTATATCCTCCTGATGTTTGCCCAAAGTGGCGAACAAGTGGAGAGGCCTATGTCCAGCAGTGGACTGCGATAGGCTAATAAAGGTGATGAGGTGAATCGTGGCCAAACTCATAATGAATTTAAAAAAATATTCAACCGGGAACCAAACCCGATACTTCCGGATCGTCCACGATCACATTGCACCACCCAGGCCGTTAACATTTCATCCAAGAGTCACCTTTGGACACAAAGTATGTACTTAAATAAATTCCGATCCTCACACATGAGTATCACGTCAGATCAATAAATTGTTCAACAAAATATCAAAGATACATCACCTTAAATACATTTTAAACAGTATCCAATACATGACTTTAAAAAAACATTGACGGGCGAGGATTGAATGTTAAAAAAAACCAAGTATGATTGAAGTTTAATAAAACTTTTAGACACATTGTGTACTTATTGTGTTTTCAAACGCGATGGTTCCGGGTACGATGTTTGGTTGAGTCAAGCTATCTAGGCCCAAAGATTGAGTTGTAATGTAATCTATATCTACTAATATTATGTAGAAGTTAAGTTTGTGTGCTCGTATATTTGTTAAATTGTAGGGGTAATCTCGGGATCTACTGAACCGATTTTAAAAATTCTTTCACCAATAGAAAGTCACATTATTGCCGAGTGTCATATGTTACCTATATAAAAAAAACCGAAAATACCCAACGAAGTGGGCACGGGTCGGCTAGTGTTGTATAAGTTGAATAATATGTTTTGTTCAGATTAACAACAACAATAATAAACATTTCAACTGTCTATAGCGGTTCTTGAGATACAGCCTGTTGACAGTGGTGACAGACGGACGGACGGACAGACAGCGAAAACTTAGTAATAAGGTTCCGTCCTTACCCTTTGAGTACGAAATCCTAAAAATGGGCTACAACCACAAACCCACTGCTGGATATAGGATCCAATTATTCGCCACTTTGATTATACAATAGAATCATTTCGCTATCAACAAGATTCCGCCAATACAAAATCCGCCTGCCAATCTCGATTCCGAATGCATCCCAAGAACAGATTTGACATTTCACCAGTCGTATAAACGTCGCGGGTGATTTAGCGCCGTCCGAATATCTGCGTATAATTGACATTGTTTGGGATCAACGTTTATTTCTGTCCGTTAGCGTAAAATGTTCGCGTCTACGCGCCAATGAGTAATATGGAATCGTTATCTTTGCATTTCTCTATCTAACTATCCTACACTAGTTCTATACCAGCGTTTTCACCATCACTCTTCATCCAAGTATTTCCTACGTTTCCTTTAGCCCTTAATTATCCAATTTCCATAAACGTCGGTTAATCAGCAAATCGTTGTAACAGGACGTGGTACAGTCAAGTTCATATAAATGTATGGCTTCGTTGAGGCCAATGTATGTTAATACGAGGTTTTTTTTTATTAATTCAGTTCAAAAGTTCATTTCAATTCTTCTAATTATTAGGTATAGAAGGAACCTACTAATCTTTTTCGTATGATTTAGAATTATTTTATATTTTACTTGTTTAGAAATGTTAAGATAAGTATACTACTTAGATTGGTACCCGCGATTTCGTTTGCGTGTAATTATTATATTATTATTCTTGAGGTGATATTTATACATTTTTGAAGCTTTCCTTTTTACGTAGAAAAAGTAAATAATAACTCCCTCTGTCGTCAATCACTAAAAAATTGGCAAACAACCAAAAAATTGGTACAAGTACCGTGTACATACCGTTTATCTATTATTGTTATACAATGTACGTACTTTCTCATACGTTCAATAAGAAACAGGTAGATCGCCTCTCACTGGAGCCAATAAAATATAATCTTGACATTAATTAAGACAACACTATCATCATTATCGTCTCGTCTATTTACCATTTGTGCGTCCAGCCCTACTCTAAGGGCCCCTGGGCGGCAGCCAACTGGCAATCTCTACTGGTCAGCAGCGAACAATTTGTCAGCCGCCACGGTTAGCAACTCCAGTGAAAAAAAAACTTGTTGACTTGTTGCCTATCATTCAGCTCATTCAGCTGTTGGGAGTGTTGATGAACTAATGTTCATTTGTAGCTGGAGAAGTAACAAGGCGTGTGTGTGAAAATATGTGACAAGATCGGCAAAAAACATTGAACTACTTTTCATATTGTTCTTGTCAAGGTTTTTTTTTAACAAGCTCCATGGGATTTGGTGAATTAAAGAAAATACATCTCATGGAAACTAAAAAAAAATAGCAGATGCGTACTGATCTAGCTGTTATTCGTTATTATCTGCTGTAAAAAGCAATGAATCAATTTGAGGATATTAACATTACCAAACTGGCTCATCAAGCCTCTCCTGGAAGCTTTTTAGGATGAATTTACAATTAATACTATCTATCTATTTATAAATATTTGGATGCTTGATATCAAAGCATGGAAACAACAATGAAGTGAACATAATTGCTGAAATCAGTGCAGTAAAAAAAAGGAACTTGAACGTTGCAATTTCGAGATTAGGTACATATTTAAGAACTTACTTCACTACTTACAGGCTATTTTTTTGTTTATCCCTTTTGCCATCAGAGTACATGAACGCAATCAACTAATATAACAACAGCTACAACAATGTAACATGGGTCTTAAAGTATTCTAAATTTAGCACCGTTCTTGAAACAAAAAGTATTACTTTGTTCAAGTGCAACCCTTTAGTGAAGCTATTAATAAACCTTCAGTTCCTTATAAACCAACGGTTGTTGCTTAAGCAACTACGTTAAAAGTTTCATAACTGAGCTTAAAGGAGAAAAAAAATTTAGAGTGTGGTGTGCCGTTAAAGAAAGGAGGTTTCTCCAACATTTTGACATAAAGTCATAGAGGTTACATTCTGTTTTCGTTGGTTAGTAAAAAGACAATTACTTTTTTGTAAGTTCTGCTGTTATTAAATGTAATTTAGGAATAATAAACTCCTTTCTTAATTATATTATACACCAAGGGAACATAAAAAGCTCATGCTACATTTTTATGTTAAATTCTTCAATTTCTACTTACATGTTACGTTATACGATTATAGGGAATAAGTAGCAATAACACTAAACAATTTAATAGTTAATATTAATATATTATTTTTTAACTTGCATGCACTACTTTAGCAATAAGCACGCTTCTCAGAAGTATTTGCCATACGCATTTTCCTTTAAACTGAATGTAATGCACCAGTATGAATTCGCGAGAGTGCTATTTAAGTGCATATTTGTACCTAATCTATATGACTTTAGACATCAAATAATTGCAATTCACACATTATTATCTTTCAAGAAAGCAAATAAAGTCATTTACATAAATCAATAATAACAAAGGACATAACATTGAGCCCTGTGGTAATCCTGTAACAACTAGGAAATAAGTCGATTAACAATCTCGTCAGACGGTTGGAAGCTCTCACGCATAATTAATATATCTTTATCAATTCGCTAGTCGACTCGCTATTAATGTGTTTTTGTAGTAAGTGTTCTTGGATCATTGAATATTCTGTTGTCTAGCCTCCATCACATTAGGCTAGTCGACACTAACGATTACGAATGCGTCGCGCTAATTTGCCGGACATGTGTCCCGAATCTAATATTCATCACTAGAGTTCGTTCACACCCGATGTTGGCGACAGATTTTATATTTGCAACTTCGATAAAACGATTTAACTAGATACAGTGAAGATATAATGTCAACGTTTGAATAACGACCCGTCGTTAACTTGCAGAGAATGGTGCCAACGGAGACGATCTTAAGCTTGAAACAGGGTTCAATTACATACCTATTATAAATGTGAAAGTTTGTTTGAATGGATGGATATTACTCTCTCACGTGATAACTGCTGAACTAGATTTGAATGAAACTTACAGTAATATAGCCCATACTTAAGTTAAGATTAACAAATAGGTTTGTTCACTTTTCAGTATTCATTCGAGTAAAGTTGCGAGCTACAGCTAGTGCTAATAATTAGGTAGCGTTTAAATGTCAAAATAGGAAAACGGCAAAGCATATTATGGTCTATCACGTCACAGATAATACTGGTTACCCATTTGGTGCATTTTTAACAGACTTCAAAAAAAAGGAGGAGGTTCCCAATTAGACTGATTTTTTGTTGTACGTTTGTTACCACATATCTCCAAAAATTGTGAATTAATTTGAAAAAAAATTTTGTTCGAAAGGGTGTACTTCCTAGTTGGTCTTGAAGTCGGTTTTTTGTTTTGCTAAAAATTCTGTTATGGTCTAAATTGTTTACAGAATTACCTACATGTGTTTAGTATGTATATGTTACGATTCCGTTTATTTGTTAAAAGTCTCATGATATGTATTGTTGTGCACCGAATAAGCAATTTTCTTTTTCATTATCACGACCACACGTACTAACCCATAGCTTTTACTTTAAATCAATAGGTACTTCATTTTTTTCAGTTTTTTGTATCTTAGTACAAAGCTGTCTATTTATAAGAAGGAAATTCCTTTTATTTCTCACCTTTAAACCACAGCGGACCTCACCGATCGGTATCGTAAACAGAGCACCATCCACAGCGTCTGTTTCTCGTCTCTCCATGCACACACCTTACCCAGGTTATGAGTTGGCACAGCCGTGGGTTCAGTGTCCGGCTGATTCACTTTCCAAATTGTTTTACGGCAGAAGATTTATTGTTACAATAAACTTTATAAAAAAACGCGGACGACCTATTAACGTCACGCGGAGATGAACTCTTTAGGCTTGTAATATAGTTGAGATTGGCTTAAACTTTGTGGTTGTTTAATTGTTTACGTATGAAATTGGATCAAACTACGTCGTTAGCTAATATCTACTTAATAAGACAATATCCAAGTCTTATCCCCCCAGCTCATCCCGTGGGTGTCGTAGACGACGACTAAGGGAATATCAGGACACGGGCAGCAGCGTTTACCTGGGTACAAATAACACCTACTGCGGTCACCAACCCGCCTGCCAAGCGTGGTGACTAAGGCAATCCCCGAAATAACTATTGTCATTGGCGATCGCCAACCCGCCTGCCTAGCGTGGCGATTATGGGTATATCCTCCAGAAGTTTGCCCTAGGTGGTGAACAACTGGAGAGGCCTGTGTCCAGCAGTGGACTGCAATAGGCTGATGATGATGATGATTGGGAGAGGCCTATGTCCAGCAGTGGACGTGTACAGGTTAATGATGATGATCCAAGTCTTACATTATTTTTAGGATTTCAATAGAAATTCTAAGATCCAGTAATAAACAAGATATATCGTATATTTAATCGGGATACAAATAAGAAGTATTCAGTAATATACAAAAAGCCGGAATTAAGAAAAAAAATTATTCCCACACTTCAGAAAAAAATGTGTATATCCAATCTATTTTTAATCCCCTAATAAGGTATTGTGGTATCAATAAAATGTTTCACAATAAGTAACGTAAATGGGTACTTAATAGCCATTATGTGCGGAACCCCGCGACGAAGGGACCCTTACGCGGGTCTATTGTGCCGCCATTTGTAAATCGTTTATAAGTAGCCAATAATAATGATGTTAAATCAAATTATCGATAAAAGTTTACTAATGATAACGTTTCCTAAAAAAAAAATCTAATGAGAAAATTACAATTTCATGTAACAAGAACAAAGTAAATTAACAAATGTTTTTTTTTATCTGTATAGTTCCGGTTAGCAGTGGGAGAGCAACTGTCAAATAAAGAAAGAAAAAAGATTATGGTAGCTGGTGAACGTGCAATCCCCGCATAGTACAAAAAATTGTGTGCATAAAAAAGTATGTAAATAAGTACAACAGTACAGGTTTCGGCTTAGTTTGGGGCTAGATGACGACACGTGTGGCCCAGCGTATTACCTGTACTCATTAAACAACAGAATTCGCAATAAAACTTACAAACAACACACGTCCACGATACTATACTACCGAAAACATTACGCACATACCACAAACAGACCGCAGAATACCAAATCAGTCCGAGCTCGAAACATCGATAAGTCAACCGCGACAAGCGAGCGGCCCTGCGCCTGCGCAGGAGTCGCCCAATTGGCCATCGCGCCCATAACGGCTTCGGACGTGCCCCGCATCGCGCAGGACCGCACTGAGCTCACCACGCGACCGGATTTGAATGGGACGGTCCCGTTTTTGTTAGAACAATACACCCAAAAATAATTACACATCTTATGGAACACTGACATACCGACAGTGGGAGAATAATGCCTTGTAACAGAGGTATCTTATCTTTAAACCGCACATTTGTGTACATGCTCTATGGTCATGATGAGAAAGTAAACAGTATAATTATTATGACTGTCAAAATAAAAAAAATAAGGATATCTCAAGCCACGTTTGACTTTCCTTATTTTTCTTTATTTCGACGTGCCTTTTCTATTCTTATAGTACCTAGTACAACAAAGACGTACGTTCAGCAAATGTCCTCATTTTTTACAATTTAAACGATAATATAAAGCAGTTTTCCGGTCAATTTCTTTAAATGTAACAGCAAATAAAACAAAAAATATAAATTACGTACTTATTTCACACCACTTATCTAAGGTATTTCATTTACAAATACAAGTAATTAGAAGCGGTCAAAAAGGTAAAACTGTATCTGTTTACAAACAATGTAATTATTCTAAGCTAAATGGCTGTTTAATGACAATATAAATAAATAAACAAATAGAGCCAAAGGTAAATATTATTTATCTATGTCTGTAAATAACTAATCTGCATCTGACAATGCGGAAATAGAAAATTACAAATAAAAATATGAAATTAAGTTAATAATAACTTGGTAACAAGGTGTGGTCTTAATTATTACGCTATTTCACTGGCTGTTTGGTCTCAGACTCAGGCCACCCGATTATTTTGACTGGTAGAGAATGCGCATGTGGCATTTAGTCCGCCTTTCATTCGCTACTTTATTGTGCCATAAGGATTAAATAAATACGTGCATAACATATTACCGTTAATAACGGATTGTCCCGTTCTGAGAATAAATGAAGGTTAACATAAGTATGCGTCGTTATTCCGTAGTAGAAATTACGCTGAACTGATTGGTACCGGTCAGCATGACAAGTTGTATTGACCTCAAATATTTTGGTACACATGCTGGATACCTGTGGAATACTGAGTGGACAAGAAGACATGAGTATTTGTTTACACATTCTTATGTCGACGCCAAAAAATACCGTTTATGGTACAAGTCCCAAAGATTCAGTATAAAGAATACAAAGGTCCATACTAATCTATAAATTGAGGTCTATAACTGAATTGATAATTGTAATTTGGGGGGATTTGACTTAGTTACCACGTTCGGTAGGCGGGTTGGTGACCGCAGTAGGTTTTATCTGTACCTAATCATAATTATTAATGGCAAGTAATTAGCTCCTGCCCTTTTCGTCTTCTACGACACCCATGTTATGAGAAGGGGTGGTCCTAATCAAAATCTAAGTAAGTGTAATCATATGGATCTCGTCATATGGTAAAGAAAGCTTCTATTTTATGTCGCTATAAAAAAGCACAAAGACGAAGCGCATCGGAAGGCATCAAATTCCACACCTTAATAGGAACCGACTATCAATACAGTACGGTACAAGACAATTTAGTTATCCAAAAAAGTGAAGGCGGATATACAATAATCGGTTTTCCAATTACATACAAACCAACCAATTTAAACATATTTATATGCTAAGGCTAAGAACTCACGGAGCGATTTTCACCCGCACCCGCCGTGCTGACTGCGGTTTTATTTCAAAACTCACGAGACTGGTTTTTGCGCGGTGACGCAGCCGCCGCGTTTGCAATCATCCCCCGCAAACGTGACGGGTGATGGTAGCAAGACGGGTTGTAAAATGGCTGGAATTCTGCCGCCCACTTCGCTGCCAGCCACTACGCTCGCCGCAGCGCGGATCTACTATTTGTTCGCCAATGACAGAAAACGCAAACAACCGCGCATATCGCGCAAATCTAACGCTTTCGCATCATCACCCGCCACGTTTGCGGCTCATGATCACAACTGAGGCGGCTGCTTAACCGCGCAAGAACAGGTCTCGTAAATTGAGAACTAAAACCGTAGCTCCACCACCATGGCAGGCGCGGGTCGCGCTCCGTGAGTTCTCAGCCTAACGCTTCTGTAGAACCAACAATAGAAATAGATTCACAAACGGTACCGAAACCCGCAAGTGACATCGCAAATCCGTTCGCGGGCCATTAATAAAGTGCAAGCTAAATTACGCTTTATGTCGACACAGTTACGGTATGTTTATTTGGACGTGCCGGTTGTCTTCGCAGCGATAAATTTTGGCAATTTGTCGAGATACATCACAGTTTCCTGCAGTCACGGGGGCAGGTAAATCAGCTGCTATCAGCGGTGAGGAAATGTTAAGGAAATTTATTTATTTCAGCTTATTACTTCACATGTGTGTAGATGCCCTCGAAGAAACGGTAATTGAGCAAGATCGCTGAAAATGCTGAACGCGAGAAGCTCAAGATCGAGCAAAGTGGCGAACAAAGTCCATCATCATCATCATCAGCCTATTACAGTCCACTGCTGAACATAGGCCTCTCCAGTTGTTCGCCACTTAGAGCAAACATCTGAAGGATATACCCATAATCGCCACCCTGGGCAGGCGGGTTGGCGATCGCAGGGCGTAGCTTCTTGCTCCGGTGACGCTGCTGCCCGTCACCGGTCTTTAGTATTTAGCTACGCCTTCAATTGTGATGGTTATACCGCCACCAGTCGGTTGCCAGCGCCTCGTTTGTTATTCGGCAGGATGCACCACGGGCAGGTGAGGTTGGATTGGAGCGAAAAGATGATAGGCCGTTCCCTTACATCCCAATAACAAAGTCCAATGGACTGCGAAAGGCTGATGATGATGATGATTTTATTTGTGCAATAATAACACAACGGGGCTTGCAGCCAGAGCCGTAAGGTGTGCCGTAAGCTGTAAGGCATATGCTGGCAAAATGGCAGACGTTCGAAATAAGACAAGTTGGACATTCTCATTATCATTATTGACAAGGTAATCCCAATAGCAAATTCAACAACATTCGCATCGACTATTTTTAGTTTATCAGGTCCATTTGCATTATGTATTTTCCATTTACTTTAGTGTTTATTAAAAGGTATTAAATATCATTGTCTTAATAATCCATTACACACAAACTAAAACTACAGGCCCTCAAATTTTCTTCATAAATTCAATCAAGACAACCCTTATAAACACAGACGGTTCGTGCTTCTCGTCTCTCAACACCAAAATCGCTAATAGCATCGCAAAATTGGTAGCATCGGTGAGATCAGAACCAAATCGGTAACCTAAGTGCCTACCTGCGGAATACATGCTTACACTGTATGTTTAATAACAATAAACAGGTTTAGTGAGTACGTGAAAATTTGGCTGCCCCGTTGTTTCATTATCTTCTGATAGTTCTGATGCTTTTAATGTAAACTTATTCACGTTTCGGTATTAGTCGGTGTATAGCCAGAACAATCCTACAAACTATGGCGGCGACAACTAACGAGCCATCGATTTTGTTACTTATCCGTTGCCATGTGACTTAGGCCTCGCTTTTACGTTCTACCCTGGTAGAATAGGCCTCTCTTCTGTATTCTACCCTGGTACTTCATTTCCCTTTCCCTAGCCTAACGACCTCCATTTGCCTTGCAAAGGAAGGATGTTAGGCTGTGCTACATAAAATATATTGCAGAACTTAAAGAATCATACTTTGCAGAAACTCACCATTTAGTTCCAAGAGAAAAATCAACAAGTAGATTTATTTACTAGCCAACAACAGCAGTACAATTACTAATACCGACTAGATTCTCAATTGGAAGATCGTCTATTTCATTACTAGGAATTGGTGCAATATCATCATCACCTATTTTAGCTTCCACAACACTTTTGTTTGGCATGTGAAATACGAAGTTGTTATTGAAACATAATTTTGTTAAATACAACTAGAATAACTACAGCAAACATGACTTTGTTTATAAATATAAATTCTATGAAGTTATTTCCTATGATTGCTAAAAACAACTCAAAATATCTTTATTGATAGCTATAGATTTGAGACACTCATACTTAATTCATCAATTACAATAAAAATGACTACCTAGGATTCTGAACGTAGCTCCTATAGAGAAATATATAAGCATCATTAACATTAAATTCATATAGAAATATGTATTTTTAGACCTGGCTCCTTTTTGACATGCCTGATAGTAGTGATGGAACAATCATTAGAACAAAAGCGTGTTCTACGACAATTGTGCCTAAAGAATAAGCAATATTAATTACTTTAAGCAATTTCATGCCTAAGAATAAGATTCCTAGTCCCCATAATGATTTCGTTACTTTCTCTGTATGTACTTTCTCTGTGGTCCGTTCGTATTATTTTCCTTGAACAAAAAGATGCGGTTATTATAAAAAAGATCATGGCGCTAACTAGTTCAAGGAATCAAATACAAATATAGTTGATCCGTTATGTTTGTAAACAGTTCGCAGCAACATTTGCTTGTTTCCCTTCTCAAAACAAATTTCCAACGATTTTCTATATATAACGCTGACAGAATGCTAAGTGATCGCCGACCTTGGGTCGTATCAAACAGAACATTTTAATACCTACGTGTGTTTAAATACTGCAGCGAACGAGGAAGAATTAATAACTTTCTGCAACATATCGCTTTTTCAACAAGCAATTTACAATGTTGTGGAACGAATACATATTACGTTTGCGTCAAGAACCCCATTCTATACCTTTAAAAGCGCTGAAATTTGGGCCTTAAATAGGAAGTTTATAAAGTTTAAAATTTCATCTTTACCAATTTATTAATACTATAGTTACTCGTATTTAGTTTCATATCATATACTTAGTTCATTAGTATCAATATCAGTATATCGTTTGAACTACATCACCTCACCCTTTCTATCTTAACTATCCTCTCACCCAAATATACTCTCACTCTTTAATTATACAAATCTTTATAGTTTTTTAACCGACTTCGAAAAAGGAGGAGGTTCTCAATTCGTCTGTATGTATAATATTTTTTTTTTTTTATTTTTTTTTATGTTTGTTCACCGATATTTCCGTCAATTATGGATGGATTTCAAAAATTTTTCGACAGTTCGACAGAGGACACTTCCGAGGTGGTCCCATTATCACCAAGTCAGGATCTGATGATGGGATCCTGGAGAAATTGAGGGCAACAACCGAAAATTGTATGCTCATATGGTGTTTTTGTTACGTAATTATATTTTACTCAGGTATATGCTTCCGGGCGTCAACATCTGGTGCTGATGATGAAGCCACAGAACTCCTTAACGGTTAGGAGTTAGGGGACAGTACTGACATTGGTCGATATTAAAGTAGGTAGTAGTATGTACTTATGCAGGGCTAATAGGGCAGGTGATTTGGACAAGTGATTTGCTTGATTCTAGATCGCAAAGTCTTCACTTGACTTAAAGCTAAATTTTTCATTCCTAAGTAAAACTCTTAAGGACATTAATTAGCCTTTATTCAAGTTCACAGCACATTAACGCAACTAAAAATAGAGAAATAAAATTATTTTTAAAAAAAAATTAAACCGACTTCGAAAAAAACACAAACGACCAAAACTAAAAAGCGATAAATAACGTAAGTAATTCCATCCTTAATACATAATTATTTAAATATTACAATTATCACTTATTTTTGAAGTCGGTGCCAAACAAATAAATATATTGTCGTGTTTGCCGGCCGCGCGCGTCATACAACAACAGTCTACGTTAGGTACCGAGAGGCTGGCACCGACTTCAAAAATAAGTGATAATTGTAATATTTAAATAATTATGTATTAAGGATGGAATTACTTACGTTATTTATCGCTTTTTAGTTTTGGTCGTTTGTGTTTTTAGTTGTAAATAGCTTTACAATCTAGATTGACTAGTCAAGCAAGACTAAGAAGTAAATTTTCTGCCATTTTACCGATGAACTCTAGGAGAATAAAACAAGTACAGACATATCAAACATGGCAAAGAAAATTAATACATATATCAATTTAAAAGCTCTCTCTAATGTGACGATAGCAAATACTACCAGCATGACAGCACAATTCCTGTACTAAATCTTACATTTACAACATACCGACCCCTCTCCAAAGTAAACAAATTCTTCAAACGCCTGTTGTGATTGACGTCGGAATCCCGACTTCGCGTCTCTAGACGTAGTTTGATATACGGTCTAACGTTGGCACGTCTCTGACAGTGCCTGACGGGACGGAGGACCTTCAGACCCACTTGCAAATAATTTATTCCGACATCTTTTTTAACCGTGGAATAAAAATTGTATGAGAAATTTTGATGTTAGAATTGAATGGCCAGTTTCATTGATATTTTTCTCGAGGTCGTGAATTTCTTTAAATAGAACAGTGCATTATAGGTACCTAATAATTTTGTAAGCAGACATCAAACACAGACTTCTTTCTTTAATGTCTTAAAGGCTTTTCTCTCAGACTACAAAATATAACATAGATTTTTTGCACCATTAGAATTTTTATTGTTGTTTGTGTGTGATTATAAATTAAAAGAAAGACGCCCATCTGATACATTGTTTAATACAAACTAAACTATTTCTTTTTAGTTTTCCTTTGGTCATTTTGGTACATTACACCTAGTCATATACATACTTTCGCAATAAGAATTACATCTCATTACCCATCCTCTGCTTTGAAACAGATTTAGTTGTTGTTAAGCAAGGTGGCCTAGAAGAGATCGCTTTAAGCGATTATGCCGCCTAATTTATACTACGATATGTCTTTGTATCTAGTTTTAAGTCAACTGTTTCCTGTGCAATAAAGAATATCAATCTAAGTATTACCAAATTAACATCCATAACTAAATCGAAAGCTCTTTTTTCATTTAATGCCATGTACCATAAACTATTGGTACGATTAACACCCAAACCGCAAATACATTCGGAAACCTCATATCGTCGTTTCCACATGAAACTTCTAAGTTGTGCAATGTCGGGCACCATCAAATCGGCCATATTCGTCTGATGTGGCCCTTTGGTCGGGCCTTTGCAAGTTATTTGCGTCTTGGATCCCAGATGTACAATCAACAGCAAAAGTAAATACTGCTTTCCGCTAACGTAGAAGGTACTTTTACCATTGATCAACTTGTATTGCTAAACGGAATTATTCAGATGTCAATCAGAGACATGCTGTATCACATTGGTTAACAATTAGCACAAAATATTTGCAAGATACAGTGAACAATATCGAGTATATCAAGATTCTAAAGGAGATGAAATATGTATTAATTATAAGTAATCGGTGTTCTCTAATATGGTTTTCGGATTAAGATAGGACCATCCAATTTCATATCGTGAGTCTTGTAGCGTTTGCCTGACAAACTGATGGCAAATCCCCGCAAATGATAATTGTCTTGGGGGAGGCCTATGTCTAGCAGTAGGTCAACGTCTACTGCTAGAAGGCTGTTGCTACGGCTGATGATGATGATGATTCTTAATGACAAAAACGTTTTATACGAGTAGGTAACCAGCATTAAAAAATAAATACCCAAAGAGTGGAATTAGATCTATGAGGACTAAATCGCGGGCACAAAGTTGATAATATTTTGTTAAATCCCCATTTTCTTCCTCAGTAAATTTCCGACGCGGTTCACTGTTTAGTTTCCAATAAAAAAGATCGCACGTTCACCAAAGAGGATGACGGAGCGTAAACAAAGCCAAGGCTGAATGAGATTACACTTACACTTCGCTTTGTCCTCGAAATTAAGAAAACAAATGTAGTAAAGCGATTGTGCTGCCATCATTCCACTAAGTTGAAAACCACAAACAAAAAGAAAAAAGTCTATGGTCTCGCGCGCTTGCTCCTGGCAGAACTGTCAAACGTCATTAGCGTTTTAGTGCTCGCGCCATTTGTCCACTTTTTTCATAACTTGTTGAAAGTTTTAAAAAAACATTGAAGAAGGACTAGAAAATGCAACGACGATAAGGTTTTGGAGAGATATATAGCTCGTAAGATACGGGAAATGGAAGAAAAATTCAAGAAAAGGCTTAAATAACGAGCCAGTTGGTCACGTAAGTACTTACAATATTAGTGCATTAAAAACAGTGTTCTACAAGTTTTCCAGTCTGGTGTTCACCTTAATTGGGTGTTTCCGAAGACGAATAATAGAATGTGTATAGCTCTATGTGGTTATGACCTTTCTAATACTACTAAAAACAAAACTTACATCAATAGTGACTGACTACTTGAATGGGGTGTTTCCGATGATATCTACAAGTTTTACAGTCTGGTGTTCACCTTAATTGGGTGTTTCCGAAGACGAATAATAGAATGTGTATAGCTCTATGTGGTTATGACCTTTCTAATACTACTATAAACAAAACATACATCAAAAGTGACCTGGATGGGGTGTTTCCGATGACATCTACAAGATTTCCAGTCTGGTGTTCACCTTAATTGGGTGTTTCCGAAGACGAATAATAGAATGTGTATAGCTCTATGTGGTTATGACCTTTCTAATACTACTAAAAACAAAACATACATCAAAAGTGACCTGGATGGGGTGTTTCCGATGACATCTACAAGTTTTACAGTCTGGTGTTCACCTTAATTGGGTGTTCCCGAAGACGAACAATAGAATGTGTATAGCTCTATGTGGTTATGACCTTTCTAATACTACTAAAAACAAAACTTACATCAAAAGTTGACCGACTACTTGAATTGGATGTTCCTGATGACATCTACAAGTTTTCCAGTCCGGTGTTCACCTTAAGGTGGTGTTTCCGAAGACAAATATTAGAATGTGTATAGCTTTATGAGGCTAATATCTTTCTAATACTACTAAAAACAAAGTAAGCAACTTCAAAGTGCTGATCGACTACAAAGTTTCAAGCTTGTGTTCAATCCCTAGTGATTGTTACCTACCAAAAGCAGTATTTTAAAACTTAAGTATATTCTGTGTTCTAATATCCGTTTGAAAAATAGATTTAAAACAGAACTTAAGGAGAGAAAGTCATACAGAGTGCTCTACTTAACTATTATGTACAACTTTGTTGTATATAATTAATAGCTAATTAGCTATATATAAAATAACATGTGAGGATACATGTAAATGTATTATTCTATACAATTACAGCAATAGGTGATACTGAGGATGTACAAGAAATACAGCCACAATTAAACGTAAACCAGGAGTACAATTGGGAAAACATACCTGTGGCCGAGGACACCAGCACAGGCATGCCTGAGAAAACTGGCATCTGTGTGACAGGACACCTACTGGCATGCCGAGACTACTAGTAGCCTTGCAGCGGAAGATACCTCACATCTACCCCCTGTTGTTTCATCTGTTATGGATGCCGGTAATCGACTGTGTGACTTACAGCACACATAATCTATATTGAGACAAGGATTTATTGTTCTTGTATAAAGAAGGATATCAAGGAACAGTTATATGACACCAAGAAAATTCAATACCTACTTGGAGACAAGTTGGCTAAAACCTTGAAAGCGGCTAAGGCTATAACTAAATCTGGAGCAGAATTAAAAACTCAAGCGCAAAATATGCGGAGGAATTTGACCTGGAAGCTTCCACTTCCATCATCCAGCAGGCAAGTGAGAGTGACTACGAGGCGCCTACCTGATCAGCCCCTTACCTGGCACGTCACCCGCTGCGCCGACCTCTGCCGCCAGCGCACCCGCCGCAGCGCGCTTATACGCAGCGCTCACGGCCCCAGCCTCAACCCCGGAAGTAACCCCCGTGAGTCATGCTAGCAAATTTGCGTTTTACATTAATAAGTTATTATCTTAGTTCTAGTTAGCGACTTATTATCGTAATATTTTATAGTGGCTGAAAGGCTTCAAATTACCATTTTATGAACCAGTGTGACAATCAAACTTGCCAACTTTACAAAAATTTAATTCATTAGAGATGTCTAAATACGAGGCAGCTATTGATGGACTTCTGGCTATGGGGGCAGTTTCACCTTGTCAATATAGATGTGATCAGTTCACATTGAGCACATTTCTTATACCTAAACAAGATGGAACTAGTAGGTTCATATTAAACCTAAAGAGTTTAAACAAATTTATTGTACCTATAGGGTACTTATAAAAACTAGTCACTTTAAAATAGAAGATTTGAGAACTACTTTAAAATTAGTTTCCTATAAGATGCTTATTTTTTAGTTAACATAGATGAACACTACAGAAAACTTTTGTGTTTAAAAGTACCTGAAACTCAAAAAACAATTCAAGTTTTTGAATTTAGATGTCTTCCAATTGGTTTGAAGACAGGTCCATATCTATTTACCAAGTTAATGAACCAGTCATGGCACTATTAATGCCTTTATAGGATTCATTTCTACAATTTGCCATGATGACATTTGTTGTATTGGCTATACTATAAGAACCGTTTGGATAATATTACTAAAACTAGGCAGGTGTCTTAAAAGTCAGTTAACCCCTTTCACTACATGTAAATACTAGGTATTTACTTAAATAAACTATAAACTAGGTATTCCATTATTAACACTGAAAAATCTCACTCCTATCAATGATAGATGTAAAATAAAAGACATTTTGCTAAATTTGTAGGTCATTTAACTTCTGCATGCCCTGTCATTAAGTATGGATAGTTATATACAAAGGTTTTTTGAGAGGTGCAAGTATCTTGCATAATTAAATACAGTTAATACAACAGCTACCTATTGCATATATGAATAGAATGGGTGGAACACCCCCCATTCTATTAATAAATAATAAAACCTAACAAGGGTTCCCCATCTAAATATGGTAACAAGAAATTGTGGTAATGTACACATATACATGTTTTTTTGCTTCATACATTAGTTCCAAAGACAATGAGATTGCAGATGCTGAGTCACAGCGGGAACACCCCGATTTAAAGTGGGAGTTAAGTAAAGAGACTTTCGAAGAACTTGTTAATATGTTTGGTATGCCTGATATTTTCGCCTCAAGAATTAACAAAAAATGTCAAAAATATGTATGTATCATGGAAAAAAGACCCTAATGCCTATGCAGTAAATTCTTCTTCTTGTCGAGTCGACAGCAAATCGTCATATATAATGAGACCAAAACTCCGAAACGCGGATCGCTTTATCGTTAGCGTTCAGTAAGTCCTCGAGCGAACATGTATCTGGGCACGCGGGGCACTGGAGCAGGTGGGCCATAGTTTGGGGGACGGCACCACACTCGCACCGGTTAGCAGAGGCGTCCGCAAAGCCCCACCTACACAGGTTGTCCTTGCAGCGGCCAACCTGGGTGCGCAAGTAAATGCATTTACCATAGACTGGAAATATTTATATTTTTATTCATTCCCACCATTTGCAATGTTATTAAAGACCCTTCAGAAAATCATTTCTGATGAAGCCAAAGGCATTGTTATTGTTTCAGATTAGCCAACTCAACCTTGGTTTCCTATATCTATTTGAAAGCTTTTTAGTTTCAGAAACTATACTGCTTGATCCAAAACAAAATGCATTGGTAACCTTATCTCGCAGTCATCACCAACCACCATCCCGGGTTACCATGGCTGCAGGGAAGCTCTCAGCACAGCCTTTTTAAGAATAGGTACACCATCTTCGTCATTAAATATAATGTTAGTTTCATTATCTAAGAATATGATTAAACAATATGATTAAGCAATACGACACTGCATTAAGAAAATGGGTCTATATTTTGTAGGTATATCCCAAAAAATAAATTTATTTGAGGCCTCTGTTCCTAATGTCATGTTTTATCTAACTCACATATATAATAGGGGAGCTCAGTATGGAATTTTAAATATTTATCACTTGGCACTTTTATTGTTGATTGGTTCAAAGATGGCTCTGATGATAGAGTACAAAGATTAAATATACGATTTTATAAATCACGCCCTCCCATGCCAAAATATAACCAACATGTGATCCAGCTATTGTTTTACCTTCATTTTTACCTAATGATGATTTAGAATTAGAAAAATTATCCAAGAGTTGTTACATTGTTAGCACTAGCTACAGCACATAGGCTGCAAACAAATTCGAAAATGTTAACTCAGATCATAAGTATATCAAAAAAAAAAAAAAAAAAAAAAAAAATTCCTTCATTTGCCTTTTGATAAGAATCGTCCCCAGATATGCCCTGCCTCTGCGTTCAAATCTTATTTAGGTAATACACAAATGATTCGAAATAACGAAACATAAATGTTCTTTATTAGTTTTCAAAAGCCTTTTAAGCCAGTGGGTTCTTAGACGACCAATCGCTGGATTAAGGGGACACTTGCAGAAAGTGGCATTGATACGTAAATTTTTACTGCACATTCGACTAGACATGCAAGTACCTCAGCAGCACATAGACTGGGAGTTACTATTAAAACAATAAATACTGCGGGTTGGAGTGACTCTTCATCAGTCTTTGCTAGATTCTACCAAAGACATATGTTGACATCCATAGATAATCATAGTTATGCACATTCTGTGTTAAACAGTTGCTATAGTTTATTCGCGTTAAGAAAATAGTGACTGACAGGTCACTGACAGGCCACTAGCCAATTAAAACGCTAGAAATAAAATTTCTGAAACTATAACTGAATGAACTAGAATTTTAAAAATAATAATACCTATGTGGAAGTTATTCATTCCAATGGTTTGTTTTTTGAATAAGAAAAAATTTTGTAAGAGTCTTGGACTCTTTTATGACTATGGTAATGACTAAATTAATACCTTATTACAAATTAATACATTGCGTTACTTTAATAATTTGGTGTATTATTTACAATTTTCTTAATTATACTTATATCAATACACAACATACTGATGGGCTTTCAAAGTCTACATTTGTTTTCTTAATTTCGAGGACAAAGCGAAGTGTAATTGATGATTAAACGAACTTACCAAGTGAAGTTCTATCCCAATTACACGAAGGCTTTGTCCGAAGAAATTAAGACCCCCCCACCCATGTAGTCCCTTTTGTATGTTGTATATTGGTAAAAGCCTAAGGATTATTGGTTCGTTATGTTCCAGATGTAGCTCTCAACTAAATGACGTTTGACAGTTCTGCCAGGAGCAAGCGCGCGAGACCATAGACTTTTTTCTTTTTGTTTGTGGTTTTCAACTTAGTGGAATGATGGCAGCACAATCGCTTTACTACATTTGTTTTCTTAATTTCTTCGGACAAAGCCTTCGTGTAATTGGGATAGAACTTCACTTGGTAAGTTCGTTTAATCATCAAATATTCATGGTAGCCGTTAAAAGAGTTGCGGAGCCGAGCTCAAAGCGAGATCAAAACAGATCTAACGGGTCAACCGGCCAGTCCTCACATCGATCAAATTAACAAACAATCATGCAGGGTTGCCGATGAAGATGAGACGTGGATTATAGGATTAAAATCGTACATACAAATCGTGAGTTTTGGTTCAATTATTTTTATGCGTATTGGATACGGGCTGATGATGATCATGATGGGTATGCGCTTGACTGTAATTCACCTGTAGATAAGTGTTCATAGAGTTTACGATGGAATGCGCTCACCCAGCAAAAACTGGCTCATTCTCGCCTTGAACATTGGAAGAAGAAGACCGAACTATAAAACATCCACCGAAAGAATCTTAGGTCAAATAAAAAACTTTCCTCAGGTAGTCTAAAAATTAGCGATGATGAAAGATTATACTTATCTACTTTATTATATAAATACTTACTCTGCTAATCTTCTTAAACATTGGTCGCAATTGCCAAAATTTAGAGAGCTTATCAGTAAGAATGGTTTTTATTATTTTGCTGAGTAGCTCACGAATAAGGTGTTACCGCTGCTCATGGAGTCTACAATGCCAGAATTCTCTTTATGCCACATTTGATGGACTAGCTATTAGAGCAGTGGGATCGATAGTGTGATTGTAGAGTAGTTACACTAGCATGATCCTAAACAGCTCCTTAGAGCTCCGCGAAACAGAGCCAAAGTTCACAATACAAACTTGTAAAACTTGTTTAAAAAGAGTAACTACCGAGTTTCTTGCCGTTTCTTCTCGGTAGAAATCTACTTTCCGAACACGGCGGTAGCTTCTTTTAAATTGCTTTTATTTACATTTTTACATTACTTTTTACATTTGTACATTATTTTTTACTTGACGATTCATAAGTGATTGTTTTAAGTCTATGTGAATAAAGGTATTTTGAATTTGAATTTGTATTTCCAAACCGCTCCTCGCTACCGTGTTGACAACCTCATAGTAATCATTATCTCCCATCCCTAACCGCAATCTACTGCCCACCGCTCAGCCAGTTAACCAATCTAGCCTGCCCCACATACAAACTATTGTTTACCGGCGCTGCCGACCCATTTGTCGACAGCGCTGGAATCTGCACACTTGACTGTAATAATCCTTAGGAAAGAATAAGGTTAGCAGATCACAAACTAGGATGTAAGGGAGCGACCTATCAACTTTTCGTTCCAAGCCATCCTCACCTGTCCGTGGTCCATCGTGCTGAATAACAAACGAGGCGCTGGCAACCGACTGGTGACAGTATAACCATCACGATTGAAGCGTAGCTAAATACCACTAAATACCACAGACCAATGACGGGCAGCAACGTAACCAGAGCAAGGAGCTACGCCCTGTCAGCGTGGCGATTATAGGTAAAGCCTCCAGTTTGCCCAAAGTGGCGAACAACTGTGCCTATGTCCAGCAGTGGACTGCTATAGGCTGATGATAAAATCCTTAGAAGGTTAACAGATCGTAAACTGGGCGTATGTATGAGTATAATTAGATCTTAAAAATTACTATATAAGAATTTTGGGGATGTAAGGGAGCGGCCTATCATCTTTTCGCTCCAAGCCAACCTCACCTGCCCGTGGTGCATCCTGTCGAATAGCAAACGAGGCGCTGGCAACCGACTGGTGGCGGTATAACCATCACAATTAATTAAAGGCTTAGCTAAATACCACAGACCGATGACGGGTAGCAGCGTCATCGGTACGAGAAGCCGCGCCCTGCGATCGCCAACCCGCCTGCGCAGCGTGGCGATTATGGGTATATCCTCCAGATGTTTGCCCTAAGTGGCGAACAACTGGAGAGGCCTATGTCCAGCAGTGGACTGCAATAGGCTGATGATGATGAATGAATTTTGATGCAGTTTTTTTAGATATATAGAAAGGATTCAGGGCAAAGTTTTATATGTACTTATTCCTTGAATCCACAACACATTCACATAGTATTGTACTCGTGCGATGCTTTAGCTAGTTTACTTATAAAAAGCAATAAAAAAGCCCTTTACAAAGCTATGTCCTCTCAATTAGTTTCCCAGAGCAGGCGGCTAAATTCCCGGTAAGGAGGCGACACCTCACGCGGCCATTGTTCGATGGTATCGCTGGCTGCGCGCGCGCATCCCAATACAGACGTGACGCGAGAAAGCGCACTGAGGTGGCTTGCCAGTTTGTTTTGCCCACAAAGCAAATACAAACAGTAAGATATAAATAAATAAATATTAGTAAATAAATACAGAGGAGATGGCGTAAGCAACTCGCTCCTTAAATACAAAAGCACCACAAGTAAATAAGACTCGGAAAATAATAACTTTTTTTGTAAATAAATACATATTATACATAGCAAACACCCAGACCAATACAAAGAGACATGTTCATGAACACAAATGTGTGTACTGTGCGGGAATCGTACCCACGACCCCTGGCTCAGATGGCAGAGATCACTATTAAATGAGGCATCGAGCCAGCCCGTCAGTCTAGTTAAAATAATTATTGATTTTTGTTTATAAGTACTGAGTGTATTACGAGGTAGGTGTTTTTGGTATCAAAAGATGTGTTGAAATTACTGCATAATGTACTCGTATTCATCATCATCATCAGCCCACATCAGTCCACTGCTGGACATAGGTCTCGTATTCATGTTAGGTACGTTTCAAATGCAAACAATTTTAATGAATATCTAATTAAAATAAATTGACTAGACCCGGAATCGAACTTCACAGAGTCTCATGAAGCTGAGGTGGCAAAGCCTACGTCCCACCTTATGGTACAGCCTATGGACGCCTGCATAGGTAGGTATCACACGCGCGTTACCGACCCGTAAGGTCGTCCTAAGTAATAACAATTTGTCAAGAACACGAATTCAGACAACAAATCCGACACATCGCATCAAGAATCTCAATTGTTGTCTTTTTCCTTCACTTGCAGAAGAGTGAGGGAGACAAACGAACATCTTGATTCCAGTCAAGGCGGCAAAATTGAGACTTTTAGTTGAAAAAAGTGTCCCTTCGGCCGTAAAGTGCGGACGAGGGATGCATCAAGATGCGGCGATGCGATCTGAGTTGCATTGTGCGGGCTTGCGGCTGTGTGCGATGACACGGGGCGAGGGTTGAAATATGCATTAGATTTGATTTACTACTCGATAGCTGTTTTGACAAGTTTAATACATATTTCCTTCCTATCTTCCGAATCAAGGGTCGCGCAGTTTTATCAAATTAATAAGTCGTCAAAATAGTATATTAAAACTCTACTATCGGATTCGGAATGTAGCTTCTAGAAGAACCAGTCAGAAACTCTATAGCCTCTATAACTCTATAACTCTGTTACCCTTTACTAATAGCTCCATAGCTCATTTGGTAACTAAAAAAGGAGCACTGAGTTCAATCCACACATCATCATCATCATCATCAACCCACATCAGTCCACTGCTGGACATACTTAGGCCTCTTTCAATGCTCGCCACTTCGATCGGTCCCGGGCCTCTCGCATCCAGCACTTGCCAGCCGTCCTGCGCAAATCGTCACTCCACCTGGCCTGAAGGCGTCCTACACTACGTTAGCCGAGACGCGGTCTCCACCCCAGAACTCGTTTACCCCAACGGTTATCGGTTCTGCGGCTGATGTGGCCAGCCCACTGCCACCACAACCAGGACAAAAATTCAATATTCAGTTCTGTATTTAATTCAATTAAATACAATAATATTTTTATAGTTCCTTCACAATCAGACACATAAAATATGTTTATTAAATTATTAAATACAAACTTTCGCGTTTATAATATTAGTAGGAAGAATAATGCAGTAGTTGTAAAAACAGTAGCAGTAAGAGCCCAATTAATGGGGACTGGTGCCTGAAATAGGTTATATTTGTGATACCTTCTTTGATTCCGATTTCCATAACACAAGGGCTTAAGCTACTTATTTTTCGATTGGTTCAATGTACATACATATGTTATTTTGTCTAACATTTACTTATTTCTTTATCCTCAAAACTAGGTACTGTTTAACTGTTTATAACTGAACAAACTATAGTTCAAATTTAACGAGCACCTTACTGCACAAGTAACAGTACAGATTGGGACCATTTTAAGGTCACACGTGACTTGTCTCCACCATTGTAGCATGGGTATACGAGCAGCGAACAAGATGTCCCGAATTGATCGCCAAATTCATTCTATTCCTTTAAGCTTGGATATAGTACGAGCGAGGCGATATTTTAGTCCGAAATAAATAAATATAAATAAATAACTCAAGACATGCCACGCTGGGCCACACAGCGCCATCTAGCCCCAAACTAAGCCGAAGCTTGTACTATGGGTACTAGACAACTGATAAACTTACTTACGGCCGTATTCACAAACGTTACTATGCGACACTCGGACACACAGTGCCCAAAATCCTATACGTTTTTGGGTACCTGTGCGTTCCCGCGACGCATAGTAATGTTTGTGAATACGGCCGTTAGATGCATTTTTTTTGTAAATAAATACATATTATACATAGAAAACACCCAGACTAATACAAACAGACATGTTCATGCACACAAATGTTTGTAATGTGTGGGGATCGAACCCACGACCCTTGGCTCAGAGGCAGAGGTCACTACCAATTGAGCCACCGAGCCAGTCAAAGAAATGTTTACTCTGTCCGTGTGGTTCCCGGATATTGAATAGGACCCCCCATCGCATCCCGTGGGTGTCATAGAAGACTGCTAGGGGAATACCGGGAAGTGGGCAGCAACTTTTACCTAGGATGTAAGACTTATCATCTTTTCGCTCCATGCCAACCTCACCTGCCGTGGTGCATCCTGCCGAATAACAAACGAGGCGCTGGCAACGGACTGGTGGCGGTATAACAATTGAAATTGAAGACGTAGCCAAATACCACAAGGCGATGACGGGCAGCAGCGTCACCGAAGCGATAAGCTATGCCCTGCCCTGGCGATCGCCAACCCGCCTGCCCAGCGTGGCGATTATTTATTTATTTATTGATAGGGTACACCAACAGACATTACACAAATACACACAAAAAATACATTTTTGTACATCCTAGATGTTTATGTATGCCTACTTAGAGGTGTACTCGACATGCATACGATTACGTACAGAAGTAAAAAACAAAAAATTTCTCTCTTTTTTTTTAACAAAGCCAGATATATCTAACCTATAATAATCTAATTTAACTACAATACCTTGCTATTTTTCTTTCTTATGTTTATCTTTTCTCTCTATTATGAATAATAAAATTAAGCAATGTATTATGATATAGGTATATCCTCCAGATGTTTGCCCTAAGTGGCGAACAACTGGAGAGGCCTATGTCCAGCAGTGGACTGCAATAGGCTGATGATGATAATGATGAGATGTTTACCTGGGTACAAATGAAATCTACTACTGTCACCAATCCGCCTGCCAAACGTGCTTACTAAGTCAGATCCCCTAAATGACAATAATTGGGAGAGGCCTATGTCCAGCAGCGGACGTCCACAAACTGATGCTGATGATGACAAATCGCCGTTACTATCCAGAGGCAGAGTTGCCAATGCCGTTTATTATCAGCTCCTGATACCGTCTGTTAATGTGTTTGCTAGTAAGCAAACGTACGAGTAATGGTTTGTGTAACTGTACCTTGTAATACAAACACAAATAATAAATAAATAACATATAAATAACTTCGATGTTGATAACTTCAGTTGCTAGTTCTCATCTGGCGCCTGCAGTTTTTGACTGCGTCATTGTTTGGGATTGAGGAAGAGGATATTGTCCGTATCGTAAGCGATCCTCGACTTTTTTTTATAGTAGCTCGACATAATGGCTTCCCAACGCCTGATGGAAGGCGAAAGAGCATATAGGGCATATGCCCAATATGCCCTATTTTGCTTGTCGACCTAACATTTGGACCTCGCGACCGCATACCATCAGGTGGAGTGAGGTCATCCTGAACGCTCTTTTTTCTTCTAAAAAAAGATATATCTACTGTGGTCACCAACCCAACACTGAACCGGCACCAAACTGATGCGAAGACACAAGTACTTTATAGTTTACAAAGTTTTATCAGCGGTGTAGTACTCATAGAACAAACTTCGGCTTAGTTAGTGGCTTAGTTTAGTTTGGAATAGCCTAGGCACGGATGAGGCCGTATGCTTCGGCTACCCGTGTCCCTGTAACTTGCTGCCCAATGGCGACACAGCTGGGTTTAGTGGGTTTGCCCTCCCATTTCGGGAGGTGTGAGTACACCATGCACACTCCCCCGGAGACTAATGCATACCCCTCTAGAAAAACTTGACTGACTCGGTGGCTCAATTGGTAGTGACCTCTGCCTTCTGAGCCAAGGGTCGTGGGTTCGATCCCCACACACTACAAACATTTGTGTGCATGAACAATTGAACATGTCTATTTGTATTGGTCTGGCTGTTTTCTATGTATAATATGTTCTAATATATATCTAAGTATGTTTATCAGTTGTCTAGTCCCCATAGTACAAGCTTCGGCTTAGTTTAGGGCTAGATGACGCTGTGTGGCCCAGCGTGACATGTCAGGGGTTATTTATAATTTATTTATTTATAAAAAAAAGTTTGAGACTATCCTTGGAGATATCTCCGCTTGCACTGTACCTCTTCCCTGCTCTTGCGAAGACAAAGTCGTTAACATTCCCCGCGACTCGGCGACACGATCGCTTCGTGTTAATCGCGAGGCTCCGGGGCGAGCCATAGCATGCTAATGCCGCGACAACAGATTGTTTGTTGACTGTTACAACTTAATTAACGCATAGAGTACGCGAATGCCAGTGTCTTTTCTAATCTCGAAGATTAGAGGCTTTTTGTTCGTGAAACAGGTAGCGATTAGTTCGTTACTTCATCATCATCATCAGCCTATTGCAGTCCACTGCTGGACGTAGGCCTCTCCAGTTGTTTCGCCCCCTAGGGCAAACTTCTGGAGGATATACTCATAATCGCCACGCTGGGCAGGCGGGTTGGCGATCGCAGGGCGTAGCTTCTTGCTCCTATGACGCTGCTGCCCGTCATCGGCCTGTGGTATTTAGCTACGCCTTCTATCGTGATGGTTTTACCGCCACCATTCGGTTTGCCAGAGCCTCGTTTGTTGTTCGGCAGGATGCACCACGGGCAGGTGAGGATGGCTTGGAGCGAAAAGGTGATAGGTCGCTCCCTTACATCCCCGTTCGTTACTTGTGAATAACTAATCGCAATTTCGTTCACGTACTCAGCTCAGGAGCCAGGACAACGGCCTATTCCTCTACTCCATTTCTTACGCCTATTTTTCATACACAAACATGCAGTCAGGTTTTTAGTTATCACTGAGCTCAACTGTTGTAAACGCTAGGACGAAGACATTACATCTCATCCTATTAGACGCATATTTTTTTTTATAGTGGCTCGACATAATGGCTTCCCTATGCCTGATGGAAAGCGAAAGAGAAACCCAAGTCGCTGTGACAATGGGCAAGTAACTGGTCAGTTACCTGTCAATTGCCACCGCCATGCCGGCGACGAGCTCCGGAAACCCTACTCACCGGCAGAAACACGACTCAGAGGTCATTTGACTGCGGTATTCTATAGGGTGGAGGTCCTTATTAATTAATTAGTGACGTGAAACCAATACGAGAGTGGTGAGAACCATTACCTCATCACGATGAGGTGCATGTCATATGCACCATATTCTGTTCATCATGTGATTTATTTCGCTCGGATCGTAAAAGGAAACTGAACATTTGGCCAAGCTCGGCTCGAACGGTGATCCTTTCGAACACCCATAGCAAATTCCTATCGTTTACCTACGCATTAGGTAAACGTTAGGAACTAAGACTAGGCTAGGATGATCTGTACAACAACTATTTCAGCAGTGACGTTCCTCGACAAACATAACGCCTGCGCCGTTTATAACGCGCATGACAACAAAAGACTTGCTCCCTAAGCTCACCGAAGCGCTGTTAATCAGAGCACTGTTTTCAGTAAAGTGGCTAAAATAAGCACAATACAATGTTGTGAGTAGTTGTCCTTGTATGGTTCCATACGCATAAAGGTTAGGTTACACAAGGCAACTGAACTTTAAATTCAAAATGGGTTTGCGCTTTGTCACTTTGTCTTGATCTTCAGCGGTATTGAAATCTACGATAGAGCGAAGCAAAAACCGATTCACTGTCGCCTTTAATACCGGAAAATTATTTCTCATATCACTTGGAGAACGAAGAGCTCGGCTAGGAGTTCCATAGTTTAACCATTCATACTGGGAAGTAGAAGAGAAACGGACCGTAATATAGAACGAACAAAATATATAAAGAACAAAAAAGTATAAAAAAATAATGCTGAGTTTATGGCGTCAAAAAATTCCGAATCACAGGAGCAGCCTACTCTACACAAAACTAATAAACCGTACCTGTGTACCGAGAGGTGACTTCCCCGGCGTACCACGACCACAAAAATACTTAGGTATATTCGTCTCCGACAGGGATACTTCAGTAGTATTCCTTCGCCCTACACCGTAGGACGCAAAATGTTAAGATAGCGGTGATACCGCTATCTTTGCTTTGCAGCAAATTAAGAGACGTAGGACATAGCGAATCTTCGCTCGAATTGAGCCGCCCGTCCGGGAAAGGACCTCCACCCTATAGCATACCGCAGCCAAATGACCTCCGAGTCGTGTTTCTACCGGTGAGTAGGGTTCCCGAAGTTCGTGGGGGGTTAGGGTTGGGCCGTCATGGCGGTAGCAATTGGCAGGTAGCTGACCAGTCACTTGCCCGTTGTTACAGCGACTTGGGCTTCGCTTTCCATCAGGCATAGAGGAGCCATTGTGTCGAGCTACTATAAAAAAATAGTTTTCTCTCTTTCCCCTGTTGAAAGCCATGCACTAACTGTATGTGTATGCTTTACACCAAATTCATTTTCTTTCTTTTGATAGCTATGCACTAATTGGTAACTCACCGTGTAGCCCAGGGTTAAGGTTCCGTGTGAGTGTATGGGAGTGTATGAGCGATCGCAGACGTGAAGTGGCGCGCTCGGCTTTAGGGGCGATTAGGGGGCCTTCTGTCTTGGGACAGAGGCGGCTGTGGAGTCGAAGGTGATGACTAGAGCAATAGAATTGCTCTTGTACCTGGAACTTACCTGTGAACAAAGATATCACCATTAATAAATTATGTCATTTCACACAGTTACCTATAGATACCTAATAAGGTATAGGGAATCTAATCTTAGTTAATAATAATAAATTCATATCCACTGTGAGAAGTGAAATGCAAAATTTTTGTCATTGTCAGTCATTGATCATTAATTAATTTTTATTCGATTGTGCGCTTGACTGCAATTCACTCGTTGGTACCGCAGTCTACGATGAAGTTTGCTGGTCTCAAACTAAGGTTTTCCCTTGTGCTATATAATTACTAAATGATGACTGAGACTGAGAACCCCTCCCGAAACACCCAGACCAGAAGCAATTGAATCCTTTGAAATGAGATACAATATAAGACTATCTATTTTTATAGATGCAAAAAAGCGTCAACGGCGTTCATCGCATTAAAAAAGTTTATTTTCAAAATTGACTCGACAGGGAATCGAACCGGAAATTTTCAGAGTCTCCGCTCTATTAGAATAGAAATTTTAACCACTGCACCACCAAGCTCGTCAAATATACTGCATCAACACATCTCAACAGATCCCCCTATTCCAACTGCCCCAGTGTACTAGTGATGATAAAACGGTCGCATTGTGGCCGAGACACTTGTCGCTACAGACAGACGGACATGTTGTGTTCAGCTCCTTATACTACAAGCACTACGCCGTCGGAAAGTGTCTTGTTCAACAATTTGTACTTACAAGAGCGTTTGAGATAATGCTATGTCTGCTTGATGACCTTTTGAGGCGTACTTTGTGTTGACGGTAATATTTTGACTACATCAATACGTTTAGCTTTTAACATTGACTGGCTCGGTGGCTCAATGGGTAGTGACCTCTGCCTTCTGAGCCATGGGTCGTGGGTTCGATCCCCACACATTACAAACATTTGTGTGCATGAACATGTCTGTTTGTATTGGTCTGGGTGTTTTCTATGTATAATATGTAGCTATTTACAAAAAAAATGTATCTAAGTAAGTTTATCAGTTGTCTAGTACCCATAGTACAAGCTTCGGCTTAGTTTGGGGCTAGATGGCGCTGTGTGGCCCAGCGTGGCATGTCTTGGGTTATTTATTTATTTATTTATTTAACATGCTAAATAAAACCTGCTGCGGTCACCAACCCGCCTACTGCCAAGATTTCTTTTTTATATTGGCTTAGCATAGTGCCTCCTCATCGCCTGATGGAAAGCTGGACAGGCAACTCAAGTCGCTCTGACAACGGACGGGAAACGTCAGTTTCCAGTCATTCATCACAGCCATGCTGGCTCGGCGTTGCTGCGACGTCCAAGGAAAAAGGGCCTCACTCAGCAATTAAGCTCACGCAGATTTGGGGGGATTTGCCATAGTCATAGGTAAAAAAGCAACTTGCGAGCCAGCATCATCATCATCATCATCAGCCTATTGCAGTCCACTGCTGAACATAGGCCTCTCCAGTTGTTCGCCATTTAGGGCAAACATCTGAAGGATATACCTATAATCGCGACGCACGGCGTAGCTTCTCGCTTCGGTGACGCTGCTGCCCGTAATCGGTCTGTGGTATTTAACTAAGCTTTCAATCGTGATGGTTATACCGCCACCAGTCGGTTGCAGAGCCTCGTTCGTTATTCAGCAGGATGCACCAGGGGTAGATGCGAGTGGTTGGGAGCGAAAAGATGATAGGTCGCTACCGTGCATCCCGATGCATCTCTTTCTCCGATAGTGCCGAACTATGCTAAGGATTATGAAAGTGAAGTAACAGAGGGAACCCTCTGTTAATGAGGTAGAACTACCACTAGTCATAGATTCAGAACTAACTTCAAACGATGACTAAACTGAACCATTCCCAGACCCCCCAGTTACTTGTTATCTTCGTAACGGAACTAGCAATCACTTGTTAATTACATTATCAACGGGGCTAATGTTTATGTAATTTGTAGCAAGCGCCTTTAACGAGATCCCAGAAATTACTATTAAAATTACATTTTTTAAAGTAAACTTGAGTTTGTAGCTAGGCGCACTGAATTTAACGCAGCATAAATACATGGTGAGAAAATCTAGTAATCAGCCTACAAAATACCGTTACAATTAACACCTAGTTAGCGATGTCATTTTTTGTTTTCATGATGTACTCGTATCTGTCAAAGGTGACAGATTAATTTTTATCTTCAGAAACTCGCGGCCATATTTCAACAACACCGATAATAAGTGCGCGAATGTAAAAAATGTGAGTTACTCATGATAAGTTAAATCATATGTATAACTAGCTGTGCTGTAGTTTTTGTTTCTATAACGAACAGACAGACAGACAGACAGGCAGAAAGACAGACAGACAAAAATTTTACTGATTGCATTTTTGGCGATCACTAATCACCCCCTGATAGTTATTTTGAAAATATATCTCATGTACAGAATTGACCTCTACAGATTTATTATAAGTATAGTTATAGAAGAAGATAGATGCGATGTGACAAGCTTTAAAAGCTGTGGCAAATCATAACAATACTTAAGAAACTCAAAATATGAGCTCATTATACTATGTATTGTATTAACTGTCATACTCGTAATTATACTTGCACTAATACTAACATACTCAAAATGGTAGGTCAAATGTTTTACGATCGCAGAAACGCTTAAAGAACTCAAATGATACCCTTAAACATTAGCAAATTTCTAAAGCTTTCAAAGGTAGAATACCTAAGATTGTATCAAAGATAGGAATCTATTCCCTAATTTCCAAGGAAATCTACAACCGCCTTATATCCAGACACCATCAAAGTCCCACCAACACAACACCCCATACAAACTCCCATTAAACGATTCCCAGTAAGTGGGCAGTCAAAACCTGGAGTCAACGGACACAACCGGAAGCATCGATAATATACTAACCACCACGAATATAGATGATTGACTGCAATAAGACGTTGGTCGCCCCTCTCTCTCGCACCCACCAAGCATTATTACGAACAAGAAAGGGACGGAAGATAGCCAATAAATGCACCACACGTACGAGGAAGCGCCGACAATTTCTGAGGTTGAAGAAGAATAATATTAATGGTCTGTGAATAGAATTTGAAGAGAACGCTTTTTCTATTATGCCATTCGGTTGCGATGGGGTAATTTTGGATATCCTTGTGGTATTAAGTTTATTTCAGATTATTTTGGTTTATACGTTTAATGTCCGGGGTTCGAAGGTGATGATTTAGTTATGGTGTTATATAAAACAGAATAGTAAGAATATATTGGGGATGTAAGGAGGCGGCCTATCATCTTTTCGCCTACTCAGGTACCTTAAAAAACTTAATACAGCACGGGTTGAATGAAAAAACAAAGGTGTACCTTTTCAAGGACCTTTTGGTCAAAAAGACTCCCATCTAATTTTTTTAACCAAAATTATGTAAGTAAAATGGAGAAAAACTGTTCTTTATAATACGTAATAAGTGAATAATCTATGTTAAAACATGTTCTCTATCTAGCCAACAGAACGAACACACTCGCATCAGAAATATTAATTAAAACGACATGACGAACACATTACCAAGAATCGAACCCACTACAACAGGATCACTGACCCGTACCGACTAATAAACATCCAGGCATTACGTCAGGTGAGCCTACGCATACAATATGCACATAGGAGTACTAGAATCACTTAGAGGCACTAAAATGCTGAGGCTAATATGAAGCGAATTATAAAGGTTGTAACAATCACTTGAAAAGAGGCCTTGCTGCCAAGCTATAAGGTTTATTTTGGCTAGCTGGCGCTGTTATAGAACTTAGGCTTCGTCCACATTAAATTCATTGTTACCCGACTGCCAAAGGAGGAGGGTAATGCTTTTACAATCTTTGTCAGACTCTTTAGTATATTTATTTATTTACATACAGTGTCAATACAGACTTACAGTGTTACCCAAAACGTCAGTATGCTAGACAATGAAAACATCATAAATAATAAACTTAATCTAAAAACAATTATTAATAATATAAATTTAAGCATTTTGGACCAGTTGAGCCAAACTGTTGTCAAATATGTCAATGTCATAGTCATAAGCCAGCATGTATACTCTGTAGCAATGGCACAATTATAGACTTAGTACACAATTATAGATTCCCAGCTAATATTACGTTAGCTTAGCTCCCGTGCTTGCGCCCTGCAGTATGGAGCGTAAAATACTGCCGAAGTATCCCTGCCTGTCGTAGGAGGCGACTAAAAGGGCCCTTACGCTCCGCAGGACTCCTCGCAAACCAGCGCCGTGGTTTGCTACGCGGGCACAGCTACAGCCTATTGCAGCCCACTGCTGGACATAGGCCTCTCCAGTTGTTCGCCACTTAGGGCCAACATCTGAAGGATATACCCATAATCGCCACACTGGGCAGGCGGGTTAGCGATCACAGGGCGTAGCTTCTCGCTCCGGTGACGCTGCTGCCCGTCATCGGTCTGTGGTATTTAGCTACGCCTTCAATTGTGATGGTTATACCGCCACCAGTCGGTTGCCAGCGCCTCGTTCGTTATTCGGCAGGATGCACCACGAGCAGGTGAGGTTGGCTTGGAGCAAAAAGATGATGGGTCGCTCCCTTACATCCCTGCTTAGTGGATATTCTCTGCTAAATATAAGTGAGCCCTACATAACCCTAATCCAGGGCCTTTGTGTATACGTAAAGACATTCACGAAAAAAGCTTACCTCCCATAGTTGAGAAACTGCACTATTTAGTATGAAAGAAAAACTCAAAGCTTTCACGGTCATCTGTTGTGAACCACGCCTTCTGAGCATATCCTACCAATAAATATCTTTAATACACCGCCTCTACTGTCGATCCGCCATTTGCATTCAAATTGGACAAGATGGACGGCTATAATAAGTCTGGGCACATAATAAAACGGCTTGTGCCCTTCCACGCTTACTGCTATTGTGGTTATTTAACGCGATTGATTGAAAAGTTACGCAATAAATAATACTTACAGTCGATTACGAAAAGCTTCGTGATTTGTTTGGTAACCAATTCTATTCATTTTAGACTAAATAAGAAAGAAAGAAAAGACGTTTATTAAGTGACTTACATAGAATACCACAATTGCAAACACTATAAAAATGTCATCAAAAGGGACAAAAGTGCTTTCTCGTAACCAAATTTTTGGCACACCGTTATCTCTTCTCTATTCTATCTATTCTCCAGTTGTTCGGCGAACATACGGAGGCAGAGAACCAACGTTACCGACATAGCTCACCGGATCAGTAAGCTGAAGTGGCAGTGGGCTGGCCACATCGAACCGGCCCGGGACCGATCGAAGTGGCGAGCATCGGGAGAAGCCTATGTCCAGCAGTGGACTGATGTGGGCTGATGATGATGATGACAGAGGCTTTGCCCAAAATCGCCACTCTGGGCAGGCTGGCTAGCAATCGTAGAACGTAACTTCTCGAATCGGTGATGCTGCTGCCTGTCTTCGGATTGTGGTATTTCGCAATAGGATGATGATGATATGCCGAATAACAAAGGAGACGCTAGCAACCGCCATGTGGCGGTTATAGCCGTAGCTAAATACCACAGGCCTATGACGGACGGGCAGCAGCGCTACCGGAGCGAGGAACTACGCCCTACGTCCGCCAACCCGCCTGCCCAGCGTGGCGATTATGAGTCTATCCTCCAGAGGGGTAGGGTATAGCGAATCTTCGCTCGAATTGAGCTGCCCGTCCAGGGAAGGACCTCCACCCTATAGAATACCGCAGCCAAATGACCTCCGGGTCGTGTTTCTGGCGGTGAGTAGGGTCTCCGGAGCTCGTGGGGGGTTAGGGTTGGGCCGGCATGGCAGTGGCAACTGACAGGTAACTAACTAGTTACTTGCCAGTTGTCACAGTGACTTGGGCTTCTCTTTCGCTTTCCATCAGGCGCAGGGAAGACATTATGTTGAGCTACTATAAAAAAAAAAGAGATGTTTGCCCTAAGTGGCGAGCAACTAGAGAGGCCTGTGTCCATCAGTGGGCTGCAATAGGCTGGTGATGATGATGATACCGTGTCATTAAAAGAATACGTTACAAGCGGTTCCATACAATTGTATCTAGAAACAGCTACCGCGTAGTTAAGCCGCATTAAGCCAAATCGCTCCCTAAACGACACCTAACTCGCTGGATGGTGCTCCATTGTCTCAATCACACGAGTGCATTATCTTCGATTGTCCCGACGATAAACACCACCAGCTCTACCACAAAACGGACCGCACTGACCCCACTAAATCATACCAAATTAAACGCTATTAATAGAGCGCTAAGATTGAAAGTCGCGTGGGTGCGCGTGGGCATCAAGTGTCAGTATAGTTCCGAATCGCATTCGAGACGCAATAAATTTCAATTAAAGTCGACGACAAGCTTTATGACATTGTTTTACAGTTGAGATTTGGCTAGGATTTGATTTTAGATGCCATTGTGTCTGGCAAGATGCATTTACCCGACTTCTATAACAATTGAATACGAGTGTAATCTTAGTATAGTTCTGTAAATAATATCTAGTTGGCATCGACTATATGAGTTTCCTCATTCTTATTCTAAGAACAATTCTTATTTTAACTTTTACAATAATATCTTCGTCATTTACAAAACTTATTTGCTTATCATCGTCATCATTGTCAGCCTGTACCCAAACGTCCACTGCTGGACATAGGTATACTTCCTCCAATGACAATTTTCTTGGCAAGATTTGCTTCAATCTTGTTTGCTTAAGACAGGTAGGGCATAGCGAATCTTCGCTCGTATTGAGCTGCCCGTCCGGGGATGAAGGACCTCCACCCTATAGAACACCGCAGCCAAATGACCTCCGGGTCGTGTTTCTGCCGGTGAGTAAGGTTTCCGGAGCTCTTGGGGGGTTAGGGTTAGGCCGGCATGGCAGTGGCAACTGACTGGTAACTGACCAGTTACTTGTCAGTTGTAATAGAGACGAGACCGGAAACCACACGGAAAGGTAAGGTAGGTAAGCGTCTTATCTAATAAAGAACATAAATTTGCCCCTGTATCAGTACACAGTGTTGATGTCTACGAAATAAGTGGACAATGCTTTCTATTCTACGTTTATTTTTTCTCCTAAGGTCAAACAAAGAACTTTAAAAGGTAAACAACAACACAAATTACCCATTAAAGCCGCAATGTCACTACACCGTGAGTGAACCGTGACGTCACGACTATTACAAACCATTTGTGGCCCTCAACATATCACGAAGTACTTACTGATTAGATGTTCAGAGAAACCGAGTGACCGAAGGAACGTAGATTAACTTTTTTTGTAAGTGGTGTAGCGTTTTGGAAAGGTTTGGTAATAAAATTACGTCTAGGAGACTTACGGTTAAATCAGTATTTGGGAAATATAGGTGTGTGAGCATTACTGTATAGATTCGCCCAAAAAGAGACGAAGATTCTTCAATATGGGTAATCCAGTCCCAATAATAAATAATCCAACACATACCACGCTGGGCCACACAGCGCCGTCTAGCCCCAAACTAAGCCGGAGCTTGTACTATGGGTACTAGAAAACTGATAAACTACTTACTTAAATAGGTAAATTTTTTTGCGGTTCCCACACTGTGCGTAAATCGAACCCACTACCCTTGGCTCAGTAGGCAGAGGTCACTACCAAATGAGCCAATGAAAGGATTGTATCTCGTCAAATCCAAAAAATTCTGTAAAATTTTACATAATGGAAACTAAAGTAAGTAAGTACCTGTTTATGGTAACACACTAAAAGTCTAACAAATCCGAAGATAAGTGAATACCTATGTAAGTGACTAATTAAAAGCTGACCTCGTGTGTCAATCTCGATGCCACTGGAACTGATAACGGTGACCAAGAATGTGTGACGTTCTCAATAGCCTTTGTTTAAATATTCCGAAATCAACGATGCCTTGTAAAAGGAAGTTCAAGGATCATGGTCAAGGCAAAAGATTAGAAAGAAGCATTATTACCATCATCACCACACTGCAAACGTCCACTGCTGGACATAGGCCTTCCACAATACCAATTGTCGTTTGGGGAGATTTCCCTTAGTCACTACGCTTGGCAGGCCAGCTGGTGACTCCAGTAAGTTTTATTTGTACTCAGACTGTAGCCCGTTTCCTATTATATATAAGGCCTGTCGCCGTAAAAAATGTAATTAGTCCATCTTTTAGATTGTTCAAAAATAAAAGACACTTATTTTAGCATTTGACAATTAAACCAAATATGACAAAGATATAGCCGATTAAAATTACGCGTGACGTCAAAGAGTGGGAGTTTTTTCGCCACTGAATGACGTCAAAGACCCCCACTTCTACATTTTGATGCCTTGTATCTTTGTTATTTTTTCTATAAATGAAAAAAGGAAAAATACGTGTCCAATATATTTTTACAATCTAAAGTACGGACTTAATATAATGTAGTTATTTTGACCCTGGAAACATCCCTATTATTCGCTTAGTCGTCTTCTACGACACTCATGATTTGATTACCTATAAAGAATAGGTATACAGGTTTTTTGTAAATGGCTGCTATCTCTGTCAATATCGGGTGAATAATAATTTACACATTATTCATTTACAAAGTTACAATACAACTCAGGTGTTTTGAGTTATAACGATATCGTAGATGCTTTGATCGAATTAAAATTGTTGTTTGGGTATTTCCGTTTTATTAATAAAGCACAAACTGGAAATAAAAAATGTATTTTAAAATCTATCTATATAGCACACATGACATATTTCGCATGACACAAACGTACAAAGCACAATAATAGAATCTTAAGTCATTTACTGGACAAAAGCTAAGTTAATATGTCAGTCGTACTATCGCCGACACGTCCTATCGCTTCCGCCTTATCATTTTGCGCATGCGCTAGGAAGCTTGATGTATTGGCGGATATGACACTTTGCCAACCTGTCATGCTATCTATAATAACTGGACACTATAAACTGTTATACATATAACATTTGAAATAACGGACCCAGTATTGCACCTTGGGGAAGCCCGATTAGAGCGCGCATTAAGATTTTTAATTACTATGGCATGAACTTGCTTTGAATTTTAAACGCAGTTACATGGAAGTTGTACTATGTGAATAAAACAACGATTGTCACTGCTTTGTACTTATTAAGCCACATTATAAACAAACTCAAAAGCCTTGCTTAGATTTAGAATCTTATGGTTCTCGACATAAACCAAAGATTCTGCTAGTAAACAGCAATAATCAAGGATTTAACATACTTAATTCAATAACATTACATTAACTGCAGTAGATGATCATAATATTAATTGATGCACAAATTATTACCTTAATTACAAACGTGACTACGGACAAAATTACATCAATTAAATCGTACATCATTTTCACTATAAAATATGACGATTAACGAAATTGCTTCATTTCCACTAGAATGCCTAAGTTATAAATATTGATTGATCAATTTAAATAGCAATCTGTCAATTAAATGTTTGTATTATTAATTACATGTTTATATAACAAAGACCCCTGCTGAGTGGTACTTTATTAAATTAGAGGTACAATGTTTTCTGCAAAGACTTTACTACTTAAAAGCGTCACATTAGAAACGCTATAGCGTCACATTAGAAACGCTATATTGTAGAAGCTTAGTTTAGTAGTAGGAGAGTAAGAAACTAACAAAAGGCACCTGTTATGAATTTAGTCCTTTAGTATGTAGCATCTTATCTACATAGTTCGATCATTAAGGATCTAATCACCAAACAAGGAAGCGATAAATTTGCAATTATTCCACATTTCCACTACTTAGCATGCACGGCTGAAAAGCGATTGCATAACAAATCCAAAGATAGTGCTTGCAATAAAATTATAATAACTAGGAAGAGGCTATGGCGTCTTCATTGAACTATGTCATAGCGTGAAATGTCCATAGCTTTGCATGCCTGTCGCGCTCATAGACTATAGTCAGAATAAAACTAATGTTCGAAGCATCTTCGTACATACAAATCACTGCATTCGGCGTTTCAAGGGAATTCGTTGAACCCGACATATTAGCTTTGGGAACAAGAACATGAATGATAATAGTACATAGATGTTCAATGAGGTGTCCCGGACGAATGATCCGTCAAGGACAAAATAGGCAATTCTAAATATTTGTTAACCGAGATTCTAGAAGTCACAGTCTACTAGGCTGAACTTGCAGTTCGGAGCAGATGGTGGCTAGAGGCTAGATTGTCCGAAGATTAAATTGTTATGACACTACCAAATCTCATTTTTATAATACGACAAAGATAAATAAAATATTGCTTGACAATTTTTACTTAATATGGAAGTAACTATAAAAGCCTTACTAGGTTTATTATGAAGAGCCAAAATGTAATCGTTTAAGTAATTTATAATTAGGCATAATTGTTACTAAAACCACAAAGTTTGTATGTAATTCCTTTATCGTTATCGAGGAAATCCGTTAAAAATCATTGTTGCGGCCGGAGCTGGCCGGACTGGCCGGACTGTATAGCACTATATGATAACTTCAAAACAATAATATATCAAAACCATAGCAAAACATATACTCGTAAAAAATACTTCTAAATACAAAACTATATATAAAACTATTTACATAATAAACGTATATAAAAAAGGTCGTTCTGTCCGCAACAATCATTAAACATCAACAGTAACTCTTGATTAGATCTAGCCAATAAAATATATGCACAAATCTAAATAAAGTCTTAAATGAAGTCATTAGTCCACTTAAAATCCAAGTCACTATAGCTTTTTTAACCGACTTCGAAAAAAGGAGGAGGTTCTCAATTCGTCTCTATGTATAATATTTTTTTTTTTATGTATGTTCAGCGATATTTCCGTCAATTATGGATGGATTTCAAAAATTTTTCGACAGTTCGACAGAAGACACTTCCGAGGTGGTCCCATTATCACCAAGTAAGGATCTGATGATGGGATCCTGGAGAAATTGAGGGCAACAACCGAAAATTGTATGCTCATATGGTGTTTTTGTTACGTAATCATATTTTACTCAGGTATATGCTTCCGGGCGACAACATCTGGTGCTGATGATGAAGCCACAGAACTCCTTAACGGTTAGGAGTTAGGGAACAGTACTGACATTGGTCGATATTAAACTAGGTAGTAGTATGTACTTATGCAGGGCTAATAGGGCAGGTGATTTGGTAAGTGATATGCTTGATTCTAGATCGCAAAGTCTTCACTTGACTTAAAGCAAAATTTTTCATTCCTAAGTAAAACTCCTAAGGACATTAATTAGCCTTTATTCAAGGTCACAGCACATTAACGCAACTAAAAACAGAGAAATAAAATTATTTTAAAAAAAAAATTAAACCGACTTCAAAAAAAACGCAAACGACCAAAACTAAAAAGCGATAAATAACGTAAGTAATTCTATCCTTAATACATAATCATTTAAATATTACAATTATCACTTATTTTTGAAGTCGGTGCCAGCCAAACATATCTAGGTTTATTGTCGTGTGGATATGCCGGCCGCGCGCGTCATACAACAACAGTCTACGTTAGGTACCGAGAGGTTGGCACCGACTTCAAAAATAAGTGATAATTGTAATATTTAAATGATTATCTATTAAGGGTAGAATTACCCACGTTATTTATCGCTTTTTAGTTTTGGTCGTTTGCGTTTTTTTTGAAGTCGGTTTAATTTTTTTTAAAAAATAATTAAACTAACATATTACTGTACCATCGGGGTTTTTATAACTTCAACAGCCTGATGTCAAGCTTCTATTAAGGATAATATCCTGGTACCGATATAGTATCTAGTACCATATTATGATCTCCAGGTTATAATGACCAAGAGAATCTTCCAAAACAATCGTAAGTTCTCTAACATACTACATTAAATTATAAGCATTAAGATGGCTAAACAAAATTGATAATCTGAAGAATGATCAGAAGCGAATCCACTACGCGCCGCCAAGTAATTTTTGTCATATATTAATTTTTATTAAGAGTAACATGTCGTTTGCTATTTTTCTAACATCAAAAAAACATAATTTACAACCTATTCAGAACATATTTCATCTATAAACAAACAGAAGTAGTTACATTAATTTCTCATAACGAAAATAGCTTGGAACAAAAATAGCATTTCAATATCCGTCCTAGAATTACTGACGTCTAACCAAAACTGCGGGAGTTGGCCAAAAGAGATAAGACTCTAATTACACTACTCAATAAAGTTGTTATTTGCTTAGTAATAAAATATGTTGTAGTAAATGATTGTTTTGTAGAATTTAGTACAGAAGCAAGCAAACGGCGAAGGAACGCACTGGCTGGACAGAATGCCGACAGAAATAGATCGAACGCGACAATGGAAGAATAAAGTAAATAAAAAGCGGTTGAATTCGGAATTCGAATAACGTGTTTGAAGCTTGAGCTTTTAATTCGTATGTTTTTTTTTACATGCAAACTAGGTCTTTGCAGAAATAAACTAGTTTATTTTTATTTTAGTTTGCATACTTCCAACCAAAGAGGATTGGAATTTCAATTGAATTTGCATCGACGTGCAATTGTTTAATTTTATTGTATCTTTAATTAGATCGAAGCTATGGCTCACTGAGGCAACAAGATGATGTAAATTGTATGTAAAGGACAATTCTAAAGACCGTTTTTATTAATTCATTGAAAATTTCATTGCTTAGGTACACAAGATTTTTTTTATATTAATGGAGTTACTAATATGTAAATAACGTCAGTCATTCACTCACGCCATACATTTTTCATAGAAAAATCTGTTTTTGCGGGAACATCGGTTTTAATAATGGTTTTAAATAATCGAATCTCGTCCAATTTTCAGCGAATTTTTATTTTCTTTTAATTATTCATAATTTTTATAATTGTTTCGTAAAAATTTACAATAAATTTGTAAATACATACACGAAAATATTTTTGATGCATAGTCAGTCCCCGTCAAGGTTATAAATTTATGTTAGCAGCCAACGCTTTCTTAGAAAATTAATAAAAAATACTCCATCGTAACTTAAAAATACTTTCACAGCAAAGCATGACGTAATTACATTTTTAATTCTCAGAAGTAAGTCATAACCATCACAAATGCAGCTTCCATAATGTTGCGTTTATGTTCAATAAAGTACTGAAATAGCCGGTTTATAGAGCGAGGCGAAAAGGCGCGTTTATCTATGAACATCGGCGGTTTGGCATCTGTCTGTGGGCTAATGTTACTTTAGATGATTTCTCGGATGATCTGATGATATATTGTTATTCTGGGAGATTGCCCGCCATTTCAACTTTATTTTACGTCCTTGACTGAAAGTCGAAACTTTTAAATTTTCGCGCTGAAAACATTAAATAAATATTAAAATAATAATCCAAAGATGCTGGGCTACACAGCGCCATCTAGTATCAAACTAAGCTGAAGCTTGTACTATGGGTACCAGACAATTATAATATATTAAATACTTTTTTGTTCGGGATTTAAAGCGCACGTACTTTTTAAAGCCTAAATACATTGTACTTACTGCAATACGTTTGTAATACTTTTTCCTGTAAATATTTTATAGTTGTACAATATGGATGATAATTAGTCATCTTTATTGTGTCATGTTCATGTACTATTGCATACTTTTTCTAGGTCTAATTCAATTTCATGTACAATAAAGAGTATCATCCTTCTTTCTTTAGCAAAGATCTCCCCAAACTATCAAAGAGTTTCTATCCATCAATAGAAAAATGCAATTTGATTAATTTATATTGCGTGAGAAAATCACAAAACCGTTCGTATAACTCGTTTAATTATAAACGGTCAAAAGATTCGCATCAAATCGCTCGTGAATATAACCTCGTTACATCACAGTGGCGGGAGCAGTCAATAAGCCTAATTATTTAACCCAATTACGAGTCGATGATTCATGTCGGCGAAACCGCATTTCGTTACGGTCAACAAGGGCAGAGTTGTTTTGGTGACGGAATCATTATTTTGAATCGTGTTTTACTGATAGTCTCAGTTAATATTAGTATTTTTTGCAGTAGATATAATGGAATATAAAGCGTCTTTATTCACAGTGTAAATAAAATAAATAAATATAAATAACCTAAGACATGCCACGCTGGGCTACACATCGCCATCTAGCCCCAAACTAAGCCGATGCTTGTACTATGGATACCAGACAACTGATAAACTTACTTAGAAACTTTTGTTTCGTAAATACCTAATTATACATAACACATACACCCAAACCAATTCAAACATACATATTCACGAACGCAAATGTTTATACTGTGCGGGAATCGAACCCACAACCCTTGGCTCAAAAGGCAGAGGTCACTACCAAGTGCCATCAGGCCAATCAAATACTTTCCTGAACAGTTATACTATGATGTACCGTTATAATAAAAATGCTTAAATATTTAGAAGCTTTCAAATACAATACCACGGTAGGTTCATCGACTTACTTTTGGTAGCTGTCAAAATATGATTGCAGCATACATTTTGTATAGTAAAATGCAAATCATAAAGTCGTTTGTTTGTAGTATAATGAGTGAATAACATTAACTGTATCTTATTGTATTGCACTGTTATTTACCATAGTTCTATTTTTAACCGACTTCGAAAAAAGGAGGAGGTTCTCAATTCGTCTCTATGTATAATATATTTTTTTTTTTATGTATGTTCACCGATTATTCCGTCAATTATGGATGGATTTCAAAAATTTTTTTTTTGTTCGACAGAGGACACTTCCGAGGTGGTCCCATTATCACCAAGTCAGGATCTGATGATGGGATCCTGGAGAAATTGAGGGCAACAACCGAAAATTGTATGCTCATATGGTGTTTTTGTTACGTTATCATATTCTACTCAGGTATATGCTTCCGGGCGTCAACATCTGTTGCTGATGATGAAGCCACAGAACTCCTTAACGGTTAGGAGTTAGGGAACAGTACTGACATTTGTCGATAGAAACTAGGTAGTAGTATGTACTTATGCAGGGCTAATAGGGCAGGTGATTTGGTAAGTGATTTGCTTGATTCTAGATCGCAAAGTCTTCACTTGACTAAAAGCAAAATTTTTCATTCCTAAGTAAAACTCTTAAGGACATTAATTAACCCTTATCCAAGGTCACAGCACATTAACGCAACTAAAAATAGAGAAATAAAATTATTTTTTAAAAAAAATTAAACCGACTTCAAAAAAAACACAAACGACCAAAACTAAAAAGCGATAAATAACGTAAGTAATTCTATCCTTAATACATAATTACTTAAATATTACAATTATCACTTATTTTTGAAGTCGGTGCCAGCCAAACAAATAAATGTATCTAGGTATATTGTCGTGGGGATTTGCCGGCCGCGCGCGTCATACAACAACAGTCTACGTTAGGTAGGTAGGTACCTAGAGGCTGGCACCGACTTCAAAAATAAGTGATAATTGTAATATTTAAGTAATTATGTATTAAGGATAGAATTACTTACGTTATTTATCGCTTTTTAGTTTTGGTCGTTTGTGTTTTTTTTGAAGTCGGTTTAATCTATTTGGACACTTCTAATTTTTATTTCTTTATCTCTAGACACAGCATTTAAATAACCCAAGACATGCCACGCTGGGCCACACAGCGCCACCTAGCCCCAAACTAAGCCGAAGCTTGTACTATGGGTACTAGACAACTGATAAACTTACTTAGATACATTTTTTTTGTAAATAAATACATATTATACATAGAAAACACCCAGACCAATACAAACAGATATGTTTATATTTAAATGATTACTTAGATTTATTGAAGCATGCTTACCTAAGTAATCTAAATAAATCCTTTCACTGTAGCTTTAAATATTCTCAAGTTGTATCGTTCAGGAAAGTCGTCAGCTGGTAGAGAATTCCAAAGTTTAGCCGATCGTGCCAATAAAAAATGAGTTACGATATTAAATCGATAGAAGGTATGTCCACTTACGATCGCCAACCCGCCTGCCCAGCGTGGCGATTATGGGTATATCCTGCAGATGTTTGCCCATGTGACGAACAACTGGAAAGGCCTATGTCCAGCAGTGGACTGCAATGGGCTGATGATGATGATGATGTCCACTGCTTACGTAAGGATAAAAAGCCAACCTACGTCTAATCTTGTATCTCGATGATGGAAGGAGCCGACGGAATTCCTTTGCACATTATCTCATCTAAAAGTTAACTTATCAAAAACTTTCGACAGTACAAAGACAGCAGTTTTCTGTTTCAAATACTAGCGTATTTACCACCGACTTCTCTATATTAAAACCAAACACCTTTAGCCGAACGCCGCGGTAGGATGTTAAACCCACATCTGCCTCACCGTAAATCATAAATTGTATATCGCGTGCCATAGTTTACTATAGCAACACATCTCATGTAAACTAACCCACATTCGGGGTAGTGTTGCCATATAAGAAGCATCAATTCTATCGATAGTTTTTTTATAGTTTACTGGCTCGGTGGCTCAATTGGTAGTGACCCCTGCCTTCTGAACCAAGGGTCGTGGGTTCGATTCCCACCCGGGACAAACATTCGTGTGATGAATACTTGTGTTTGTTCCGTGTCTGGGTGTTTATAATATGTATTTAAGTATTTGTTTGTGATACCCTCGTTGTTCTGATACCCATAACACAAGTGCTTAAGCTACTTACTTTGGGATTAGAGCAACGTATGTGATGCTGTCTGATATTTAATTTAATTTATTTAATATTTTAATTTATTTAATTAATTTATAGTGGCATATCACAGTGATCAAGAGAAAGAAGCCCATTTCGCTGCGGCAACGGACTAGTTACCAAGTCTATCACTTGTCTGTTGCCGCCGCCATGCCTACCTGTACTGACTGTCGACTGTATCTAACACCATCATCGTCTGTTGAACAGCGATGTCATCAAAACTCCAAGTGACAATTGTCCACATGTCATCTGTCATCTTGACATTCGAGGCATTAGCAAGTTGCTGCTCTGGGCATCCACAACATATTTTATTATCAATCCATACCAATATTATACATGGGAAAGTGTGTCTGTCTGTCTGTATGTTTGTCTTTCTTTCACGGCAAAACGGAGCGACGAATTGACGTGATTTTTTAAGTGGAGATAGTTGAAAGGATGGAGAGTAACATAGGCTACTTTTTGCCCCTTTCTAACCCCCCACTTCCCTAAAATGGGGGGCAACGCGGGCGAAGCCGCGGGCACAACTAGTATCAATATATATGGATGGGATGTTGTCTACACTTGGGTTTTATGGATAGTTCCTAAGCTATGATAGTCTAATATAATGTGTGGAGTACTGATCTCATCTCTGGGACGATTCTGCTAAGTTTGGAGGCTCTCGACAGGTTGCAGTGACGTGCTATCCGTATTTTCGAGATCAAGAAGTGACTAAAACCATAGAACCTCTTTAAAAAAAAAAATGCTACATTAGAGAGAGCTACCGACAGTATCGACGACATTCATTCATTTGTAATATCGATACAGATAGCGAAACTATCGATAAACGTGCAACTCTATTTCAGGGCAACGAACGAATAGATGTGTCCTAGTCTTAGAACTTTTTTTCCACCCATCTTTTGGCAGCTCGTAAATCATTAACGAGTTAGCTTTGACTGATGTTTGTGTTACTTTTTAAAGATAACATCGGAACGTGGTATTGAAATGTTGATGACACTAATGTTGTAGATTTGGTCATTAAATAATTGTAATTAGTAATTTGCGTTGTTATTTAGTATGGAATGTTATCATGTGGCTTTGAAATAAGAATAAGTAGTTTATTATGTTTTGACACTACAATTTAAAGTTTACAAGACACAAATGACAGAGACGATAAGACCGACCGCTGAATTATGACGTCCGATATTATACACATTTCAATCCTTTGTCTGAAATCCATTCCATATTTGGTGTTATTTTGGTAAATATGAACTGCTAAAAGGAAATATTCATAACATATTCCTTTTACATGTTGACTAAATTCACGCTCCATTTAAGCCCTACGAAGCGTCGAATACATTTATGTTGATAAAGAAATTCATAGCTAGTTTAGAATTAATGCATAACTTTTAAATTTCATGCAAACATTTAAACACACATGTCGAGGAATTTTTAAAATACCTTTTCTTCTTTATTAAGTAAGTTATACTCGTACACTTACGCTGTATTAACTTTAAGTTATTGATTAGACAGAAAGACCCGATGAGTAAAATGACCTCATAATACTTACGTACCACATAACTTCCACGGAAATCTGTCACATTGATTTATATATTTAATCTTTATTGCAGAAAGAAAGTACAAATGGCGGACTTAATGCCGTGTGTTTTATGTAAATCTCGTCCATATACCACCCAATTTTGATAATGTACTGTAGGTATTTACAGTACGAGTATATTTTTGATTATTTTACGATAATTTAGTAAGTAGGTACATGAATATTTTTTGATGTTCACTATTTGCAATACTTACATTTCATTCTGAAACCACTTTTATCAGCCATCGATCAAGATTAAATTCCTATTAACATCATCTACCACACTCCCGAAGGACTAATTGACCAACAAAACTAAATAATGACATTTTAAACACGAACTAAACGCTTCCTTAATTAAGGCGTCTGTTTCGGCGCGGGCGCACCGTCCCTGCCGTTGTCTGTTTTTGCTTGTTGCTCGCCCCACGTGTTCCGCACACGGGGTACCTTAGAATAGCCAGTATGGGTGCTGTGGAGTCGCCTTGAATGTAAATTTTTTTACTTGGATTTGGGCGCATTTTGCCGACTATGCCAAGTATAATGTTCTATACCAAATAATCACATGTGAGAATCGGATTCGAATTCGGGGACCACGCTTGTATTTTCTTATTCAAGCAACTTGACAGTGGCATTGAGCAAGCATTTATGTATTTTAGACTTTTCTTAGGGGATGTGAAAAGGGGGACTTTGTCAGTGTTTGATATTGTGGTAAATCCTTGACTTGTGATGAATGCAATATAAATACAATCTGAATGGATAGATGGATGTTTGTTACTTTTCTCGCAAAAACTACTGAACGGATTCGAATAAAACTTTGCTTTTTTACTCATCTCATTCATCAGATTACCAAATTAGATATTTCGCACTAATTTCACATTTATATAATGTCAAATTAGAAGCAATTTGTAATCTAACGACTATTAGGACAGTGATAGCTCTCATTGTTTCAACTAACATTCACTTCTAAAGCCCACGAGCCAATCGCGGCCAGTATGAACCATAAAATCCTCGTAAAGACACCATTTGCATCACACTGCGACAACATATAAAGTTCAAATACATAAAATTCATATTAAAGTATTAACTGTTTATTTATCCGGAGAAATGTCTACTAACTAACTACTTGATCGTCTGGATTTTGTTTGTTTAACTAACTAGCGTATATTATTACATAGTGATAAGTGTTGGTATAAATACTAGATTTACTCGTAATGCGGTCAGGGTTACGTAATCGAATAAGTTTTCTAATTAGTACTACCATTTGTCTTTGTATCTAGGTTTAAGTGAACTGTTTGGTGTGCAATAAAGTATCTATCTATTACTGAGTTGTACAATAAACAATACTCGTAAATGATAACTTTGTAAATAGTAGCTTATAGGATTTAAACATCATGTTATTATGGATCATATCTTGGTCGTCTTTAATAAGAGCTCGATTGCTCTGACAAAGTATCGAACTCTGAACACAATTCTCCATCAAAAACAAAACTGAGAACTTTATGTTTCAAAAGAAATCCAAACCAAACATTGGTTTGGTTTGGGTATCTTCGATATATAATATATCGATAACATAAAATCGATAAAATAACAATCAATTAGTCGATCAATAATGATTTTAATTTCGTCGAGAATTAATTATGATGATGATGGAAGAAACTCACGTTTGTCGTCGATTTGCCAGCTTTGGAAGCTACATCCTAATGAAGATACGCCCATTAAAATTGATAAACAGTGTTTATCTACAAACACATAACAATTTGCAAAGCACCCGTTATTACCGTAAATACGTGCTTAAAATTAATAGTCTTGCTCACCAAAATAGTTTAAATCTAAAGTAATTATATTATGTCTTCACAAATAATCATCGATAAGCCGGTATAACACCACAAGACAGTTACCTTATTAAACTGGAATTCATTTGACACTGGACATTATACTCGACACAATTACTAATTCAAATTATAAGTAAGGAACAATGACAAAGTAATAAAACCTCATATTAATTGTACTTAATGATATGAATCAAAAGGTATACACGGTGCAACTGCAGTCTTTTTATTATTAAACGTGTTTAGTAAGTACTGGCTTTAGCTTTATCCAATTTCAACGCACAGTACTGCAGTTTTCATGCTAATTTTAATAAAACAAATATGAAATGACCTATATAATGCACGTTTTTACAATTCCGGCCTACGTTCAGCAGTGGACGGACCAAGGCTGTTGATTGATTGAATTCCGTCTATAGTAATTTCAATTTAAATAATGCACTAGTTTAAAATCTGTTACACAAAATATCCCTATTAAATTGTTATATTTTATGTAATGATAAGTTATCTATCAGTTCTGTGAAATAAAACAATCTTAATTTTATACGAGTATTAATCTGTCATTCTTTTCTACTTAGATTTGGACGACCTATTAATAATAAGAGAATTAACAGAACGATTAAGATAAAGCTATAACAGTAGGCAAGCACAATTTAATGATAATGGCCGACTTTGAATATTGTTGTGAAATATTTTGTGGTTTTATATATTATCTAGGCTAGTAAAACATTCCTGGAAGGTTTGTAGCAACTGTTTGCAGTGTTAGATACTTTTGAGTAGTGAATTCACTAAGACGGTTAGGAATGGAACTTTGTTTGTGTTATTCAGTAAGCTCGATTCAAAAAAATATGTTTATGTACTAAAATCTACAAAGAAGCATTAACTAAAATCGAATGCTACTTTCCTTCAAACCAGCCTTTTAACGGCCGTATGTTTCAAAGAAGCAACTAATTCAGTTTGTATGGAATACCCACCCATATTAAAAAGAAATATTTCTGTGGCTTAGCTACATACTCGTACCTACGTCTAAATGTTAAAGACTAGTGTCCTTAACATTTTAACATTTAGATTTATGTATGTAATACATACATACTATGTATGTCTGAGTAAGTAAATAAGGCGCTTAAGATTAGAAGAGAAGCCCGTTATTTTGTAGACTTTGCAAAAGCGTAGTACAAGTATCAAAATATACAAATTCAACTAGAAATTTAGAATAAATTGGCCTAAGAGAATTACGTCTCCAACAATAAATTACCAACCCAAGCAAGCGTGCCGAATAAAGATGTTAAAAAAAATAATGACGCAAAAACTATTCCACTCACATCTGTGTCCTTTGAGCAACAAAAACATATTGTTTGCCACGTGTTGCGCGTTACGGCGTGAATGCTAAGGGACGCTGGTTCAAGCCCGGCCGGCCCTTGGACCTCCCTAGGTAACTGCTAACTATTTTACTCACACAACTAGCGATCACTAATTGCTTTACACACAATGGTTGGACAGGGCATATTGTGTCCAAAATTATGAAATGGTGGATATTTGATGATGATTTTAGTTTTTATTGGTGTATGTGAACCTATTTATGTCCATGCCACGTTTGATTACACGAGTGGAACTGCCGATTGTTTCTATGTGATTAAGATTTATAACAATATAAGCTTTTGCCCGCGGCTTCGCTCACTTTAATTTTGGGGTGAAAGCTCCATACAAACTTCCACCCCCCATTTTTGGAAAGTGGGGGGTTAGAAAGAGGCAAAAAGTAGCCTATGTTACTCTCCATCCCATCAACTATCTCCACTTAAAAAATCACTCCGTTTTGGCGTGAAAGAAAGACAAGCATACATACAGACAGACACTCCCATTTTTAACTTAAAAGTATAGTATAGTATGGATTGATTACGTGGCAGAAATGCAGCTGCTACGAACAATCTCTAAAGAGACCAGGTATAAGCTAGATTTTATTTAAGCTACAAGAGTGTGTGCGCTAAGGCAATTTGCTGTCTTTTCCTTACAATTTCTAAGAAAACAAGGTAGAACTGGTACCTGTCAGTTGCCATCGCCATGCCAGCTAACTCTAAACCCAGGCTACTGGCATCTGTGCTGCATAGCACTCATCCCACGAGGGACCACACTCACCGGCAGAAACACGACCCGGAGGTCGTTTGGCTGCGGTATTCTATATGGAGGTCCTTCCCCGGACGGGCAGCTCAATTTGAGCGAAGATTGGCTATGCCCTACCTCCCTTAGGCATGTAATACATTAATTCGCGTCTCTTTTTCATAGTAATTCGCCTTTTCATGTTCATCATGTTCCTTGCCGAATCTTATGACCTCTCTAAACCCTACGGAAATATGTATACCTTTGCTAACAATTGTTAAGTGTTTGTTTCAAGTATATAGGAACTAAGATTATATTATAAAGTTGCAGGTTATATTATTAGCATGTTTGTTATTATGTATTGTGTTGTGGACAATAAGTAATGCTAACTGCGTGGATTCTGATTCTACAAACTGATACTTTATAACACAAATGCTTAAGTTACTTCTAGGAATGAGGGTTATATCAATGTTATGTAATGTCTGACATCCATTCAAGTTGTCAATAAACCTTTGTATTACTGATTGTAGGCGATGATTTGAGCAAAACGCTGGATAGAAGAGAGGTAGGGCATAGCGAATCGCTCGAATTGAGCCGCCCGCCCGGCGAAAGGACCTCCACCCTATAGAATACCGCAGCCAAATGAACTCCGGGTCGTGTTCCTGCCAGTGAGTAGGGTTTCCGGAGCTCGTGGGGGTTAGGGTTGGGCCGGCATGGCGGTGGAAACTGACAGGTAGGTAACTGACCAGTTACTTGCCAGTTGTCACAGCGACTTAGGCTTCTCTTTCGCTTTCCATCAGGCGTAAGGTCGTTATGTCGAGCTACTATAAAAAAAATGCGTGATGCCCAGGATTGGGCAAAGTGGCGAACAATTGTACAGGCCTATGTCCAGTAGTGGACTGCGAGGGGTTGATGATGATGACTACCGGTAGAAGACATAAATAGCATTTATATAAGGCAAGATTTTAACTGACGCGTTTAAAACTTAATTTAAGCTACTCAATTTCGAAGTTTGTGATGTACTAGGTACCAAAGCAATTAGAACTTTGTCGAATTATCTTGTAAATATATCTCGCTTCATATAGCGATAAGATTATCGTATTGTTGAAATGTTAGGTATTTGGTATTGCGACAAGGGTCTAAAGTGTAAACATATAATTACTTTAGACAATACATTACAAGTATGTAATAACAGCTTGAATTTTCGGATGTTAAGTTTTAACTTAAATTGATTATGTAATCCTCGATCTTCCGCACTTAGGGCGGGCGGTGATATCCAGGTTAAATTCCAGGTCGAGTTAATTTAGGAAACGGACATTTTAAATTCGGAATCTGTTTCGAACGACGTATTTACTCGATTCTGGGAGTTCTCGGAGACTTTAAAATAACATTTTGAACAAAGTTCGCTTAGCGCGCGAAGGGTTCGAGATTCTATCCCCGGTAAATTAATCATGGAAACTACGAGTAATACTTGTCTATATTCAGAAATGGGTGTTGTAGGAGACACCCTTAGGGACAAGAGAAGTTCTTAGTTTGACACCACATGGTTGGTGATTATTATCTAACAATTATTATTACTATTTATTTACAGTTCAACGGTAGTTTCTCGGGTTCGATCCCCGCACAGTGCAAACATTTGTGTTCATAAACATAAATAATAAATAAATAATAATGTGTCTAAGTAAATTTATCAGTTAATACTCATGGTTTTAAATTTTATTTTGGGACTAGAATGACGTTGCGTGGCCCAGAATGGCAAGTCTTAAAAAAATATGCGTAAGTTAAGTGAAAAAGGAGGGAATTCTTAATAATAAACATCAAATATTCATTCATACATATGGTCAAAAAGAAAGAAGAAATTTTGGAGGGAAACATTGTTAGGTACACATTTTCAAAACAGGTTTAACATAAAACATTTTATTTATAAACATTTCGTGACCTATTGAACTTCTTCAAGCAAAAACGTGACTAATCAAACAGGAATCCTTATCGTTCCCGCCAATTTCCTATAAGCCACACATTATTCTAATTAATCAAACTACCGAAAACAATACCAGGAACACTGACTCACGCCCAATATGAAACTAATTACAGTTTTCATATATCCCGCCGGTCTATATTTAATTACATCTCGAAATAAACACAAATCCGCTTACCAGATACGAAGAATGCGAGCTATTTGCGCACTTGCATCCACAATAAACTTTTCCCACTGGATACAGTCAGGACTGTTTTGGGCACAGAGAATTCAATGCACTAACACTTAAAAACGAACACGAGAACGCGTTGCAACGTTGTAGCGGGATTACGCGGAACGTCTAACCACGACGGAGGGCGAATAACGACTGAAGAATACCGAGAGCTTTCAGCGGGGCTGCGTTTGCGCGCAGGGCTTGGTAACGTTACCAATTTAACATTATAATAGCGGTAAGTAACGTTAATTTATAATGTTACTTTTTTTACCGGTAAAATAATTACCGGTAAATCGGTAGCGATACTAAATTTTAACGGTAAATCATAACGGTAATTTTTACCGGAACGCAAACTTAACGTTAAGTTTCAGGTATCGATACTGCAATATAACGTTAAAAGTATCGATACCTGCTTTAGTTACCGGTAAAAGTAACGATACTTATTACGCTACTTTGCTGCGTTGCCGCTCCGCACGGTTACCTATAGCAGAGCGGCAACTTCGCGACACGAGACGCATGAGACCATGTTGGGTGGGAGCGATAGAGACAGAGAATGAATTTAATCCAAAATTAAGTAAGTAACGTTTAAACGTTTACCGATACTTTTACCGATACCATCATGAAGGTAGCGGTAATTTATAACGTTAAAAATTACCACTATTTTAGGTATCGCTACTTAAAAAAGTATCGATACCTCGGCGAGGCAAAAGTAACGTTACCATATTTTTACCGGTATTCCAAGCCCTGTTTGCGCGTCGGGCGGTGCCGCGCGCCTATACCCGTCTCGCTCGCACTTATGCGTCAAGTTGCCATTGTTTTATCCCCGTCTCGCTCCCCCGTAATGTCTCCTCGTGGAAATGTAAGGAAACGCAGTGACGTGCGCATTGCGCAACTGAAGGTGCACTATGATTTATTCCGTCGCTTGATTAATGGTTTCGAAGCGTTTCGTTCGGACTCTATTTGTGTTGCGTTTGACGTGACTGGTTGGTAATGGTGGATGAATGGTTTACTAACTAAACGCGAATAAATGGGAAATGTGAGGAAAATTATTTTTTTCTATTACAATTTCTTTGAAATTAAAGTGTTTTTTTTAAAACTTAACACCACTTAAATGCAACACATATAAAGTCGTTTTCATTGTCAATTAAGAGCTAAAGAACCAATCAATTACCGTAACATGCGCCTACAACAATTCATATACAATATATTTAAAAAAACTTGTAAATTTTACAGTTTAATAGCTTAGTTGATTGTCCATTCTTTTGATATACTTTTATACATATAGCTGTCAAAACGTCATAGCTTCATATATTTTGTATGACTTTTTCACTGTAACATCACGATTTTTTAGATAGTTTCCGGAGCTAGGGTTGGGCCGGGATGGCGGTGGCAACTGACAAGTAACTGAGTTATCACAGCGACTTGGACTTATCTTTCGCTTTTTATCAGGCGTAAGGAAGCAATTATATCGAGCTACTACAAAAAAAATTTAAAAAAACGAAAGGAGGGTAGTTTTTCAATATTTTCCGTTACCCGCGCGGAAGTTACCAACTAATTTATTTATTTATTTAATCTTTATTGCACAGTAAAGTAGTGTACAAAAGGCGGACTTAATGCCACATAGGCATTCTCTACCAGTCAACCATTGGGCTAAGCAGAAACTAATAATTAAAATGTAACTCTAAATAGATTTCATTTATTGCGAGACCTCGATATTATACGAGCCATTAAGACTTATCCTACAGGAAGCCGGATGCTTCGATGCGCTTTCTGGAACGGCGAAGTTCCTGGAAAATCAACAGGAAACAACGTACAGAAAAGTAATAGGATCCTCCTAACCGAATTTCGGGTAACAAGGGAACTGTCTATGAAGACTAGGAAATTCTTGTACTTAGAATATAATATGTAGGTTACACAAGCGTATATAATTAGAAATAATATGTGTACACTTAGAACTTTGCCACATTGAACCTATACCACCTATACGTTGTTCTAGCTTCATGTTATAATGTTGCCAGGTCATTTATTATTGTGTTAAGGTTCTTAAGTGTATGTCAGGGGTCCCTTCCAAATGAGGTCTGACGGGGACCAATGAGGCCAGTTTAGAGTTTGTCGTTGTGGTAAGAGAATTGGCCAGCTTAGATCCTGCGATAACTTTTCTTTCTAATGGGGAATGTATTAGGCACCTCCGGGGGGATGTGACATGGTGTGTGTCACACCTCCCAAAATGGGAGGGCATACCCACTAAACCATCTACTACACTACGGACCAAAATTTGATCGGCAACCAATATGCATTATATTCATTGACATATTTAATTACATATGAATGAAACTTATTCAATAAACGTCTCGGCGAAGGTCGTTGTATGGCGGGATCTTAGACCATACACAACTTTACAAGGCCCACACAAAGACCTATAACGCGTTAACCTGTTAACGCGCGTGCCTCCCATTGACGCCCATTCACGATTCTAACTGTAGCGAGCTTTTAATAGCCCATTCGTTATCGATTCATTGAGCCTGGACTATGAGTCGAGCTTATGAGAGCTTATTTATAGCCCTATGTTTGTCCTGCTGATTATAGCCATTAGGCACAGCCAGCCATTAGGATATGATTTGGTGTTGTTGATTGTTTCATCATCATCATCATCAGCCTATCGCAGTCCACTGCTGGACATAGACCTCTCCAGTTGTTCGCCACCTTCTGGAGGATATACCCATAATTGCCACGCTGGGCAGGCAGGTTGGCGATCGCAGGGCGTAGCTTCTTGCTCCGATGACGCTGCTTCCCGTCGTCGGTCTGTGGTATTTAGCTACTCCTTCTATCGTGATGGTTTTACCGCCACCAATCGGTTTGCCAGAGCCTCGTTTGTTGTTCGGCAGGATGCACCACGGGCAAGTCCAAGCATTTTTTTCAAAATTTATAATTAAAATGGTTTATTGCAGACATGTGGTAAAATACAGGATGGTATTATAACTATGTGTACAGCACATGCACCCTGCAAGGGCGTCGCAATTTATGTATACAATATCTGTTTTGTAGACTGAGGGCTTGTTATTTTTTTAGACAGAAATAATAAGCTCTCAGTCTATAGCCATACATCTTAACTAATATTATAAAGCTGAAGAGTTTGTTTGTTTGAACGCGCTAATCTCAGGAACTACTGGTCCGAATTGAATTGAAATTATTTTTGTGATGAATAGACCATTTATCGAGGAAGGCTTTAGGCTATATAACATCACGTTGCAACTATTAGGAGCGAAGAAATAATGGAAAATGTAAAAAAAAACGGGGAAAAAATAACTATTCCACGCGGACGAAGTCGCGAGCACAGCTAGTGATAGATAACATAAAAATCTCATAACATTTTCATAGTTCAGGTGTAATTAACGACAGCTATAAATAATAGCAGTAAGTCTGCATTATAACGGGTAATGGACTGTAATGTGGGCTGTACGCCCGTTTGGGACGCAGTATCGAGTTTCATACTCGAATTAGCTTAGACTTGTACTGGTCAGGCTTAATAAACTCGGGTTTGTTACTCCAGTCGTAGCCAGAAATGTTGCTTACTGCGTCTGAAACCAAAAGTCAGTTATTTTAATTATTTAAAAACCAAAGGTTTAATTAAATACTTTTAATTAAGCCCTCTTTTCGTCATCAGAATTCCACACAAAGTATCCATACTAATATTATAAATGGGAAAGTGTGTCTGTCTGTATGTTTGTCTTTCTTTCACGGCAAATCGGAGCGACGAATTGACGTGATTTTAAGTGGAGATAGTTGAAGGGATGGAGAGTAACATAGGCTACTCTTTGCCCCTTTCTAACCTCTCACTTCCCTAAAATAGGGGGTGAAAGGTTGTATAGAGCTTTCACCCCGAATTTGACGCGAGCGAAGCCGCGGACAAAAGCTAGTTAATAAATACTTAACAACATCACATACGTGCTTTCCGAGGATCGACGTTGTATGACCACAAATTTTCAATGCATTATATTTTGTTTACATATCCTCACTCACATTTATTATTAGTATTCTTTACTCGTATTTACGTCAATTAATTCCTGTTATTTAGCTTTTTATATTGAGATATAAGGGAGCGACCCATCATCTTTTCGCTCCAAGCCAACCTCACCTGCCCGTGGTGCATCCTGCCGAATAACAAACGAGGCGCTGGCAACCGACTGGTGGCAGTATAACCATCACAATAGAAGGCGTAGCTAAATACCACAGACGGATGATGGGCAGCAGCTTCACCGTTGCGAGAAGCTACGCCCTGCGATTGCCAACCCGCCTGCCCAGCGTGGCGATTATGGGTATATCCTCCAGATATTTGCCCTAAGTGGCGAACAACTGGAGAGGCCTATGTCCAGCAGTGGACTGCAATGGGCTGATGATGATGATGATGAAATTCCTGTTAGAAATGGAGTAAATTACTTGAAATATGATTTACCTGCATATGCACGTACACAAACTTCATAATTAACTTTTAATTACTTATTAATTAGCACATTAAATCAACTTTGTATTATTTCCTAACTTATAGTCACTTTCGAGACGTAACACTTTCTCGACAAATGAGCTGTGTTCATATAACTTCATAACTTGTCCCCTTTATCAACTTAATGGTTTACGGGTCGAAAGCGCACCAATAATGTATTGATGCGTGTGCGTATACGTTGTGCGTATCGCAATGCGCCTACGCAGCTTTTTAGGCGAAGATATACGGCTGAGATGAAGTGACAAGAGCAGAGGCGTAACTACACCATTGATTATAGAGGCTCGTGGCCAATTTTAATAAATAAATAACCCAAAACATGCCACACAGTGCCATCTAGCCTCAAACTAAGCTGAAGCTTGTACTATGGGTACTAGGCAATTGATGAACTTAGATAAATACTTTTTTTTCGGTAAATATGTAAATACATATTATACATAGTAAACACCCAGACTAATACCCTAGCGGCTAGGGCCTAGCCTCTCAAGTTGTTTTTTTTATTCATTATGGGTTTGCGCTTGGCCACAATTCACCTGGTGTTAAGTGATATTGAAGCCTACGATGGAGCACGCTTACCCAGAAAATACCGATTCCCTCTCGCTTTTAACACCTCAAGATTGTATGTATGTCGCTGGAAACAAAGATGTTCGTCATTTTGAAAAAAAAACCTGGAGGCGTTACCCATAATAGGGAATATGCATGACTTTTTTTTATGGATTTATTGAGATCTTTTGTCTTCCAGATACATAAATATCGAAGAATTTTTAAACTATCTTTTCTATTAAGCGAGTTATAAAGCGTTAAAGTTATTGATTAGACAGAGAGATCCGATGCGGTAGTTGACGTCACGTACCGTGAGCGCCGTACTAACTCCATAGAAAAATCTGTTTCGCGAGAGAGAGACGGATATATTCACTTTCAATGACTGTATCTCGCCCATTTTTCAACCAATTTTGATTTTGTTTTCACTGTTCGTAGTAGATTTTGATCTATTTTACGATAAATTAGTAAATACCTGAAACTATTTTTCATGCATATTCCCTATTGCCACGCCGGGCAGCCAGGTTAGCGATCGCGGTGTGTAACTCCTCGCTCCGGTGACGGTGCTGCCCGTCATCGGTCTGTAGTATTTAAAAGCTACGTCTGCAACCGTAATGGATGTACCGCCACCATTCGGTTGCCAGAGCCTCCTCTGTTATTCAGCAGGATACAACACGGATAGGCGAGGGTGGCTTGGAGCAAAGAGATGATAGGTCGCATCCGTGGGATGTAAGGTAGCGGCCTATCACCTTTTCGCTCCAGGCCATCCTCACCTGCCCGTGGTGCATCTTGCCGAACAACAAACAAGGCTCTGGCAAACCGACTGGTGGCGGTAAAGCCATCACGATAGAAGGCGTAGCTAAATACCACAGGCCGATAACGGGCAGCAGCGTCACCGGAACAAGAAGCTACTCCCTGCGATCTGAACCCGCCTGCCCAACGTGGCGATTATGGGTATATCCTCCAGGGGTTTGCCCTAGGTGGCGAGCAGCTGGAGAGGCCTATGTCCAGCTGTGGACTGCAATAGGCTGATGATGATGTCCTCATCCCCGTCCCATCCTTTATGACAAGCTAACTCTTCCAGTAAAATACAATATCTTCACCTTAGCGTATTGTTGTATTGTTCACCCATTGCTTTGTAATTCCCCATTCCATCCAATTTTCGACCTTACATCCCTCTAATAAAGCTTTCTGCAATTGCAGTGGATGCAAATAACTTGACCTATGAGAAATTGTAATGGATATTCAGTAAAAAGAACAATGGAACAATTTGACGGCTACACGGCAAATGTATTAACTATTGCGACACTATCTCACGAGGTGACGTTATATTTTCCGTTCCTTATCGTAATTTATTGTGGGCAATTTTCAACGTTTTTGAAATCAACGCTTGCCTTCTCACAATGCCTATTTCCGCTCGGATTCGGAAACATTCTCGAAAGTTCATTAAATTTCGAGAATGCCCGACAAAAAAATTTAAAAAAAAAAGCTTTTTTTATATAATTTTTTTTTTATCTAATATTTTTTTTTTGTTTTTTTTTCGGAAATGACGCATACACCATGGACCTGGGTACGGGACACCTGGGTTGTGTGGGGCTCACTCTCTCTAGGGGTGAGAGCCTTCCGCTCCCCTAACAGTTCGGTGATGATGACAAGGCCGGCCTGGCCATCATCGTGGTCAATTAGAAAAGAAAAAAAAATCATCATCTTTCAGCTCCAAGCCAACCTCACCTGCTCGTGGTGCATCCTGCTGAATAACAAACGAGGCGCCGACCGATGGCGGTATAACTATCACAATTGAAGACGTAGCTAAATACCACAGACTGATGACGGGCAGCAGCGTCACCGGAGTGAGAAGCTACGCCCTGCGATCGCCAACCCGCCTTCCCTTGCCCAGCGATTATGGGTACATCCAGATGTTTGCCCTAAGTGGCGAACAACTGCAGCACGGCCTAAGTCCAGCAGTGGACTGTTAATAGGCTGACGATGACGATTGGCCATGATTAGACATTTTAGACACTGGTTTTATTACCAACAAAACAGTCCACTTCATGCCATAAGTATCAGAAATTATTATCAAACAGCAGGAAATTTTCGCGGAGGACATCTTGGCTCAGAATAGCGCTGTCCTATTTAACTACTCCTTACACCAAAATAAACACAAGTAAACACGGTACTGTCCGCCTAGTTCTTTGTTTAATGCTTTGGGTTAAGACTGGACGACTTTTGAACGGGATTGTGCCGTGTCCTACGGAATAATGGTCGGAATTGGGTTTAAGATTCCGTGTTGCCTTCGAATTATAGATAACTAAGCTTTGCCCGCGGCCTCGCTCGCGTTAAATTCGGGGTGAATGCTCCATACAAACTTCCACCTCCCATTTTAGGGAAGTGGGGGTTAGATAGGGGCAAAAAGTAGCCTATGTTACTCTCCATCCCTTCAACTATCTCAACTTAAAATCACGTCAATTTGTCGCTCCGTTTTGCCGTGAAAGAAAGACAAACATACATATAGACAGACACACTTTACCATTTATAATATTAGTATGGATGTTCGTCAATTTTTGAAGGGTAATACCTGCTTCCATTTTAGAATAGTTAAGTGCGACACTTTTACCAAAATGGTATTGAAGGTTTTTTCATTTTTGGAAGTTTGTAAGGAAGTGACCCATCCTCTTTTCGCTCCAATCTACCCTCACCTGTACGTGGTGCATCCTGCCGAATAACAAACGAGGCGCTGCCAACCGAATCGTGGCAGTACAACCATCACTGTTGAAGGTGTAGCTAAATAAATACCTACCATAGGCTGATATGGTCCTGCGCGGAATGTTTTAGGTTTTTTTCTTCTGGCAACCCTGAAGTAAACACAACAAAAGTAAAACGTTGCGTAAATAAATCTTATTTATAATTAGAGTCGTGAATATTTTTACAAATTATCTAGTTAAAGTGTCTCACAGTTGGTTTAAGGATCCTGTCCAGTGTTATCAAAGTGAAGTGCGACTGCAAATACACGAAACAAGAAGCAAACGCTGTGTGACTTTGCAACCTGCTTTTCCAGTATTAACTCTAATCTTCAGAAAAGTGCAGTGCTACTAACGTATAAGTCGTCGTTGTGAGAACTTTGGCCTATAGCTGGCCTAAATCAAGTTGTGTTTATTCTGCGAAGTAATTAACATAACCTCAAAAGCTGACTCATCGCATTTTGCATGTCGGTGCTTTTTTATTAGACTGTGCTAAATTTAGCTACGGCTTCCTGTCACTTTACCAGGTTGCGTTTTCATAGCACTCCGACAGTGGGCGTTAGCTGTCCCTGCTTGCGTAAAGATGGTGTGTGGTGCATGTAAGAAACCTACGGGTAAAAATAATAGTGATGATGGGGCTGCTAATATCACCTGCTCAAAATGCTCAACTATTTATCACATCTTGTGTCTGAACATGACTAGAGATGATCACAAGCTTTTAAGATCCAAACAACGGCCATACGTCTGTCCTTCATGTAAAATTAAGTCAAAAAACTTGAAAACTGACAACACCCCGGCGACACCGCAGCAACAAAAATCCGATTCGGAGCCGCTCCAGCTTCATGATCTTATGCAATCCGCGCTGCACCTAGCAAATACGGACGTTCCTGCTCACGCTATGGAATCTTTTACCAAGGCTGTGGCAGAATTGCAGAACGTTTTTACGTCAATGAAAACAGAAATGTTGGAACTCACCAAATCGCTCAACTCCGCTACTGAAGATATCTTCACGTTCCGGCAGGAGCTCGGCGACATTAAAGCGCAACTGACCGAGCTTGACAAATATAAAGCGGAGGTAACTGTTCTCCGCGCAGAAGTGGCTGACCTACGCCAGGATTTGGCGTCCCTCCATCAACGTCGTTATCTAAGAGATGTCGAGATCACGGGTGTCACCGAGAACAGCTCTGAAAATCTTCCCCAAATGGTGAGCGTAATATCGGCAACATTGGGGGTAGAACTGGACCCCAAAGATGTAGACGATGTTAGACGCGTGGGCACTCGCGTGGGAGTAAGCGCACTCGAGCGACCCCGGCCCATAGTGGTCACGATGACTCGCCGAGCGCCGCGTGACCTCTTGCTACGCGCGGCTCGATCGCGGCGCGGTCTCACCACGGACAAGCTGCAACTACCGGGAAACCCAAGAAGAGTGTTTCTGAACGAGCATCTAACAAAAGATAACAGAATACTTTTCAGCAAGGCGAGAAAACTCGGCAATAACCTCCAATTTAAATTCATCTGGACCTCAAATGGGAACATTTTTATGCGCCGCTCTGAAACAAGTTCAGTCCTCCACGTGACATCGGAGGCTGTTCTCGACAAACTCGAGATTCAGAATAAACTTACCACTCCCCACCCCTCTCAGAATTGTTCCTAACAGTTTAATAATGATAAAAAGTTTGTTTTATGTATACTTTTGTCTTGGGTCAATTTTGTGTGTACTCCTTAAATTTTATTTTATTGTGTACTTGCTATTGTTTATAAGTTGCTGCTTAGATATAGCTTTAGTTAAAGAGACAACTAGTTTATTATATAATACTCTCCTCAATTCTCAATATAGTATTACTGTACGCAACTCCTTAATTTATCTCTGTATATTTTTAAGTATCATTGCTTGCAACTGTGTCTTTCATCTTGTTGTTTTTGAACAAAAATTTATTGTTAACCAAGTAGGTTCATCTAAGTTTGCTGATACGGCGAAACGTCAATTGATTCAGATTATAATCATAATATCAAGTGGCTTATTAACTCAGAAGAAACAACGCGACAGTCAATTTTACCAACTACGCGACACAATTCTATCATATAATTTTCACACTGCTTTACTATGGGTAATTTAGACTTCGCTACAGACATAGATACAATTCCCGATATTACTTGCTACGACGTACTCGACACTGAATTGTGTAAAACTCTAATCACGCCTAAGTATGATTTTAAGATATTAACTCTAAACATAAGGAGTATCAATAAAAACTTTGATGCATTTGTAGTATTTCTTCATAGACTAAAGGTTACTTTTGACGTAATCATTTTAACGGAATGCAGACTTAGTGCCTCTACTATTATAGAGGAATTACCGGGATATAATTCATACTCTACTAAGAAAAATATTAACCAAAATGGGGGTGTAGTTGCATACATAAACTGTTCTCTGTCCGTAGTAGTGGTTGAACCAGCTATAAGTGAATCATGCTCGCTGTTAATAAACTTGGCCAATCAGACTGCAATCCTTGGAATTTACAGATCTCCATCATTTAGAAACACAGGTAATTTTCTCTCATCTCTAGACGAAATCCTCGGGACTCTCAAAGATAGACAATGCATCGTCTTGGCTGGTGACCTAAACATTGACATACTGGATCCAGAGTCAAATGATTACTTGTGCTTAGTTGCTGAGCATGGACTAGAGGCCGCCATCTCTAAACCCACGCGGTTACATGCTTGCCTAGATCACATATTTATAAAAACAGTGAACCCAGCCATCGGTGTGGTATGTGATTCGGACATAACTGACCATAAAACCGCAATATTGGGCCTCTGCAAGAAGAACAAAAGCCGTAATAATCATGTTGGATCTAAATTCAGAACGACTACGGACTACGACGCAGTTTGCAAAAAACTCGAGGTAGTGGACTGGAAATCAATAATTCCTCTCTCAAACGTAAATGATGCAGTTGAAACCTTCATGGCCATCATCAACGATGCCATAGAAAATAACTCCAAGTCTGTGAAAATAAGTAGATCAAAATACGTTATTAGGCCTTGGATGACGCCTGGTTTGTTAAGATGCTCACGACACAGGGACAAACTTCACGCAAAAGTAAAACAGAATCCAAATAATGAAGTTGCAAAGATCATATATAAACGATACAGAAACTTTTACTTTGAGATAGTGAGAAAAGTGAAGATAGCATATGAAAGAGAAGAACTGAAACAAAATAGTAAAGACACTAAGAAACTATGGAAGAGTATAAAGAAAATCTGTAACACAAATACGAACAACAGCCAACCTATCGAACTACTTTCGTCTACAAACAATCCAATAGCATCTTTAAATGAATGCAATGACTTCTTCTCAACTGTGGGTCAGACTTTGGCCAGTCACATATTATCACAGACGAATGACTCTGAGGAAAATCTAGCCACCAAAGTCAAATCTAAAAAGTCGTCTGCACATTCTTTCTTTTTACAGCCAACTGATAGTGACGAAATTATCAATATCATTGGTGACCTTAAGGCGGATAGTGCTCCAGGAGTGGACGGAATTACATCCGCCTTTATAAAGTACGCTAGGATCATCTTGTCTGAGCCTTTAGTGCACATTTGTAACCTGAGTATGAGCACAGGCTGTTTTCCGAGCTTGTGGAAGATAGCTCTGGTCACGCCCATCTATAAAGATGGTCCCAAAGATATATAGTTATTTTGAAAAAATATTTTATGTACAGAATTGACCTCTCTACAGATTTATTATAAGTATAGATTTAAATCTATCAATCTATTTTAATCGTAGTACATAGGTACACTACGCCTCCATTTCAGTACCGCAATCAAGTCTTACAGCTTACTCTATTATTACGTCAAAACCAGTCTACAGAGATAAGTAAAATTGTCGGCCGATAGACATCGGAATGGCCACGCCACTCGTTATAAACTGTTACTGAAATTGTACGTTATTTTGCGAACTAGAGCTTTCTTGACGTAGGCAGGTTGGGCTTACAAGATCTTATCTGTACTAATAAATAAAAATGGAAGTGACTTGGATGGAATAACCGCTTTATTCTAAGCGCTTATGATATTATAATTATAGGTATTCGGCCAGTTATGTGCAAATCTTCGAAAGGAATGGGACTAGTTAGAATCACAGGAGATAGACGATAATTTTGATTAGGTCTTTTAATTAATAAGTAAAAAAGACTAATTAATATCGATCGATAGTGGACTATCCTGTTTTTTTTACAATTGTCTTAAAAATATATTTTCCTGTATTCTAATCTAAACTAAAATAAAATAATCACCCCCTTAAAATTTATACATTCACTCAATGACAAGTGTCATTTGGGAGATATTTACATACTTAATAACTTATTATTTGTTCTACAAAAGATTCCCAGTACGTCTGTGGGTTTTCTCTAAAGCAAACTATAATTATTGCTAAACCGAAGTGTACGCTTACCGCAGTTCGGAGGTGAAGTCGGTAAATCGCACGCCGCCACAAATCCTGCCAAGATTAGTATATTACGCGGCGACTGTACCGAAACATTAGCTTACGCGCTGTCTGTACACTACGACGGATATTTTTGTGGCACGTATGACATTTGGGATGTAAGGGAGCGAAGAATATTACAAACCGAATGAGATGCAAAAATACAATAATTTTTAGAATTTAGGAATATTTTGGAAAAATATTAGTAAAAGGCCGGTGATCACCTTTTCGCTCCAAGCCATCCTCACCTGCCCGTGGTGCATCCTGCCGAACAACAAACGAGGCTCCGGCAAACCGACTGATGGCGGTAAAACCATCACGATAGAAGGCGTAGCTAAATACCACAGGCCGATGACGGGCAGCAGCGTCACCGAAGCAAGAAGCTACGCCCTGCGATCGCCAACCCGCCTTCCCAGCGTGGCGATTATGGGTATATCCTACAGAAGTTTGCCCTAAGTGGCGAACAACTAGAGAGTAGGTATGTATGTTTTTTGTAAGTAAATAGGTAGTGCTTGACCCCAACTCGGCCGATGACGGGCAGCAGCATCACCGGATCGAGAAGCTACGCCCTGCGATCGCCAACCATATACGGAATATCGTCCAGATATTTGCCCTGAATGGTAAACAACTGGAGAGGCCTATGTCCATCATCATCATCAGCCCACATCAGTCCACTGCTGGGCATAGGCCTCTCCCAATGTTCGCCACTTCGATCGGTCCCGGGCGTCTCGTATCCAGCACTTGCCAGCCGTCCTGCGCAAATCGTCGCTCCACCTGGCCTGAGGGCGTCTCCTACACTACGTTTGCCGAGACGCGGTCTCCACTCCAGAACTCGTTTACCCTTAGCGGTTATCGGTTCTGCGGCTGATGTGGCCCACTGCCACAGCCCACTGCCACTTCAGCTTGCTGATCCGGTGAGCTATGTCGGTAACTTTGGTTTTCTGCCGGATCACCTCATTTCGGATCCGATCTCGCATGTCCATCAGTAGACTACAATAGGCTGATGATGATGAATTCTACGTATAACGAAGTCTGATTTCAGACTGTGTATTTACACTTTCCTGTGAACAATATCGTGCAACAAATAAGCCACTTGAATCTAGTTCCAAGTGTACCGGGGTACAGTTACGCGGCTCCCTTCGAGCGCGCGTAATTTATGCGTTTGCCCAAACAACGCGCGTGCGCATACATTACTGGCGTCCTTTGTGCGGCGCCACTGCACCGCTAAACGTCTCTAAACGCTTCTAGATCTACAACATTGCGCTTTTGCTTAGTAAAATTGAATAATTTAATATACATTCTTTTTAAAGTAAACGGTTATCTATAATATATCATCGAAGCCAAGGGTCGTGGGTTCGATTCCCGCAAAATTTAAACATAAGTGTCAGTGAACATGTCTGTTTGTATTGATCTGGGTGTTTTCCATGTATAATATGTATTTATATTGTATACAAAAAAGAAGTATCTAAGTAAGTTTATCAGTTGTCTAGTACCCATAGTACAAGCTTCGGCTTAGTTTGGGACTAGATGGCGCTGTGTGGCCCGGAGTGGCATGCCTTGGGTTATTTATTTATTTATTTTATATCCCCCATGACAATTGTCATTGGGAGAGCCCTATGTCCAGCAGTGGAAGATTGTAGGCTGATGATGATGATTAAGATCGCTTAACCTCTATCTCACGATATTAAGCGACATTAGAGCCTACTATAAAGCAAAAAAAAACGAATCACTCTCGCCTTGATAATCTGGACCCAGTACCAATTTGTGGCCCCACCGAGACCACTCGGTTACCTACCTGTGACCACTAGACACCCGAGGCAACCATTTGATTGACAATCTTGACTGGCTCGGTGGCCCAATTGGTATTGACTTCTGCCTTCTGAGCCAAGGGTCGTGGGCTTGATCCCCGCACATCTTAACTAATATTATAAAGCTGAAGAGTTTGTTTGTTTGTTTGAACGCGCTAATCTCAGGAACTACTGGTCCGAATTGAAAAATTTTGTGTTGAATAGACCATTTATCGAGGAAGGCTTTAGGCTACATAACATCACGCTGCAACTATTAGGAGCGAAGAAATAATGGAAAATGTAAAAAAAAACGGGTATAAAATAACTATTCCACGCGGACGAAGTCGCGAGCACAGCTAGTTACAAATATTTGTGTGCAAGAACATGTCTGTTTGTATTGGTCTGGGTATTTTCTACGTAATGAATTTATTTACAAAAAACAATGTATCCTAAGTAAGTGTATCAGTGTATCCATAGTACAAGCTTCGGCTTAGTTTGGGGTATAGTAATCTGTGGTTTGGGGCTACATGGGGCTGTGTGGCCCAGTGTGGTATGTCTGAGGTTATTTAGTATTATTTAAACATCCTACACTACACCAGTGCCGTTACATTGTAGGCGCCATTCAAAATAAGCGCATCATCCGCATCAATCACCCAATCGATTAATTAGGCGGGACCTTTCTCCGGCCCCGATTCTAATAATAGTGCTCCGGTGAATAATGGAAACACCTACATACGTGGGTCAAAGTTTAAACTAGTTATACTATATATAATTTGGTATAAAAAGAACCAGACGTATGGTAACACCGAGACTGCAAGTAAGTAATTCCATGACAGAAAAACCTAGTACCTAGGTAACTATTTTTGGCCTGAACCTGGATTTGAATGTGGTATTTCTCTCCCTACACCAAAGAAGCAGTAAAACCACCATACTAAGGTCCACCCAATCAAAGTACTCCGATCAACTGTGCAAAAATAGACATATTGTCCAATAAGCTAATATGGAAACAGTATTTCTTAAGAACCCTCGACCTTTCGCCCAAACCGTAGGTAAGGTACTTTTAAAACCGGCACTGATTAAGCATTCACCGTGCTGCCTACTGAGACTCGCGCTTGCCAGAATGGCTGGGCATCATCATCCTAGCCTTTTTCCCGATTGTCTCAGGGTCGGCTTCCTAAACTGAGAGATTTAGCGAGGGCTAAGCTTTTTCCACAGAGCGACTGCCATCAGACCTCCGCAACACTTAGGGTAAGCTATACCCATTCCCAGTTAAGCGTCAGAGCTATCATCATCTCTGATATGATGTGATGACTGCTATCTGAGTTGGTAAAGATAGCACCCGGGACCAACAGCTTAACGTGCCTTCCGAAGCACGGAGGAAATCGGTGTCAAATTTTGGTCACCTATCATCGGATTGACCGCGCCAATGGTTGCACAACGTTGCGATCATTGTTAAGCGTACAAGACCGCGGCGCCACCGAGCTCCTCATATCTGGCTAGGTATATCCACTAAACCCCACTGTGTCGCCAGTGAGCAGCAACTTGCAGGGAGCCAGCTAATACCTGATCAGCTGTGCACAAATAGACATGGCATTGTCCGACCGCAGTAACTAATGACTTCCACAAGTCCGTCTGTCGCGCGCGTCGATGTGTGAGCGCGGTACAATAATATGGAGAGAGTGTTGCTTTATAACCCCCGAGACGCAACAAAAAAAGGTAGACATTTTTTTATCCTAATTGTATTGGGTTTGCGCTTGACTGCGATTCGCCTGATGGTAAACGATATCGCTGTCTACGATGGAACCTAAGGTAGGTAAGGTAGGCCGCCTCTTGCATAAAAAACGAACACACCATTCGGTTCAAGAATAGCTGAAATAGAAGCACAAAACTCCAATGAAATAAATGAATAAGTAGAATTAGAGTGGAAGCGACTCCACACTTATTAGCCGGGCAGGACATCATTAAGCATCGGACTTAGCTATTTCGACCGGATACTTGTTGTCCGGAAAAAACTACTTCTAAATGCGGCCGCTGAAAAAAGCCGCCCGTGCGCGCGCGCATCCGCTAGGGAGGCCGCGCGGGAGCCGAGCTCAGGACAACCGGGATAATGTGGGCTACGGAACTAGTATTAGAACGAGGCCCTCCCCCGATACTACAGTATGGGGTCCTTCAAAAAGGTTGTGAAGACGTTTTTAAATTTAAGAGTACCTATGCGGCATTGAAGCAGTCTTTTGTCCATCATCAGCCTATTGCAGTCCACTGCTGGACATAGGCCTCTCCAGCAAACTTCTGGAGCATGGGTATATACCCAGATAATCAGGTAATCAAGGTTACTTATAAAAGGTATCGAAATTTTTTGAATAACCTCCTTCATACACTTAAGCTTGAACATCAAAGAGCTGAATTTAAAAAGTCAAAAAACAACCCCAAAGCAATGTGGAACGCGGTGAAGAAAGTGACAAACTCACATCGCAATGCAGAACCTCCATTTGAACTCTTAGCTAAAACAACCGACCCACAGATAGCCTTAAACTCAATAAACGACTATTTTGTAGGCATAGCAAAGGATCTGGCTGATAAGATAACACCTCCAGTGCAATATTCCAAACCGACTTCCCTTAATCAAGCTAACTCTTTGGTACTTACCGATGTTGACTGTGGGGAGGTTGAACAGATTATTTGTGGATTGCGAGATGAATGTTCACCTGGATGGGACAAAATCTCCTCTACGGTGTTAAAAGCCTCCAAAAAGGTTCTTGTACCGCCCATTACACACTTATGTAATATCTCAATTTCCACCGGAGTCTTTCCTAAGGTGCTAAAGAGAGCACTTGTGAGTCCCATATTCAAACAGGGTGACAAAAACGTAGTGGCGAATTATAGACCAATATCAGTATTGCCTGTTCTTTCGAAGGTCTTGGAAAGGATATTGAATAATGCTCTTGTAAAGTTCTTAAATAAATATAATCTGATAGCAAAAAATCAATTTGGTTTCAGATCTGGAATCTCCACTGAAGATGCCATTGCAAGCTTCACAAGTGAAGTAGTTAGTAGGATAGACAGTAAAAAGAAATGTTTCGGAGTCTTTCTTGACCTTTCCAAGGCCTTCGATACGGTCTCGATACCCATATTGATAAAGAAGTTGGAGAGTCATGGCATACGTGGTCGCGAGCTAAAAATTTTTCAGAGTTATCTCACACGCAGGGAACAGTGTGTTAGGATAGGTCCATACATCAGTGATACTCAGACTATTGACTACGGGGTCCCCCAGGGGAGCATATTGGGGCCAACCCTCTTCCAGATATACGTCAACGAACTGTGCCAACTAAAAATGCCTAACTGTAGGGTGTTTGCTTACGCAGACGACACTGCACTTTTGGTTCACGGTAATGACTGGCGGGAAGCTAAGCAGTACACTCAAGATGCCCTGAAAACTGTGATGGCCTGGCTCGCAACAAATCTTCTCACTTTGAATTTGAATAAGACACAAATCCTCCCCTTTTATGTTTCCGCTGCTTCCGCCCCGACTTCAGATTCCTCCAGTGTTGTCGTGCATAGTTGTAGTTTGCAGTCAGGATCATGTGGCTGTCCCCCGCTCAGAATTGCTTATAATGTGAAATACCTCGGGGTATATATAGACTGTAATTTAAAATGGCACTCACAAATCGAGGCTCTGAACGGTAGGGTTCGAAAATTAATTTATATATTTAAGACAATAAGGCACTTAGTTGACCAAGAAACAGTTAAAATTATATATCTTGCTTTGTGCCAATCTGTATTATCGTACTGTATCCCGGTCTGGGGAGGGGCTGGTAGTACTGTCTTTTTGAACCTAGAGAGAGCTCAAAGAACCATCTTAAAGATCATGACTCACAAACATATTCGACATGCCACGAATCTGTTATACTCAGAATGCCAGGTCCTAACGGTGCGGCAATTATACATTCTTCGAAGCATATTGCGAAAACATACCTCACTTCCCTTAGATGCAAGTATCCTTGCTCATCGACGGGCCTCAACCCATGTATGTCCTACAATAAAATGCCGTACAGCTCTGGCTAAACATCAATATACAGCCCTCTCTGCCAAACTGTATAACCGTATACATAAGACTTCACATATCTATACTCTTAATAAATTTGAGGTAAGAAGGATAACCACTGCTTGTTTATTAAAAATGTCGTATATGGATACTGAAAATCTGCTTAAGTAATAAAAAGGTGTATTATCTTCAATATGTTTGATCTTTGATATATATATTTATGATTATAATTATTATTATTCAAATTCAAATAATTCCCCTAACATAACTTGACGCACACACACACATACACACACACACACACACACACACAAACACACAAAAACACACACACACACACACATAAATATTATAATTGTCTTAGCATTGTAAAATAAATAAATAAAATACATATATTGTTAAAAAATAAATAAATAATATATTTTTGGAAGTGTCGAGGAATCACTGACACTGAAAATACAGTTTATAACTAGTTTCGGTGTCAGGGTTCACCTTTTGTTGCAACCTTAATGTAAACCTGCCATTGATGAAATTGTAATGACTAATCTGTATCACATTTTGGGTTATGATTAAATGAATTATTATTATTATTATTATTATAATCGCCACGCTGTGCAGGCGGGTTGGCGATCGCAGGGCGTAGCTTCTTGCTCCGGTGACGCTGCTGCCCGTCATCGGCCTGTGGTATTTAGCTACGCCTTCTATCGTGATGGTTTTACCGCCACCAGTCGGTTGCCAGCGCCTCGTTTGTTATTCGGCAGGATGCACCACGGGCAGGTGAGAATGGCTTGGAGCGAAAAGGTGATAGTACACCATTATATTGTACAATAGAGATTAAATAAATAATAAAATATCCTGATAGATCCCGAACGCGTGGTCCCAGGTGCGCACGCGCCACTATCCGCTAACAATTAATCGCTTCCGCGTCTTCGGCTGAAGTTGTCATCCATCGGCAGAGGAAATCGCTTGTAAACATCCACAGCTATCACACCGGAGAGGGAAGCGAGGGTAGTGACGGCTATGTGTCTATGGAAGCTTTTATTAACTTGGATTTCCGCATCCTGAATCTATGGTTGATTGACGCTTTTCTCTAGCTGTAATTTGTATCTATTATTTTTTACACGTTTATCGTTTAACGATTTGGTTACCATTAGTTGGCCACTTTATGAAACTTGAACACGTCACGAAATGGTCAACCATTTCATCAATTTGGCCACGACATACTTATACAATTCCGAGCTCTTTAGGAAATGTGTAAAATCATCATCATCATCATCAGCCCGCGTCAGTCCACTGCTGGACATAGGCCTCTCCTAATGTTCGCCACCATGATCGATTTTTTTTTTGATCAATGTGTAAAATATTCTTATCAAAATAATTGAATACACACATATCCTATCAAATGTATAGGTTTCCTAGGAATTGAATTTTCTTTTTATTTGATTTGACATTATCTTACTAATTAAAACTTAAATAGTCAACTGTTTTGAAAGGTTAAAATCAGTGGCGTTTTTTTTATATCATATTACTGGGGTAGGTGCATTCACCCCCGCTCCTCAGTGTACCCCCGACTGCCATCTCAACCTGACGCGTTCTATGCCATATATTTACGGCATCGAGATTTTATTGTCATTTGCTATATCAAATGAATTAAATAAATAAACATGCATTGTTCCCGCATACCCAATTTATCAAAGTAATGGTGCATCTGCGCATAATGGCGTGTTTAGTATGCGCCTGCGCCGACGCCCGTCAATCACGCGGTATGGAACACGGGCGACCTTGCTTCGCCGCATTGTGCAGTTGTGCGACACATACATTTTGTATCTTCTTTTTAACCGATTCACTCTCGCTTTGAACATCTGAAGATTGTTTCTTTCATCATCATCATCAGCCTATTGCAGTACACTGCTGAACATAGGCCTCTCCAGTTGTTCTCCACCTAGAGCAAACTTTTGGAGGATATACCCATAATCGCCACGCTGGGAAGGCGGGTTGGCGATCGCAGGGCGTAGCTTCTTGCTCCGGTGACGCTGCTGCCCGTCATTGGCCTGTGCTATTGAGCTACGCCTTCTATCGTGATGGTTATACCGCCACCAGTCGGTTTGCCAGAGCCTCGTTTGTTGTTCGGCAGGATGCACCACGGGCAGGTGAGGATGGCTTGGAGCGAAAAGGTATAGGATATGTCGCTCCCTAACATCCCATATAACGGTACTAAGGTTCAAAATGGACTGCAGATCCAAGCCACGGATATACGAAATATAAATTATGATCCCACGACAGCACAGTACGAGGACACGCATCATTGCCGTCATCAATTGGATTGTAATCGTCTTAATAGAATGCAATTGTCTTAACCTTGTCTCCGGCGCACATGCCCCTTTATCCGATGCATCCGGCTTAGTTCAGCTATTAGTTCAGCTGAACGATGAAAATTATAAGTTTCAAATCAATCGCTTGTCCGTTGGGACTGAAATGCTGGTTGTAAGATTATTCTGACTGTATAATCGGTATAGCTCACAAGGTTTGGAGTGGACACCGGTTTTACGTAAACGTAGTGTTACAAATCTTGCTAGTCGCTTAGACACTCACTAACTTGTAGCTTATCCGGAGCAGATGGAACGTAAGTTATCCCATCGAGCTGATGACCTTTGAAGAATCGCTGGCACTGCGTGGACCTGACATCCTTCTATAAACCCCATCTTTAACTATCCTTATCGTCTAAGTTATACAACAAATGTCTATCATACCTAGTTTAAATATTATTTTTTTAGAATAAATCGACATAATGGCTTCCCTACACCTGATGAAAGGCGATAGAGAAGCCCAAGTCGCCGTGACAAGGAGCAAGTAACAGCTACCTGTCTTTGCGGCTCCAACGAGCTCTGGAAACCCTAGACACTGTCAGAAACACTGTCATTTGGCTGCGGTATTCCATACGGTGGAGGTCCTTTCCCTGACAGCTCAAATAGAGCGAAGATTCGCTATGCCCTACCTCTCTTAATTTAATTCAAATACATATAGACATATTGTATAACAGTGTGCAATTAAGCGTTTTTTTATAAAATGTATATTCTTCCCAATATAAATAGATAGAGCATACATATTTTATTGTCAAGCTCGGTGGCTCATTTGGTAGTGACCTCTGCCCTCTGTGCCAAGGGTCGTGGGTTCGATTCCCGCACAGTACAAACATTTGTGTTCATGAACATGTCTGTTGGGTGTTTTCTATGTATAATATGTATTTATTTACAAAAAAAAAAGTATTTAAGTAAGTTTATCAGTTGTCTAGTACCCATAGTACAAGCTTCGGCTTAGTTTGGGGCTAGGTGGCGCTGTGTGGCCCAGCGTGGCATGTCTTGGTTTATATTATGTCTTGGGTTATGTATTAAATACCTATACCATATATACGACAAAGCTAAACATCGGAAGTGATCAAGCACAACAACGAAACATTCCCATGGAAAACTACCTTTCCCCCTCACAAAAACCGTCAGACAACAATGCACCATAAACACGATTTTATTAAAAAGCCGGTTATAAAACAGTTCCGGTGTCCAAAAATGCAAAAAGTGACCATTGTCGTCCAATTTAGTATTCCATCGATACGTCAGACCGAGATGTGCATCGAGATATCGAGTTAATAGCATCCGAGTTGCGAATTTGAATCGTCGAATCGAATACGTTATGGGTACGTAAACGAGCACGGCGGATGTTCGGCGAGGATGTTTGGTGATGGTGACGGCAAAATGCGCCAGTTTACCTGAATGTGACTTTAAAATTGTCGGGAATCAGATTTTTATGGTAATGTTTGACGCGACGTCGCCGAAGATACGTGGGGCCGAACGAGACATTACTCAATGTCCCTTAAGTCGGTTTCGATACTAAGAAGCAAGAAAAAAGGTTCCCAGGGAATAAAATAAGTAATTCAAATTCTTTTTTGCGTAACTAATATACTTACAAACAAAATAGTATAGTTCCAAGGATGTAAGGGAGCGGCCTATCGTCTTTTCGCTCCAGGCCAACCTCACCTGCCCGTGGTGCATCCTGCCGAATAACAAACGGGGCGCTGGCAACAGACCGGTGGCGCTATAACCATCACAATTGAAGGCGTAACTAAATACCACAGACCGACGACGGGAAGCAGCGTCACTGGAGCGAGAAGCGGCACCCTGAGATCGCCAACCCGCCTGCCCAGCGTAGCGATTGTGCCCTAAGTGGCGAACAACTGGAGAGGCCTATGTCCAGCAGTGGACAAATTGGAAGCTACGAATATTAAGAGAGGTAGGGCATAGCGAATCTTCGCCCAAATAGCCCGTCCGGGGCAGGACCTCCACCCTATAGAATACCGCAGCCAAATGACCTCCGGGTCTTTTTTCTGCCGGTGAGTAGGGTTTCAGGCATGGCGGTGGCAACTAATCGTTACTAAGTTACTTGCCTGTTGTCACAGTGACTTGAGCTTCTCTTTCGCTTTCCATCAGACATAGCTAGCTAATCTAAAAGCCAGGTGTTATAAAAAATATATTATATTAAAGCTTTTAAGTTTCAAAAGCTCTATAATGTGTGTGGGTTTATTTAACAACATTTACCTACTCATATTACCTAATAGTCCTACTTCCATCAAAACGGAAGGGACAGACGTTCCTACATTATTTAGCACGTCATTATTCGCTGTTTTAAATAGAAAACGCATATAAATACACCATTTTATCTGACGCTAACGGCTCCGTGGAAAATATTATTTGTCGGATGCTCGGTGGGCGCATAAAAACTAATGGGACTGTATAGCACTGAGACACCATCAAGCCGTAAAACTGGGGTTACGAAATTGATGGGACACCATGCCAAGATTCCTTAACACTTTCGGTGAGTCGGCGAAGTGACGATTACCTTGATTGGGGATTTTTAGAATCGGGATAAGATATTGCGCCAGAATGCACGACACACTTCATTATTATCATGATCCTATCGCAGTCCACTGCTGGACAGAAGCCTCTCCAGTTGTTCGCCACTTTGGGCAAACGAAGGCGTATCTAAATACCACAGGACCAAGGGAGAGACCCATCATCTTTTTGCTCCAAGCCATCCTCACCTGCCCGTGGTGCATCCTGCTGAATAACAAACGAGGCTCTGGCCGCCGACTTTTGGTGGTATAATCATCACGATTTTTTTTTTATAGTAGCTTGACATAATTGCTTCAATACGCGTGATGGAAAGCCAAAGAGAAGCCCAAGTCGCTGTGACAACTGGCAAGTAATTGGTTAGTTACCTGTCAGTTGCCACTGCCATGCCGGCCCAATTCAACCCCCCACGAGCTCCGGAGACCCTACTCACCAGCAGAAACACGACCCGGAGGTCATTTGGCTGCGGTATTCCATAGGGTGGAGGTCCTTCCCCGGACGGGCAGCTCAATACGAGCGAAGATTCGCTACCTCTCTTATAATTGATTGAAGGCGTAGCTAAATACCATAGGCCGATGACGGGTAGCGTCACCGGAGCGAAGAGTTTGGAGTTTTTCCAAAGTGGCGAACAAGTGGAGAGACCTGTCCAGCAGTGGACTGCGATAGGCTGATGATGATGACGAAATTGCAACACTCATACTCGTCTCTTACTTAGTGAAGCTTTTGGCGAGCCGTCAGCACTGCAGTGTCGTGTGACGCAAGTTGCGTCATTAATGGACGGTCCCGTATCCACTCGACCCGTAGAGACGATTTGGGTATCGTAAATGTTTACGTTATAGGGCTGTACCTCAAAGTGTCGATAAAACGTAGCAACTGACAGGGCGCAATGGGTTTGTTCTATTATGCCTGTCGACCTAACTTTTGGACCTCATGACCGCTTACCATCAGGTGGAGTGAGGTCATTCTGAAAGCTCTTCTTATAAAAAAAAATGTTTTCTTTACACTGAGGTGGCCACAAGAATACGACACGCCTGATGTTAAGCGGTTACCGCAGCCTATGGACGCCTGCTACACCAGGGGTATCACACGCGCGTTGCCCACCTTAATCCCCGGCTGTCGATGCAGCACCCACCCCACGAGCTCCGGAAACCCTACTCACCGGTAGAAACACGACCCGAAGGTTATTGTGCTGCGGTATTGTATAAGGTGGAGATATTTAACCGGGCGGGCGGTTAGAGTTGGGCCGGTATGGCGGTGGGAGCTGACTGGTAACTGACCAGTTATTGCCCGTTGTCACAGAGACTTTGGCTTCTCTTTAGATTTCCATCAGGCGTAGGAAAGCCATTATGTCGAGCTACTATAAAAAAAAGTTTGGCATTTTCTCGAAAGCAAAATTTTTAAAACTTACAAATGCAATCATTTCATCGACATATTCTATGACCAGCACACACTATATTCTACACAAGTCCATCACTAAATCGACCCTAGTCCACGGTGTGCAGATTAAAATCGTTATTCAATTGGCCGCGTCGCCATGTGGGGACCCAACGAGCCGCGATGGCGGCGCATCACCTTGATTTGTTGTTTTACAATCGCTCTGACCTGAATCACTGGCCACTAGCCACTTATATTAAACCCTCGCGAGCCTAGGAGATACAGGGGGCCCTCGACAGCAAGCAATGTTTTAGGACTGATTGGCAACATGATAGTAGGTATACGACAAAATCTTCATATTTTCATTACATTCCTTATGTAGAATTAATTATAAACACTGTAAATCTTCGTTATATGTTCTAGCACAAAAGATATTTAGATGGAACCTATAAGCCAAGGAAGTCTGGCCTCCTGTAACACTGTTGCCTTGGCAATTATTGGATGAAGTCAAAAACTTAACTGATTAAACATTTATTTTATTTTATAGTAGCTCGACATAATAGCTTGATTCCCTACGCTTCCTACGCCCGATGGAAAGCGAAAAAGAAGCCCAAGTCGCTGTGACAACGGGCAAGTAACTGGTCAGTTACCTGTCAGTTGCCACCGCCATGTCGGCCCAACCTTAACCCCCTACGAGCTCCGATTATACCTGAACACCTGCAATATAAAGCCTTGTCAACATGGTTTGAATTTAGATATTAATCTGAATACTTTTCCCCTATCTTTGGAAACCAATGATTACATTAAAATAAAATAAAATAAAATAGTTTATTTCAGCAAATAGATTCACTAGTAATACTTTTGCACGTCAAACTTTTTTCCTACCAGCACTTCGACGTGTAGCCTGCTGAGAAGAAGTGCCGCAACAAACTCAACAGTTAGCCTTTTTTAAAATATATAATACAATACAATAATATCGTTTTAAAAGCGCAAGCGAGCAGACTATCATGTCCATGTAATATTGTCATCCATATAATCTTGTACTTTATAATAACCTTTTGACATTAAAATGGACTTAATGCGAGATTTAAATCTATGTATAGGTAGATCAACAATATTTTGCGGTATTTTGTTAAACATTTTTACACTTTGTCCTATGAATGAGTTACCAGTTTTACGAAGCCTGAGATTGGAAACAGCAAGTTTGCTCTTAATTCTAGTGTTGAACTGATGAAGATCTGAGTTTTTACTATATAAATGTATATTCTTACGTACAACCATAATGCAGTCAAATATGTACTGTGATGCCACAGTTAGGATGTTAATTTCTTTAAATAATTCTCTAAGTGATTCGCGAGATTTAAGTCCATATATAGAACGGATCGCCCTCTTCTGTAATACAAAAATAGTTTGTATGTCAGAAGCTGATCCCCATAGGAGCAAACCATATGACATAACACTATGGAAGTAACTAAAATAAACAAGTCTCGCCGTTTCAATATCAGTGAGTTGCCTAATTTTTTTAACTGCATATGCAGCTGAACTGAGTCTTCCTGCCAGGGCTTCTATATGAGGAGCCCACTGTAACTTGGAATCCACAGTAATCCCTAAAAAGGTCGTAGACTCAACAAGCTCAATGTGTTCACCATTCATAATTATATTAGTATTTACTTGCCTCACGTTAGGCATCGTGAATTTAATACATTTTGTTTTATTAGAATTTAAAAGTAAATTATTTGTGTTAAACCAATGCAATACCTGCGAGAGAGCATTATTTACTTCGTCAGATACTTGCTTATGTCTGTCAGTTTTAAAAATTAGAGAAGTGTCATCCGCAAACAATACCGTCTCACATAAGCCTTCAGCAAAATAAGGAAGGTCATTTATATATATTAAAAACAGCAATGGTCCCAATATAGAGCCCTGGGGCACTCCCATACGTAGTAAGGCGCCAGAAGAATCAATTCCGTTAATAACAACTTTTTGAATTCTGTCAGTTAGATAGGACTCTAACAAACTTAAAGCAACATTCGAGACGCCATAATGCCGCAACTTCAGAAGTAAGATTTCATGATTAACGCAATCGAATGCCTTAGATAAATCACAGAAAACACCCACTGCATCCTGCTTATTTTCCCAAGCACCAAATATATGTTTCATCAGCGCCACTCCTGCATCAGTAGTGGACTTACCTTTTGTAAAACCAAATTGCTTTTTATGCAATAACTCATTTTCCTTAAAGTGAAATACTAATTGGTTAAAAATTATTTTTTCAAAGATCTTACTAAGCGCTGGTAAAACAGAAATAGGTCTAAAATTGGATGGGTCACTTCTTTCACCAGACTTAAATAAAGGAACAATCTTACTGTATTTCATCAAATTTGGAAACTGACCTATATCTACACACTCATTAAATATGATTGCTAAATGTGAGGCAATGGTGGGTATAATGGTTCTTAATACCACTACTGAAATTCCCCACAAATCCTCTGTCTTTTTTAAGTTAAGTTCGTTAAAAGTTTCTAAAATCGTTATATAATCAATATGGCTAAATTTAAAATTGTTGAAACATTCATCCACATTTGCTTTGAGAAGAGATTCAGCTGCAAGCGGACAAGAATTTATTTTACTTGTTGTTATTAAAGGTATATTGGAAAAATAAGTTTCAAATGCTGCGGCTACCTCTGCGTCAGAACTAAGACAATTGTCACCTATTTTAAGAGAGATCTTGTGATTATGTGATCGAGTTTTACAAGTCTCTTTATTGATTATTTTCCAGGTGGATTTAACTTTATCAATTTTGAATTTCCACAATTAACTGCTTCTACGAGTTCTCCTTCTTTAGCCAGCTAATTCCAACACCTGTCCACTGTCAGAGCAAGCAAGACGAATTGGCTAACTATAATGTCACCAAACCTATTTCGCGAAACCAGTAAATAGCTTAGTCCCTCCGCAAATAGCTAGAGTCCTCAGAGTAAATCAGCCTAATTTATGAGCTGTTTGGCTACGATATTCACGGAACGAGCCGGCAACAGAAATAATTCCGTTGCTCCTAATTAACACACAACTATTTCAGATTCTAACACTTTACGTTGGGACGTTGATCTTCTGCAAATTCTGGTTAGCTGTGAAACTGTAATAGACTTCGAACAGGCGTCTTTTTGGATGTTGTATAGATAGGGGGAGTCCGGGAAACTACTTATCTCTAACATCTCAAGTTCATTTAATTATTTATTCAGTGAGTATCGTATAAAATTAAGACAGACCTTTGCAGTTGTACTTACGTCAGTAAATCTGTGTCTTAATTTTTAATGATTCATCAGCCTGAAAACGTTACAGCAAGAAAACTCTCCCAAAGACTTTCCCTTTGTCATTTGGTGGGATTTTCTTTAGTCACCGCGCTTGGTAGGCGGGTTGGTGACCGCAGTAGGTTTTATTTGTACCTAAGTAAACGCTGCTGCTTGTTTCCTGCTATTCCCTTACTCGTCTTCAAGAATACCTATGAGATGAGAGTGTTGTTCTAAATCCGATAACCCCACGGACGGTAGATGCAGTTGTAGATACGGCAAAAAGATTATTGTGTTAATATAATGTACTTATAATCGCAGTACTAACTGTACAATTAAGTTAAAATACCCCAGGTCAGAAGGCAACTCTCTAATGTAACTGCTACGACGACAACATCCAAGATTGATGTGCCCCTGTGAAAGTTGCCTCGCCTGCAACATACTCGTATTATACTTACATTCTCTAGAACAAATCTTCATAATTTGATTGCTGTAATTTTTTATATACTAAACAAATAACCCAAGACATGCCACACTGGGTATGATGATCCCAAAGGTAGATATATATCCCATCCTTTCCTTTCCTCTCCCTAACAACAGGTGCTGGACAGCGATGTCATCCGCATACCATCCAGACGATGGTGGCGCGCACCAAGAGATTTAGTTCTACGTTCCTGCCCCGTGCCATTAAGTCATGGAATGACCTTCCGGCTCATGTGCTTCCTTCCTCTACAATCCTGGGTTCTTTAGGCGGGGCGTGAAACGGCATCTCACTGGGCCTTCGGGGTGAGGGCGACAGGCGCGGAAAGTTTGCCCTAATGTGCCTGTCGACGTGACATTTGGACCTCACATCCTGAACGCTATTTTTATATAAAAAAAAGATATACTTTATTGCGCACTACAGTTCACTTAAAACTAGGTGAACTATGTGACTACCAACTAGTGCCATAGCTATACCACCCGATCACCTTAGTCCCGCACAGGAAACGTATAGGTAATACAGGCCACGCGCACGTTTCCCGCGCAGGATGTTGTGCGCGGCTATTTCTGCGCGAATAGGCTGCGCAGTAAAATTAGCGGAGATGGAGACCGCGCGACGCGGCGTTTACTAAACAAGCCGGTATACCTATGAACCGATACAAGACGTCTACGTTGGTTGAGTGGTAGTCAACGCTGTCTCTGATGCAGTGGCCGCGGATTCGTTCCCGCACAGTACAAACATTTGTGTGCATGAACGTGTCTGTTTGTATTGGTCTGGGTGTTTGCTATGTTTAATAAATAATTTACCTACTAATAAATAATAACCCTAGACAAGCCACGCTGGGCCACACATCGCCATCTAGCCCCAAACTAAGCCGAAGCTTGTACTTTGGGTACTAGACAACTGATAAACTTAGGTACTTAGATATTTTTTATAAATAAATATATACTATGCATAGTAAACACCCACGCCAATACAACACAAATGATTGTTCTGTGCTCCCGCACATTTTTTTGATTTCCCATCCAAAACCACGACCCTTGGCTCAGAAGGCAGAGGTCGCTACCAAATGAGCCGTCGAGCCAGTCAAATAAGTAACTACCAAACGACATCACATACCTACATCGCTCCAATCCCAAAGTAAGTAGCTTAAGCACTTGTGTTATGGGTATCAGAACAACGAAGGTACCACAAATATATACTTAAATACAATTATAAACACCCAGACACGGAACAAACGAGAGGGCATAACGAATCTTCGCTCAAATTGAGCCGCCCGTCCGGGGAAGGACGACCTATAGAATACCGCAGTCAAATGACCTCTGGGTCGTGTTTCTGCCGGTGAGTAGGGTTTCCGGAGCTCGTGGGGGGTTGGGGTTGGACCGGCATGGCGGTGGCAACTGACAGGTAACTGACCAGTTACTTGCCCGTTGTCACAGTGACTTGGGCTTCTCTTTCGCTTTCCATTAGGCGTAGGGAAGCCATAATGTCGAGCCACTATAAAAAAAAACGCAAGTGTTCTTTTTTTTTTTATGGAAGAGGGGGCAGACGGGCCTGAAGGTCACCTGATGGTAAGTGATCACTTCAGCCCATAGACACCGCAACACCAGGGGAGTCACAGGTGCGTTGCCGGCCTTTGAGAAATCTATAGGCTCGCTTTTTGAAGGTCCCTAAATCATATCCACTCGGATACGTATGATACGTCGGATATGTTCATCATACGAATGTTTATCTTTGTAGGTTGCTATACCTAAACTGTTATGTCATGTCATGTAATACTCGTATTAACTGATATTTAATTTTAACTAACAACGTAGTTCAATTAAAGTTGGCTGAGTCATTTACACTACGCTTCTATTCTACCCGCACTAGTCGTAAAAGAATACTCAACTTGAGATAAAACAGCATTCCGTAGAAACGCTATAAATCCCCGCGGAACTAAACAGACGACTCATCCGCACAGGTCCGACCTTGCCAATGAAAGCTCCTGTGTTCTGCACCTGGATTTTCTATAAATAAGATATTAATGCGAATTGGTATTAGAATTGGAGTTTGTACGAACGTAACTTACTTTTTTAAAACAAACTGTTAGAGGGGAATAATCAACCGCTGCGGCACAGCACTATTCGCCACGCTCAAGAGTCACCGCACTAACGTTGACAGTTGAAGTTTGACGTAACGGTGACACTGACAGCTGTCATCGAGTTCCCGCCGATTATTACTTTTTTTCTCTCGCTCTGGTTGAATGAGTGTTTGTAATTGGATTGTGTAAATAAATACTTTCAGATTATCAATTAGTGTGTTATCAATACGTAGGTACGAGACGGACGAGTACTTAGTATGAATGTTCAAGGATATATTATCAATAACCCAAGACATGCCACGCTGGGACACACATCGCCATCTAGCCCCAAACTAATCCGAATCTTGTACTATGGGTACTAGACAACTGATAAACTTACTTAGATACTTTTTTTGTCCCGGGCGGGAATCGAACCCACGACCCTTGGTTTAAGCCACCGAGCCAGCCAAAAGCCTCGTTGTTCTTAAGGTTCTACCTTAGGGTAGAGGATAGTTAAGATACTACTCACGCAAGTCAAACTGCCAAGACATAAGGGACACTTAAAGTGCAGAGCTTCGAGCTTCCCATAAGCCCCGTTTGGTTCCCAATTGTCGTACCGATTAGCATCGATTAGTGCGCCCGTGGAGCACCATTGTGACATCCGCTAATCTCGCTATGGTCTTTTTTAACATGTAAATTGAAAGGTCAGTGTATCTACAGATGTAGATTATATTCTCAGAAGACTTCTTCTCTTCTTTGCATGTCGATGGCAAATAAGAATTTCTATGTCATGTTTCAAAATATACTAAAAAAAACACTTACCTTCCGGTACAAGAGGCCCTCATCAGCATTCTACTCACAATCGCTCGTAGTATCCGCTTATGAAAGTGCATTTGAATATTCAGTTCCTCCGCCGGTGCAGTGCTAACGCATCCGACATCCTTAGTGTCAGCATGTTCACTGTTCAGTATCCGACCTCTAGCCCCGCTTTCCGACACCAACCCGTCCACAACTCGTCGGAAAAGGATTCGAATTCGGAAACTATGCTTTGTGTTTTTTTTTCGTATATGTAGCGTCTAAACCAAACAATTGTTAAAAAAATGAAACCGAGAACGTCTGTTTGTTCCGTATAGTCGATAATTTATTAAGTATGTTTAGTTTACAATCTTTCGACAGATTTCAATCTCGCGATATAAATAAATAAATAAATAACCCAAGACATGCCACGCTGGGCCACACAGCGCCATCTAGCCCCAAACTAAGCCGTAGCTTGTACTATGGGTACTAGACAACTGATAAACTTATAGATGTATAAGCTAACGGTATTTAGAATTTTGCGGTGGCATATTCTGTATATTTGTTACTCATTCGCACGAAAACTAAAGCTATTACTTAAACATTATAATCTATGATATATGAAGGAACTGTATTCCATTCAATATTCATTATCAATTCATATGTCAAGTCGCAACAGTAATCTTTACGAGGCGCGCTTGCTAATTGATATAGCAGCAACAGAATCAGCATTAGCATTATTTATCAGCAATTCAACTTGTGCATGCCAGTAAGGCCGGGATATCGAAACTGAGTAACGAGATAAAGTGGGCACACATAGGTACATATCGTCAGTGGGCGAGCGGGCCACGGAATAAATACAAGAGGCGATGGCCTAAGGGGAACCATCATTAGTCTATAGCACATAACCCTCTTTAGTTGTTCGCCACTTTGGGCAAACATCTAGATGCTTTACCCTTAATCGCCACGCTGAGCAGGCGGGTTTGAGTATCGCAGGGTGACGCTGCAGCCCATTATCGTCCTCGAGATTAAGTGGGCCCACATATCGTCAGTGGGCGAGCGGCCACGGAACAAATACGAGTACAAGAGGAGATGGCCTAAGTAATTCCCATCATCAGCCTATAGGACGTAAGGTAAGTGTCCCTATCACGGAGGTAGTCAAAATCGGTTCCTATTACGGTGGTATTTCTATTTTCGAGTTTTATTCCTATTTTATTCAGTATAAGTGCACCAAAATGTATACTATTTATTCTAAATCTATTCCTTCATCAGTTGACCGAATTTTGCAAGTATAGCACATATACAACACAACAAAATTAATCAATTAGTGTAACGACATCGATGTGAGAGAGGTTTTCATACAAACGCGCAACATCAAATGAAAGTACACCAATATTTATAAACTAAGTTTTTCGTATTAATAACCCGTTCAAGTTCGTTTGTGTGTTATTTATTGCATTTTCCTACTATTACAGCAGCTATTTAAGTAGCATAATTCATATTTTAAACTCATTTTTACCCAAAAAAATAAGAAACAAAATACCACCGTAAAAGGATACAAATTTTATAGGTTGATCCTAATACGGTGGTATACCTCCGAATTAGGAAATATACTGGACATGTTTAATTGTTTATAACTTTTAATTTATTAACTTATTGAATTAGTTCCAAGTTTTATTGAAATAATCATTAATCTCTTAAATTAAGGACCATATTCTGCGGTACGCTATCTTTCTTAGAAATCTAGTTAAATATGAAAATTGTTGAGCATAAAATGTTGGTTTCTTAGAAGCGGTAAAATAAAAAGCTGTATTTTAATTGATCACAAATCGTTTATTTTGTATAACTGTTGACTAAAATTTAACACACTGAGTCAAAAAACTGTTATCGTGTGATTATGCATTTACACTCTTTTGTTTATCTAAATTTTGATGGGTCAGAATTAGGAACATTATAACACGAGTAGTGTTCCTATTACGGTGGTAGTTATTTTCAGGTAACTCCGTATTAGGTTATATGGGTTCCTATTATGGCGCTATTCATAAAATATAAAATTACAAGTTTTAGGGTTCAGTAAATAAATAAAAAGTTTTCTATAATGTTTTATGGATTCTTATTTAATAAAACCAAAAGCGATAAAAACTTAACAATGTATGTAAATAATGTTATTTAAAGAGAAGAATGCCCATCATAGTATGGAGAATAGTGCAGTTGTGTTAAGTGTTGCATCAAAACCAAAGTTGTACCTATTAGGTATCTAGAAAAAATATTATTACTTTTGAACTTTGAACCGGGGTATAAAACCTATTTTCCAAAAATGTAACATTTATACTTAGGTACTACGAGTAATTTATTGTATATATGTAGTAATAATAATTCGTTTCAACGAGATCTTTTTTAATACGTCACTGTTAGAATTTAGAGGGTGCTAGGTTCGGAGAATAAGGAAAATTCAAGTTATTCATACATCCCTGCTATATTTGCAAATTTTATTAAAAGATAATCAATATTATCAAATCAATGAATGAAAACCTTACAATTTACTTTCATCACCATCATCAGCCTATTGCAGTCCACTGCTGGACATAGGCCTCTCCAGTTGTTCGCCATCTAAAGCAAAGTTCTGGAGGACATACCCATAATCGCCACGCTGGGCAGGCGGGTTGGCGATCGCAGGGCGTAGCTTCTTGCTCCGGTGACGCTGCTGCCCGTCATCGGCCTGTGGTTTTTAGCTACGCCTTCTATCGTGACGGTTTAACCGCCACCAGTCGGTTTGCCAGAGCCTCGTTTGTTGTTCGGCAGGATGCACCACGGGCAGGTGAAGATGGCTTGGAACGATAAGGTGATAGGTCGCTCCCTTACATCCCTTACATACAATTTACTTTACTAACACATATTTTATATTATTTAATGTACGTAACATTATTTGTTTCTGACCCTCCGAATTAGGAACCGTTTACCGCCGTAATAGGCACTGACCGAAATTATACCTCCGAATTAGGAACAATCGACTCGGCTATTTAAATATTTAAAAAAAAAAACTAACATCAAAAGAAACACAAAATCAATAGAAATACAAAATATAATAACCACTTTTGACGATGAAGTGGTTTTGCACATTTAGAAATACTTACAAATGCTTATTTTTGTCTCCTAGTTTCGAATGTTGCGAAATACCTCCGTAATAGGAGCGTTTACCTTAGGCCTCTTCAGTTGTTCGCCACTTTGGGCAAACATCCAGAGGCTTCACACATAATCGCCACGCTGGGCCGGTTGGCGATCGCAGGGCGCAATTTCTCGCTCCGGTGACGCTTCATCAACATAAGCCTGTCAAAGTCCACTTCTTCTTGCACCGGTGACGCTGCTGCCCGTCATTGGTCTATGATATTTAGCTACGCCTTCTACCGTGATGGTTATACCGCCACCAGTCGGTTTGCCAGAGCCTCGTTTGTTGTTCGGCAGGATGCACCACGGGCAGGTGAGGATGGCTTGGAGCGAAAAGGTGATAGGCCGCTCCCTTACATCCCCGAATGGTGACCAAAGTAGGTTTTATTTGTACGGGCTATGTCGATAACTTTTGTCCTCTGATGTATTATGTTCATTTCGTACTCTATCTTTTAGCGAGATACCAAGCATAGAGCGTTGGAAATTTTGGAGCATTGGAGGGCATGACATCTAGTGCAAAATAGCTGGACTAGGTACGTAAAAAGACGAGACTAGTATTTGTGCTAAATACCCTAATAGTCCCTAGTATTATCCTACTATTACTTATACTAAAAGTAAATAAGATTCAACGTTTCCAATTCCCTCCATGCATTGTTAATTGACATGTCTGTCACGCAACGCGAAGCAATTAGTTTCTTGCTTAAAGCAGCTCGGAATGTACCCAGCTTAGGCCAGACGGCAAAAATGCACGCCAATTATAAAGTTTCTAGCTACAGAGAAAAGTGGTTGAGCAAAGGATTTGAGAGTGCTCTTGTGTAGAAAGGAACTGCCTATACAAACAACTTTGAGAGGAAATGCTATGAATCGAATAGCTTTCATAAATAGGTGTTTTTTCTCAAGAAGATTAATATTGTGGTGCTTGACTGTGAAGCTGAGTTTGAAAGTAGGCTTTGTAGAACAGGGCCATACAGCGCCACCAAACTAAGCCGAAACTTGTAATATGGTGCGTACTGCCTATACTTTCATAGTGCAAACGGCCAAACTTTGAAACTCTTTGCCGGACTGTTCGTTCCCCGAGTTGTTCAAGGCTTATCGATGTCTTCTGAGTAACTAATTTTAAGAGAGGTAGGGCATAGCGAATCTTTGCTCGAATTGAGCTGCCCGTCCGGGGAAGGACCTCCACCCTATAGAATACCGTATCCAAATGACTTCCTGGTCGTGTTCCTGCCGGTGAATAGGGTTTCCGGAGCTCGTGGGGGTTAGGGTTGGGTCGGCATGGCGGTGGCAACTGACATGTAACTGACTGGCTACTTGCTCACACTTGTTGTCACAGTGACTTGAGCTTCTTTTTCGCGTATCAGGCGTAAGGAAGCCATTATGTCGAGCTACTATAAAAAAAAAAGCTAACTTTTGCATTCAAAGTCGTGAAAATAGTTACTTTACGTCTTACGCATGTACGTACAACATTCCCTAGTTTAATTAACACTGTGCCTTTTGATTTCAGCGCGTTGTTGTGGTCAGCTGTCATGCGCACACAAACTGTTCAATCGCGCATGCGCTGTGACGCCGACATTTGTAGACGTTGCCCAAACAAACATGCCGCTTGGCCGACAAGTTTGTATAAATCTTTATGCGTCGGTGGGCATTATATTTATTTATATTTATTGTTTTCGGTTATATTTATAGTAAGGATACGGGGAAGAATTACAATTTCGTCAGACATTGAAGAAACTGAGAACAACACGTGCTGGACAGCGCTGTCATCCGCATACCATACAGACTATAGTGGCGCGCACCAAGAGGTTTAGTTCCTCGTTCCTGCTCTGTGCCATTAAGTCATGGAATGCTTCCAGCTCATGTGTTTCCTTCCTCTTACAATCCTGGGTTCTTTAGGCGGGGCGTGAAACGGCATCTCAGTAGACTCGGGGTAAGGGCGACAGGCGTGGGTTTGCCTTAATGTGCTTGTCGACCTAACATTTGGTTTAAACAAAAAAAAACTAAATTGTATGAAAGTAAGTAAGCATTACATAGGTAATGGAATATCGAAGATTAATTTTATTATTCTTCGAACGATCTATCAACCCATTGACGTTCACTGCTAAGCGTGCCCTTCCCCAGAGAACGCCTACTCCCGATCCAGGGCAATCTTTAACAATTCTCGTCTGCCATCTTTCTCTCATAGGTGAGTCAGCATGAAACTTTCCAATAACCCACCCAAACCCGTAAAAAATAATCACCATGAATAAATACAACAGGATCACGGGCAGCTACTTTTCCAGAGCGAGGAGCTACTCCCTGCGATCGCCAACCCGTCCGCTCAACGTGTCCATTATCGGTAAATTCAGGTGTCAACTTGAGTGGCCTCTACGAACGAAATCCTACAAACGAATGCGATAGGCAGATGATGAAGATTTGATGTTGAATATTATGAAATCTTTATATAATTTGTTCAGTGTGTATATCATAGTAATGCTTTCACTTTGATATTACCAATGCAATATATAAAGGTTTCCTAAGCGCCAGTGGGAGCGCGAGGGCTTTCACGCCGACATAGCAATCAGCGCACGCGCAACGCAATAAATCGCTCCCGGCGCCTGCGCATACAGTCCGCGACACACAACCAACGAAGAACGAATATCTTTTTACAGTAAGAAACTTGTGTGGTTTCTGGATTTAGAATAGGATCAGCCTACCTTATCGAATATGACTGGCTCGGTGGTTTGTTCCCACTAGTAACTACCAAGTAGTTCTACCACCGTAGGACCCTCCCTCTCCTTTTCTAAATAGAACTACGCGTGTAGGTTTGAGATGTCACAAAAATACTGTGCAGTCAATTGGCTCTCGTACTATAAAGCACAGTAAATCTTACTTTTGTCGTACAATTAGACTGTGGAACTCTCTTCCAGCACACGTGTTCGCGGATATACCTAAACACAGACGCCTATTTTTCTATGGACATTTATTAGTAACAGCAATATTGGCAATCCAACTAGTATGTTTTAGCCAAAGCACAAACAATCAGTCGGTAGTTCTGTACATACATAACTACATACATATCTCCATTCCATACTCAATCAAAAGCCGAAATAACTTTACTTTATCTTTTCTTTTGTACTGACATTCCTTTGATATAGCTTGTAGGATGTCCGGCAAGTTTTTTACAATTCCTTATGTCTGTCGCAATAAGGTTTAGATTGGAACTATTAGCAGGTGTTTGATGAACATGCCACTAATTAACATTTCCTTACGTTTAACGGAATAAGGTCGGGATTAGGATCAATGGTAGGTCTGTTTGTAATAGATGCAGTGGTAGTAAACACGCCTGTTTGTGGTTTCCTGGATTGACGCGAATAAAATCGCTCTTTTGTTCTTTTGCGGTGCATTGGTTACAGTAGCCGACAGTAGCCAAAGTCGAATGGAAAGGAATAACAAAAGATATTAAGACGACCAGTTTGGTTCAGTGTTGGTAGATAAAAGTTGCCTCTGGCACAGTGGTCGCGGGTTCGACCCCAAGCAGTATCTATAAACAATTGCAATACACACAATATTACGTCAGACAATGCTTAGTATAGGTATACCTATAAAAAGCAATGTCTGACGTAATAAAGATTTTGATGGTAGTTATAGGAAATGTTCCCGTGTTCTAATATATCAATTAAATTGTTGAAAATCGACGTTGACGAATTTTAGATCGTATATTCGAACACGGGAGGGACAAATGAGAGGGATTTATGGGGCAAAAATACGCGATCCGTTCAACGAGCGATCGTTTTCGTTTTCTGTAGTAGGGCCCCAGTAGTTCCCAAAACGGTAAGCATATACGGTTATGTAAACAATTTTGTCGGAAGGTCTAATGAGCTGCTACAATACGGGCGTTCTTCGCGTTCCTCATTAATTCGCTAAATTACTACGAACTTTACTATTCCACGTACTGTACTGTTAATTGGCACCTGCTATTTGTTACCCAAATAACCTACTTAGCAATTGTTGGTGAATCTTCTTGCACTACGATTGGAGACATGGATAAATAATAGGAAATACAGGAAGATTTTTTAATCATGGGATGTAAGGGAGCGATCCCTCATCTTTTTGCTCCAAGCCAACCTCACCTGCCCGTGGTGCATCCTGCCGACTAACAAACGAGGCGCTGGCAACCGACTGGTGGCGGTATAACCATCACAATTGAAGGCGTAGCTAAATACTAAAGACCGGTGACGGGCAGCAGCGTCACCGGAGCAAGAAGCTACGCCCTGCGATCGCCAACCCGCCTGCCCAGCGTGGCGATTATGGGTATATCCTCCAGATGTTTGCTCTAAGTGGCGAACAACTAGAGAGGCCTATGTCCAGCAGTGGACTGTAATAGGCTGATGATGATGATGATGATCCCTCATCTTTCGCTCCAAGCCAGGTGGTGCATCCTGATGTATAACAAACGATGCTCGCGCAACTGACTGGTAGCAGTATAATAACCAACACGATTAAAGGCGTAGCTAAATATCACAAGCCGGTGATGGGCAGCAGCGTCACCAGAGCTACGCCCTGCAATCGCCAACCCGCCCGCCCAGCGTGGCGATTATGGGTAAAGCCTCCAGTTGTTTTTTTCTTATTTTTTTATATTGGCTTAGCATAGTAGCTCCCCTCCGCCTGATGGAAAGCAGGAAAGGAAGCCCAAGCCGCTCCGACAACGTGCGGGAAACCATGGTTTCCAGTCAATCACCACAGCCACGCTGGCCTGCAAGATGCTTCTTCACGCTTCGTTTAAAGGATCCCATACTATATGAAGGCGGGAACACGTGTGCTGGCAGAGAGTTCCACTTGCCCAAAGTGGCGAACAACTGGAAAGGCCTAAGTCCAGCAGTGATAGGCTGTTGATGACGAACTACATCTATTACGTAAATCAAACCAAATCGATAGTAGAACGGTTGCTGAATCATTAAACGATCTATTTCTTTCCAGCAGCTATCGTATTACAATTGGAATCCGCAAACAAACACGTCTATAGAGCACTTACCGGTCTGTTTGTTTGTCTGGGAATCGAACTTGTTCACCATTACGTATTGTTTGTTTGAGTCTGCGTCTAGTGCGGCTGCTATAGCTAAGTGAGAGACAGCGAGATATCTCCAACTAACTCTATATGCGTTATTTAATGTATACATATTCTATTAACCATTCGTCTTTGCATAAGTATAATAAATAACTAGGTGCACATCCAGCAGTGGACGGTAGCAGGCTGTTAATAAATATTAGACAACGTCACATCACCATCGTCAGCCTATTGCAGTCCACTGCTGGACATAGGCCTCTCCAGTTGTTCGTCACTTAGAGCAAACATCTGGACTGGATGATATACCTATAATCGCTGGGCAGTCGGGTTGGCGATCCCAGGGCGCAGCTTCTCCCTCCAGAGACGCTGCTGCCCGTCATCGGTCTGTGGTATTTCTATTTCTCGCATTCAATTGTGCTGCTACAGCCACCAGTGGTGATGATGGGTAAAATTGTTTCTTATACTGACTTTAAAGGGATTTACGATTACCGGGATTGCACTAAGAGGTTTAGTTCCTCTTTCTTGCCCCGTGCCATTAAGTCATGGAATGCCCTTCCAGCTCATGTCTTTCCTTCCTCTTACAATCCTGGGTTCTTTATGCGGAGCGTGAAACGGCAGTGGGCCTTCAGGGTGAGGGCGACAGGTGCGGTGGGTTTGTTCTATTATGCCTGTTGACCTAACTTTTGGACCTCACGACTGCTAACCATCAGATGGACCTCATTCCACTCCACTACCCTTCTCGCTCATTTTATATAAAAATTAAATGCACAAAATTTAATTTTAGTATAACTCACTTGGGATGTAAGGGAGCGACCCATCATCTTTTCGCTCCAAGCCAACCTTACCTGCACGTGGCCTCCCGAATAACAAACGAGGCGCTGGCAACCGACTGGTGGCGGTATAACCATCACAATTGAAGGCGTAGCTATATACCACAGACCGATGACGGGCAGCAGCGTCACCGGAGCGAGAAGCTACGCCCTGCGATCGCCAACCCGCCTGCCCAGCGTGGCGATTATGGGTAGGTATATCCTCCAGATGTTTGCCTTAAGTGGCAAACAACTGGAGAGGCCTATGTCCAGCAGTGGACTGCAATAGGCTGATGATGATGATGATGATTCTCACGTACGTAACTCACTTACTCACTGTTATTCTCTACACTGTCAGATAGAAAGCGCACTTCGTCTGATCGGAAAGCAAAATATACAAAAGTGAGCGTTTTTAATATCGGCAAGTGCTGCCGATGACTGTGGCAGGAATGTGAGGATGCGTTTGTGGCATGTCGGAAATAACAACGGCATTACGATGTGCTATAGGTAAAGTACATTTACGAGTACCTACGTCAGTGTTATAGACTGTAGGTATTTTCATCGACGCGAGCAAGAGGGCTCTCTATGAGGCTACGTTTGTACAATCATGTTCATCATCATCCATCAGCCTTCAGATCCACTACTGGACGTAACTTGGGGGGATTTGCTTTACTCACCGCGCTTGGGTTGGTGACCGCAGTAGGTTTTATTTGGAACCAGGTAAACGCTGCTGCCTGTTTCTTGATATTCCCTTATTCGTTTGGAAGTATTGAAGGAATAGCTAAATACCACAGCCACCGGAGTGAGGTGCCACATCCTGCGATCGCCCTTGATTATAACTAGAGCCTCCTGATGTATGCCCAAAGTGGCGAACAACTGGACAGGCTTATGTCCTGCAGTGTTCTGCAAGAGGCTGATGATGTGAATCAAACTTTGAATTAAGGTAAATCGTTAACCAATTCAGAAAAGTAGTCTAATATCCTAACAGGGAATCAAACTTTGTACCGGCGCCATTGTAAATCAAATCCGGTGCAGACGTCTCGTTAAGGCGCCCTTGAACACCCATCCGCATAAGGGCGACGCTTTTTTTGCCCTTAACGCGCTAAACAGTCGCCTCATTATCTTACGCCTTCAAATGATCGGTTACCAATTAATTGATATTTGAAAGGACATTACAATTACAATCGACAGGCTCGGTGACTCATTTGGTAGTGACCTCTGCCCTCTGAGCCAAGGGTCGTGGGTTCGATTCCCGCACAGTACAAACATTTCCGTTCATGAAAATGTCTGTTTTGTATTGGTCTGGGTGTCTAGTACCCATAGTACAAGCTTCGGCTTAGTTTGGGGCTAGGTGGCGCTGTGTGAGCGTGGCATGTCTTGGTTATTTATTTATTTAATGTTGAGTGAGGTCCTGAGGTATATTTATAACTGTCAAAGTTTGTTTAACGCGATTTTTTTGGCAAACGGTATTGAAGGTCGCCTGATGGTAAGTGATCACTCAGCCCATAGACACCGCAACAGAAGAGTCACAGGTGCGTTGCCGGCCCTGGAGAAAGTAAGCTCGCTTTTTGAAGATCCCTAAGTCGTATCCATTCGTTCGATCTAAGTTATCTGAAATAAAGATTTGATTTGATTTGATTTGAAACGTAGCGGCTGGGAGCTGATTCCTAGGAACCGTAGCACGAGGCAGAAAATTTTACCGCATACGTGCAAAAACAAACCTACCGTGGAGGAATTCCGACTAGCAAGATGATAAGGATGAAATTTCATGCTGTTAGGGCTACTATCTACAAATTAAATGTACAATACATTTAAGGTACCTAATTGGATCATGATTAACGCTATATTATATTACTTGAAATGGCTACGTAAATTAATAATAAGTAATATGTAGTACCTAATAAAGTAATATCAGACAACAGCACACACATTGATACGATCCCAAAGTACCTATAAGTAGCTTGAACACTTGTAAGTATTAATATGGGTAGCAGAACAACGAACACGACAAATGATCATTTTACACACGAATGTTTGCTCCTGGCGGGAATCGAACCCGACCCTTTGATTCCGGAGTCTCTACCAAATGAGCCATCGGGCTTGATTGTCTATAAATCCCCTCAAACGTGGCCACCACACCGATAGAGTACCTATTTTAACCCTGTCGCCAGTTTAGCGATGCACTGCATTGCAATAAATATTGCGCTCGCGCATATGAACAACGGGCATACTCGAGATAATTATAAAACTGCCATTTGAGTCACTGGTTTGTCATCATTTTGTGTCTTTATGCTTGTCGCAATGACGTTAGGTACTTTAAACAGATTTCGATGAGAAGTGTAAAGTAGATGCCCCATTTAGTGTGGACATTATAAATAAAAGGTTTATAGGTAAATAATAGGTGGTGGATGTAAGGGAACCGCCTATCCTCTTTTCGCTTCAAGCCACCCTCGCCTGCTGGTGGATCTCCCCTAAAACAATTCCGCCCTTGAAAATAAATATTTAGGGGCAGCGCAGACGGCACACTTTTTGTGCGATAGAGTCTGCGTCTGAGACATTTAAAAAGAACGTCTAGGTCTGCCGACAGAATGATCGAAGATGTGCGTCGTGTGCATTGAGTCTGTGAAATATCCGCGACAGATTTTTGCGCGTCGTGCACACGACGTTACTGCATATAATTGCAAAAAAGTGCGTCACGGATAGTCTGTCGTCTGCGCTGCCCCTTCAGGGGGCCTCCCATAAAAAAAACACAATTATTTGCCTATTTTTGCACGAAATTGATACGGAACCTTCGGCTTTAAAGTCGAAGTTCGACTCGCACTTGGCCGGTTTTTTTAAACTTATAGGTACGTTATTTATTTTATAAGTGAATGGGTAACCTGATGTTAAACGATGTTGGAGCCTAAGATGAAGCGCGATTGCCAAACAAAAACCGATTCACTCTCGCCTTGAAAATCTGAAGTTTATTTTATATCCTTCGCAGCTTCGGGGAACACGGACTCCGGTAAAAAGTTCCACAGCTTAGCCGTTCGCACTATGAATGAAGAGGCAAAGCGCTTTGTGCGAGTTTTTTGAACCTGCACCATAAATCGGTTTGATCATCAATCAACAGAACCTTACTTGTCATATAGGGGAGAGCAGGGTAATATGAGCCTACTAAGAATCTCCGAAACCTATATTATAATATTAGAAAAATTCAGCATTTATAATCATTAAAAAAAAAAAAAAAAAAAAAAAAAAAGGAAAACATTGATAAAAAATTACATGTATGTATTAATATTCTCATCCCAAACTGGAATAGCAGATGTTGGAGAAAAATCTGCCAAATTGAAGTGGGCTTGGGCGGGTCACGTATGCAGAATAGATGGGAATAGATGGACCAGAATTGTCACCCAATATCAGCCTTCAGATGGCCACCGTCGCAGAGGCAGGCCAAAAAAAAGGTGGCGTGATGATCTGGATCATTATTTACCAAGTTGGCAGGAGCATGCTGCAGGTAGGGACGATTGGAATTAATTGGGGGAGGCTTTTGCCCAGCAGTGGGACAGTACAGGCTAATTAAAAAAATAAAAAAATTTTATAATTTTTATTAGAAACTCTTGCCGCTCTCATTTGATTGCCCCGCGTTCCCCCATAACATAAAGTAAGTAGGACCTACCTAGGTAAGGAGATATTAAAAATAGTGAACTAGCTTTAAACTCACCAGTAATTCAGCATTCACAACAAACACAAGCAGCGCATTCTTAGTAGCGCAGCATAAGTAACAAGCGCAGGTGGCGATTGCTTTATGCGTCCTGCGCAGGCGCACCGAGAAAAATGCGCGCCGGTCACGACCGCCATGTCGCACGGTGGCCTCTGGGAAATTTAAATATCTGGGTAAATTACGATGTTTATAATATCATACTAAGAACGGTCTCTCCCGTGCCTACAAATAAATAAATAAATAATAAATAACCCAAGACATGCCTCGTTGGGCCACACAGCGCCACCTAGCCCCAAACTAAGCATAAGCTTGTTCTATTTGTACTAGACAACTGATAAACTTTTATTGTAAATAAATACATATTATACATAGAAAACACCCAGACCAATACAACCAGACATGTTCATGAACACAAATGTTTGTACTGTGCGGGAATCGAACCCTCGGTGCGTGCGTGAGTCTTGCGCGCACTAGGCTGGCTTTGTTTATTACGTATCCCAAATGCTGCACAAGAGCCACTTAGCCAAAGTTTGTTGGTGAAAAATATACAATAACGTTTTTCAAATTTTAACATAACCTAACCATCGGTATTACGCTATATAACTTCATCTTTCACGGTTAGGGAAAATAAAAGTTTTCATTTGTAGTCCAGAAACTTTGTAGAAGGTCGCGGCAAGTTCTGGGGAGTACAATTTAGTACTACTGGCGCCATCTCTACGTTACAGTAGGTACTAACGACGGAGTGAGCTTGCCAGTGTCTGATTTTTAACAAATTCACACAAAACTTGAGAGGTTGATTGAAATATTGATACCTATTTATTTAATGTATGAAGTATTTGAAAATGATTTTTATACTAAAATGTTGATTGTGTTAATAAAAGTTTTTTAAAAAGTCATTACAGCTGATTCAACTGACAGTGACAGCTAACGTCAAATAGTGAATCGACCATCATCGTCGAACGCAAAAGAAAACACCATCATCGTGGAAACCTCAGTAAAGTGGTCTTAATTTGCATTAAAAAGGTAAATTAGACAACATTCCGGTTGTATCAGTCCTATCGAATACTAGTTTTCGTGTAATTACGCGGTGCAAATGAGTGCGAACCAGCTTGTGCTAATATGTAACGAAGTATTTTTTATTTAGTGCGTTGTATTTTTTCTTTTGTAATGATAAGTGATCCTATGATTAATCTGCATCGTGAATCATAACATACTGCCAGTGTTTACTCCGGGGAGTGTTTACATATCGGAATTTTGATAAATTGGGTAAATAACATGATTTTTATCTTCGCTATCTACTTTTAAATGTTATATGCGTGTCGTTTTTGTTATGTTATGTTTAATTTGTGAGGAAATGATGCAAGTGCCACACAGTGGCTATGAATAATTCATCATAATTATAGGTAAAGCCTGTTGTATAAAGCAGTTACGAACAATAATTTAGTATGTAACCCTACTTCACAGTGAGTTATCTTTGGTAATAACCAGTATTTCTAGATTTTCGATTGAAATGTCCAGCTTCACCCTGTGCCTCTGGGGGCAATATCATTATCATCAACAGGTCGCTATTTTCAATTCGTTCTCGCAAGTTGGCAAACCTTTTCAATTATATTTCACAGGGAATCCCTGGGTTGTCTTGTACCTATGTTCTTTAAAGTTGTTTTCGTCGTCAGTGTTTGTCGTCAAAAGTGTCATCAAGAGAGAAGTAAGTAATATTGTAACTTTAAGGTCCCAAGACTGAATATCCTTTTAAAATACAATTCTATTGTCAAAACTATGGAGTTAAAAATTATATTTGCTGTAATTCTGTTCTGCATATACAGGGTGTTTGGTGCATCGTGTGCCAAATTGAAGTCAGTGATTGGGGGGTCCTTGGTTACCTCTTCATGCCCCTTAGAAAAGTCGTGGCCTAACAATTTTTTTTTTTTCGGAACTAAAACTAATTTAGGTGAAAATTGACAAAAGTCCACACTTAAATTTTAATTTAAAAAAAACTATTGAGTCTAGCCTAAATTTTCTTTTTAATCTTTAAATTGAAATAGTGTACGCTTCTATCAAAATCACTCACCTCATGCATCTAGCTTTTTTTTAATTGCCCATCAAAGTTTATTTTTGTAAAAAGTATAAACTTGAACCTTAACTTTGGATATCAATAAAAAATTAACCAAAAGTGATCATGCTCTTCAGATTTCATGAAAATATATCTGGAGTGTCTCCTTTCTAGTGGTATGTAATACGTTATGAAAAGTAACAATTTCTATCACTAATTTCCAAATTTTTCTGTAACAGAGTCGCATTTTTCTAATGTTCAACAGGTGTTATAAAAATAAGATTTTGCCTTAATTATACACTAAACAGGTAATAATTTACTATTTTGTAGGTTTTACTTATGTAAAACCTGCCTTACCTTGTACCTGCTTTTATAACCTGTATACCTACCTGTTATGATAAATAAACTTTCTTTCTCAAAACCCAAATGGAAGTGAGTCAGCCTGAAGTAGAGAATTATGGGGTAACTAGGAGACATTGGGAGAGATTTTGGGATTCTTGAGATTTCTACTTCTCAGGTTTGCAGTAAACATACACTTGATGAAACACCTGTGAATTGACTTTAATAGTCACATTTCATGAACAATCCGTGTCTATCTAGAAAATAATAGATTTTTTATTGGTATTTTGTCCAAAAAATACCATTTACAGAAAAAAGTATTAGAGATATCTTGTGGTACAATTGTACCACTAGACTACAATACTAAATAGTTCAATGGTTTTATTCAGGTATAGAGAATGTAATTTTCTGAAGATGTCATGCAATCTGTTTCAATAAACGGACAAGGGGCAGGATTATTAGGGAAATAATAGGTATAATGTTCATTAACAACTTATGAGTTGTTAATAAAATGATACATAAAGGAAAATACTTCTAAATGGGTATTAATAAATGAAACGAAGTTTATTTTTATGAAATATTATTTTATAAGGAAATACATTTTTTCGTTACTTCTATAAATAAATATATGATATGCACATTAAAATTAAATGTTTGTACAACTAGCAAAGTGCATGATATTCAATAACTTATTAAAAATCTTGAAAACTCTGTTCACTATAAAACATGACTGCCTGAACAGCTAGAAAATAGTTTCTATAGATAGGTAAGTTTAAGAAACTAAGTATGATGTTTAAATTATTTTAATTAAAACAAATTCTACTTCTAAATTCATCATCAAACTTTACCAGCCTTTTGGATGAATGGTTACCACAAAACCTGACCATATTTAATTTTTACAATATAACAGGTGTACATTCTTGGTTTCTTCTTCAGTTTGATCTTTGTCTCCCCATCCCCATATATTCTTCCCATCCCCAGTTCTTTGCGATCTTGCAATAATCATTTTATCCGGAATAATTTTCAAATCATATGCCCAACCGACCCACGCGAAGAAATTGATGAATATGGTAGCAGCATTGAACATGGTGTTTCCGAGCTCAGATGCTTTGTAATCGAAGGGGAACACATGGTGATAGTTGTGGAAACACTCTCCCGTAGACAATATTGAAACTGCAACATTCTCAACAGGTCTGATACTCTTATCGAAAGGCCGGTTACCCCATTTATGCCCAATGCTGTTGACCAAGAAAATAAGGTTGATGGTCAGAACATGACGGAGCATCGTACAAATGTGCCAAGAATTACTCAAACTTTCATTCCATAAATACATTGGGACAACTGTCGGTATAACATACGCCCACAGTCCGATGACAATAAACGCGTACTTTCTTTGGAATACCAATAGCTTGTTGCTGTAAATGTCGTCCATATAAATCGTTTTCCCTTTTTCCAAGACTTGCGGGTGCTTTCGAACGAACAACCATCCTATTTGTGAGAAGAAGAAGCCTCGTCTTGAGTTATGCGGGTCGGCATCCGTGTCTGTGTACTTGTGGTGTATGCGATGGTCTCTCACCCAGTAAATGGCTGTGTTCATAAAGGCAATGCTATTTAAAATCAAGAGAATTATCTGGAGCGGCATTTTTGCCTTGTACGCTCTGTGACACCAGAGTCTATGTGCGCCGGCCGTGATCCCAATCTTTGCTCCTTCAAGTAGCAAGAACGCCCATAGTATTGTGGCCCATTTGGCGGATGTGAAGCATAAATAGATGCCGTACAATGCGGCTAAATGCATATACGCAAACTTTAGCACATTGTGTTTAACAAGTTTGAATTTATGCGAGTCACATAAGGTGACTTCTGTATCCATTGTGGCAACCATAACACGATTACTTTTCGCAATAACTACGGTCTCGTGGCAACCGAGTTTGCGCTACCGAACTGAACTGGGCCCGAGCAGCAAGGACTGTTTATTTATAGAGGGAGGAGATCACAGAGGTTACGCCTCCTGATACCAATGTGTTGTCAATACATTATCATTTAGGTACAGTCGGCACCAAAGAAAGAATGGCTGGAGTATAGAAATGGGTGTTGCCATGCAAGAAATTGTTGACGATTTTTTACCGATGTACAACAGTTTCAAAACCCATACTCACTTAAACAGTTTAAAACCTATACTCACTTATTAATAAACATAGAAAAGCTCTGAACCAGAAATACCAAAACATGCTGAACAAGCTGTAGAAACATCACCTATTGGATCAAAAAACTCCTTGTCCGTTTACTATTAGGTACTAATTCTCCCGTCTTCTTCATATCTTTACGTTTCATGGATGCTTAGATTATATATTAACACTTTAGTGGTTGAGAAATTCAACTGGGTCGATCTGCCTGCCCCCCAATGTGGCGATTATGGGTAAAGCCTCCAGGTATTTGCCCAAATTGGCGAGCAACTGGAGAGGTAGGGCATAGCGAATCTTCGCTCGAATTGAGCCGCCCGTCTACCTCTACCCTACAGAATACCGTATCCAAATGACCTCCGGGTCTGTATCTGCCGGGGAGTAGGGTCTCCGGAGCTCGTGGGATGAGTGCTGCATCAGCAGCCGGAGGTTAGGGTTGGACCGGCATGGAGGTGGAAACTACCCAGTAACTAACCAGTTACTTGCCCATTGTCACAGCGACTTGGGCTTCTCTTTCGCTTTCCATCGGGCGTGGGGAAGCCATTATGTCCTACTACTATAAAAAACCGGCCAAGTGCGAGTCGGACTCGCGCACGTAGGGTTCCGTACCACTGATTGAATGAAAAAAATTTGGTAATTTGATTTATGATGTTTAAAAAAAACTACTGTCTAGATTTCATTGAAACTAATGTCGTTAGTAGTTTACATAGTAATACACATCATATATTTTTTTCAGTTTTATAGTGCCCATATTTTAGAAGTTACGGGGGGGGGGGGACACACATTTTACCACTTTGGAAGAGTCTCTCGCGCAAACTATTCATCTGAGAAAAAAATGATGTTAGAAACCTCAACATCATTTTTAAATACCTATCCATAGATACCCCACACGTATGGGTTTGATGAAAAAAAAAATTTGAGTTTCAGTTCCATGAATGGAGAACCCCAAAAATTTTAGATTTTTTTCTGATTTTACTTTAAAATCTTAATGCGGTTAATAGATAACATCTACGTACCAAATTTTAATAATATAGCTCTTATAGTTTCGGAATAAACTGGCTGTGACATACGGACGGACAGACAGACATGACGAATCTATAAGGGTCCCGTTTTTGCCATTTTGGCTACGGAACCCTAAAAAGGGGCCTATGTCCAGTGGACTGTTGAGACCTATTTGATGCTTACAAATATCCTACTCGTATTACAACATTTAGGTACCTTAGTAGGAGTTAGGAGTAGGACCTATTCCCTGTATTTATTGTCCAAATCTGTTTAAGTAACGTTCTGACTGTACACGGGCTCACTCCGGGTCCAAAGTGCGGTAGTGCGAATACCACTTATATTTGTATTTGTTGCAAACATTTGTGCGAATTTTACTTACAAGCTTTTTTGATTGGAAGTTTTTCAGGGGCGTAGCTACCGCCGTATCTGCCGTATCAATATGGGGCCCCCAGACCATGGACCCTCCGAAGTGCATAAGCAAAACTTCCCAAATTTTCTAATTTTTGGGGGCTCCTAAGGGCCCCCAAAATTTTTTTATATGGGGCCCCGCCAAGACACGCTACGCTTCTGAGTTTTATAGTTATCATAATGATATAGGTAGATTTGTCTATACTTATAATAAATCTGTAGAGAGGTCAATTCTGTACATTGAATTTATTTTCAAAATACCTATCAGGGGATGATTAGTAACCGATACTGATGCCAAAAATGCAATCAGTAAAATTTTTGTCTGTCTGTCTGTCTGTCTGTCTGTCTGTATGTTCGTTATAGAAACAAAAACTACTTAACGGATTTTAACGAAACTTGGTACAATTATTCTTCATACTCCTGGGCAGGTTATAGTATACTTTTCATCATGCTACAATCAATAGGAGGCGAGCAGTAACGGGAAGTGTTGGGAAAACGGGAGAATTTTTTACCTGTATGTTTGAACGCGCATCACGCGAAAACTTCTGCATGGAATTGAATGCGGTTTTCACCAATGTATTGCTAGAGGTCTAACTTAAAACTTTGGCACTAGGTATAGATAGGTAATTTATGGAAGTCCCTTATTTTTGAAACCCGATATCCACGCGTGCGACGCCGCTGGCACAGCTAGTTACAGAATAAAGTTTTATACTAAAAGTAGGTTCGCCTTTAAAGGAATACGCGAATAATACACCACAGGTTTTTTGCTATTTTTAACCGACTTTGAAAAAAGGAGGAGGTTCTCAATTCGTCTCTATGTATAATATTTTTTTTTCTTTTATGTATGTTCAGCGATATTTCCGTCAATTATGGATGGATTTCAAAAATTTTTCGACAGTTCGACAGAAGACACTTCCGAGGTGGACCCATTATCACCAAGTAAGGATCTGATGATGGGATCCTGGAGAAATTGAGGGCAACAACCGAAAATTGTATGCTCATATGGTGTTTTTGTTACGTAATCATATTTTACTCAGGTATATGCTTCCGGGCGACAACATCTGGTGCTGATGATGAAGCCACAGAACTCCTTAACGGTTAGGAGTTAGGGGACAGTACTGACATTGGTCGATATTAAACTAGGTAGTAGTATGTACTTATGCAGGGCTAATAGGGCAGGTGATTTGGTAAGTGATATGCTTGATTCTAGATCGCAAAGTCTTCACTTGACTTAAAGCAAAATTTTTCATTCCTAAGTAAAACTCTTAAGGACATTAATTAGCCTTTATTCAAGGTCACAGCACATTAACGCAACTAAAAACAGAGAAATAAAATTATTTTTTTAAAAAAAATTAAACCGACTTCAAAAAAAACGCAAACGACCAAGATTAAAAAGCGATAAATAACGTAAGTAATTCTATCCTTAATACATAATCATTTAAATATTACAATTATCACTTATTTTTGAAGTCGGTGCCAGCCAAACATACCTATCTAGGTATATTGTCGTGTGGATATGCCGGCCGCGCGCGACATACAACAACAGTCTACGTTAGGTACCGAGAGGTTGGCACCGACTTCAAAAATAAGTGATAATTGTAATATTTAAATGATTATGTATTAAGGATAGAATTACTTACGTTATTTATCGCTTTTTAGTTTTGGTCGTTTGCGTTTTTTTTGAAGTCGGTTTAATAAAATAGCTGAATATTGGTCACGAAAACATACATACAAATGTTGAATTGATAAAAGGTTAGAGGGACATAGAGTAGTTAGGCTCGGCATGCAAATTAATTTAGTTCAATGAGTAATAAAACTGTATATTTTAAACATTGTGCTATATGAATAGATACACAAAAAGCACTAGTTTGCGCGGTGAATAATTCTTATTAAACAGCAAGAAGCAATATATAACCCAAGACATGCCACGCTGGGCCACACATCGCCATCTAGCCCAAACTAAGCCGAAGCTTGTACTATGGGTACTAGACAATTGATAAACTTACTTAGATACATTTTTTTTGTAAATAAATACATTTATACATAGAAAACACCCAGACCAATATAAACAGACATGTTCATGCACACAAATGTTTGTACTGTGCGGGGATCGAACCCACGACCCTTGGCTCAGAAGGCAGAGGTGAGTCAATTATGTAAGTTCATCATCGGGATACATGACGTAGTTGGCTAACCATCCTTATGGAGTTGATATACCTTCCATCCATTCGTACAAAATTATTTGCGAATTCGCTCCTGCCGCGAACGGCTAAAATTGGAATTCTCTGCCAACTGACGTCTTTCTTGAACTCGTGGGGGGTTGGGGTTGGGCCGGCATGGCGGTGGCAACTGACAGGTAACTGACCAGTTACTTGCCCGTTGTCACAGCGACTTGGGCTTCTCTTTCGCTTTCCATCAGGCGTAGGGAAGCCATTATGTCGAGCCACTATAAAAAAAAAAAAAACATTACAAAATGTTTAAGGCTGAGTGAATAGGCTTTATCTAAGTAGGCATGCTCCATCGTAGACATCAACACTTAACATCAGATGTGATTATGATCAAATGCCTTCTTATAATTCATCATCCTCTTAGCGTTGTCCCGGTTTGTGCCTCTAGGCCCAGGGTCCGCTTTGACCATGATCCTTGATTTAGCGAGTCTGATTATTACATTGAAGCGACTGCCATCTGACCTTCGTAACCCTCAGAAAGGGGAACCAGACAAATTTGGATCATGGTTACACATTCAGAATTAGACTGGATGTGCAGGTTTCCTCACGATGTTTTCCTTCACCGCTAAGCTAGTGGTATAATTCCGCACATAGATTTTTGCAAATCCAGAGGTGCGTGCCCCGCGCGTATTCGAACCGACGACCTCACGTGTGTTAAGCGACGATCTTACCACTAGGCTACCACGGCTCTCAAATGCCTTCTTATAATTAAAAAATATAAAAATGGATTGTGAAAAGGTTTTTAAAAGGGTGGGCAACATCATCATCATCATCAGCCTATCACAGTCCACTGCTGGACATAGGTCTCTCCAGTTGTTCGCCACAGGGCAAACATGGAGGATATACCCATAATCGCCACGCTGGGCAGGCGGGTTGGCGATCGCAGGGCGTAGCTTCTTGCTCCGGTGACGCTGCTGCCCGTCATCCGTCTGTGGTATTTAGCTACGCCGTCAATTGTGATGGTTATACGCCATCAGTCGGTTGCCAGCGCCTCGTTTGTTATTCGGCAGGATGCACCACGGGCAGGTGAGGTTGGCTTGAAGCGAAATAATAATAGGCCGCTCCCTTACATCCTGGACACTCCTCCCTTACGTCCCGGGTGGGCAACACGCATTTGTTATTAAGTGGGTTTTGCCTTAGTCACCACTCTTGACAGGCGGGTTGCTGACCGCAGTAGTACCCATGTAAACGCTGCTGCCCGTTTCCTGATATCATTATCTTAATTTAAATTACTACGAGTATAATGGCCAACATAATATACAACTCATGCGACCTCCAATCAAAAAACTATAGTAATTAAAATAGTATGTCAAAGTTATATTAACCATTAAATAAATAACGAAGATTGTAATTATATCATCACAACATCCTCGTTACAATGAATGGATTATATTACTTACAGGGTCAGAGTGTATCGGACAGGTATCGGCGCTCGTCAAAATAATAACTTTTTTGTGCCCCACGTATGGGTCGCGTGCTATCTTATCTAAATAATAATATACCTATGAAAGCAAAAGATCACTTACACATCACGCAATCTTAAACTACAAGTAGTAAGAGTATCGAATTTTGCATGGATTTATCTACATCTGGGGATAGGAACCTAATGATTTTGTCGATGCAAGCCACGCTCACTAGCCCGTGGTGCATCCTGCTGAACAATAAACGAGGCTCTGGCAACCGACTGGTGGCGGTATAACAATCACGATAGAAGGCATAGCTAAATAACACAGGCCGATGACGGGCAGCAGCGTCACCGGAGCGAGATAGCAGGGCAGGCAGCCCCTACCACCAAAATTGAAAACGATCGTTCGTTGAACGGATCGCGTATTTTTGCCCCATTAAAACTTTGACGAATTTTATTTCGTATACTTACACAGGAGGGACAAATAAGAGGGATTTATGGTGCAAAAGTTCCGATCCGTTCAACGAACGATCTTTTTGGTGGTACGGGCCCAGATGTTTGACCTATGTGGCGAACACTTCATTTGTACCGGATACACCGCCACCAGTCGGTTACCAGCGCCTCGTTTGTTGCACCACGGGCAGGTGAGGTTGGCTTGGAGCGAAAAAAGATCATCAAAAGCCGCTCCCGTACATTCCAGTATCACAATGACACCTACATAGTGTGACAAGTGTCCTGATTCCCTTAGTCCTATGATAGCTGGTATGATCTTATAAATCTATCCCTTTCTTAATTCCAGCATCACGATGACGGAGCGGGAACCGATCAGCGGCTCGAGCCGGGACTACGGCGCGACGGCGGCGCCCCCCGCCGTCGGCTTCGCGGACTTCAGCCCCACGGAGCTCTACAACCTGAGCGAGGGCATCGCCGACAACGTCACCAACATCAACAGCGGCCTGCGCTCGCTGGAGAAGATGATGAGGCAGATCGGCGGCCAGAACGATAGCTTGCAGCTGAGGGAAAAGATGTGAGTCTTTCGGCCTTTTTCTTCGACTAAGCAGTTACCACAGCCTATGACCGCCAGCAACACCAAGGGTAACACACGTGCTTTGTCCCTAACCCCCGGCTGCTCCCGTTTAGCTGCGGTATTCTATAGGATGGTACTTCCCCGAACGGACGGCCCAATTCAAACCTTCTTTAAATCTTTGCAACCAGCTGCATATAGTGACGTCCTAGTCATCCGCCTGATGTTAAGCGATCACCGCAGCCCATGGGCACCTGCACACCAGGAGTATCACACGCGGGCTGTCTCTAACCTCCGTCTACCGATGCAGCACTCATGCCACGAGCTCCAGAAGCCCCACTCACCGGAAAAAACACGATCCAGAGGTATTTAGCTGCGGTATTCTATAGGGTGGAGCTAGTTCTCCGGGAGAGAAGCTCAATTCGAGTGGAGATTCGCTATACCATGCCTTCTTTAAATCTCTGCAACTACCTGCATATAGTGACGTCTTGGTCAGGGATTATAAGCAAACCCAATGTGGCGAACAACTGACGAAGTCCGCTATGAAAGGCTTCCATAGCGGACTTCAGCCCCACGGAGCTCTACAACCTGAGCGAGAGCATCGCCGACAACGTCACCAACATCAACAGCGGCCTGCGCTCGCTGGAGAAGATGATGAGGCAGATCGGCGGCCAGAACGATAGCTTGCAGCTGAGGGAAAAGATGTGAGTCTTAATAGTTTTTTTTGTGGCATGTGGCATCATGTCGTTAAGCGGTTACCGCAGCCTATAGACGCCTGCAAAATCAAGGGTATCAAAGGCGGGTTGTCCCTAACCCCCGGCTACCGATGCAGCGCTCATGCCACGAGCTCCAGAAGCCCCACTCACCGGAAAAAAGACGATCCAGAGGTATTTAGCTGCGGTATTCTATAGGGTGGAGCTACTTCTCCGGGAGAGAAGCTCAATTCGAGTGGAGATTTGCTATACCCTGCCTTCTTTAAATCTTTGCAACCAGCTGCATATAGTGATGTCCTAGTCATCCGCCTGATGTTAAGTGATCACCGCAGCCCATGGGCACCTGCAACACCTGGGGTATCACACGCGGACTGTCTCTAACCCCCGGCTACCGATGCAGCACTCATCGCACGAGCTCCAGAAGCCCCACTCACCGGCAAAAACACGATCCAGAGGTATTTAGCTGCGGTATTCTATAGGGTGGAGCTACTTCTCCGGGAGAGAAGCTCAATTCGAGTGGAGATTCGCTATACCCTGCCTTCTTTAAATCTTTGCAACTACCTGCGTATAGTGACGTCCAAGGTGGCGAACAAATCCAGCAGTGGACTGCGGTAGGCTTATGACAGCCGGAGATCATTTTGCTGCGGTATTCTATAGGATGGAGGTACCCTTGCGGGCGGGCGGCTCAGTTAGCTATACCTTCCTCAAATCTTTGCAATCAGCTGCATATAGTGACGTCTTAGTCAGGGATTATAAGCAAACCCTTTAAATCTATGCAACCAGCTGCTGAGGGGTGATGATTCTTGGGACTAGGAGTATTTGCGCTTCCCTTACCAGGAGTGCCTGCCGCTTATCTGTGTCTGGCCAAGGCAGGCAAGAATGCGACCGTATTCTTCGGCGCTACCCGTGTCCCTCAACTAGCGACACGAGAGGAGTTCAGTTAAGTGAGTGTGCCCTTCCACTTGGAAGGTTGCCCACACACCATGAAGCGTGAAGGTTCCTAATAGATTTCCCTCTAGAAAAAAAGGGGTGGTGATTCTCAATCTGTAAACCTTACGGCCTGTTGCAGACACGAGGAGCAGCAGTCGGTGAACGCGCACGTGTCGGCGACGGAGCGCGACCTGCGGCGGCTGAGCGTCGTGGTGCGGCGCGGGGACAAGCCGCAGCGGCTGCAGGTGGAGCGGCTCACGCAGGCCTTCCACGACGCGTTGGCTACCTACACCAAGGTCCAGAAGGTAATAAACTTGTTAGTTTGTAACATGGAAATCTAGGGATGGAAGGGAGAGAGCCCAATCACCTTTTCCCTCCAAGCCACCCTCACCTGCCCATGATGCATCCTGCTGATTAACGAACGAGGCTCTGGCAACCTATTGGTGGCGGTATAACCATTACGAGGTGACGGGCAACAGCGTCACCGGAGGAGCTACGCCCTGCGATCGCCCATCCGCCTGCCCATGGCGATTATGGGTAAAGCCTCCAGGTGTTTGTCCAAAATAGCGAGCAGCTGGAGAGACCTGTGTCCAGTGTGACCTACGGCGGCTGAGCGTCGTGGTGCGGCGCGGGGACAAGCCTCAGCGGCTGTACGTTCCGTACGCGTACCTTCCACGTAGCGTTGAAGACGACGCTACCTACACCAAGGTCCAGAGGGTAAAGCTCGGTCCCGATGATGTAACTTTTCATGATGCAATTGCATTACGTCGTCACGCCGCGCGCTTATTCAGAGTAAGTTTAACGTGCCAGCTTTAGTTAACCGACCTATATCTTCTTCTTCTCGACTCAATGGTGCTTCACCTCGAATGGAACCAACCCAAAACCTGGTGACTTGGATGCCGCTATGCGACCTGCATTTGTGATGCTTTGTTATTCATCATCATCATCAGTCTATTGCAGTCCACTGCTGGACATAGGCCTCTCCAGTTGTTCGCCAATCAGAGCAAACTTCTGGAGGATATACCCATAATCGCCACGCTGGGCAGGCGGGTTGGCGATCGCAGGGCGTAGCTCCTCGCTCCGGTGACGCTGCTGTCCCGTCATCGGGCTGTGGTATTTAGCTACGCCTTCATTTGTGGTGGTTATACCGCCACCAGTCGGTTGCCAGCGCCTCGTTTGTTATTCAGCAGGATGCACCACGGGCAGGTGAGGTTGGCTTGAAGCGGAAAGATGATAGGCCGCTCCCTTACATCCCTTTGTTATTGGTTGGACTAAATACAAACTTGAATGTTGCAATGTTGTCAGGAAGTGACGGAAAAGATGGCGGCGCATATGCCGCGGCCGGCGCGCGTGCGCAACGACGCCGCCGCTATGGAGCAGCAGGCTGTAGCTGATGATGAAGAGGCCTCGTTACTGGCCAACCAGCAGGCGCAGGTGAGCTATGTTTTATTTTTATAGTAGCTTTTTACATACATAATGGCTTCTCTACACCGGATGGAAAACGAAAGAGAAGTCTAAGTCGCTGTGGCAACGGGCAAGTAACTGGTCAGTTGCCATCGCCATGCCGGCCCATCCCTAACCCCACCAGCTCCGGAAACCCTCACTCAACCCTCTACTCACCGGCAAAAACACGACCCGGAAGTAATTTGAATTTGAAAATTTGCGGTATTCTATATTCGCTATGCCCTACTTCTCTTAAAAATTACCCTATGGGTTTTAGACTGGCCTGGTGCCTCCATAAACGCAGTATTTAATATAGCCATCGAACAAACTTCTTATGCTAAGCATACAAAACACCACGCTATATTAAATCGTGACGTCACGATCGAAAAGCAGATAGTTTGAAGCGTTTTCGGGCGAGTTTATGTTTGTGATTTTGAAATATCTCGCCACGGGCGGGCGATGGTGTTCTTCTCTTTCTTCTTTCTTTGTTCTGTCCTTCTGTTCCTTTCTTGTTACTGCACATTTCGCCAGCACTACAGCCACGTGTTGTTTTTTTTTTATATAGTAGCTCGACATAATGGCTTCCCTACGCCTGATGGAAAGCGAAAGAGAAGCCCAAGTCGCTGCGACAACTGGCAAGTGACTGGTTAGTTACCTGTCAGTTGCCACTGACGAGCCCCTCACGAGCTCCGGAGACCCTACTCACCGGCAGAAACACGACCCGGAGGTCATTTGGCTGCGGTATTTTATAGGGTGGAGGTCCTTCCCCGGACGGGCAGCTCAATACGAGCGAAGATTCGCTATGCCCTACCTCTCTTATAGTATCTTTATATACTTTTTAAATATAATTTATGTTATATTATGTATTATTTGCCAGTACTGTTTTATTTAAATGATGTTTGCTTGAGAAGCGTTGTTGCACGCGACCCCGAGCCTCTTGACTGGTGTTGGCTGAAAACCAGCGGTTTGCTCACCGAGCGAACATCTCGCTGAGCCAACACCTTTTTGCATTGCTGGAGCACACATGCCTAGGTTTTAGATTATTATGCAGTTTTGTTGTATTTTGTTTTTGTATGTGTGCCTGCTTTTGCGAATAAAATTTTTTATCTATCTCAGCGGTTCTCAATCTTTTTTGGTCACGGAACCCTTTTGGATAGCAAAATACTTGATGGAACCCTACAATAAAACAATGGTTTTTAAGTGTATTTTTTTATTAATAAGCACAATTAGATGTAACAGTTACTTATTAGTTACTTACATAACAAGTATAATAATAGTGAATCGTGAGACGCCGCGTCACAATGGTCGACTAGAGAGCGGTGTTTTGATTTTTTTTCTAACTTCTTGCGGAACCCCGACATGGGTATCGCGGAACCCTAGGGTTCCGCGGAACACACTTTGAGTATGGCTATTCTATCTTATCTATCTGCCCAATTAGCAATAAACTGTATTTAATTTCATTTGACGCGTTGTTCCAGGCGCGGCTGGTACAGTTCGAGACGAGCATGATGCTGGAGCGGGAGGCGTACCTCAACCGGATCGAGGCGGACGTGCTCGACGTGAGCCAGATCATGCGCAGCCTGGACACGATGGTCAAGGCGCAGGCGGAGAATGTTGGTGAGTGTGGGATGTTTCCAGGGTCAAAAGAATTGGCCTCTGAGCCTCTCTCATTGGGGCGTAACGGTGCGGTGAGTGCAGCCTCTATTGCTTCTGGCGTGGCGTGGAATAGGGAGGTTTCCAGGGTCAAATTAATTTAGTAAATATTTTTTGGTTTTATATTAGCTCGACTTGATTAGCTCGAGCCGTGGTAGCCTAGTGGTAAGATCGTCGCTTCATACACGTGAGGTCGAATCCGCGCGGGGCACGCACCTCTGGATTTGCAAAAATCTATGTGCGGAATTATACGACTAGCTTAGCGGTGAAGGAAAACATCGTGAGGAAACCTGCACATCCAGCTTAATTCTCAATAACGACAATTGCTCAATTAACGACAGGATAATTGTCATCAAAATTAACACAACTCCCTGTAAACTGAACATCATACAAGTGTACGCACCAACAGCGCAATCGACTGAAGACGACATCGAAATCTTCTATGGCTCGTTAGGGAAGGTTCTAAAAGAAATACCTAAAAGAGAGATAACAATAGTTTTAGGGGATTTTAATGCCAAAATTGGTCAAACTGAGAGAGATGAACACCTAAGGCGAATAGTTGGGAGATATGGGATTGGTACCAGAAACGAAAGAGGAGAACGTATGCTACAATTCTGTTACGAAGAAAATCTCACAGTTACTAACACCATATTCAAACAACATATAAGACGTTTATATACCTGGACCTCTCCTGGCAACCGTTTCAGAAATCAAATAGACTATATTCTCATTCAAAGTCGTTGGAGAACGTCAGTCATGAACACGACCACATTTCCGGGGGCGGACTGTGGGTCCGATCACCAGCTACTGGTTACCATATTGCGACTTCGTCTGAGGAATGTCCAAAAGCAAGAACGCGCTCCCGACCTGCGCCACATCAACTTTGGACGTTTTGAGAGCGCGATTAGACAGAGGATACCTGATAGCACGCGAAGTGATATCACTGGTCAGGAATTTTCTTGGGAAACCCTACGGAATATAATTTTGCAGACTGCGAAGGAAAATATATTACCAAAAACAACCATGAAATCCTTTATTTCTGCAGAAACAGCGAATCTTATTCTCCGAAGACGCAAAACGAAAGAAAGTGGCCTAGCGATGGAGGGGAATAGGAAACAATACGAACAGCTAAGCGCCCAGGTCCAAAAAAACTGCCGCAAGGATTATGATGATCACATCAACAACATTTGCGCTGACCTGGAGCAGAATTCTGCAAGAAATGAGACCAGAGATCTTTTCCAAAAAGTTAAGTACCTGACCAAGTCTCGCAGCTTTAAAACATGCTCCATTGCGGATGAATCTGGTAACATTCTCACGGAGAAGGAACAGGTACTGGAACGCTGGAAGCAGTACTGCACCGCACTGTATGATAGTGGTCAACCCACCATCGATACATCTCAAATAGTCTCCGCACAACATGAGCCCGATATTCTACAGTCTGAAGTGGAACAGGCAATCTCTAATCTCAAAAACCGGAAAGCTCCAGGTAAAGATGGAATTCCCGCTGAACTACTTAAAAAGTTAGGATCTAACGGTACACAATATTTGTTGGGGATCTGTAACTCCATCTGGAAGACTAAGAGGTGGCCCATAGAATGGACTGAATCAGTTTTTGTTCCACTGCACAAAAAAGGTTCAACAAAAGACTGTGATAATTACCGAACGCTCGCACTTATCCCGCATGTTAGCAAAATACTGTTGTACATAATCAATCGCAGGCTCAAAAACTTTCTGGAGCACCAAATCCCTGAAGAACAAGCGGGCTTTGTGAAAGGAAAAGGCACAAGGGAGCAAATATTGAATGTCCGCCAAATAATAGAAAAGAGTCGAGAATTCAATAGTCCGGTCATACTGTGCTTTATTGACTACACGAAAGCGTTTGACTGCGTGCAGTGGGATAATCTGTGGGAGGTGCTGAGTGAAATGGGTACGCCGAAACACCTCATTGAGCTAGTCCAAAATCTTTATATAAACAACCGATCCTTTGTCAAATTAGATACCGATTGTTCTAGTGTGTTCTGCATTAAAAAAGGCGTTAGACAAGGTTGTATCCTCTCACCTCTACTGTTTAATGTATATGGTGAATACATTATCCGGAAGACCATAGAGAACTGGGATAAGGGTTTTGCTGTCAATGGAAAACGCATCTGTAACCTGCGCTATGCAGATGACACAATTCTCCTCGCAACATCTTTTCCTGACATGAAGGAGATATTTAATAGGTTGGAGGTGGAGAGTGAGAGGCTGGGACTGGCAATCAATAGGAACAAAACTAAATTGATGGTGGTAGATCGTGCGGGGAAATTATTGGATACCCAGGACATCCCGGATGTTGGCGTTGTGGACCAATTTGTCTATTTGGGATCATTGATAAGTAATGAAGGCAGCTGTGCTCCTGAGATCAAACGCAGAATAGCAATGGCCAAAGATGCGATGACACGTCTTCAGAACATTTGGAGAAATCGGGGAATCAGCTATAAGACCTAAGCGCGATTAGTCAGAGCTCTAATATTTCCTATATTCCTCTATGGTGTAGAGACGTGGACCATTAAAGCAAGAGAAAGGCAGAGAATAGATGCATTCGAAATGTGGTGCTGGAGGCGAATACTGCGAATACCCTGGACAGCCAAGCGCACAAATGTATCTATTCTCTCCCAACTGGACATTAAAACCCGTTTATCCACTGTCTGTTTGCAACGGATTCTTTCGTATTTTGGGCATATAATGCGTAGAGGGGATGGCAGCCTGGAAAAACTGGTCATTGTTGGCAACACCGAAGGCAAGAGAATACGAGGCCGATCGCCAACACGCTGGTCTGACCAAGTGATAGCAGCCACCTCCTCATCCAAGTTTTACCAAGTTGTGAAAGCTACGTCCGACCGGAATCGTTGGAGGCAGGTTGTCCGTGCAGGGGGTTCCAGTGACCACGATCCTCAGTAATGAGGGACCGATTGAAGAGAGAGAGAGCTTAATTCTAAATGTGTTCCCCTTTCTGAGGGTTACGAAGGTCAGATGGCAGTCGCTTCAATGTTATAAACAGACTCGCTAAATCTAGGATCATGGTCAAAGCGGACCCTGGGCCTAGAGGCACAAACCGGGACAACGCTAAGAGGATGATGATGATATTAGCTCGACTTGACTGGCTCGGTGGCTCAATAGTGTAGTGATCCCTGCCTTCTGAACCAAGGGTCGTGGGTTCGATTCCCACCCGGGACAAACATTAGTGTGATCAACACTTGTTTTTCTTCCGTGTCTGGGTGTTTATTTGTATTTAAGTATTTATTTGTAGTACCTTCGTTGTTCTGGTAACACAAGTGCTTAAGCTACTTACTTTGGGATCGGAGCAACGTATGTGATGTTGTCCGATATTTACTTATTTAAAATTCGTTTATTTTTATATAAATTAGGTACTCACGTTTACTGTTTTTCTCTTTGGCGGAGACTATTTCCCAGCAGTGCGAGAGCATTGGTTAAAAAAATATATAAAATACCTATAGAATACCGCAGCCAAATGACCTCCGGGTCATGTTTCTGCTGGTGAGTGGGGTCTCCGGGGCTCTTGGGGGGTTAGGGTTGGACCGACATGGCAGTGGCAACTGACAGGTACCAGTTACTTAAGTAGAAGTATGTAAACCTACTTGTTTTAAATGTATATTTTTAATTTTTTTTTTTGAATTTTTTTGAACTTGCCTGTTATCACAGCGACTTGGGCTTCTCTTTGGCTTTCCATCAGGCGTAGGGAAGCTATTATGTCGAGCTACTAAAAAAAAAACAATAAAAACAAAAAAAACGGATAAAAGCGTATTCTCGCCGCACACAAATCGGCTCTTTGCGTGAACTTTATGTTGTTGCTAGCCTGTAAGATTATTCTGGCTAGACTGATCTCGAAGCTTCCGATGTCACCTTTTGTGTCTAATCGAGGTGGAAGATAGAGAAATGTGGCGCGAATCAAGGGAGGCCTACGCTCGGCACTGCATAGACCAAATAATAATAATAAATATCAGACAACATCACATACATTGCTCCGATCCCAAAGTAAGTAGCTTAAGCACTTGTGTTATGGGTATCAGAAGACCAAGGCTGTATATAATTGATCGTTGTTGTCGTCAGACTCGGTGGCGACTTACATCGAGAACGCGGGCGCGGCCGTCGAGTCCGGCGTCGACGAGCTGGCTAAAGCAGCGGAGCATCAGCGCAGGTCAGATCACTATACACATTTACCCTTAGATCATCATCATCATCATCATCAGCCTATTGCAGTCCACTGCTGGACATAGGCCTCTCCAGTTGTTCGCCACTTAGAGCAAACATCTGGAGGATATACCCATAATCGCCACGCTGGGCAGGCGGGTTGGCGATCGCAGGGCGAAGCTTCTTGCTCCGGTGACGCTGCTGCCTGTCACCGGTCTTTAGTATTTTCTTCTTCTACCTTTACCCTAAGGTACCCCTTCTTTTAATTATCCTCTACTTTAAGTTGTCTAGAAGAGAGCGATGAGGCCGCCTTTATTAGTACCTTTTTTTTGTTGCACCGGGGGTGCCTTATTTTTACCTCGATTAATCATTGTAACTAATTTGAAGTCAATGACCGGCTCGATGGCTCATTTGATAGGGACCTCTGCCTTCTGAGCCAAGGGTCGTGGGTTCGATCCCCGCACAGTACAAAATGTCTGTTTGTATTGGTTTGGGTGTTTTCTATGTATAATATGTATTTATTTACAAAAAAAGTATTTAACTAAGTTTATCAGTTGTCTAGTACCCATAGTACAACCTTCGTGTCGGCGTGGCATGTCTTGGGATATGTTAAAGGTTGGAAGCCTGTCGTCTTAATTTACAATTCTTTTCTTTCAGGTACCGGCGCAAGATGTTCATCCTCATCCTGATCGCTCTCATCTTGGGCACAATATTCGTCGTATGGATCATAAAAGCGTTCAGATAGACGAGGCCATGAGACCACTGACCCGCCAAGCTACGGCCGTATCTGATCCGTTTACACTGCAATGAGACGCCGTCAAAAGTAAGATACACTCCGTGTACAGGACGAAGTAATATGCACCGTATTGTAACGCGTGAAAGCACTTTTTGCTCAAGCAGACATATGGGTCTCCCGTTGAACCCTTTGGTGGAGTGAAACACGGTGGGGACGACGGGAAGTTTGATTGACTTTCCATTTTCCCCATTGGTGGGGACGACGGGATCTATGATGTAATACCCGTTTGCCCCATTGGTGGAGTGATACATTATTGTGGGGACGACGGCAAGTTTAATTGGAATCCCGTTAGCCCCACTCGTGGAGTGATACATGATGGGGACGACGGGAATTTAGATTGAAATACCGTTTGCCCCCCTGTTGGAATGATCAACCTGGTGGGGACGGTGGGAAGTTTGATTAAATTCCGGTTTGCCCCGCTGGTATGGTGGACGACAGGAATGAACTGCAAATGCGACTCCCATTTTTTATGGGCGCTGAAAATATTGCTACGCCTAAAAATTCATTCTGCTCAGAGTTGCTCGAACAGAAAACGTCTTTATCATCGTGTAGACAGTGGAGTGTGAAATGCAGCAGTGTCGAAAAGCTGGATGACCCAAATTGAACCTTATTACCAGTTAATAAGGTTGAAAATTAAATTCGTAATAAAAATGGTTACTCTTTATAATAACGTAATATTAGTTACGACGAGTAACAAAAAGCGTGGAGAATACATTTTCGATTACAAATAATATTGGTGCGTTGTTTGGCAACGTTGCCAAATTGGTGAAAGCGTCTGGCAACGCTGCCAAATGAGTTACGCCAACTGACGGACTATACCCAAAAGGCGAAAGAAATATCTAATACATTTTGTAGTTAATTAAGAATAAACAATTATTCTATTTAATTTGTCGCGTAAATATTTGTTTTAATTAAATTTTACAAAAGACGGAAAGCTTTACTTGCTTGTATGATACAAATGTGTTGCCAATTTATTATTTCTTCCTTTTTAGTACAATTTGAAATAAAATTTAATACCTATTAATGCAATATGAATTTAAAATTGATTTATCTTTATTATTTATACATATTATTATGTGCGAGTGATGTGTTTAGAGCGAATCCTTTACACAGATTTTCGTTATCAAATAAGTACGTCATTTTAATTAAATTTGTGACGGAATGGTCTATAAATTGCTTTCCTTTAAGTTACATCACACATACTATGTGAAAACATCTCCGAGGACCATTTTGTAATATGTATATTATTTGGATGTTGTCTCGTTTAAGACCATATAAAGTGCTGGAAACACGTCCGATTACAAGATTAATGCAAGGTACATCACTATTATAAGCTGTGATGTTGAGATTTCATTATGGATCACTGTAGATTCAGTTCTTAAAGTTTTTTTAATGTCTTTTATGTAATCTAATTGGGCAATTTTTAGAGCTCTTCATGCGAACGGCACCGATTTCAAAATCAAAAAAATAAGCATAGCAGCATATTTTATTTATTTTCCATTTTAGTTGTGAACACCCAGTCTTTGGGATATTTGTTATTAAAGTATTAAAGTACCTCTGTGTTATGTAATATTTATTAATCGTAGCTGTGTTTTAAGGCCTTATTTAGACTGTAACCTGTTATTTATATTTATAGTAGTTAGGATTTTATATTAATTAAAAATAATAAAAAGGAACAAAGAATGTAACATACCTACTTGGAAATTTGTTACATTCAATCATGTATAGTAAATGTGCGATTTTAGAAACAAATGTAAACATTCCAAAAATATCTACATAAAATAGGCTATTGTGGCTAAAAATTGTAAATTAGTCCGTCTTTTAGCTTATCCAAAAATAAAAGACACGTATTTTTTATTTGTAAATTAGACTAAAAATTACAAATTTATAGCCCCTTAAAATTACGCGTGACGTCACTCGGTGAGGCACTTTTACGGGAGCGAGTGACGTCAAAGACTCTCACTCCTAACTTTGATGCCTTGTATCTTTGCTATTGTTTATTTGAATGAAAAAAGGAAAAATACGTGTCTATTATTTCTGAATAAGCTAAAAGACGGACTAATTAAATAAAGAAAATAAAGAATCTTACTTAATTAACGAACGAAACTGCTTGTAAAAGGGATGTAGACAAAAGACACAATGAATACCAAAATACCATTCTAGTACAGATCAGTTAATAAGGCTGGAATGTTCAACACATTTACACTAATGTATGTGAATAAGCGAGCGGTGTGATGTGGTACTGCATGCGCATCACGAAAAGTCTGCCTATCTCTCTCGCACGCGGTCTACCTTATGAGTGTGAAGAGGTATAGTGAAATTGCATAAGTGTGTGAACGTTTCAGCTTTAGTAACAGTAAAGAGGATATCGTATCGATACAATTATAATTCCAATAAAACGAATTAAATTTGTTTGAAAATTACTAAGTCATATATATTCCTGCTGTATAAAATATACGACGCAATTATGTTTTGACTGCTACATAAAAGTGTAACAATTGGTTTAAGTCCACATCCATATTTCATGGAAACAAAGTATAAAATTGATAAAAAATAATTAAGCTACCTACTTAAAATTTTCCAACTTAAACTCCGTCGATCATATTATGCAAATTGAATTGTAAGAAATTTAATGCAAATATAATTTAAGATTAATAAAGAAACTATAATTAATGATACCTGATATTTTATTTCGAAATCTTTCTTCTTTTCTTTTTTTTTCTTTTTTATAGCAGCTCGACATAATGGCTTCCCTACGCGTGAAGGAAAGCGAAAGAGAAGCCCAGGTCGCTGTGACAACTGGCAAGTGACTGGACAATACGATTGAGCTATCACAAAAACGCATTTTAATTCATTCAAAAATTTCCTTTTATTGCGCACAGTATTAGGTACATATAATAAAAAGAATAAATTTCTCATCCTTATTTGTGTCTGAAAACTACACCAGAATATTGGATGTCGCGTAACAAGCGAAAACTCTCCACTATAATAGTAATATACTCTTGAAATTAGTTTTAGTCTACGTGAAACGAACACAGATTCCTCAAATTGGACTAATGCTGGTTTCACAGCTGTCCGGGAGTCCCGTACGGGCAGTCCGTGCGCGGAAAGCCCGTACGGGTCACGCCCGCAGCGCTCTGATACGTAACCCACGTTTCAGACCATTCAGTACGGTACGGTTGCTTTGTAAATGCTCTCCCCGGAGCGAGTCGCGTCCGCGTCGCTGTGAAACGATGTTCTAGTTCCTCGTGTGTGCTCTAGGGATGATCGATATTCAAAAAACATCGATGTCATAATCGAAAGCCCAACATCGATGTTCGATATTTATCGAAAACCGAACATGGATGTTGGATCCATCGATAATTTTAACATTAATACTTGAATAAGTAAAAAACAATGTTTATGTTCGAAATGAACATAATTGAAATTGCCGATTTGTGGATGCATTCATAGAAGACATAATTTGTTTTCTAAGTTGCATTAGTTTGGACGTGCGTGTCATGCGAAAAATGAGGCCGTAAGTTAACATCGATGATCGATTCCGTTAACATCGATGTCGCGATATTTTTCGTATGGTAACATCGATATTAAAACATCGATGTTTTTGCTTTCAACATCGATGTTTTTGCTTTCAACATCGATGATCATCGAACATCGATGATCATCGAACATCGATGATCATCCCTAGTATGCTCCCACTTCGGGCGCCCGTAGTTACAGCCGTACGGGACTCCCGGTCAGCTGTGAAACTAGCCTAACTCTATGTACGTACGTACACCATCACAGGCATCATCATAGTAACAAAAACAAAAAAACATACGGTCGAATTGAGAAACCTTCCTCCTTTTTTGAAGTCGGTTAAAAAAAACATAACCATTTATTACAGTTATCCCCGTATGTCCGTTTAAATTCCCACCCTCCTCTTTAACGGAGACAATGGGAACTTAATAACCACTTTAATATCACTCCCCCATAATACTCTCCTGACTACTTTGACTGGCTTTGACAAATAAAGTATAAAATAACATGACTTTATGAGTGTGGTAGAAGTGATTCTTTGTTACACGACATATTTATAAATACCATGATCCTTGCACGCAGACAAGGCAAGAGGAACATCAAATGGATTGTACAGTACAAAAATATCAGCGAGATCTTACAAACGGAAAGATGCCGTTACTTTAGTGTCACGTTAAAGAGTTACACCGATGTTAGATCGTCCAATCTAAAAGCGCCCCCATCGCTTTTACGAGCACAAGTAAATTTAAAATATGGACGCAATACACAATAATGCAATGAGAGCTACCGTTTTTGTAATCACCAGAGGGCGCCACTGTATAGTGAGGTCTTCGGGCATAGCTATTAAGGTTTGTTTTATGCATGTGATAACTGTTCGTTCGTTCGATTATGGGTATATCCTCCAGATGTTTGCTCTAAGTGGCGAACAACTGGAGAGGCGTATGTCCAGCAGTGGACTGTAATAGGCTGATGATGATGATGATGACCTGTTCGTTAAAAGAAGGAGGACATAAGTTTCCGAAAGGCAAAACTGTTAACGGTTAATAAACAAACCAGTGAACTAGCTTTTCTTTCATACCGCTAAACTTTATACCTCATTTTCACGGCTCCTCTTTTAAAGCGCAGACAATCATTGAGCCGTGTCTCATATTTTTCAAAATTAATGCCAGCTATGCCAAAATTGCACAAAATTATTAAGTTTTCCGTTAAATAAACTCGATTAACCCACAGAACCTATGTAATTTGACATTTCGGATACCTCACGCTACACTAGCACCTCTGGTGGCGATTACACACGCGATAGCCCTCATTATGATTGATCGTTCAGTTGATGGTTAGGCTAAGTTCATATGGCCGCGCGGTACCGCGCGGAACTACGAACCGCGCGGCACAAGATCAATATAAACGATAATTATCGTCTACATTACCGCGCGGTACCGCACGCCAACGCGCGGCGCGCTCTGACCCGCGCGCAAGATCTAGAACCGCGCGCTGCCGCGCGGCACAAGTATTTCAAACCTGTATCGACCTGTTCAGTTGATCCGCGCGCCTTGAGACGGAAAGACACATAGATCGATGCAATGAGTACCGAAGATGACAATGTGCCTATCGATTTGCTTATCGACGAAATCGAAAAAAGAGATGCGATTTGGAATCTTAACTCTAAGGATTATTCAAATAAAATATTAAAAAGAAGGTCTTTGAATACGGAAATAATTAAAAAATTTTTCTTCATGTAACCTCAACTCAGGGTATAAGGTGACAAACAGGCTTGAAGAAAGTCTGTCACTTAATATTGGATGCACCCAGTATCGCCTTTGTCGTCTTCTGCCACGTCTCAGTCTTCTATATAAAATCCACAAGCAAATTGCCTCCTCCACGTCCATTGTATATCAATGTTATTGCCAGACTGGCGCTCGTATATACCCTGTCATGTGAACTCTCACACCGCGCGGCGGCGCGCGGTGCCGCGCGGCCATATGAACTTAGCCATAAATTCACATAATAGGAACAACGCCATTCTCGGATTTGTTGCCCAACTAGTTTATTTGATCGTGAACTCGTGCCCGTAGTCTTGACAGATGCTACGAGCGAGATAGCATTTTTCGTCGACATCAAACCTTAACGTAACACAATAAAGTCTATATTTCAACGACATTGGTATTCGGATTTAATCAGCTTAGCTTTTCTTCTGCATAAACGAACCAGGCGTTAAATTTCATATTCTTTTCTAACAGTAAAATCATCCATTCCACTTATTGCTTCAACAAATACCACATACAGTTACCTGAACGACTTAAAATTATTTACAAATTAATAAATTAAACCGAACACGTGGTAACGTGGCTCAATTTTGGATCTCTTAACACTAACGGGATTTATTGTCGCCGTATGTTTTTAATACAAGGAACGAACAAACAAATTAGTGTAATGTTAACGCTCGATTTTTCTATTAGTACTGACGGCCACACATCTTGTTATCAAAATCAATCAAAGTGACTCTAGGATAACAGACTGTATGCGTTGGACATTTAGTTGAAAATTGTTTAGGAAAATTTGACACGAGTAGGGTTTGATGTGTTTCCGTCTGTACCTTGATATAGTACCCGAGTTTTGAACAATTTGCAGAATTTTCCTATTTTAAATCATCCATCTTTACATTAGGAGAGGCCTATGTCCAGCAGTGGACTGACACGGGCTGATGATGATGAAATCATCCATCCAATCATCATGGATTATTTATGTTGCCCCTTCTTCAGATCTACGGAACCATAATCTATTTCGATTATGGTTTAGACGAAGCATAGATAATATGCTTCATTTTCTAACCTCAACAGTTTGACAGTATTAGAGCATAGAGTTCGATTAGGTTTCCGTAGGGTTCTGAATAGGGGGGCAGCGTGGATATTCACAAATGCGTTCACAAACTGAATATAATAATGAACATAACACAGAAAAGCAATTAAATTAAATTCGAGATTATTATTAATACCATTTCATGATACGCGGTTGATATGCAAACAGATATTATAAGAACTGTACTTCGTTTTTTTAGCTTTATAAAGAAGACTCCGTTGTATGTCTCAACTAGCGGCCCACGGAATATTAAACACACTTGTGTTTAATATTCCGTGTAGCGGCCCATCCACCCTTCGCTTCGGGTATTTCAGATAAACATTTAATTGGGTTTACATAATTGGCGTTTTAGTAAGGATCTTTTTTTCTTTTCTAGCAATAAATATTGTCTATGTCCTTCAGGGTTGCCAGGCCATAAAACGCAAAGGCCGGACTTTGCCCTAAAAGCCGGACATATTTTTTTTATTGCCAAAATAATGTTTTACAGCTGGGCTGTTGAAAAAAATAGGTATACGTAATGTAAAGTGAGAATGAGATCAAAGATGGAGTGTGCAGGGTGAATGTAGCTTTCCAATGGTAAAATAAGTTTTCATTACATACACAAAAATACAAATCTTTCATTTTTATAATATTAGTGTATAAACATTAATAGGTATGATAAGAGAATTGGCTTCGTCAATTGAACATTAACTTGTAAGGATTCGAGCAGAAATATTTAAGCCATACGATATGATGATGATAATAGAAAAAGTTATCGTCAAAGTTTTCTCCATAAAATACCTACTGCTTCTTTATATTTGTAATGCTAAAAAAACGAAGAATAAGCATGTAAAGTAAAATAAAACTCTCAATTTCACATACCTTTTAATCACAACGTATGTTTATTGTCGAAACGAACGATTTATATAATCACATATTGAGAGCTGACGTACTGCAGATTAAACTTCTTAGATCAAAAGTAATATAAATAGGAATTTTCACGTTATTACAGTAAATAATAAATATCACATTGATGCAAAACACTGAATAGTGACGTCCCACTTCAGGCATTTTTGCCATCGGAACCAGAAATAGAATGGACCGAGCCAAACTCGCCAAATGATTTGTTCAAAAGGAAATTCTTTGTTTGGACGAATGAGTTCGAATGCTATCGTAAATTATCAGAAAAATCTTATTTAAAAAATTGACTTGACTGAGACAGACATGCCAAACATTATTTGGCAACACGGAAAACTATTTACCTATTGGCCACAAATATGTCTAAGATAAAACAAAAGCACTGATATGAAGGGTGCATACAATAAATTATTTTAATAACACATTCAAGTAGATTTGGTTTATCAAAATGCATTATTTCCATACTTACACTGTAAATTATTTACGTAACTAATTACATGCTAAGTGATATTCGGTATTCACAGATGCAAGAATTTTATACAGTGGAAACAATTATATAATTATGTACATATTATTATACATTTCTAGTTGAAAATATTCATTTAGGATTTTCCCTGTACCACGAGAACCAAACTACGACTAGGGATCAATTTTCTTTGTAGTTAACTTGTGTAAGCAAACGTTTCGGAAATACATTATTTATTTATTTATGTAATTATTATTTCTGTACAATAATATCAAGAGTAACAGGCACATTTCTTTCTATATACTAATTTAATTTTAAATAATAATTATCAAGGACTTTTATTTGAAAATCATTGACTGTACCATTTATGACACAAAAAGACATAGCACATTTATACCGCTCTGCTCCCACCCAGCAAAAGCATTAAAATTCAAATATGGGCTTTAAATATTGCACTTTAGACATATTTTACAACGGCATCATAAATTAGCAGACAGATCGCTCTTCTATCTTACTGTCAGACTGCTCGGTGCCAATAAGAAGTAGGTATATCGAAAGAGCATTTTTTTAAGCCTTGTATTTTATTGTTTTTGCTGGGTGGGAACAGGGCGGCAAAAGTGAGCAATGACTTTTAACCGTTGCCCTATGTTAGCGACAAATGGGGCAAAGCAACGCGATGCGAAGCGACGCGAAAATATCAAGTGTGCGGACGCATTACTTCGCGTCGCATCGCTACATGTCGCTTACTTAGGACATTACGTTACGATTTTTTAGGACAATAGTGTACGAAAACACAATACATATTGCTTGTAAAAGGTGTGAATTTTTATTTACTATCTAGACATTTTGAACAGTTTGCAGAAAACAAAGTCTACGATGTCTATCGAAATTAAAATACGTATTTTTATTATTTTTAATTTATTTTTAAAGTTTCACTGTACTTTTTTAAAAACAAAATTGAGTCTATAACTAAAGTACACGTTACATTTTTCACGTAACGGTCGTTTAACACTTGTTATATTGAAGAATAACTACAATATTTGAACACTTCCGCTATGCACCATCAGACCCTCGTTAGTTGCGAACTATCGCAATTATTAAAAACTCCGTCAACAGAATAAGTAGATGACACATTTGGTTTACGGAATCGGTGACCGATAGAAGCTTCGTTTGGCAAAAAATAAAGATACGGACACATTTTTGTTTTCGGCCATAAACCAAACGAGAATAGGCCTGTAGCCGAAAGAAAAGTAATTAGTCCGTCTTTTAGATTGTATAAAAATAAAAGACACATATTTTTTCATTTGTAAATTAGACCAAAAAGACAAAGATATAGCCCATTAAAATTACGCGTGACGTCAAATTTTGGGAGTTTTTTCGCAAATGAGTGACGTCAAAGACCCCCACTCCAACATTTTGATGCCTTGTATATTTGTTATTTTTTTTTAAATGAAAAAAGGAAAAATACGTGTCCAATACATTTTTATAATCTAAAATACGGACTAAATATAATGTAATTATTTTGACCCTGGAAACATCCCTATTCGGCCAAGTAAAAGATTTATCGCCATTTCGGCCTACTTGGCTATCATCATAATCAGCCTATAGCAGTCCACTGCTGGACGTAAGCCTCTCCAGTTGTTCGCCACTTCGGTCAAACATCTGGAGGCTTTGTCCATAGTCTACTTGACAAAGCTTGGCTATATTAGACGGCCTTTAGCAAAACTTGAAAAGGCGATGTAGTTTTAAATCAAAATGTCGTGTATTAAGAAAATAGGCATTATAGATATGAAAATATGATCACCTACTTAAGCTGTTGATTGTACCGTACCAGCTTCAAAGTCAGCCACATGAAAACTAAACGTTTTTCACTGAAATTAATCAGCTGCGGGGCTACTTACGCTTACTTAGCCAATTATTTCAAAAGCGTTCAGAACACTTTTCGATTGTCTACCTATATTTTAGACAACCCCATTCCTCCAGTTCTCAGTGTTTGTCCCATATAAGGTACGGTATCAGAATACTATATATGGAACAAAAAGCATTCAAGACAGTTTTCGACCATCGAATTATATTTAGACAATCCCATTCCTCTAACAGTTCTCAGTATTTGTCCCATATACGGTACGGTATCAGAATACTGTATATGGGACAAATGTCGAACAACCGCATCATACCGTGTAGTATACGAGACAAATTGACATACATATTTGGGACCAGCCACATACGCATTATTCATTCAAGTACACAGTTAGTAAAAACATTATATGAGACAAATTTCGGACTACCATACCGTACCGTATATGGAACAAATTGCCATATAGGTTTGGGACCAGCAATATACGCTTTATTCATTCAAGTCCACAGTTAGTAACAACACAATTACAGACAACCGTAATGTACCGTATATGGGACAATTACCATAAATGTTATACCACTATGGTGTTTTGGCTTGGCTAAGACTGGTTTGTCAAGCCTACGGCCCGTCTGATTTTTTTTTTTATAATAGCTCGACATAATGGCTTCCCTACGCCTGATGGAAAGCGAAAGAGAAGCCCAAATCGCTGTGACAACTGGCAAGTAACTGGTCCCTGTCAGTTGCCACTGCCATGCCGGCCCAACCCCCCCCCCCCCCCCCCCCACGAGCTCCGGAGACCCTACTCACCAGCAGAAACACGACCCGGAGATCATTTGGCTGCGGTATTCTATAGGGTCATTTGGCTGCGGTATTCTATACTCATATATTGAGTGGTTACCACAGCCTATGGACACTCGCAACACCAGGGGTATCACACGCGCGTTCGGGATAAGCAATAATATGCTTTATTATTTATAAGTTAAAGTCCACGGTTAGTAAACACGTATTCACATCACTACCGCATCTTGGCCTGCCGCTGTTGCCACATGGCGTATTTCGCACAAGCAGTGTCTATCATTTGATTCATGTGTTTCGTTAGAGATGTCGCTAGGGGCGTGAGGTCTCGAAGCATTTTCTCCTGCGAAAAGATATAGAAGGGAGTCTTGTATAGTGATGCACCAGATCGTTCTTAATTCACAAAATACAAACGGAGAAAGTATTACAGGCAAGTTTTAAGACAATCTAGGCGATAATATTATGTTCTCAAGAGAGAGGCAAAGTTGTGTTACATTATATCAATAAATATTATTCCACATGCAGTATGTACTATAGTTCATTCGCGTTACTATAGTTCATTGGCCACTAAATTATAATTTCTAGCGTTTTAATTGGCTAGTGGCCTGTCAGTGACCTGTCAGTCACTATTTTCTTGACGCGAATGAACTATAAAGCGAAAAGTCACTAAACGTTTAAGACGTGTTTAAGTCATGACGTTTCAAAGTTAAAAAAAAAACTTTAATATACAAAACCATACAATAGGCTATTCATCATCCTAGCCTTTTTCCCGATTGACTCAGGGTCGGCTTCCCAAACTGAGAGATCTGGCGAGGGCTAAGCTTTTACACATCACGCTGCCATCAGACCCCCGCAACACTTAGGGTAAGCTATACCCATTCCCAGTTTAGGCGTCAGAGTTATCATCATCTCTGATATGATGTAACGACTGCTATCTGAGTTGGTAAAGATAGCACCCGGGACCAACAGCTTAACGTGCCTTCCGAAGCACGGAGGAAATCGGTGTCAAATTTTGGTCACCCATCATCGGATTGACCGCGCCAATGGTTGCACAACGTTGCGATCATTGTTAAGCGAACAAGACCGCGGCGCCACCGAGCTCCTCATACCAACAATTAAATAGTAGTTAGTAAGACAATGCGGGAAGTACCTCAAAGGGCCTCAGCTTGACGTTCCTAAACCTCAGGAGGGCCTCGTAGAACTTCTCTGCGCGTGCGACGGCGTCGTCGTTGTCCGCCCCCGCGCCGCCCGCGCCGGGCGACGGGAAGCATCGCCACAACTCGCGAAGCAACTCCCCACCGGAGAGGTAGATGCGGTGCAGCTCGCTCTTCACGTCCGGGGGGATTAGCTCTGGAATGTGAGAGATGTAAGGGATGTAAGGGAGCGGCCTATCATCTTTTCGCTCCAAGCCAACCTCACCTGCCCGTGGTGCATCCTGCCGAATAACGAACGAGGCGCTGGCAACCGACTGGTGGCGGTATAACCATCACAATTGAAGGCGTAGCTAAATACTAAAGACCGGTGACGGGCAGCAGCGTCACCGGAGCATGGAGCTACGCCCTGCGATCGCCAACCCGCCTGCCCAGCGTGGCGATTATGGGTATATCCTCCAGATGTTTGCTCTAAGTGGCGAACAACTGGAGAGGCCTATGTCCAGCAGTGGACTGTAATAGGCTGATGATGATGTGAGAGATGTGTTGTAGAATGGGCACAGAACGGGGGACTAGTCAAATAAAATGAATATAATGGAAACCATGAATAGGTCTTCAAGAATTAAATATGTATAAATAGTTTGAGCGAGAGACGGTTTCCAAGTAAAAAAAAATGTGGCCGTCCCCTCTTCTGTAACATCTAAAACTTATTTTAAAAATTCTCTAGGTAATCTTCCGATTCTCTTAAATCTTAACTAATATTATAAAGCTGAAGAGTTTGTTTGTTTGTTTGAACGCGCTAATCTCAGGAACTACTGGTCCGAATTGAAAAATTCTTTTTGTGTTGAATAGACCATTTATCGAGGAAGGCTTTAGGCTATATAACATCACGCTGCAACTATTAGGACCGAAGAAATAATGGAAAATGTAAAAAAAAACGGGGAAAAAATAACTATTCCACGCGGACGAAGTCGCGAGCACAGCTAGTAAATGATAAACATAAAAAATACATGATGTACATTACCATGCAATCAACTCAAATAAAAAATAGCTGCTACGGAACTCTTCATGGACGCACCAGATTCACACTTGGCTGCTATTTTCCTAACGTTATTCTGACACGGTGCTTAAAAGATTTTATTGAATACTAGCTGTGCCGGCGGCTTCGCACGCGTGGTGTTCGGGCGCACTGGCAACGCCCCCGGCGCTCGGCATTTTTTATCACCAGAAAAAGCGGGTAGCTGTGTGTCTCGCAGTCAACCCGCCACCGCCATAATAATTTTTGTGTGCACTTCCATTCCTCAAGCGATACGCCTAGCACGTCAACTATTTTTATCTCCACAAATGTAACAAACGAAATTAAAGCCTTTTGATAGTAATTACGGAGTTTCCCTGATCAGGTCCCTTATGTCGGCGTAGACATAAATTGGTGACCCCTAGTTTTTTTACACGCAACAAGTTCAAAGTTCGCCGGTCGTCGTCATCTTCGTGCCAATTACGAGGTCGATGGTTGGCAGCTTTTGGAGTTCAACAGCAAGGGATAAGGACATCGCCGGACCAGCGAAGCCGCTAAAGCTTCCATCCGCAGCAGACCACATCCAAGCAGATAAGTGCCCTATCTCCTTCAGTGCTCCCAACAATACCTAAATCCTAATTACCCAATTTACCCATTCCTATCAAATATCCTACACTATTATTCTTCCCTATTGTTTGATCGCCTACTTGCGCAAATAAATAGTGAAATTAAAATCGAAAATATTTCTAGAACTTACTACCTACCTACTTACGAAAAATATGGTTTGACTCAATATAATTTCTAATCAGTGCCTAAATTGCAATAAATATCTAGTGATCGTCAGAATATTAAAATATATCTCCGTTTCCGCGGCATCTAAACATTATTTCGCCGAACATTCCAGGCGGTGCCGATTGCGTGGCGAGTTCCGAGCGCAAGTCCAGCTGTGGGTTGCTCGCTGCCGGCCGCCCATGACGACGTCGTGAGGAGCGTGAGATGCACATATTTGTTGTTTAGTTCCTTCTTGATAACAAACTTTTTGGTACGTACATATTTTTTTATTTTTTGAGTGTAGCCACAAGTGTATTTATCTCACTTTGATTACGAGTGCATACCTATTTATTTATTTTAAGAGAGGTAGGGCATAGCGTATTTCGCTCGAATTGAGCCGCCCGACCGGGGAGGTACCTCCACCCTATAGAATACCGCAGCTAAACGGCTTTTAGGTCGTGTTTCTGCCGGTGAGTAGGGTTTCCGGAGCTCGTGGGGTGAGTGCTGCAACGGCAGCCGGGGGGGTAAGGTGAGCAAGGCGCGTGTGATACCCCAGGTGTTGCAGGCGTCCGTAGGCTGCGGTCACCGCTTAACATACGGGCCGTAGGTTGTTGCCATCTTAGACATAGGTACAACAATTTTATACATTATTTAAATATACTACTTAAGTGATAACAACTAGTAACATAATTTTTTGTTTTTTCATTTCAAGCTACAAATTCAAGATTTATTTTTACAAAATGGCTACATCTATAAGTGAGATAAGTAGACCTGATCAGGAGACACTGAGAGAATTGTTAGCTAGGCGCAGCTCAATTAAAGGCCAAGTTACTAAATTTAAAAATTATTTAGACAAAATATATCAAGTTACTTCTATGTCAAATATTGAAATGGCTGAATTATCTATAAAAATTTCTAAATTTGAATCATTGTCCACAAGGTTTGACGAACTGCAAAGTCGGATTGAGGTCATAAATTCTCAAACTATAGACACGGAAATCGAGATTCGAGATAGTATCGAGCAGGATATGATTATTACCATAGCCACTGCCAAAACTATTTTTGAAAGTCATAATACAATACAACTAAGGCGCAATTCTAATGTTCATGATGGGCACTACAAGTTGGAGGAACCAGACCTTGCCGTAAGGTTGCCTCAAATTAATATCGCTAAATTTGATGGTACTTATTTTCGATGGCTCGAGTTTCGTGACACCTTTACGACACTTGTTCACGAGAATGATCGACTTACTTCCATACATAAATTTCATTATCTAAATTCATATTTGGAAGGCGAAGCGGCTCGAATAATTTCTAATCTCGAGGTGTCAATTGACAATTATAATGAGGCATGGCGATTGTTGTGTGCACGGTACGATAACAAACGGTTGTTGATAAATCACCATCTCAGTTCTTTATTTAGCGTTCAAGCTTTAAATCGTGAATCCGAAAAGTCCCTGAGGTTTTTGGTAGACCACGTTACGAAAAACCTCCGTGCATTAACTAGCCTGGGGTTGCCTACAGACCATTGGGATGTACTGGTGATATTCATGCTCACATCTAAATTGGACAACCGTACGATGGTGAAGTGGGAGGAGCATCGCAATTCTATTGATGACATTCCTAACTTACAACAATTCTGTAAATTTTTAATTGATCGTGCTGATGTAATAGAAGCATTGAATCGAAATAAACACGACAACATTTCATCTAAATTTAACCATGCTCCATTCAATTCACAATCAAATAATTCTTCTGCATCTAGTACAAATAAGAGGCCTTTCATCAAATCATTTGTTAGTACTACACAAAGACACAAATATACTCATACATGCATTGTTTGTGATCAGAATCATAGGATTTATGATTGCCCTACTTTCAAGTCTAAAAGTGTAGATCAGAGACTAACTTACGTTACTAAATATAAACTTTGTTTTAATTGTTTGAGACAGGGCCACCCTGCCAATGAATGCCGGTTAGGTCCGTGTCGAGAATGCAAAGAAACACATAACACTCTTTTACATAGATCAACTATATCGTCTGATTCAAATTTATTATCCAATGAAAACAATTCAATAGTCAATTTTTCTAAGCAAAATACAACTCAAGTACTTTTATCCACTGCTATGATAGAAGTGTACAATACTAATACAAATTGCGTTGAGAAGGTGCGAGCCCTATTAGACTGTGGTAGTCAATCCTCCTTTATATCAAGCGCCCTCAAAAACAGGTTAGCTCTGCCATCTAACCCTACCAATGTAAACATAATAGGAATAGGAAACAATTATACAAACAAAGTCAATGAGAGTTGCACTGTCAAAATACAATCCATCAACAAACCATTTAGTGTAACTATGCAATGCTATATTTTAGACGAACTTACAGGTACAATACCTAAAGTTCCTATCGATATTACACACTTCAATATACCACAAAATATACAATTGGCTGATCCTAATTTCAATCAACCAGCGCCAATAGATGTTTTAATTGGTGCCGATATTTTCTGGGACATACTAGGTTCTCAAATCAAATCTTTAGGTCCTAACAAACCTGTACTTAGGGACTCCCAGCTTGGTTGGTTGCTAGCTGGTCAAGTTATGGCACAAAAACCAGGCTATATTTATTGTAGTCATGCTGTATTAAGTACAGAACAAAATATCACAAAACATAGAAAAAGCTTTAGAAAGGCAAGGGAAAATATCAATGAATTTCCTCTAAAATCTAATTTAAACAATAACGAAAAGGCGTGTGAAAACCACTTTCTTCCTACTATAAAATTAAATTCAGGAAGATTTAGCCTTCAAATGCCACTAAATAATGCAGCAGACTCCTACAATTTAGCAAAGAAACGACAATACAATTTAGGAAAACGATTTCGTAAGGCCCTATTCTAAAACAACAATAGGTATACCGATTTTATTCAAGAGTAGGAAAATTAATACCTGCATGTTAAATAAATACAGATAATATACAACAACAAACATAATGTTAGTAAACAAAAAATAATATAATATAAAAAGAAATAATTGTAAGTTATAAATAAGTAAGTTCATAAATTTGTCAAAAGATGGCGTTGTGCGTCTTTACATCGCGCAAACATTGCGTTTTTCAAATACTACTAGTACATTATTTTAACAAACATTAGGTATACTGCCGCCGTTGTCGTCTAGATGATCATAAACATAAACAAACAAAATACGAAACAATATTCATTAATTCATTTATTTATCTTAACTAATATTCAACGAGTATTTCCATTTGATTTAAAAGTCTATTAACAAACAGTAAGGTAATTTGACAATACACGAGTTAAATAATTCATTTCTTGATTTGTCATTGCCCAACGAGACAATCTTCTTAAATATACCGCTATAGTTTCTAATAAGCTATTAATTAAATCCAAAATAAAGTTATAGATATTATTTATCACTGTCTCCTTTTCTAGATAACAATATGTAATTTATTAAGAATTGGTGGTCGAATTGTACATCCAAATTACACATTTCATAAAAGGCATCCTATTCTTTCAGATTCGTCACATCATTAACGAAACGTATTTTTGAACGCGAACATTTACGCACCATGCACGCAGGTCTTCAGCTACCTAGTGACTTACCATCACAAAGAGTAACACCTGATATTCTATTTGTGTCTGTGGGTTAAGACTTTGCAGGACCCTAATATTTTAAATCATTATAAACTGTCTTTTTGTGTTTGCGATTTAAATGCTTGCATTTGGAATCTGTAAGCGATTTAACTAAGGACGCGTTCATATTGACACTTTGATTTATTTTTCGCCGTGGAAAACCAGTCGAGACATTTTGTGACAATTGTCGAAATTACAGCAGCTAGGGAGATAGGTACTTTTTTAAAACAAATAATCAAGAAGGGCTAATCAAGAAGGAATTAAATTTGTCTGTTCTCTCACATACGCTCCCCACTTTGGCGGGATCTGGGAGGCCGGAATAAAATTGTCTAAATTTCATGTAAAACGTGTGATGGGCAATACCCATTTAACATTCGAAGAATAGCTAACTTTATTTGCGCAAGTGAAGACTATACTCAATAGTAGTCCCCTATATCCAATGTCCTCGTCTCCTGACGACTTCCTCTCCCTTTCCCCAGGGCACTTCATCATTGGAAGACCGCTGACGGCGCTGCCTGCACCTGGTTTGGAGAACTACAGGGAGACTCAACTCCAACGTTATGCTCGCTTGGAGAAAATCACGCAACATTTCTGGCAACGTTGGCAGAAAGAATACATAGCAGAGATGCAACTACGAACAAAATGGAAAGTCAACAAACACAAACTCAGCGTGGGAGATCTTGTCCTGCTGCAAGAGGACAATGTGCCCCCATTATGTTGGAAACTTGGAAGAGTAGTAAGACTATTCCCTGGACAAGATGGAATCGTACGTGTAGCAGACATCAAAACCACAACAGGCTCATACAGGCGTCCCTTAGTCCGTCTTTGCCCCCTACCAACAGCAGAAGAGCTAAACGAAGGTGGGGTATCTTCGGGTTGAAGGACTTCAACGGGCGGGAAGATGTTCGGGCGCACTGGCAACGCCCCCGGCGCTCGGCATTTTTTATCACCAGAAAAAGCGGGTAGCTGTGTGTCTCGCAGTCAACCCGCCACCGCCATAATAATTTTTGTGTGCACTTCCATTCCTCAAGCGATACGCCTAGCACGTCAACTATTTTTATCTCCACAAATGTAACAAACGAAATTAAAGCCTTTTGATAGTAATTACGGAGTTTCCCTGATCAGGTCCCTTATGTCGGCGTAGACACGTGGTTATCGGGTTTAAAAAATTACGGACTTTCATAAAATGATACCTAAATTTTAAATTAGACTTCTAGCAATAGATTGGTGAAAATCGCATTTAATACTATGCAGTATTTTTCGCGTGATGCGCGATCAAACATACCGATAAAAATTTCTCCCATTTTCCCAACACTTCCCATCACTGCTCTGCTCCTATTGATTGTAGCGTGATGAAAAGTATACTATAGCCTGCCCAGGAGTATGAAGACTAATTGTACCAAGTTTCGTAAAAATCCGTTCAGTAGTTTTTGTTTCTATAACGAACAGACAGACAGGACAGATCGATAGACAGAAAAAAAATTTACTGATTGCATTTTTGGCATCAGTATCGATCACTAATCACCCCCTGATAGTTTATCATCATTCTCCTGCCGTTATCCCGCTCTAAGTGGGATCGGCACAACATGTTTTCTCCTTCCACTTTCCTCCATCAGCCGTCATCTCCACACTCAAACCTTTGACACGCATATCATTTTTCACACAGTCCATCCACTCCTTTTTCGGTCTTCCTCTATATCCTTCCACATTCATATTCAATACACCCCCTGATAGTTATTTTGAAAAAAATTGTTCATGTACAGAATTGACCTCTACAGATTTATTATAAGTATTATAAGCGGCACCCCTTCCAAGCAGCCAGTTGTGATAGGCCGGCCTATAAAAGCCGTACGCCATTGCCGACCCGTCCATTTGCTTTTCGGCGCTCGGAGCTGTCACATCTATGTGTTAAGTCGTGTAAAGGTTACGCGAGCCATTTATGTGTTACGTTACGTATATAAGTGCTATTCTGTACATAAGGTGTTTAAATCAATTAGAAGTGAGCTATATCGTTTTCCTTGTGATTTATTCGTTTTCAAGTATTTTTCAAATTAAATAATTGCGGTTGTGTAAATCGATTCATTTGTTTTTTTTTTAAGTCGTTACCACTTCTGATCCTTACAGTATAGATATAGATAAAATAAGTAATGTATACTAACGCGCCATAGACGCCGCGTGGTGGTGCCGCATCAGCGCTCCTCCGGGACTCAGCTCGCCCAGCGCCGCCACGGCCGCGGCCGCGCTGCTGCGCGCCGGTCTAGCGCACTGCTGGCCGCTGCTCCACGCCTGCGCACACGCGCGTTAGCCTTGGCAGGTAGCTAGCCTCGCTAGATATGGTCCAAGCATGCTCGATCGGAACACTTTGGCCGGCCCCCAAGATAATAATCTTTCTATTTTTTTTTTTTTTTTTTTTTTCTAAATGACTACGATGATGGCCAGGGCGGCCTTGTCATCATCACCGGACTGTTGGGGGAGCGGAAGGCTCTCACCCCTATATATAATCTTTCTATGTTTATAGACGGATCGTGAATTTGTGGGGACCTGGGCTGAAACTACTTAGGAGCCTACCTATCATCATCAACCTATTGCAGTCCACTGCTGGACATAAGCCTCTCCGATAGGCTATTATGGCTAAAAATTGTAAATAGTCCGTCTTTTAGCTTATTAAAAAATAAAAGACACGTATTTTTTTATTAGTAAATTAGACTAAAAATTACAAAGTTATAGCCCGTTGAAAATACGCGTGACGTCACTCGGTAAGGCATTTTTAAGAGAGCGAGTGACGTCAAAGACTCCCACTCCTAACTTTTAATGCCTTGTATCTTTGCTATTGTTTATTTGAATGAAAAAAGGAACTCTATCGAGTCTGCGTCTGAGACATATTTAAAAAGAGCGTCTAGGTCTGCCGACAGAATATTCGAAGATGTGCGTCGTGTGCGTTGAGTCTGTGAAATATTCGCGACAGATTTTTGCGCGTCGTGTGCGTTACTGCATATAATTGCAAAGAAGTGCGACACGAATAGTCTGTCGCCTGCGCTGCCCCTAATACATAGAGATGAACCATTTATAGATCATAATCAGACGCGCTTGTGTTTCATAATGACCTCGGACAGACGGACATGCTGCCACGAAAATGTTGTATTATGTAATGCAGCCATACTCTAAGTGTGTTCCGCGGAACCCTAGGGTTCCGCGATACCCCTGTCGGGGTTCCGCAAGAAGTTAGAAAAAAAATCAAAACACCTCTCTCTAGTCGACAGTTGTGACGCGGCGTATCACGATTCACTATTATTATACTTGTCATGTAAGTAAGTAATAAGTAACTGTTACATCTAATTATGCTTATTAAGAAAAAAAAACCCTTAAAAACCATTGTTTTATTGTAGGGTTCCATCAAGTATTTTTCTATCCAAAAGGGTTCCGTCACCAGAAAAGATTGAGAACCGCTGATGTAATGTATAATGCTTTGCACTAAATAAATTCAATTTCCTTTACGACCGAGTACATTACTACACATAGTATTTGCTACTAACATATAAAAGTTTACTTCACCTGACATATCGACGCGAGCGCAGACAAGGGCGGCGGGTTGGCGTTGGGGCCGGACTGCGTCACTTGGGACGAAGGGCCCAGGAGATACCTTTCGACCTGTCAAATAATATCATTGAAATTGGCATTACTTTTGACAGGCTCGGTGGCTCATTTGGTAGTGACCTCTGCCCTCTGAGCCAAGGGTCGTGGATTCGATTCCCGCACAGTACAAACATTTGTGTTCATGAACATGTCTGTTTGTATTGGTCTGGGTGTTTTCTATGTATAGTATGTATTTATTTACAAAAAAAAATTGTATCTAAGTAAGTTTATCAGTTGTCTAGTACCCATAGTACAAGCTACGGCTTAGTTTGGGGCTAGGTGGCGCTGTGTGGTCCAGCGTGGCATGTCTTGGGTTATTATATTATTATTATCCAAATAAAAACTAGTTAGAGATTTCTGTCCTTTTTTTGGGACAAATAGTTTACATATTTCTTTACTTTACACATGCTGTAAACATTTCTTTCTAGACATGACTGGCTCGGTGGCTCAATTTGCAGTGGCCCCTGCCTTCTGAACCAAGGGTCGTGGGTTTGATTCCCACCCGGGACAAACATTCGTGTGATGAACACTTGTGTTTGTTCCGTGTCTGGGTGTTTATATTTGTATTTAAGTATTTATTTGTGGTACCTTCGTTGTACTGATACCCATAACACAAGTGCTTAAGCTACTTACTTTGGGATTAGAGCAATGTATGTGATGTTGTCTGATATTATTATTATAGATAAATTTCATGATTCTACAGGTTTTGATTTCTCTGTGAAATGGTATACAAACCGCAGACAGTATTTGATATCAATTTACATTTGACACATCGACACTTTCTTGAGAACAAGTATCTTTACCGTCAAACTGGAAAAGTCCCGCAATAAAAAGAGGAATGTTTTGACAGACAAACACATCAAACTTTTTATTTTAATACTATGTGTGCCTGTGACATCGTAACTCCCAAACGAAAGAAGCGACTATACTCTATACTTTATTTCTTTTACTTTATTAATACTATGATTGTTTTTTTTTTTTGGTTCAAGGTTAATTAAATCTATTTCTTAAGTAGGTATGTTTCATCAAAATCGGTTCAGCTGTTTATAATAAGATATAGGTGGTTTAAAAAGTTGGGGTACGTACTTAATTTTTTTTTAATTTAAGTTGAGGTAAAAAATATCTCAATCCCAATTTTCAATAACAACCTCCACCACTAAGAGACTCTTAAGGAAACTCTTAGCTAGGAGACTCTTTGTAAACGTTACTCACCTTAGACAGCTTCAACTCTTGCATATCCGCGTCCCCGCCGCCCCCCTCCAGGTCCTCGTAGTGTATCTGCTCGAGTATCCGCCGCTTCCTCTCCGGCGGGTCCGTGGGTTCGTCCCCCGGCCGCTTGGCCACGCCGTTGCCGACGACGCCGTTCTCCGTTTTGTTGTTGTTGTTCGTCTTACTACTAGCGTTTGTATTATTACTATTATTTGTTTTATGACTAGCTTTGAGCACCTGGAATTATACAAGTCGAATTTGAACTCATCATGGATATGTCACCGGAAAATAGCAAGAATCGTAAGTTGATGATCAATAGGGAATATGCATGAAAAATAGATTCATGTATTTACTACTTTATCGTAAAATAGATAAAAATATACTACGAACAGTGAAAACAAAATCAAAATTGACTGAAAATTGGGCGAGATACAGTCGTTGAAAGTAAATATTATCCGTCTCTCTCACGCGAAACAGATTTTTATACGGAGTTTGTATGGCGGGCACGGTACGTGACGTCATCCGCCATGTCGGATCTCTCTGTCTAAGCATTAACTTTAACGCGTTATAACTCGCTTAATAGAAAAGGTATTTAAAAAATTCTTTGATATTTATGTATCTGGAAGATAAAAGATCTCAATAAATCCATTAAAAAAAAGTCATGCATATTCCCTATTCATCCACTTACGGTAGTCTGGCTATAATTGAATAATTACGATTTTGACACAAGTAAAATCTTCCACAAATGGGCCAATCGTTGCGCAATGTACTATTTAACGGTGCTCTATTACCCGTTACATAATACACTGTACCCTGATTGGTTGACGGGATAAAATCATGTGAGTCATTGATCCAATCAACGTTCACCTCGCCTTGGCCGGATCATTTAACAGCAAAACCCCGTAAATTAATTAATTTATTAAAATGTACGTATGCATTTAACGTATTAAATAATACATTTCAACTGCCGTTTATTATGAGGAGGAGAGATGGGCCAGGTTTGTCGTCATCCCGGGGAGCACTCTATTGCTCCCCGGATCCGGGGGCAGGGGTATTTGCCCTCCCCGGACCAGGAGTGCCGGCCGCTTATCATCTGCGGCTGGCCAGGGCAGGCAGGGATGTGGCCGTATGCTTCGGCGCTACCCGTGTCCCTGCAACTTGCTGCCCACTGGCGACACAAGGGGGTTCAGTGGGTATGCCCTCCCTTTTGGGAGGTGTGAGTCCCACACACCATGCCGCCTCCCCCCGGAGACGGCATGAGGGTGCCTAATGCATTCCCCTCTTAAAAAAAAAAGGTTTGTCGTCTCGTCATACATAGAAATAGAAAAAAAAATCCATACCATAATAGAATGTTGGTTAAACCGCTTGATCATGTTCCGGTGTATGGAGGTGGACTCCCCCTTCTCCGGTTTGTGTTCCTCCTCTTCCACCAGCGGTATGGGTTCCACGAACGATGGGATATCGACCTGTGAACCGACGGGAGATGTAAGGGTAGGTATTTCTATTCATTCCTATAGGTATGATTTACATAACGCCGATCATACACGCTACGGTCTACCGGAGAGGTCCAAATGTACTATTAAAATAAAACAAAATAGTATCAAATCAAATCAAAAATACATTTATTCACATAGAATTAAAATAATCACTTATGAATCGTCAAGTCAAAAATAATGTAAAAATGTAAAATGTAATGTAAAAATGTGAATAAAAGCAATTTAAAAGAAGCTAAGTTTATTTCTACAAATAGATTCACTAGCAATACTTTTGCAAGTCACACTCTTTTCCTACCAGCACTTCCTACTACTAGCCTGCTGAGTAGAAGTTTAAGAGAGGTAGGGCATAGCGAATCTTCGCTCGAATTGAGCTGCCCGTCCGGGGAAGGACCTCCACCCTATAGAATACCGCAGCCAAATGACCTCCGGGTCGTGTTTCTGCTGGTGAGTAGGGTCTCCGGAGCTCGTGGGGGGTTAGGGTTGGGCCGGCATGGCGGTGGCAACTGACAGGTAACTAACCAGTTACTTGCCAGTTGTCACAGCGACTTGGGCTTCTCTTTCGCTTTCCATCAGGCGTAGGGAAGCCATTATGTCGACCTACAATAAAAAAAAAAAGTGCCGCAACAATCATCGGTACTATTGTTTATGGCAATACTATTAGCCTGTATAACAATATCGATATAGTATCGTAACGATACAACGAAACGATATCGATACAATCTTTAGACTATCGATACTATTGATATGACGTAAAATTGATAGACTATAGATAGTGGACTATCGTTTGGCAACTAATAAAATAAGTAAATGGGATGTAAGGGAGCAACCCATCATCTTTTCGCTCCAAGCCAACCTTACCTGCCCGTGGTGCATCCTGCCGAATAACAAACGAGGCGCTGGCGACCGACTGGTGGCGGTATAACCATCACAATTGAAGGCGTAGCTAAATACCACCAATGACGGGCAGCAGCGTCACCGGAGCGAGAAGCTACGCCCTGCGATCGCCAACCCGCCTGCCCAGCGTGGCGATTATGGGCAAAGCTTCCAGATGTTTGACCAAAGTGGCGATCAACTGGAGAGACCTATGTCCAGCAGTGGACTGCAATAGGCTGATGATGATGATATTAATTACTATTACACTTTTTATTATTAGTAAAAGGCTGATGATGATGATGATATAGGTTAACACATTGAATGCCATGGCAGACGCAGATGACAAACCAAAAACGCTTTTCCTAATGAGTCTTAGTTTTATGCAGTCAAAGTCTCAAGTTAATCTTACCGTTAGATCTGGAGTGGTGTGTTTCATAGCGGAGGCTATCGCCTGGTCGTCCATTTTGGCACACTCGCCGAACAGGTCCTTGCTTGAGGACGATGCTATGCGGTCTCTGGAAAGGACAAGTACAGTGTAATATGGTCACTTCTAATAAAATGAAAATGAAAAATATCTTTGTTCAAGTAGGCTTATGACAAGCACTTATGAATCGTCAAATAATGCAAGTACAAATAATGAATCTACCACCGGATTCGGAAGGTCGTTTTCTACCGAGAAGAACCGGCAGGAAACACGATAGTTACTCTTTTTCATCGCCAAAATTCTTACAATATTTGTATTACAACGTTTATCTATATCTATACTTATAATAAATCTGTAGAGAAGTCAATTCTGTAATTTTTTTTTTATAGTGGCTCGACATGAAATATATTTACAAAATAACTATCAGGGGGTGATTACTGATCGATACTGATGCCAAAAATGCAATCAGTAAAATTTGTGTCTGTCTGTCTGTATGTTCGTTATAGAAACAAAAACTACTCAACGGATTTTAATGAAACTTAGTACAATTATTCTTCATACTAGGTATCCGGCTTCGTTAAGGGTTTTTTTACACACGATATATTTAGATTATCCGACACATTAGAAACAAAACAAATCTCACCTATGAAAATAATGCGACTGAAAGAACTTAGTCCAGAACTCGGCCTCCGTCATCTTGTTGGGCACATAGTCGCTGTGTTTCTTGCGCACCGCCGGGTACGTCTTGAATATCGCGTCTATGATGTCCTGCGTCAGGTTGTACTTGAGCCCGTTGCAGCCGTCCGTCTGAGGCTGGATGTCCGCCAGGAACGCTCCGGAGACGCCTGTGGGACATACATGTTGGTAGAGCGGCGATAGCACCAGGAGATTCATACGACACAGTCCGGTAAACTAGTACATCATCATCATCCACAGCCTATTGCAGTCCACTGCTGGACATAGGCCCCTCCAGTTGTTTGCTGTTTAGTGCAAACAAACACTAACTTTTGAACCTCAATAGGGAATATGCATGCCTTTTTTTTATGGATTTATTGAGATCATTTATCTTCCAGATACATAAATATCGAAGAATTTTTAAACTATCTTATCCATTAAACGAGTTATAAAGCGTTAAAATTATTGCTTAGACAGAGAGATCCGACGTGGCGGATGACGTCACGTACCGTGCGCGCCATACAAACTCCATAGAAAAACCTGTTTCGCCTGAGAAGAGACGGGTATATTTACTTTAAACAACTGTATCTCGCCCATTTTTCAGACGATTTTGATTTTGTTTTCAATGTTCGTAGTATATTTTTATATATTTTACGATAAATTAGTAAATACATGAAACTATTTTTCATGCATATTCCCTATTGTGATGGTTATACCGCCACCAGTTGGTTGGTTTCCAGAGCCTCATTTTTTATTAGACAGTCTGTACAACGGGCTTGGAGCGAAAAGATGTTAGGTTTCCTTACATCCCACCTATTGGGTACATAGGAGTACATACCGGGCCCAGACCAACGAGTCACCCAGTACTCAATTAATAAAAAGATTTCTTTGTTGTCACGCCATAACATGCCTTAGAACACTTGTTTGAATTGCTGATGTATGTGCAAAGCTTACTAGGAACACTGAGCTAATGTTAACATTAATTTGTTTTGCTAAGCTATCTAGTTACCATGAGTTACTACGAATTGGTAAACTATACATAGAATGGAAATGCAGTGTGAGGATTGTACCTCAACTCAAGACGCTATAATAGGCATGTGACTATTTTTATTCTGACTTTGTATCTATAGACTATATGTATACTATAGTGTACATCTATAGACCATAGTGACGCTTTGGTACCCCAGAGAGAACAGCAGAAGGAAGGGGGCGCCCAAGAACAAGGTAGAGGAGAGGGGTGAAATCCGCCTAACTCTGGGACCATACTGGACCAGAGGGGCGGAGGACAGAGCTCAATGGGGAGAGCTGGAGGTGACCATATATATGCCAAAAAGCACGCCGAACTAAGAGACATACTTTAGACTCTGAATATAAAGGCTATATCCTATCTATAGGCTACCCCATTAAAGAAAAAGATCAACTTAACATGGTTTCCGATGTATGGTTAGTGCCGGTTTTAGAACTATAAAGACCCTGGGTGAATTCTCTGCACCCCTCTTTATATCTCTAGGAGAACAAGGAGCCCAGCAAAGAGTTTTAGGTTTTTTAGTGGGTATTCTCTGCCGGCGCAGAGTGAGTCTGACATAACCTGCTGTTCCCCCATGCAATGTGCCAAAAGACCAACAAGCCAAATGAGGTACCTACATTACTATGTAACAAACACTACAAGTCCTTACCTGCTTCTTGCTTTATATTATTAGACTCTGTATACTGTTTTAGTGTTGGCGTGTTCCAGTACTCTTCACTGTTTATCACCTTCGATATCACTAGGTCTTCATATAAATGCTTTAGAGTAGGATGTAGAGATAATAACCTGGAACGAAAATTCAAATTGCTATAGAACAAAATTGACAAGAAAAATATTGATTATCCACCACTTTCTAATTTATTTAATTAATCTTTATTTATTTTTTTTATAGTAGCACTGCACAATGGCCACTGTACGCCTGATGGAAAGCGAGAGAGAAGCCCAAGTTGCTGCGGGCAAGTAACCAAACCAGTTACCTGTCAGTTGCCACCGCCATGCCGGCATATAAGATGCTTTTCACACCCCATTTCAAGGATCCACACATTCAAAATAAGAACTTTATTTCACAATAAGAACATTGTTCAAAAGGCGGATTTTATGCCCCATGTGCATTGTCTATCAGTCAACCATTGGCCTAAGCAGAAAGAAAAGTATAGGTAGTGTACCATGCAGTTACACAATTTGTGTATCTTCATGTCTCACATGGCAGAGAAGAGAGTGGAAAAGCATATCGTTTTTGTTTTTCCTTCTTGGTGCAATATCTGGTAATGTATGTATATTATAATTTCTTAACCTCCTCCTTTTCATGAAGTCGATTCATAAAAAACAACTCACTTAGACTTCATCTCCAGCTCGCCATCGATCTGCCTCTTAAACTTGGGCAGCAAGTTCTGCAACAGACCCTTGACCTGATCCCTGTCCTTGGCCTGCGCCTCCGGCCCGGCCGGGTTGACGAAGTGGAACGTGGAACACGACCCGTCGTGCAGCACTACTTGTAATTGGACCTTTGGTTTCCCAGCGGGCGATATTTTTTGTGCTGAAAATAATATATACAGTTATATTCCTATCTGGACATTACTCTATGTACACATCCTTGTGGAAATACTGCCTAACAATTATTTTACTTTCTACCACTTACTATGCCCACAATGAAATTGACCCTCAAAACTTCCCTATTGAACACTTTAAAATAAAGAAATCAATCTATATTAATAAGGACTTGTTTATTAATAAATAACCCAAGACATGCCACGCTGGGCCACACAGCGTCACCTAGCCCCAAACTAAGCCAAAGCTTGTACTATGGGTACTAGACAACTGATAAACTTACTTACATACATTTTTTTGTAAATACAAACAGACATGTTAATTCAAATAAATGTTTGTACTGTACGCGGATAGAACCCACAACCCTTGGCTCAGAGGGCAGAGGTCACTACCAAATGAGCCATCGAGTCGGTCATAGAGCTACAGATATGGTATGGTTAAGTTTGAACAGATTAATGATTTGAATCACAATCACGTGGAAAGCAACATAAACTTCAATGCCATATAGTCATTTTCCAGAAATTGTACCTATTATATTCATTCACACAAAATTATCCCAAATGACTAGGGATTTTAGTAAAATATTTGTTATTAAATAAAGCACTAGGTAGTACTGTTAAGTAAATAATGTTAATGTTATCTAAATATAGTAGTATTGAGAGATTTCCTAAGCTGTGATAATGTTTACCGAGTCCAATGGAAGTTATATCATGTTAGAGTACCAAAATTATATATGTAAAAAATGCCCATATGTTACTCACTCTTGATATCGGCATATTTGTGGGACACGGCCACTGTGTCCCGGTTCTCCAGCATCCAAGCCAGTCTTTGGTTCATAACATACAGTGTCCCATCGCCCTTCTTGAACCTCACGTGGCCCACGCTCAGCAGGACGTCCTCCGAAGACGTCGTCATTTTACCAACAACGCGATATAAAACCACAAATCTACCTCGCACAAAGTTATAAAAAATTTCGCAAACCCAAACTTGAGTGAGTGAGGTTGAAAATTTGACTCATGTGAATGACCTCTTGTCGTGTGCAGTTAATTTTTCTCGCGGGTCATAGCGTCGATATCAAGTTTATCTCAATTTCGATGTCGTTTTCGCGTCTGAAAATGGTTATTAACGAATTTTTTTATACAAAAAAGCACATCACAAGTCCATCAACCATTTGCAGTTTTGACAAACTGTCAAATTTAGTGATGTCCTATTGGGTTTAGATACAAAGATATTAAATCTTGCTAATTGATTACCAATTGATAAATCGTTTATAAAATTAATGTGCTAAGAATAAATTACCACTCACCTGCCCCCCACAATAAATGAAACAGTAAAAAAGTCTGGACATTGAATACTTTTAAAAAAAATGTGGGGTAAAGAAACAGTACAGACATGGTACAGACAGACCATCAAGAATGTTTTGGCCCGTGGCCAAAATCGGAACTAAAGCTGGTCTTCAAATCATACAAAATGTCAGTTTGACATTGATTTTTGACAATTTTGTTTTACAGTGACGCCCTCTTGTTATTGTCACCCACGTGCCAAAAGCTTCATCTTTCGGCAGCAAAAATCCTAAAAAAGAATCGGTTCTGTTTGTACACATTATAATAATAAATATCTGAACTGAAACTACTCATCTCCTGAACGGAATCGAATAAACCTTTCTTTGAAGCAAAAGTTGTTTCTGATAGGCTGACTTAAAAGCTCAAAGTAAACTTATAGTTTTGGCGTTAGGTTGGAGTAACAATACTAACAATCATCATTAACATGAAGTCCACGCGAATGAAATCGTACAGCTAATATAATAGAAACAATGACAAATCATCCCTTGTACAAAAGTAAAACACTATCGTACGTTTAATTATATTCTAAAGTAAATCGATGAAGTTCTTTTGAGACAAAGCCTTAATATTCTAACTTGAATTTGAAAATTTTCCCGTCCGTTTATATTTACCAATTTGGATCAAATCTTATCAGAAAAGTATGGTATTTTGTCTCAATGTAAAATCTAATATAATTAGTTTGGTTTGGGGTCATGGATTCGAATCCATAGAAATCTATAACAAAGGTTTATTTTGTAGGAATATTTTTATTATTAAAATGTGTCCTTATTGACCTTTTCACTCGTATTAGGCTATTCTGGTCTGTGAAAACCGCATTTCACAGCAAGGTCTGTGATCGAATCAATGTATCAACTGCAATATAAAATTAATTTCTTTTTTACTTTCACACATTTTTACAGAACCATTCATTATTTGTATTTTTTTGTGATTTATGATATAATTATGTCCAAACTTTTAATTAAATATTGAATTAACACGGAAGTTTTTTTGTATTTTACTTTTCTGAACGTAATGATTAACAACCGCCATTTTTTTATTTTACCTTGGTAACATCGAACATTGACAACCCAAAATGCAATCATGGCGCACGGGGCACTGTGTTTTTAGAATGCTGAGAAGTTTTTACGTAAACACTTCATTATTTTGCATCGTAACCGAATTTTCTGTTTGTATAAATTACCTGTGACTTTCAAAGACTGTAGTGAAGCATACATGTGTGTTCCAAACCTCGGGTTTCCACCTGATCGCAGTCACGTCTCTGCACTACTAGACACTTGCAAGTATGAAAATCATGAGATTCACTGTTTTAGCTATGCTATAGTTTCTAATGTGATGTTCGTTCTCGTTAAAGGCGGCCAATGTGCCCAGGCAAATGGTTTTAGTCAGTTTCGTACTATTGTTTTGTTGTAATTGTTTGAATTTCGTTTGTTCCAGATAACTTTGTTGGTGTCATAATGTCAGAGACGTTTGCCCGCGATATACTACGGAGGAATGTTGCGCAAATATGCCAGACTATAGGATGGAACGGTATAAACTCGACGCCGCTCGACATTTTGGTGCATGTGCTGGAAAAATATATCAGGTCACTTGGCACTCAAGCTAGCAGATACGCCGAACAATTTAATAGGACTGAACCAAATTTACATGACTTAGGATTAGTTTTTCGTGACCTTCACGTGCAGTTGCCGGAGCTAGCGGAGTACACGCGGTGTGTGCCGCCGGTGCCCGCCCCGGTGACAGTTGACAAGTTCCCCAAACCTAAAGAATCAAACTTGAACTTTCTCAAGCCCGGCAGCCATGAAGTGGTTACGAGGCCCATGCATGTGCACGAGCACCTTCCTCCCATGTATCCGGAGAAGGAAAGGGACACACCAGCAGTGGCAGGCACAGTGGAGATCCGTCAGAACGGTCTTGACAATGTTGACAGTACTGCGGCATGCACAAGCCCGGAGATATCCGTCACAGACAGTCCAGAGAAACCTAAAGACATATTCAAGAGACCAATTGATCCTGTGTCGCTGCCAAATAGTAAAAGGCCAAGGTTACGCTTGGAGGAGGAGGAGAGGACCAGAGAGATCAGTAGCGTAATGATGACTATGTCGGGCTTTCTATCTCCTGCGAGAGAAGGCAAGCTGCCGGAAGCTCGACCGCCAACCATTGTTTCAGAAAAACATTATTATGACAAGCATAAAGCAAATTCTCATCATTCTAATCCTATGAAAGTACCAATGTTAGATAAAAGTGATAAGAAGTCTAAGAAGAATAAATTATTGAATGGTAAAATTATGAAGAGTAAAAGAAAAGATAAAGCACATAAGGGTGAGAGTAGTAAATCAAAAGATAGTAGTAAATTGAGCAAGTATCCTCCCGGGCACCCCGGGAAGAGCAAGGATGGGCATATCCACCCACCGCATCCCGTGCAACATAATCATGTGAATATGCCCGCGCCAAGGGCAGCGGCCCCTACAAAGACTGTTATGCCTCCACCCATACCGCTTGTGCCGGAACCAATCAGACCTGTCATCAAGCAGGAACCTATTGATATTCCACCACACCCTCAGCCGCCGCTGCAAGCCCCTCCACAGCCGCAGCCACCACCAACACCTTCATTCCCTCACAGAAATACACCTTCGGGCGAAGATGCAATTCCAGTACCAAGAAAAATTCCAATCTCAAAATCTCCACTTGTTGCGAACTCTATACCTGTACATAAGCAATCTTCCACTAATTCCCTCATACCTAATATTGAAATTAAGAAAGAAGTTGTCGATGAAGAAGAGAAGCTGGCGTCGCAACCAGACAGATCAAAAATTAATATATTTAAAAGAATATCGAACAAATCTAAAGAAGACAAAAGTACTCCCGAGGTTGTTCCAGAAACGGTACCGTCTGATAGTCTGATCTCAAGGTTGCAGAATTCAGCACATGAAAATTCATTAAATAAATCCCAGGACCATTTAAGAGTGAAATCAGATGATCATGTTGTTAACAATAATGATAATAGTGCATTAGATTATTCTAAAGTGATGGATTTAAGAACTAATGAAGTTATAAGTATTGATGATGATTCCATGGACATGCATGTAACACAACCTAGGCCTCCATATGTGGAACCTCGGCCGAGTATATCAATAAATAAGTCTTTGCAATTACCTGTTCCCAAAGATCTAGCTAGTGTCAGTCCAAAAATAAAGAAAGAGAAGAAACATAAAGATAAAAAGGACAAGCAGGCGAAATTGGAAGCCAAGCTGTTAAAGAAACAGCAGCAACAGTTGGCGTTTGAGATGGCACAGGCTGAGAAACAGAGCATGAAGATGAGCACGAAGTCGCCGAAAGGTCGGCCGAAGAACGACGCGAAGATGCCGCAGATGCCGCCAGGGTTCCCGTTCTTTCCGGGACTGCCGCCCGGGCGCGGCCTCATGCCAGGGCCCGGCCTCATACCGAACGCCGGCCTCATACCGAACGCCGGCCTCATACCCGGGGGCGACTTCCTCGCTGGCCTGGCGAACAACCCAGCGCTCAGAGGTTTACCTAACTCAAACCTACTCACGAATCCATTCGCGTTAGGCGCAGCGGGACCAGGGTTAATACCGACGCCGAACTTCCTTCAAAGCCTCGGCGCCGGCCTACCCAACCCTCTCATGCCGATGGGCAACTTCCCACACACGTCGAGAGCGATGAAAATACCTCCCATGCTCCGCCGACCGAGCTTAGAGGTGATCCCGGTCGAGAACGACGAGGACCGAGGACTCCACAAGTCACCGATATCGTCTCGAGATAAAGACCGGCACGATAAGCACAAGTCTCCGACCATTCCGAATATACTGCAGAAACACAAGTCCAAATCGAATAAGGACCACAAGGCGAGTCTGTACAAAATGCCGCCGGTCCAGCCGGACATTACGATAGAGCTGAACCCTCCTAAAGAGAGGGAGCCGGTTAGGCGCGAACCTCCGCCGCCGCCCGCGCGTGACCCCACGCCAGAACCGCTCCCGCCGCCGCAACCAGAAATCAAACTAAAGCCAGAACCTATCGAAGTACCGATAGAGGTCGCGACGGAACGAGAAGATACGGATAAAAAGAAGGACAAGTCCCATAAAAAGGACAAGAAGGACCGCGACGGGATCAAAATCAAGAAGAAGAAAGATAAAAAGGATAAGAATAAGGATAAGGCTGAGAAGAAGGTGAAGCAGGAGCTGAAAGAGCTCAAGGATAAGATTAAGAAGGAGAAGAAGGAGAAAAAGAAGGACCGGGGCGGAGACGGGCTCGTTCCGAAGCTGACGCTCAAGTTGGGGTCTTCGAATTCGAATTCGCCGATGCCGCCGAGCTCGCCAGACGTGTACAAGTTGAACATTAAGCCTGTCGTCAAGAAGGAGGGCAGTCCCGAGTCCCCGGAGGCGGAGGTCCGGTCGCGGTCTCACAGCCGATCGCCGGAGCTCGCGCAGATCGCGGCGTTGGTCACGCGGCCTCCGAAGGCGAAGCACTCGAAGCCGGACGAGCCCGCGTCGCCGCCGCCGGCGGGCTCCCCTCCCCGCCGCAACCGTCCCCCGTCGAGCCACTCCAAATACAAGCGGATACTGTTTAAGCCGCTGAAGAAGAACGCGGAGCATTTCGACGACGAGACCGTCGCGGAGGAGGCGAGCGTGCCGAGCGTGACGCCGGCGGCGGCCGCGGCGGAGGGCGCCCTGCCCACGCCGTACTACGTGGACGAGCACGGGAACAAGATCTGGGTGTGCCCCGCGTGCGGCCGGCCGGACAACGGCTCGCCGATGATCGGCTGCGACGGCTGCGACGGCTGGTACCACTGGGTGTGCGTGGGCATCACCGAGGAGCCGGGCGCCACGGAGGACTGGTTCTGCAAGGCGTGCCACGCCAAGCGAGCCGCGATGGTCCTGGCCGGCGGAGGCGCGAGGCGCCGCGGCCGCAAGCCCAAGCCGGAGAAAGTCGCCCATTGATGCCGGGCCGGGTCCGCCCGGACCGAACTTGTTGAAAGATTAGTTGTTGAATGAATGAGACGTTTTCGCCGTTTACGTTATATCTTAGGCTAGTTTTAAGCGTAGATAATGATATTGAATATTGACATAAAATGTTGAACATGATTAGCGTAGTCGCCTGTATAATTACCGTAATTTACCATAATTTTAGATATTTTGTTACGATTCTCTTCGTTTTGTCGTTCGCTCGGTTAGATCAAGCCGTGTGTTGTACACATCTCGCGTGTAAACATAGAGGATAATATTGTAAGATTCTTTTTATATTGTACAAAAACTGAATTTACTTAAGAAATTGGTGATGTATAAAGTTAAATGTAGTGCATATTTAAATAAACAGAAGGGCCGGATGTATTTTCGGTCGATATTTGAATATTTTCATATTATAATTTTAATATAACCCTGTTTTTTTTTTGTTGAAGTTGTTCCTTCAATTTTATGTATATAGGGCTTCGCTGCCCCGCGACCGGGGGCGTCGCCGGCGGTCGCGCGGCGGCCGAGCCCTCGCATTCGACTAATGTGGAGGGAAGCAAAATGTAATTTTTTGGTTTCAGCCAGTGGCCAATTAAATATATTGGTACTCGAAAATGTAGTTACATCATTTACCTCCCTTTTTGTGTTAAAATATTCTGTTAGGAGGTTTTGTACAGTCAGAAGCAGTAATAGGTAGGTATACACTTTAGAACTTTGTCATTGTATGTTATAAATTCTACTCTTCATGTCATAATGTTGACATGTCAGGTAAAATTGTGACAAGGTTCTAAAGTGTAAACATAGCATAGAAATTTTCTAATTAGCAAATTGAGGAAGATTTTTATGAAAGTTAAAAATAAAGTTTATACTTACACTGGGACCTGTGTAGGTACTAGTATCAAAAGGTACAATTAATATTAGATTACACCTACCTAACACAATACACTTAAACACAAGCTTTCATCTAGTATCACCTTCCAACATACAAAAGAGTCAGCTTTTTCACACACGGGTCGTAAGGAGCTTCGTAAGCGTAGTCGTATTTCCAGTAGGTATTCTACAAAGTATGTAGGTAAGTACTCGTATCGTTACGAAAATTAACATACCTACCTATATTACCTACACATTTCGTGTTCTGCATTCATTAAAAAGAGCGTCTGCCGACAGAATAGGTATCTATTCGAAGATGTGCGTCGAGTCTGAAATATCCGCGACAGATTTTTGCGCGTCGTCTGCGTTACTTGCATATAATTGCAAAAAAGTGCGGCACGATAGTCTGTCGTCTGCGCTGCCCCTTATGCGACTAATTTTTTTACTTGTGCGACTTGTGGGGGGTTAGGGTTGGGCCGGGCATGGCAGTGGCAACTGACCAGTTAGTTGCCAGTTACACAGCGACTTGGGCTTCTCTTTCGCTTTCCATCAGGCGTAGGGAAGCCATTATGTCGAGCTACTATAAAAAAAAATGTATGACTATTTTTGGCATAGGTAGTCAAAATTCGTTTTCATTGAGATTGTAGAGATGAGGATTACAGCTTGAAGCACACAGCCAACCACCACCCGGGGAAGTACCTCCACCCTTAGAATACCGCAGATAAATGACCCCCAGGTTGTTTCTGCCGATGTTTGAAAACGATGTGACGCCGTGTGCGAAGGCAAGGCCTTAGTACTATTAGGTAGTAGGTATAATAAGGGCCGGTTTCAACTTTTTGATAACACCTGAAAAGCACGATTTACTTGACTAAACAAAATGTTAAAACCGAGCAGTTTTATATAAATCTGTGGTAAACGAGCCACTTTAGGACTCTTGTCACTTTTATCGAACGAAGTTTGGGTCTGGGTGTACAAAACTTAAGCTCATGCATTTGTACAAAATGACCAACTACTAAGAAATGTTTGTACTGTGCTGGTATCAAACCCGCAACCTCTGTGTTAGAGACGGCATTCACAGGCCACTGAAACAATTGGTCAATATTTTTGTGAGGGTCAGGGGCTTTTGAGTCTGAAATATGCGTCACGGATTTTTTTTTTTATGTTGACTTGACATAATGGCTTCCCTACGCCTGATGGAAAGCGAGAGAGAAGCCCAAGTCGCTGTGACAACGGGCAAGTAACTGTTTAGTTACCTGTCAGTTGCCACCGCCATGTCGGCCCAACCCCAACCCCCCACGAGCTCCGGAAACCCTACTCACCGACAGGAACATGACGCGGAGGTCATTTGGCTGCGGTATTCTATAGGGTGCGTCCCTTAGCCTTAGCCTGCGTCGACGACGTCCACTGCTTGGCAGGCGGGTTGGTGACCGCAGTAGGTTTTATTTGTATTCAGGTAAACGCTGCTGCCCGTTTCCTGATATTCCCTTAGTCATCTTCTACGACGCCCACGGGATGAGACGGGGTATTGTTATTAATATCGACAAACACAAAAAACTTCAACAATTACTGGAATTTATTTATTTTACAAAACATATTACAGTCACAAAGTCGCCAGTTGCATCTGTATTACAGCGCTTAGAAATGCAAGCAACCTCCTTAATGTATTAGAGTATAAATTAGATTACTGTTCATTATTGATTACGTTGCGGGCAAAACGCCACTACTGTAAATACTGCAAAATAATCCCAGTTATCAATTCGTTTAACAAAATCTAGTCTTGTCACACATCACTAACAGACAATAAACAGAAGCCCTTTAAGTCTTAAAGGTAATTAAAATATTTATTTCACATAAAACTGACTAAAAACTCAACAATCTACAAGTTCGGACTTAGTTTTTACTTGCACTCGCACCGGTGGGTATACTGTTGGGGGGAGGAGTCGCAGGCTGCTTCTCTTTGTTCCAGTCTTTGAGACCTTCGGGCAATGTGGTGTCCTCCTCTAACGAGCCTGTGCCTTCAACAAACTCCTCATAAGTACTCTTCTCTGGGAACGGTCGGGGCCCTAACAACTCAATCATGTCGTCTCTACTCAAAATCTCCTGTTTCAATAATCTTTCAGCAACTTTAGCTATGTTCTCTTTGTGCTTCGTCAGTAACTCTGTAGTATGTCTATGCGCGGTCCCGATTAAATCCCGAACTTCTGAGTCTATTAATTCCGCCGTTTTCTCTGAATACGGTTTGTCAACTACCATTTCGCCTGGTTGCGGCATTTCAAAGGACACATTGCCCACTTTGGGGTTCATACCGTAATGTACAATTTGTGCGTATGCGCTTTGAGTTATTTTCTTGAGGTCGTCTTGCGCTCCAGTCGTGATGCGGCCGAAGAAAATTTCTTCGCTCACTCTCCCTCCGAGGGTCATGCACATTCTATCGAACAGTTGTTCTTTGCTGTACAAGTACTGTTCCTTGGGTAGATACTGTGCGTATCCTAGGCCTTTGCCTCTGGGGATGATGGATACTTTTAGTAAGGGGTCAGCGTGTTGTAGGAACCAGCCGGCGACTGCGTGACCCGCTTCGTGGTACGCGACGATCTTTCTTTCGTCCGGTTGGAGGACGTTCGATTTCTTCTCCATACCGGCGACGACTCGTTCGATGGCCTGTTCGAAGTTCTTCATGTTGATGTCGAGGGCGAGCTCCCTGGCTGCGATGAGGGCGGCCTCGTTGCACACGTTCGCGATGTCGGCGCCGGTGAAGCCTGGAATGGTGGAGAAGCGACATTTTAGAAATGTTGCCAAACTTTCTTAGAGGCTGTAACAGTGTCCATAGTCATTTCTACATGGCTATCTACTGTAGGGATGATCGATATTCAAAAAACATCGATGTTGACATCAATGTCATTATCGAAAGCTCAACATCGATGTTCGATATTTATCGAAAACCGAACATCGACGTTGCATGTTCGATATTTATCGAAAACCGAACATCGACGTTGCATCCATCGATAATTTTTACATTCATACTTGAATAAGTAAAACACAATGTATCAGTTCGAAATGTACATGTCACCGGAAAATAGCAAGAATCGTAAGTTGATCAATTTCCTAGGTAGTTGATTAACTTTCGGAATGTAACAAACGGTAGTTGAAATGTATTATTTTATGCAATGGATTTCAGTTAGTTGATCAATTTACGGTAGCCTGACAGTCGTTTAATAATTTACGATTTTGATACAAGTAAAATCGTCCTCAAATGGGCCAATCGTTGCTCAATGTTCTATTTTAAGGTGCACTATTACCCGTAAATTAATACACTGTTCCCTGATTGGTTGCCGGGATAACGCCACGTGAGCCATTGAACCAATCAACGTTCACCTCACCTTCGTCGGATGATTTTACGGCAAACCCCCGTTTTTGCTTTCAACATCGATGATCATCAAACATCAATGTTTATCGAGCATCAGTAATCTACTATCTATCCCCTGCAAGGTTGAAGTATACATGTTACAGTCACATAATGCACCCATTTATATCTGAAGATGGTATAAGGGTGCATAAAGTGACATGAAAAAATAAAGATTGTGTGATTCAAGGTATCTTATAACTTTCTTTTTTATAAACCAGTGATGTGAAAGAGAGGTAGGGCATAGCGAATCTTCGCTCGAATTGAGCCGCCCGTCCGGGGAAGGACCTCCACCCTATAGAATACTGCAGTCAAATGACCTCTGGGTCATGTTTCTGCTGGTGAGTAGGGTTTCCGGAGCTCGTGGGGGGTTAGGGTTGGGCCGGCATGGCGGTGGCAACTGACAGGTAACTGACCAGTTACTTGCCCGTTGTCACAGCGACTTGGGCTTATCTTTCGCTTTCCATCAGGCGTAGAGAAGCCATTATGTCGAGCCACTATAAAAAAAAAATGTAATCACCCAACTACTAAGCCCAGTGAGGCATGTTTTGGGTTATTTTCTATTATTTACATTATGCTAAGAATAAAAGAAAGAATACCCACTCACCTGGAGTTAATGCAGCCATTTTACGTGCAAGATTCTCCTTATTCAATGTTGTCTTCAGAGGTGACAAATGCACTTTGAAAATGGAAGCCCTCCCCTTGATATCCGGAGCAGGAACAAAGATCTGTCTGTCAAATCTTCCTGGTCTGAGTAAAGCCTTATCGAGGATATCTACACGGTTAGTTGCGGCCAACACGACAACATTCGTTGTGGTGTTGAAGCCATCCATCTCAACCAACAACTGGTTCAGTGTGTTCTCCTGTTCCGAATGACCTCCGAAACTACGGCCACCTCGCTTCCTACCAACCGCATCTATTTCATCAATGAAGAGGATGCATGGTGCATGCTTACGGGCCATCGAGAACATATCCCTCACTCTGGATGGACCGACACCAACAAACATCTCTAAGAATTCCGATCCAGACACAGTTATGAATGGTACATTGGCTTCTCCTGCTGTTGCTTTGGCCAATAAGGTCTTACCAGTACCCGGGGGCCCGGTGAGTAAAGCTCCTTTGGGTATTTTGGCTCCTAAATCAATGTACTGTTGAGGATTCTTCAAGAAGTTTACAAATTCCATAATTTCTATTTTAGCCTCTTCGCAACCAGCTACGTCTTGGAATTTGACACCAATGTCGGTAGGATTTATAAGCTTAGCAGTAGATTCCATGACGCCTCCAAATAGGCCTCCACCTTTCTTGCCCCCTCGGCCCATCATGTCTGCTGATCTTCTCATCATGTATATTAAGAAACCGATTATAAGTAGTGTGGGCAGCATACCAGTTAAACTAGAAGCTTCTACCTCACTTTTGTATATAACAGGTACAAAGTTTGGAGGGTCAATACTCATCTCAATTTGTGCATTTTCCAAGTTTCTTTCGAAAGAATCCACACTGCCAATGGCGAACCAAATAACTTTGCTTTCAAGGGCAGAGTCTGGGTTTAACTTCACTCTGACCCACTTTTTGTTGATTACCTCGAGTTTCTCTACCGCTCCTTTATTCAAGTACAAATTGACGAAGTCTCTCCAGCTTACTTCTCTATACCTAAGTTCGAAGTAGGCTATTGAAGCTAGAAGACCTACGACTCCCATAGCGCCGAACATCATCCATTTCTCTCTGTCTTGTCCTTCGTAGCCCCCGCGGCCACCGCGGCCCCCGCCGCCAGTATTTGAAAATAAGTTCATGTTCCATTTGTCCTGAGAAGATGGTTTTGAAGGCGACGAACTTTTAGATGGCGCGGGTGAACCTTCCTTTTCTGGAACTTTCTGTTGCTTCTGGCTCGTCCCTGGCTGGAAATACTTCTCGAACCCTTTCGGCGGTTTTTTGCAGAACTCATACCACTGGTTCAACACAGAATCTAGTGCTGGAACACCCGCCGCTTGCAATTTGTGTCCTTTAAAATGTAACTTGGACAATTGAGTTTGTGTCAATCTAAGGCCCTTCCACATGCTGATAGTTTACGTCTTATTTACAAAAATGAATAATCAATATTACACAATTGCACTGAGAATTGTATCACAAAAAACCATCAAGAATTATGACAAAACATGGTTAGAAAATTCTTGTCAAATTTTCTTTGACATTAATTTGACAGTCACGAACGTGTAAAGGGGTACACATACAGGAGTAACTATCAAAGTTCAATTGATTAGTATCGATTCGTACTATAGGTTTTGATTATGGTTTCTAATGTTTTATAAAGATATGTTTTAAAAGATTTTAGTACATCTTCTTATTCCATTTGCTTTTTCTCTTCATCTGTAACTACAATCTGGAATGGAAGAAATGTTTCTGGAGAGAAATCAGAATCCACATCAATGATACCCCATTTACACTCTCGCCTCGCGACTCGCCTCGTACCTCGCCTCGTGACTCGCGCCACGCCCCCCGAAACGAGCTTGGTGTTTACACTCTCGTCACGAGTTCAGTTGTCTTTGAGCTCGCGACAATGGAGGACGTCGAAATGTTAGCGGCAACAAGTCATGGTTTATTGAACTACACACATTAAATACAAATAAAAAAGTAAAATGTCCTATGTTTTAAATCAATTAAAGGTCTATTCATTTCATTTGTAATGACAACCTCTTCCACGCATCGTTTACTTTTTAGTTCATTTTATGGTATTTATTTTTGGGTTCCACAGAATAGGCTATTATGGCTAAAAATTGTAATTAGTCCGTCTTTTAGCTTATTCAAAAATAAAAGACACGTATTTTTTTATTTGTAAATTAGACTAAAACTTCCAAAGTTATAGCCCGTTGAAATTACGCGTGACGTCACTCGGTGAGCCATTTTTACGGGAGCGAGTTACGTCAAAGACTCCCACTCCTAACTTTTGATGCCTTGTATCTTTGGTATTGTTTATTTAATTGAAAAAAGGAAAAATACGTGTCTTTTATTTATGAATAAGCTAAAAGACGGACAAATTAAAAAATTTTAGCCATAATAGCCTATTGGTTCCCTTTGAAATGCTCCAATAAATCTAAATGTTTCCTCATAAGACTAATCCATTTTAACGACCTGCGCGGCACAACGCTGAACCGCGAATGAAGCGAGAGCGCGAGTGTAAACACCCCGCTCGCGTTCGTCGCGAGGCCCTTTGACTCGTGACCAAAAAACCGCTCGCGACGCGAGCGCTGCGAGTGAGGAGGCGAGGCGCGAGGCGAGGCGCGAGCGAGTGTTCACACTCTCGCCTCGTCGCTCGCCTCGCGCCTCGCCTCGTCACTCGCACGCGAGTGTAAACGGGCTATCAGAGAAACAAACAGTACCTATAAATAAAGATAAAAACAAACAGTAATTTCGTTCAGAACTCACATACTAACACTTCGTCTTAGAATAATATTACCTTTTCTTATTTATGCATACCAATACATATAAGTACACGGTGGGGCCGCTCTCATTCGCAATATTATCAAATAACACATATTGGAGCATTTCTATATAAAACAAACATCAAATTTACGCAATATATTTTCGTTCCTGAACGAAAATCAGACATTTTCATTCACAGGTAAATAAATGACAAAAATTTCACTTTTTGCACCACTGTTTTGTAACCCATTTTTCTTATTCCTTGAAACGATAATCAAAGTATCTAGTACCTCATATTGTATCGTATAGTGTAGTGAGTGGATAAAAAGCAGTTCTAGTCTGAACGTTATGGACCCCGAGAAACCTGAAAGCAGTTCAAATCATGGAAAAAGGTCGAGACCTTTGCTCCTGCAACCGAGTCCTAAGGTTGCGCGAGTGTCCGCTTATGCGGGGACGTCCTCCAGTGGTGTACTCAAAAGTTCCAAGAAGGTCACACCCAAGAAATCAAAGATGACATACAACAGAAGTGATGTTCCTGCTTCTGGGACCCCTGTTCCTGATAAGCATGTACGCAAAGCGGGGCCATACTTGCTGGGCCCCAAACTGGGGCCTAGCCCTGTCAAAAGTATAGTTCAGTGTCTAGCTCGAAAAGAGAGGACAGATGACTTTTATCAAGTAAGTACTACAAATTCAAATCATATGGTTTCTTTATTAAAGATAAATACCAATTTTTTTAGTTATTTTTACTAGAATGTATCTTGGGTATTACAGGACAGGATATAGTTCAATTGTAAGACAACCTTTTGGTCAGGATCTTGTGAAATAAATAATCTTGTGTAATCAAACTGATACCTACTCATTTGCATTCTATTTCATAAATAAAATTTTCTTTTATTGTCTTTGTAGTAATCCTTTGCTCTTTTTATTTAAGTATGATGATAAGATAAGGCATTCATAATTTTTAAATGACCTTTAGTGTGTAGATATGCATTTTATGCCTATTTTATAAAATAGGTAAGAATAGTAAGAAATGAAATTCATGTCTGCTGAAAAACCAATAGAAGTTCTGAGGGAACACCTAATTCTATTGGTTTCTAATCTATCATTTAGCAGACAAAATTACACTATGGAAAGTGAAAACAAAATCAGGATTGGCTAAGAAATCGAAGAGATATAACTTGTTTAGTCTTTTAACAACTCTTTTCTCATTAACACATTTTTGTATGGCTCATGTGTAATCTGACATTATATTACTCATTGGATGGATCTCTTTGTCAGAAAGATTTATAATCATACATAATATACTTACATTTTTAATTTAATACTTTACTAGAATTAGCTTCCAGCTAGCTGTGATTTTTCTGAATCAGTACTACTTAGGGATCTTCAAAAAGCAGGCCTAAAATTTTTTCAAGAACCTTGTCTTGTATAGGCTGAAGTGATCTTACCATCAGGTCCTATCATAAAAAAAATCTGGGCAAAAGTTAGTCTGAGAAAAAGTTTTCAATTGTTCCAGAAGAAAAAATAATCATATATTTTTATTTTTATTGTATTGAAATACATAATAGGGAAAATACATGATTATTTTTTACATTGGTAAATATATTCATTTTCATGTCTTTTTTAAATTATTCATCCAACTGCCATAATAAGTAATTTATCTTTGCTTTGATATTCAGGTAAAAATTTTAACACTAAGAAATGAAGGGCAGACGGAAACACAGGATGACAGACAAGGCAAGATGTTGCTGCACACTGAATATTCATTATTATCGTTGCTCAAAGACCAGGATGGCGTTATACATCATCATGGTCTTTATAAAGTAAGTACTTTTTTTTTGTTGGGTTTAAATTTCGTGTTCAGTCAGATGATCATGAGAAATTTGCCGAACCTGCCAACACATTCAACCAGAATGTGATTTGGCAGGAAGAGGTGAACCCTAGTAGGAATATCAATTTATGTGTTTAGCCTACAGGCTATCTAGTGTTTCAGCACTTACAGAACAAAACTTCTTCTATGGGTTGCTATAAGTTGTAGTGTCAGCATAGACTTAGCACACAGTTGGCAACTTGACTAAATCCTCTACACCAGTAACAACTATCTCCTAATTCCAGGATCACGCTTTAGAAGAAGTACCAAACCCCAACGGGCCAGGCTTTATATACACGGGCCGCGTCAGACAGAGGCTATTCCTCGTGCTGGACTGTGTCACGTCGCACCAGTTCAGCGAGAAGGGCTCCGAGCTGATAAACCTTCAGCAGTACGTTACCAAAGTGAAGAAGGTGCCGGAGAAGGAGGCGATACTTATATTTTACGATATTGTTAGAGTTGTTGCTAATTTACATAAGGTAAGTTAAATATTATAGAATACCGCAGTCAAATGACCTCTGGGTCGTGTTTCTGCCGGTGAGTAGGGTTTCCGGAGCTCGTAGGGGGTTGGGGTCGGGCCGGCATGGCGGTGGCAACCTATCATCTTTTCGCTCCAAGCCAACCTCACCTGCACGTGGTTCATCCTGCCGAATAACAAACGAGGCGCTGGCAACCGACTGGTGGCGGTATAGCCATCACAATTGAAGGCGTAGCTAAATATCACAGACCGATGACGGGCAGCAGCGTCACCGGAGCGAGAAGCTACGCCCTGCGATCGCCAACCCGCCTGCCCAGCAGGGTTGCCAGATCAAAATTTTGACTTTCGGGAGGTGTCTAATAAAAAATCCGGGAGATGTATGACAATACTTGTGGAAAAATCGGGAGATGTTCTTTTTGCTTAGAAATGAGTTTCCCCACCCAGTTACCCATTCAGTTGCTTGGAGAGCACAAAAATAAAAAAAAGGTCTTCCGTCTAAGAAAATCGTTGAGATTTTGCTCCGTTTGGTCATATATCGGGAGTTTTGGACGGAATCCGGGACATCGGGAGATATTGACCAAAATCGGGAGATCTGGCAACCCTGCTGCCCAGCGTGGCGATTATGGGATCCTCTAGATGTTTGCCCTAAGTGACGAACAACTGGAGAGGCCTATCTCCAGCAGTGGACTGCAATAGGCTGATGATGATGACAATGTTTTAGAATTGGATTTATTTTATCATTGTAACATCTACTCTGAGTGTATAAATTCTGCAGTGATAACTTAATCTATATATATTTTCTTTTAGACAAACATAGTTCACAGAGATCTAAAACTGGGCAATATAGTTCTAAATCAAAGGACTGGCCGGATAACTATAACAAATTTTTGCCTGGGCACTCATTTAGGAAGTGATAGAGATTTACTCAAGGACCAAAGAGGTATGGACACATTTTAGATGTTAACTTTTAATAATCGAGGAGTAGATAATTTCTTAATTTAAAGCCCCGTTAAAGGAGATTCATGACGGATCGAGCGCCGGTTGAGGCGCAAACGCCTCTCCCGAAATGTTTTTTTTCTTTGCTACAGTAGAACTCCAATTATCCGAATTAATGGGGACCGGGACCCATTCGGATAATCAAATATTCGGATAATCAGATTTTTTAAAAAAATTGCCATTGGAGAGAATAAAAGCTACGTTTTGATATTGCACTATTTTTTTATTGAATTAAATGAAAGAAACATGACATTTTCACATGTTTAAAATATAAATAAAATGTACTTATGTACAAGTTTAGAAATAAAAATCATTGTTTTTTAATTTTTTTATACATCTCCGTCAATGTAAGCTGTTTTGCTGTCTTCAACCGTTAAGACAAGTCAAGTCAAGACTTGACGCGCAAACACTGGCTTCGCGGGGGGAAGAATAATAGCGCACTTAGACTTTTTTGGACAATTTTTTGTGATTCAGATAATCGGCGATTCGGATAGTCGGAGTTCGGATAATTGGAGTTCTACTGTTTAAGCCTTTTTTGGATAGTAGCATAAAGGCTACTAGGCACAAGAGACTGGCTGGTTACCTAATCAGCCAGTCTCTTGTCAGCTACCCCCGCCATATCGGCCTGTTAAATAATAATAAATAACCCAAGACACGCCACACTGGGCCACACAGCGCTGTCTAGCCCCAAACTAAGCCGAAGCTTGTACTATGGGTACTAGACAACTGATAAACATACTTTTATACTTTTTTTTTTATAAATAAATACATATTATACATAGTAAACACCCAGACTAAATACAAACAGACATGTTCATGAACACAAATGTTTGTACTGTGCGGGAATCGAACCCAAAACCCTTGGCTCAGAAGGCAGAGGTCACTACTAAATGAGCCATCGAGCCAGTCGATGCTTGTTAACGCCAAATGCTTCTTAACGCCGCAATTAGGGGATCCTATATTTAAGTAAAGAGGAAACATATGTACTGGCAATGTTGTCCACATTTTAACGACACGGTCAAAGTTTTCGCCAGCATGAAGCTTTCGGAAAACTTTTTGAACATTCGAGAATGTTTTTGATCAAATTTCTCGTTTCCGAGCGAGATCTTTCCGAATACATTTGTGAATAGTCCCGCAGGAGGGTAATTTGCTTGTAAAGACAAGTTTTCCGTGAGAACTGTCTTTGAACGAACGATCGAGAGTGTTCTCACGCGGATCTCTCATTTCCGAATGAGATTTTTTCAAGCGCATTAAAATTTGTCAATATCCCTACAAGAGGGGCTTATTATCCGATAAGTAAAACTAACCCACAACTTCTACACTCAGGGTCACCAGCCTACATATCTCCGGACGTGCTGATGTGCAAGCCGTACCTAGGCAAGCCGTCGGACATGTGGGCCCTCGGCGTGGTCCTGTACACGATGTTGTACGGACAGTTCCCGTTCTGCGACACGAGTCTCACGCAGCTGTTCAGTCGGATACAGGCCGCTAATTATAATATACCGCCGTAAGTACATGCTAGCTTTGAGTTTGAAACCAGTTTAAACATAAACATATATTTTGATGGGAATGCTGCTAGGAATTTCTGATTATATGTGCAGTTAAGAGTTTAACTCTATGTCGCCATGTAATGTTGTATCATATGATGATCTATACTTATAATATATCTGTAGAGAGGTCAATTCTGTACGTGAAATATTTTTTCAAAATAACTATCAGGGGGTGATTAGTGATCGATACTGATGCCAAAAATGCAATCAGTAAAATTTTTGTCTGTCTGTCTGTCTGTATGTTCGTTATAGAAAAAAAAACTACTGGACGGATTTTAACGAAACTTAGTACGAATATTCTTCATACTTCTGGGCAGGTTATAGTATACTTTTCATTACGCTACAATCAATAGGAGCCGAGCAGTGACGGGAAGTGTGTGGGAAACGGGAGAAATTTTTATCACATGCTAGATCGCGCCTCACGCGAAAACTAATGCATGGAATTAAATGCGGTTTTCACCAATGTATTGCTAGAGGTCTAACTCAAAATTTAGGTACCATTTTACGGACTTCAGTTATTTTTTTAACCCGATATTCACGCGGGCGACGCCGCCGGCACAGCTAGTAATCCAATAAATAAATTGTTGAATGATTTTATAGATAGATGGATTGAAATGAATTTTATAAGCCATACTTCATCTAAGATTTTTTTCCATGCATTTTTAGTGGTTGTTTTCCCGCAACAATAGCAATAATCTATTAGTTGCTTTTTGTTATAACCCAAACGGAATACCACTAGGGTGGCAAATGGCTACCGGCCTGCCTGATGGTAAGCAGTTACCGTAGCCCATGGACGCCTGCAACACCAGGGGCATCGCATGCGCTTAGCCGACCCTTTAGAAACCTATTTATTTTCGATTTGAAGTGCCCCATACTGTATTCCCCTGAGAAAACATGAGCAGGCAGCTCATTCCACAAACGCAACGTTCTCGGGAGGAAATTCATTCATCAGGTCATTTGGCTGTGGCATTCTATAGGGTGGAGGTCCTTCCTGGACGGGCGGCTCGATTCGAGCGAAGATTCGCTATGCCCTACCTCGCTTATTCTTTATGGAAAGAGAAATCAACTTCAACTGACAACTTATTCTTACTATTCCACTATGTACCAATACTTAGTTCTTTAAGAGTTGATGTAGGTATTTGTTTTTAAATGTTGGAAGAAACATAAAAAAAATTGTATATGTTTTATCTACATTTATTGAAACGAACATCATTTTATATGTTTCAGGGATGGGAATTCTGTTCAAGTATCAGACAACACAGTGTTTTTAATACAAAGGCTTTTAGTAAAGGATCCTAAACATAGATTATTAGCAGATGAGGTGAGTTATAAGTGAAAACCTTTGAATGTCGTTAATTAGTAATACTGCCAGATTATAATCCATCTAGCAAAATTTTAAACTGTCGTCATTTTGTGAATCGTGATATTCTGCTTACAATTTAACGTATTCATACTTCGGTAAATTATAATCGATCTAGATGAACTTCGGTAAATTATAATCGATCGAGATGAAACTGTTAAATTACAACCTGTCGCGTGTTAAACTTTCGACTGCCCGAAGACTGTTCCTGATGTTTCTTTATCGGTCCTACTAAGGCCGTTCTGCGTCCATAGAGTAAATAATAAAATAACCCAAGACATGCCAAGTTGTCCCGCACATCGCCATCTTGCCCCAAACTAAGCCGAATCTTGTACTATGGTCGCTAGATAACTTACTTATACATATTCAACTTTTATTTTGTAAATAAATACATATTATAACACTAGCTGTGCTCGCGACTTCGTTCGCGTGGAATAGTTATTTTTTCCCCGTTTTTTATACATTTTCCATTATTTCATCGCTCCTAATAGTTGCAGCGTGATGTTATAGCCCAAAGCCGAATTTTTTAATTCGGACCAGTAGTTCCTTCCTGAGATTAGCGCGTTCAAACAAACAAACAAACTCTTCAGCTTGATAATATTAGTTAAGATAGTACAAGCTCACACCCAGACCAATACGAACAGATATGTTCATGCATACAAATGTTTGTAATGTGCGGGAATCGAAGCCACGACCCTTGGCTCAGAAGGCCATCGGATCAGTCAATAAGTCATCAAGTATCGGGCCAGTCAGTCAATCAGTTATCACAGCATCCTCACCGTTTCAGGTACTCGACCAACTGTCCAGTATAATAGCTTCGTACGTAATAGTCCCGAATCCCCCCGAGGAGCTCCAGGTGGTCCCGGACGTGCCGCTGGACGAGGAGCCCAAAGACAAGCCCGACGGCAGCCAGTCCAACGAGCTGGACAGGAAGCCGTTTATGACCATACCGGAGGCGAGCGAGAGATCGCCTAATGCTAACGTGAGTTAGATTGGATCACCAAATGTACAGGTTATTAATTAAAAGGGATGTAAGGGAGCGACTTATCACTTTTTGCTCCAAGCCAACCTCATCTGCCCGTGGTGCATCCTGTCAAATAACAAACGAGGCGCTGGCAACCGAATGGTGGCGGTATAACCATCACGATTGAAGGCGTAGCTGAATACCACAGACCGACGGCGGGCAGCAGCGTCACCAGAGCGAAAAGCTACGCCCTGCGATCGCCAACCCGCCTGCAAAGTGTGGTGATTATGAGTATGTCCTCCAGATCTTTGGCCCAAGTGGCTAACAATTAGAGGAGACGGACGCATCCAGCACTTGCCAGCCGTCCCGTGCAAATCGTCGCTCCACCTGGCCTGAGGGCGTCCTACACTACGCGACGCGGTCTCCGTTCCAGAACTCGTTTACCGCTTACTAATCCTGAGATATAATGACAGTTACCAGTCAGTTGCCACCGCCATGCCGGCCCCACCCTAACCCCCCACGAGCTCCGGAAACCCTACTCACCGGCAGAAACACGACCTGGAGGTCATTTGGCTGCGGTATTCTATAGGGTGGTGGTTCTGCCCCGGACGAGCAGCTCAATTCGAGCGAAGATTCGCTATGCCCTACCTCTCTTGAATGTTTGAATATTTATGGTTGTACTTCAATTAAATAAATAGAAAAGCTCGTAGAAACAACATCTGTTGTCGGCAGGAGGAGGTGGGAGTATTCTGCGTCCCCCTGCCCGAGTTCCTGGCGCTGAACATCCGCGCACACCCCGGACCCGTCGCGCCGCCCGCCGCTCCTGCCGCTGTTCCTGCTCCTGGAGCGAGACACATAGCAGTGCAGCGCGTGGGCAGGGACGCGCGGCCGCTCATGCCTGCCGAGATAGCCAGGTGACTTACTGATCATCATCAGCCTATTGCGGTCCTCTGCTGGACGTAGGCGTCTCCGGTTATTCGCCACTTTGATGAAACATCTGGAGGCTTTGCCCATAATCGCCACGTTCTGGGCAGGCCGGTTGGCAATCGCAGGGCGTACCTCCTAGCTCTCTGACGGCCTGTGGTATTTAGCTACGCCTATAATCGTGATTATTAGACCACCTTCAGTCGGTTGCCAGAGCCTCGTTTATTATTCGGCACAAAGCACTCCCAAATCGGAGAAGTGAACCGGTCCGCCACTGTCTTCAGGATGCTGTTAAACTTCTCCTAATTCTGCTGATAACTGCAATATTTTTTTTCCTTATTCTATACATATTGTATTCCTTGACTTGGGAGAGGCATTTGACACAGGTTCTGTACCAAGTCTATTAAGGAAACTGAAAGCTTTTGGAATCAAAGGAACAGCATGGAATTAGTTTCATAGATATCAGACCCATAGAGAACAATGCACGAGAGTAGAAAACGTCTTAAGTGACAAACTCCCAGTTAACTTCGATGTGCCTCAAGGCATTATTCTGGGACTAACTCTGTTCAATATCTATATTAACGATATCTTTAAGTGTGAAATGTATGTGTTTTGTTATTATAGTTATGTCAAAATGTAAGTAAGTATATATCAACATGTCAATTTCAGATACCAACACATGTTCACCAACAACCAAAGCCAGAGAGCTGAGCCGCCTCCCCGCCGCCCGGAGAGCTTCGTGCCCGAACCGAGACCCGAACCCGCCGCCTCGCGCCTGCGGGCACTCGCGCAGAGGATGCCGCAACTCAACACCACTCTGGCGGGACACGACTTTAGACTTATACCGTGGTCGGAAAGGTAGTCTTAAATAAATTTTCTTCTTCTTTTTCTTATATATAAAAATGAATTCCTGTTCGTTAGTCTCGCTCAAACTCGAGAACGGCTGGACCGATTTGGCTAATTTTGATCTTAAATTATTTATGGAAGTCCAGGGAAGGTTTAAAAGGTAAATAATGGGTGGTACGAAGTCTGCCGGGCCAGCTAGTTAATAATAAATAACGCAAGACATGCCACGCTGGACCACACATCGCTATCTAGCCGCAAACTAAGCCAGAGCTTGTATTATGGGTACTAGACAACTGATAAACTTACTTACATACTTTTTTTTGTAAATTAATACATTAATACATAAATAATAAATAACCCAAGACATGCAACGCTGTGCCACGCAACGCCATCTAACCCCAAACTAAGCCGAAGCTTGTACTATAGGTGCTACACAACTGATAAACTTAGATAAATTTTTTTTGTAAATAGTTACATAAATATGTATAAACACTCATACAAACAGACATGCTCATACAAACAGACATGCTCATACAAACAGATATACCCACGTCTCTTGGCTCAAAAGGCAGAGGTAACTACCAAGTAAGCCATCGAGTCAGTCAATATAACCCAAATAACCCAAGAAATGCCACGCTGGGCCACCCGTCGCCATCTAGCCCCAAACTAAGCCGAAGCTTGTACTATGGGTACTAGACAACTGATAAACATACTTAGATACTTTTTTTTGTAAATCTTAACTAATATTATACGTTTGTTCTCAACGAGTCACACCCAAACGTGTCACCCTGTGACTGGTTGCGAAAAAAATTCTTATCGAGTAACAGTGTGACGCAAGTGTGACTGGATGAGAATATTTATTCTCATCTAGTAATACGAATTATAAATAGTGTTACTGGTTCGGAAAAATAAATCTCAACGATCAACAATATGACTCGATGCGATTTTTTTTATTATTATGCGTTATTTAAAATGATGAAAGACTCTTAAAGTTTCAAAGATTTGGTGCAAAACAGAATAAAACTAATCAGCTTTTATAACAAACTGTTTATTATTGTTTTAATATGTCAGGTAGGTAGGATATAACATCTTGTTGATAACTATAAATATTTAAAAACATGATAGTTTTTTTATAGCGGCTCGACATAATGGCTTCCCTACGCCTGATGGAAAGCGAAAGAGAAGCCCAAGTCGCTGTGACAACGGGCAAGTAAGTGGTCAGTTACCTGTCAGTTGCCACCGCCATGCCGGCCAAACCCCAACCCCCCACAAACTCCGGAAACCCTACTCACCGGCAGAAACACGACTCAGAGGTCATTTGACTGCGGTATTCTATAGGGTGGAGGTCCTTCCCCGGACGGGCGGCTCAATACGAGCGAAGCTTCGCTATGCCCTACCTCTCTTACATATTTCAAAATCAAAATTATAACAAACTGTTTATTATTGTTTTAATATGTCAGGTAGGATATAACATTTTGTTGATAACTATAAATATTTAAAAACATGATAGTTTTACATATTTCAAAATCAAAATTAAATAGTACTTTAAAAATGGTACCTAAGTTAAAATATTATCTACACAAAAAGTTACCACAAAATTACATATTTCCTTACTTATGTTCTAAATAGAAAATGTAAATAGTTATTTCACTTACGAACTGTTATTGTTTATAATTTTTATTATTACTTTACAACATCAGCCCTTCTTTTATCACACAGTAATCACAGTCATTTAAAATAATTATTAATTGAGATCATTCCTAAAACTAAAATAATGTGTTTTAAATTCGTGTAAATCTATACTTATAATAAATCTGTAGAGAGGTCAATTCTGTACATTAAATATATTTTCAAAATAACTATCAGGGGATGATTAGTGATCGATACTGATGCCAAAAATGCAATCAGTAAAATTTTTGTCTGTCTGTCTGTCTGTCTGTCTGTCTGTCTGTATGTTCGTTATAGAAACAAAAACTACTCAACGGATTTTAACGAAACTTGGTACAATTATTTTTCATACTCCTGGGCAGGTTATAGGGTACTTTTCATCACGCTACTATTAATAGGTGCAGAGCAGTGAAGGGAAATGTTAGGAAAACGGGAGAAATTTTTTGAACGCGCATCTCTTAAAAAACTACTGCATGAAATTGAATACGATTTTCACTAATGTATTACTAGAGGTCTAACTTAAAACTTAGGTATAAGTATAAGTATTTTATGGAAGTCCGTTATTTTTGAAACCCCATATCCAAGCGTGCGACGCCGCTGGCACAGCTAGTATACAAGGTGAATTTTTAATCACTATCCAAATTTTTTCTGGGCATTAGGTATCGTTAATAGAGCCCATTTCTGCAATAAAAAATATAGGTCATATTTTCACAACAAATTCATTGTACCGAACCAATTATAAATATCGCATGGTTACCATTTCTAGCGTAAAAATTTACTACGCAAAGCGATAAACATCAATGAAAGATATCCCGCGCCCGCGCGGGGTAGAGATGGGGTGCGGGGCGGAGCGGCGGGAGGGTAGCGAGCGAGCGACCCAAAACAAAATGGCAAAGGTCAAGAGCAGTCGCCCGCGCATCCCCGCGCAGCGAGTGCGCGCCATTTCCGTGTTCGTTCGCACGTGTCGCAGTAGAAAGAAACCCCTCCGTCGCGATGTATTCCAACATTTCCAATCGTGAGTTTTATGAAATGGTGCGGTGTCATTTGTTAAGTGGAGAGAGTTTGAACGGAGCTCAAAGACTGTATGAAGCGGATAGCCTTCCTCGCCTTCGCAACCAGGGTGTGTCAAGTTCCGAACCATGCAACGATTTTAGCTGCCAACCAAAAGCTGTTAGATTACGGCCAATTTACTACACCTTCACATGCAGAAGGGCCAGTGGAAATCGAAAAAGAGATCTTCGACTTTTTCCAAAGAAACCCTCGTGCAAGTACTCGAGACGCGGCGAGGCTTTTTGAGGTTAGCCAATACGCCATATGGAAACTGCTTAACACCGCTGGCTGGCACCCGTATCATTTCCAAAAGTGTGACTTTTTTGTGGGGGGAAATCAAAAGACGTGTGTATGTGGATGGGATCCAGAGCCTGGACGCCCTTAAACAACAGATTATTAGAGCATTTGATAAAGTGAAAAGTGAGACTTTAGTCCTTAACAAATTAAAAGGCAATGTGGAAAAACGTGCGAGACTGTTTGGAGAGAAATGGTATGCATTTTGAACAGTTACCTATTAAATTACCAATAATTATTGATCAGTTTTAGTGTAAGTTGATTTTAATTTTAATTAATTTGTACATAGTAGATTCAATTTTTTAAAATACGTGTTATTGCAACAATGTACTACCTACTTATTGCCGTCTTAGTTTAATTTTCAAGAGCATAAAGTCAACTTTGAAAAATATTGTATTCACCTATTGGGTCACCCAATAAAATACCCATTGATAAATGCGTTTAAATTGGACAGTTTTCGCTGAGAACGTGTTCGGCGGTTCGTCAATTGTCGATAGGCGATTGCGTCAAAGTTATAAAGGTGAAAATTAGGTAGGTAGGCATTTTTGAAATCTGACGGTCCTAAGCCCGTAAAAATATGAAGGGAAAATTTGCAACTTATGTAGGTACGAGTACCTATGTGTTTTGCTGTTCTGCAAATGGCGGCTTTTTATGAATGAATGAAAGGAGCGGGGACGGACGTGCCCGGCGGTGGGCGGGCGCCCGCGGCGCGCGGTGTCTATTTATTTCGTCTTTTTTTAGACAACTTGGAATGCTATTTTCTCAATATTTTAGTACTGACCGGTATTAAAAGAAAAAATACGGATTTAGTGATTTTCGCCATAGATTATAATATAAAAATTTGGATAGTGATTAAAAGTCTTCTTGTATAATAATATAAAACATCAACAAATATTACAATAGAAAATGTAAATAGTCATTTCATTACGAACTGTTCTATAAGTTCGAAACGTAATTTAAGATTACTTCATGTATTTTATCGTTTTTCAATAACTCCTATTAATAAATAAAATAATCGAGTCACCCTATTACTCCTTGAGACTTGTTTTTCCTAACCATTAATACTATTAAGGAATTCGTGTTACTAGATGAGAATGAAAATTCGCATGGGTCACACCGGCTTACTCATTGAGAATTATTTTTTCGAACCAGTAACACTATTAATAAAACAACTGTTACTAGATAGAATAAATATTCGCATCCGGTCACACTGTTACTCGATAAGAATTTTTTTCGCAACCAGTCACAGGGTTGACACGTTTGGGGTTTGTTTGTTTGTTGAAAATTGCGGTGGTCCGAATTGAAAAATTCTTTTTGTGTTGAATAGACATTTATCGAGGAAGGCTTTAGGCTATAAAACATCACGCCTGCAGCTATTAGGAGCGAAGAAAAAATGGAAAATGTAAAAAAAAAAACGGGAAAATATAACTATTCCACGCGACGAAGTCGCGAGCACAGCTAGTAAACATATAATATGAACAATAATTTCACCCACAGGAGCCGCATCGGACAGATCCTGGGACAACGAATACGTGGTGCGGTTACCGGTCGAGGTGGCGAGCTTGTCCCACCTCGCTCCGCCTCTTCCTCCGCTTCCTCCTCCGCTTCATCTTCCGCCTCCGCCTCCGCGTCCGCTTCCGCGTCCGCTTCCGCCGATGCGCCGAATCCGCAAGCGCCCGGACTATAAGTAAAATGGTATAATTGAATACGCTCTAATGAGTAAGGCAATTCTTATGGAGTTTCGTTTTTGATGAAAGACTTTTCCGTTTCATAACATTCATCATTATCATTAGCCTTTTCGCAGTCCACTGCTGGACATAGGCCTCTCAGTTGTACACTACTTTGGGACCCTTAGTTGTCTTCTACGATACCCATGGCATGAGGTAGGGTGGTCCCCCTAAAACCAATCTTGAAACCACATGGACACTTGTTTCATAGAAAAGATATTAAAAAATTCGGCTATATTTATGTAGGTATCTGGGTGATAAAAGATTTTAATTGATTAAAAGTCATCATCATCATCAGCCCTATTGCAGTCCACTGCTAGACATAGGCCTCCTCAGTGCTCGCCACTCAGGGCAAACATCTGGAGGATATACCCATAATCACCACGCTAGGCAGGCGGGTTGGCCGATCGCAGGCGTAGCTTCTCGCTTCAGTGACGCTGCTGCCGTCATCGGTCTGTGGTATTTAGCTACGCCTTCAATTGTGATGGTTATACCGCCACAGTCGGTTCCTGCATATTTCTCTATTGTTTAATCGCTCAAATAAAGCCTTCTTTACTTTTTGCCAGTCCTCTTGCCAAATATAATCTGGTTCACTATAATCACTTCATCAGAGTTGTCTTACTACACTTTAGTGATAAGCATAGATAACCATCGGATAATACAATCCGATGTAGCTGAATACAATCTGTATGAATACGAGTATATCTAAAGCCTAATTAGGCTTCGAGTCAAGATGATTCGTTAAAGCGTAAAACAAAAACAATACAAGCATTCTAATGTAAGTCGGACTACAATATTTAAACAAAGGTGGGATATTTTAATAGGGAATATGCATGACTTTTTTATGGATTTCTTGAGATCTTTTATCTTCCAAATACATAAATATCGAAGAATTTTTAAAACTATCTTTTCTATTAAGCGAGTTATAAAGCGTTAAATTATGCTTAGACAGAGAGATCCGACGTGGCAGATGACGTCGTACCGTGCGCGCCATACAAACTCCATAGAAGAATCTGTTTCGCGTGAGAGAGTCCGATATATTTACTTTTCAACGACTGTATCTCGCCCATTTTTCAGCAATTTTGATTTTGTTTCACTGTTTGTAGTATATTTTTATTTATTTTATGATAAATTAGTAAATACATTAAACCATTTTTCACGCATATTCCCTATTAATGATGAAGTTTAAAAACTTCTCAGAAACTCGAAACTGAACTTGTTATAATGTGACCGTCTGTACATTAAATAAATGTTATTTCAATATGACATCGAAGGAGATCAATCATGTAAAAATTCACTGCCTGAATGTCGGAATTTGAATAGAAATACGAGCCTGTTATAAATATTTGCTATTTTAATATTTGTTTTAGGTTTGCAATGGGCTATGTTTGTTGCGTACCAAGTAATTTATTTGACACTAGCTGCAACCCGCGGCTTTGCCTGCGTGAAATCGGTTTTGTCATGAAGAACTTCATCTATCTTATCATCATGTTTTTGTGTGACCTTATAACCTATGTGTTAATCTGATGTACAAATTATATTCCTGTCATCATCATCATCAGCCCCTATTACAGCCCACTGCTGGACATGTAAAGTTTCATTCAAATCAGTTCAGTAGTTTTTGCGTGAAAGTGGAACAAACATCCATCCATCTATCCAAACAAACTTTCGCGTTTATAATATTAATGGGATAACATAATATCACAAAAAGACAGTCATCCTAATCAGCCTTCTCTGGTTTAGTTCCTCGTTCCTGCCCGTGCCATTAAAGTCATGGAATGCCCTTCCAGCTCATGTGTTTCTTCCTCTTACAATCCTGGGTTCTTTAGGCGGGGCGTGGAAAACGGCATCTCAGTGGCCTTCAGGGTGAGGGCGACAAGCGCAATGGGTTTGTTCTATTGTGCCTGTCGACCCTAACTTTTGGACCTCACGACCGCTTACCATCAGGTGGAGTGAGGTCATTCTGAATGTTGATCTAACTAATATTATAAAGCTGAAGAGTTGTTTGTTTGTTTGAACGCGCTAATCTCAGGAACTACTGGTCCGATTTTTTGTGTGAATAGACCATTTATCGAGAAGGCTTTAGGCTATATAAGATCACGTTGCAACTATTAGGAGCGAAGAAATAATGGAAAATGTAAAAAAAAACGGAGAAAAAATTAACTATTCCACGCGGGCGAAGTCGCGAGCACAGCTAGTCTTATATAAAAAAAAAATCTTAAAACGCAGCAAATACAGTCAATCGCAATTAAATCTTAATGTGTACATAAAAGGTTTATTTCGCACCACAGAGCCCTAACGAATTAAAAACCTTAATTAATTAAGCTATACCAAGTCTATGTAAACTTTTAACGCTGTAATTAGCGAGTAGTTGTCGGCATTACTAATGTAAGCGTATTTGTTTTTAGTTCTTTAGTTACAGTTATATTTTTGTATTATATAACGTGTCGGGTATTGTCGCGTATTTGCAGTTGACAGGTATTTATATGTCACCGTAAATTTATTATGATTTATCTTGCGAGATTGTAAACTGTCGAAATATTGTGAACTGTAACATAATGCTTACATTTTAACTATTATTTTTCGGTAACTGTAATAGATCGTAGTGAAATTCTTAACTTAATATCTGCCCACGCGTTAAGAATTAAAAGTTCCACTTTGACCATTCGAAATCTACCGAAAAAATAATAGTTAATGATTGTCAAAATGTAAACATTATGTTTACAGTTCACAATCTTTCGACAGTTTACCATCTCGCGAGATGATTATAATCTAACGGTAGTTAAATTTCCCGGTGACATAGCGATAAGAAGGTCGAATTACATATTCATATATAGAATCTGAAGACTTTTACAAGTTTTATTAAAGAGTAATTCAAAAGGCGTAAATTGTTAAAATTTTTATTATTTACCTGTCGACTGTAAATACGAAATTAGGTTTATTTTTAAATTCACCATTTTACAATATCCAATAAATCTTTATTAATATTTTATTATTATTATAACAGTTATATTTAAAAAGTAACAGTAACAATTCAATGTGTACGTACAGTTATAATAACATGGACGTAGTTAAGTAGAAACGTTTTAATTTACAGGTCACACGAATTTGAGATAATAATACCTATAATAACCTTTTATTTTCAACTTTTTTTTTCTATTTTACATAATTTAAGCTTTCAATTCATACTTAAACTCAAAGTGTGAATTGGAAGCTGAAATTCTGTCAAATAGGTAAAAAAAGTGTCAAAATAAAAGGATTTATTGTATTAACTCAAGTTCGGGTGACCTGTGGATTGAAACGTTTTTGCTTAACTACTAGGTACGTCTTTGTAAAGATTGCGTGAATGACACATTCTTCTTAAGTTTGTTCTTTCGTTAGGAATAGTCTGACAACAATTTACCTTGATTTGGTAATTTTTAATTATGCCTTTTTTGGAGGACGAGGCAACGAAATGGCTTGTAAATTCATGGGGTTAAGATATCATTATATTTTTTTTTGTATTGATTCTTTAAAGCTGGCCACATACATTCGGAATTCCGATGCGACTTATTAAATTTTATATGTAAGTAGAGAATTTTTGTTGCGAACGTGAATTTAAATTCGGAATTCCACATCGACATTCCGAATGTATGTGGCCAGTCTAAGGCCGGTCACATACATTCGGAATTCCGAATTGAAATTTAGATTTGCAGAAATAATGCTCTACTTACATATAAAATGCTGGAGCGCTTTGTATGCAAGTAGAGCATTCTTGTTGCGAACGTGAATTTCAATTCGGAATTCCGAAACGGAATTCCGAATGTATGTGACCGGCCTTAAGGTGAATATTGACCGGTGTTCCAGTTTTCGTTTAAATAAATACATGAAGTTGTATATGACATGCCAAAATTAATCGGACGGTATATGAAAATATTTTTAAATCTATCTATCCGTCATATGACATGTGTAGAATGGCCCTAATTGTATATTATTCTTATTTTTATAACTGATTATGTTTATCCAATGCAATTATTTTATGTACTATTTTATTAGGCGTTTTAAACTTAAAATTATGTCGTCCATTTATTGTAAATGTGTTTTTAGTGTTTTGTTATTGTCGATCAATCTGTGAAATCAATTCTTTTTTGCGATTGCTAGTTTTAGTAAAAAAAATTAATCGTTAAAGTACCTATATTGACAAATCAAACACAATCTTTCTTTATTAGTGTGAAGCAAACTGTATTTCAAATATAGTCTCTTTGCTTCATGCATAAAATTATTCATCATCATCATCGACTTGGAAACGCCCACGCCTGGACATAGGGCTAACCTTTGTGGGGTTCTGCCTTCACATGAGGCTGGCTGGTTTGTATCCGCTGCCTGTTTCCTGATGTTCCCTTAGTCGTCTTCTACCATAGGGGAGACCGGGTACAAAAGTAACGCGGGTCGAAAGTAACAAATGCTTTCTAGATTTATCCAAACTTGTCTTGACTATCACCGAAAGGCCGCTTTGTCGCCTTCAGGTGATAGGACAAGACAGGACAGGCAAAGCGACCTTTCGCCCATTGGATCATGGTGCATCAGTGGATCAGTGCCATTAAGTCATGGAATGCCCTTCCAGCTCATGTGTTTCCTTCCTCTTACAATCCTGGGTTCTTTAGGCGGGGCGTGAAACGGCATCTTAGTGGGCCTTCAGGGTGAGGGCGACAGGCGCAATGGGTTTGTTCTATTGTGCCTGTCGACATAACTTTTGGACTTCACGACCGCTTACCATCAGGTGGAGTGAGGTCATCCTGAAAGCTCTTCTTATAAAAAAAAAAAGCTTTAGTTACTTTCGACCCGCCGTTACTTTTGTACCCGGTCTCCACCTATTTTAAATCCGGAGACGGTACAGACAACCAGACAACTAAGATTAATGATAAAGCTATTTATTTCTTGATTCAATGTTATGTTAATGAATATTTGTTAATTATTTTTCTTTACTAAAACTCGCAATCGTGTCAAATGTAAATTGTGAATGATATCCGTATCGGGGAGTTCCTTGCAGTCGGGGATTGTAACGGTAGTGTAAGTAGGACAATTTGTTATTTGTTAGCTGCATGCTGTGGTATGGTATGTACTAATAAAAATGTATTTTAAACATATTGACTGAGTTTTACTTTTAATTTGTTTAAGTTTCATCAAGAAGTAGAATTTATTAAGAAAACTGTAGTACAGTCTGAAGATATATGTACTTTGAATGGCCCTGTTGCTCATTTGGTAGTAACCTCTGCCTTCTGAACCAAAGGTCGTGGGTTCGGTTCCCACCTGGGACAAACAAACAATATAATGTTATAAGTAAATATTTGTGTTTGTTTCGTGTCTGAGTGTGTATTTGTATTAAGTATATAATTGTGGTACCTTCATTGTTTTCATACCTACCCTTATCACAAGTGCCCACGCTACTTACTTTGGTATCGGAGCAATGTAGGTATGTGCTGTTGTCTATCGCAGTCCACTGCTGGACTTTCCCTAGTGATCCCATTAATTGGACAAAATGCACCATGGGCAGATGAGGGTGGCTTAGAGAGAAAAGATGATTAATCGCTCCCTTACATCCCTACGATTTCCTACATAGGTGCAATATGATATAATATGTAATTATTTGAGTTACCTACAATTAAGACGGTAACAATATCATAATCACAAAGTAATTACCTAAGTAGTATCTTTAATTGCAGAATCTACACATTTTTCTGGTCTCAGAATATATTTCTAGTCTTATTCATTTTACTATAGAAAAAGTAGACTGACGATATAAAATTACCGCATTTGCAGCAGCGAGGAAAAGCATTAATATTAAAATTAGTTTTCATTTAAACGCTAACCCGGCTGACACTGAAAAATTGAGCCAGACACTGGAGAATTCCAATTTGCGATGATGTTGGTAGACGGCTGTAGCAATGAATACGAACGGTCTATGAAGGAAGGGAATTTTTATAATAAGTATTAATTATCAGCCTTCAAACCAACTTTCTGGGACAGTCTTCCGAACAGCTACGACATGGGAGCCTTCGAGAAACGTACTCGTACAGTTTGTTATTCTTCATACACCTGGACAGGTTATAGTATAAATACATTTCACCACGCCACAATCAATAGAAGTAGAGCAGTGAAGGGAAGTGTTGGGAAAACGGGAGAATTTTTTATCTGTATGTTTGAACGCGCATCATTTGTACTTCTGTGTATTTTTGGGTACCTAATAAACATTTTTTCTTTCTTTCTTTCTTTCATCACGCAAAAACTATTGCATGGAATTGAATGCGGTTTTTACCAATGTATTGCTAGAGGTCTAAGTTAAAATTTAGGAACCCGATTTCCACGCCGCTGGCACAGCTAGTATGAAATAAAAAGTCTTCTTCTTTTCGAGCCTCAAATAGAACCAGCCCTGTTACGCAGTTATCTTAATTATATAGCTACATATAAATATTTTAATCTACCTAACCAAAACGCGTCTACAATAACACCCATTTACGGACAATTAATCCCACTGAATATTTGAAGCAGGTATAAGCCGCACTAAAACAATCATAAAAGGCGGATTTAAACCCGCTCGTAAAATTTAAAAATCCAAACGAGCATCTATTCTATTGCGCTTTTACGGCGCCACCCCGAGGGCACCCCATCGATTGTTTATTTTATGAGCTCGTAGGTAAATGACCTAACCATGTGTTATAAGTAGATACGGCAAAAAAAGATTAGTCTGCTTTGCCCTACAAAGGCATTCAGCAGGGCAAAGTAACTATACCGCTATAAGGTCACACACAAGTGTTTGTACTGAACGGGGATCAAATCCGCGACCATTGTGTCAGAAGCAGCGTTCATTGCCACTGAACCAAACGTGGTATTATGAAATTCTAATCAGTTTAATGGCGTAAGGCCCAACATGTCATACACAATAGATAAAACAATGGGACTCGGATCACATGAGGACACTGGGCCTGGGCCTAACGAGGTAAAACCAATTAGGAATCCGAGGCTTTTAAAACGGCCACAATCAAGGGCTTGCAAGTGCTACGCCGTAGTGTAATGTACAACGCTACGAAATCTTGTAGCATACATTTTACTTAGAATTATCGTAGCACTACAAAATTCGTTAATCGTATGAGACTGGCCAGATTTAGTAGCGGCTTCTATTGCTAACCGTTATAATACATACTACTCTTAATTAAAGAACGACCTAATTGAAAATGTGGTACAATTAAGGCAGCCTTATCACAATTCTTCAAGCGGATAGATCAAACTTCGTAGAAGATTAATTTTGCGGGTAAAACCAGAATCGTCGAATACCTAAAGATGGCGGTTTTTTACACAAATCTTGTACAGTTGCTTCCGTCATCATCATCGCTCTGCCAAGATCATGAAGTTTTTGACAGCAAACGCCCAATCGTCGTAATTTTCTCTTCCTTTTAACTGCAGAACGTTCATTGCGTAGCTCCTCGTCGTTTTCGCGACACTTATAAAAACCACACCAAAAGTCTATCATTAAATTAATCTGGGCCCATAACTTTATAAAACGCAGTGAGTATTTGCAAAAGACCATTTAAATTTATTCATTAAGGTAGGTTCAGTTTACCATAATATCATGGGGGCTCGTGGGGGGTTAGGGTTGGGCCGGCATAGCGGTGGCAACTGACAAGTAACTGACCAGTTACTTGCCCGTTGTCACAGCGACTTGGGCTTCTCTTTCGCTTTCCATCAGGCGTAGGGAAGCCATTATGTCGAGCCACTATATAAAAAAAAATCAAACTAGATGGGGCTGGAAGTATTTAAGAAGATATTTTATTACATCTTAAAAACAATTTTAATAGAAAAAAAATAATATCGTTGTATAAATAGGTATGCCATGGTCTTTATTGTATGTAACTGTTTTTTATAACAGAATATTATACAATGATCAAAAATCCCCCTCTGCAAGATATTTCACGTCTAAAAGATTTCGGTGCTCGCGGCAAGTGGCAGGCAACGCAATATATCAGAGGAGTCATCGGCTCATAAATTATTTATGCCGTGCCGTCTCACATTCGCTACCTGCTGGCCTATTAGGCTAAGAATAAAAACGAGCAATAATGCTGTGAGATTGGATTGTTTGTGTTTGAAGAGGATTTTACGTCGGCTTGTCTCATCGTCGGCATATTTTTTACGTTTCCATCTAGATTTTTTTTTATAGTGGCTCGACATAATGGCTTCCCTACGCCTGATGGAAAGCGAAAGAGAAGCCCAAGTCGCTGTGACAACGGGCAAGTAACTGGTCAGTTACCTGTCAGTTGCCACCGCCATGCCGGCCCAACCCCAACCCCCCACGAGCTCCGGAATCCCTACTCACCGGCAGAAACACGACTCAGAGGTCATTTGACTGCGGTATTCTATAGGGTGGAGGTCCTTCCCCGGACGGGCGGCTCAATTCGAGCGAAGATTCGCTATGCCCTACCTCTCTTAACTTAAGATTAAAGACAAACCAAAAAAATATTGTCTAATGCCAGCTATTTATTCATTATTGGTGAAATCACATAAATATCCATCATTATCGTCAGTTGTTCGCTACTTTGGTCAAACATCTTGAGACATTACCAATAATCGCCACGCTGGGCAGGCGGGTTGGCGATCGCAGCCCATCACGCTGCTGCCCATCATCAGCCTGTGGTATTTAGCTAGGCCTACGATCGTGATGGCCGCGGATAGCGATATACCGCTACCAGTCCAATGCCAGAGTTGTTATACAGCAGGATGCAATTTGGCGAACATTAGGAGAGGCCTATGTCCAGCAGTGGACTGACACGGGCTGATGATGATGATGAGGATGCACCAGGGACAGGTAAAGGCTGCTAGGTTGCAAAAAGATGTTGGGTTACATCCCAGATTATCTTTACGACTAGCTGTGCTCGCGACTTCGTCCGCGTGGAATAGTTATTTTTAACCCGTTTTTTTTACATTTTCCATTATTTCTTCGCTTCTAATAGCTGCAGCGTGATGTTATATAGCCTAAAGCCTTCCTCGATAAATGGTCTATTCAACACAAAAAGAATTTTTCAATTAGTAGTTCCTGAAATTAGCGCGTTCAAACAAACAAACTCTTCAGCTTTATAATATTAGTTATAGTTAAGATATTAGTTATGATACTTAAAATTAAATAAATAGGCAATGGGTATCTATACCTAAATAATGTTGTGATATATTGATATTGATAACCGGTATCAATAGAGGAATCGCAAAGGTATGATAACGCTATTAGAGGCAGTGCTCGCAATAAAAAAGTACATTACATTGACTTATGGGCCGGAGCTTGGCCCTTCGTCAATTTTATTGTTTTCTTATGTTGCGTTTTACCTTTAAGGCCAGAGTATATTTATTATAAGATACTCGTGCTATTACACATACCTTTATGTATGTTGGTGAGGAATCTCCTTAGTTTGACTACTATTTTTAGGAAGCAGGTTCTTCAAAAAGTAAATAAATAAATAAATATCACACAACATCACATACATTGCTCCAATCCCAAAGGAAGTAGCTTAAGCACTAGTGTTACGGGTATCAGAACAAAGAAGGTACCGCCAATTATACTTAAATGCAAACATAAACACCCAGACACGGAAAGAACACAAATGTTTATCACACGAATGTTTGTCCCAAGTGAGAATCGAACCCACGACTCTTGGTTCAGAAGGCAGGGGCAAAAAGTATAGTGCATCATCATCCTAGCCTTTTTCCCGATTGTCTCAGGGTCGGCTTCCCAAACTGAGAGATTTGGCGAGGGCTAAGCTTTTACACAGAGCGACTGCCATCAGACCTCCGCAACACTTAGGGTAAGCTATACCCATTCCCAGTCTGACGTCAATTTAAAGCATCATGTGGTTTTATTATCGGTCAACGCTTATAGTTACAAAAGTATATAAAAAAACTATGTGCGAACAAATGAAAGCGGATGATAGCCACACCGATAGAGAAGTAAATAATTTGGCGCGCTACACGACTGAAATATGAAGAGTTATTTGTACGGCGTAAGGAGGTCGCGAGTAAAAGCGTTGTGAGAGCGCGGATGCGGCAGTTTAACTTGAGTTATTGAATTATCTTTGAGTTCATCAACATCATATAAGTTCCTTTGGATAAGCTCTAGCCTACCCTACGAGTACAAGGGCGGTAAGCTTAGGATTTCTAGGCTAGGAGGTGTACTGATGGAGACGGTGCCAGTCAAACAAATAAATGCATTTTGTCGTAAGGATTTGCCGGCCGCGCGCGTCATACAGTACCACAATAGTCTACGTCCTACCTAGGCTGGCACCTACTCCAAAAATAAGTGATAATTGCCATTTGAGCCGAGGGTCGTGGGTTCGATTCCCGCACAGTACAATCATTTGTGTTCATGACCATGTCTGAGTGTTTAATATAATGTATTTATGTACAAAAAATAAAAGTATCTAAGTAAGTTTTTCAGTTGTCTAGTACTCATAATACAAGCTTCGGCTTAGTTTGGTTCTAGATGATGCTGTGTGGCCCAGCGTGACATGTCTTGTGTTATTTATTTATTGTATAGGCCTTATTTCCCTATCCACACTCTTGATTTTTTTATATCTCCATGTCCCTTATCCACATCCACGGATGATGGAATCGAGCTGCAAATGTGATGATGCACATTAAGCCTCCAGGGGGCGGATAGATCGCAGCCATTTGTCGCTTTGTCTGAGCGGGTCGCTCACGACGTCAAATTGAGTTGTTTTCGAAACAATAAGATATGGGCGTGAGTTATCGTTGATTGATATGGTAATTTTGTATGTTTTATTCAGTTTTGTGCGTTATATTTCGGTAGATGGATGAGTTATTCATATTTTTATGTTAAAGCGGAGTTTGTGTAAAGCAGACTTTAGTAGAATGAGTGAGTTCTCGCTCTGAAGACTCAGGAAAAGTGTCCATCAGGCGGAGATATTTTTTGGTAAGAAGCCTTTTTCAAATATCTTATGGTTTGTCTGAGTTATTGTGTTCCAGTGTGTGGAAATCAATCAAATCTCGATAGATGCCTAAGCATAGGTACGCCATTTTGGTTATGTTTTATTGCTCAAAGACATGTAGGTACTATTGTCTTGTTGTGTTAAATATTAATTTTTTTACTGCTTTTTTGTCAAAATCGTTTTTTATATTCTACTACTCTAATATAGGTTACCTACCTATATTACCCTCATCGTCATCATCGTTAGCGTATCGCAGTCCACTGCTGGACATAGGCCTCTAAAGACGTTCGTCACTTTGGCCAAACATCTGGAGGATTTACCCATAATCGCCACGCTGGGCAGGCGGGTTGGCGATCGCAGGCCGTAGCTTCTTGCTCCGATGACGCTGCTGCCCGTCATCGGTCTATGATATCTAGCTACGCCTTCTATCGTGATGGTTATACCGCCACCAGTCGGTTTGCCAGAGCCTCGTTTGTTGTTCGGCAGGATGCACCACGGGCAGGTGAAGATGGCTTGGAGCGAAAAGGCGATAGGTCGCTCCCTTACATTCTTACCTTACCCTTTTTTCGCTATGCCCTAAGAGAGGTAGGGCATAGCGAATCTTCGCTCCAATTGAGCCGCCCGTCCGGGGAAGGACCTCCACCCTATAGAATACCGCAGCCAAATGACCTCCGGGTCGTGTTTCTGCTGGTGAGTAGGGTCTCCGGAGCTCGTGGGGGGTAGGGTTGGGCCGGCATGGCAGTGGCAACTGACAGGTTACTAACCAGTTACTTGCCAGTTGTCACAGCGATTTGGGCTTCTCTTTCGCTTTCCATCAGGCGTAGGGAAGCCATTATGTCGAGCTATTATAAAAAAAAACCTAATACTTACCTATATTACGTAAATAGATACAATGTAATTAATAATGAGATATATTAGTTACACACAACATCTACACCACCAGCTTACTTCCGCTTCCCTCTAAGTCCATAAGACGTCTGTGTAATTAAGCAAATGATTCAATTAATTTGATATTCAGTATTTAGTGGAGCGGAATAGCATGGCCGATGTGCCCGATAGTTTGACATTAGGCAAATTATGGCCCGGGGTGAAGGCACGACCGGCTAAGGGGCTTCTGAATAATGACAATATCAGGTACACGAAAGCTGTACGTAATAATTATGTGGGTTGAATTAATGCCTAATTAAGTTAGTAGCATAAGTTTCCATAGTATTAGAAAGGTAACCATCACTACCAATAGTAGTAGGTTATAATTGTTCGTTCTAATTCACTTTCTGCTCATTCGCTTACTTCGTTCGCTCATTCCGCGAAAGTGAATTAGAACGACCAATTATAACAAATTGAAGTAGAATCCCAAATCAGTTTCACAAACTATTGTCAACAAGAACTGTGATTTTTGTAATTCACAGGTCTGTACCTAACCGGAAATTCCTAAACGTTGCGTAATAACTTGTGTACCAAAGCTATCTGTGTCGATTTATACTCGTACTTACCTAAAATGTTTGTTTAGCAAGACAGCAGGCAACACGATATACATATAATAAAACATTACCAATACCTTGGTACACCAAAACCCTTAATGCAGTGGCCGTTTGCTCAATGTTTCATTTTAGTCCGATTGATCGTGCTAATACTTGAAAACTATCAGGTTTACTGAGCCCGCAGCGATTTCAGATAGTTTATGGCACCTAGAACTTTGTATCGGTTCTAGCCCGTTTGGTCGTACCACATTCCGTCTAGAGAAGTTTTCGCTTGATAGTTTTCAAGATATAAGCACCCAAAACGAAACATTCACTGAACAATGCATAGGTAGTGGCGTACACCGAAACATTCACTACGCATCCTTACACCAAACCTCTTTATGCCAGCGTTAAGGTTGAATTTTAGCCAGATTGGTCGTGCTAATGCTTGAACACTTTCGGATTACTGAGCGCGCTTTGATATTTTCTATACGTTTCTAGATTGATTGTGGCACCTAGAACTTCGTATCTGTTCCAGCCCGATTGGTCGTACCAACCAACCATTCTGTACTTTGTCTAGAAAAGTGACCATTACATGCTGCTTATCGCAATTGTGTCTCAAGTTGCACCTAAAATAAAACCTTCGCTTGACAGTCCAGAGGCTATGGCGTACACTGTAACAATGACTCGAATGAACGAATCGCGCCATACAGTGAATTTGAGCAAGTCAGCAAAATGATTCTAGTAATGACAGTACAGATTTTACAACGAAGGTTCCGTATATGTAAACAAATTAAAATCAATACATCATCAATCTACAGAGTTATCCAAACTCATTATACATATTATTGTGTTTGTATCTCGATAACGAATAGGTTTTTTCAAATCTCAAAAAACATTCAAGTCAATAAAATCAAAAACCATTCAAAACGCTTTAAGATATTTAGTCTCAAAGTAAAAAGTGATTTTCATGAATTGAATAGTATCTAGTTGGTATAGATGACTTAAAAAAAGGATGTATCCTAAGACAGCGTGTTAATTTTTAAGTCCTATGCCACTAATAATAATAATACTGAAGGCTAATTTTACCAAAAAAATATTTTTGCATTACCCGTCATACATTTAGCTATTCTATTAACGGTTACTTAATTAATTAACAAGTTTTTTATAATGTGTTTTAGTATGTATCTAACTCTTAAACAATAAATATTAAGACAAGGAACCCTAATATATTATTATAATTGTAATGTAGGCACATGTTTACGAGCACGTTGTTACTGCTGATGCTACAGTTTCAACATTCGAACTTGCAGGTACAGACAGTAGCAAAATTATACTATAATAATGTTGATATTATATGCTTTTAACCGACTTCAAAAAAGGAGGAGGTTCTCAATTCATCAGATTTTTCTCATATATGTTTTCGTTGTATGCCTATTAACATTGTTATTTACGTTTAGGTATGTACATTTTAATCTAAATCACGTTAAGCCGTTGTTCGTGTGACTGATGATAAAACATCTCATTGATCGCGTTGAACTATCGTCCCGTAGGAGTATGATCGTGAATGAGGAACAAAAGAGTATGCTTGTGTTTGCATTTAAATTTGTAAACTTTAATATCTCCTTGGCTACTCCCTTTGGTGATCTATCGCTGTAGTTTAAATTTGATTAATCATAATTATCAACACAGCTGCCTTTTATGGAATATTGTAACGTATGAAGCAAGAAAAATATCTTTCCATGGAGTGAAATTAATTTCATAACATGATTTTTACGTTGACTGTACAGCTATTTGTCAGGAAATCTAAGGTAAATTTAATGAACATTAAAATTTGCATTTCGCAATTTTAATTTGGCACATTTTCGTAAATGCTGATTGTTGAAAAATATTTAGGCAGTGTTCGTAAACATTTTCGTCAACGGTTACTTTCGTATTTTTGCTAACGCAAAACGGTCAACTATAACTAGTTTACCCGTTTACGAAAACAATAAGAAATTAAAACTGTTGACTACCTCATTTACTGATCTTGCACTATTTTCGGATAAATTAGGGGCTCCCAACCGCTAAAGCATTATTACTACAGTAGTGCCACACAGTGCTCATCAACCTTCAAGATATTCTTCAGCTTCGTAACCTCGAGGACTCGCTGCAGTCAGTGCTCATCAACCTTCAAGATATTCTCCAGCTTCGTCACCTCGAAGACTCGCTGCCGTCAGTGCTCGTCAATTTCCAAGATATTCTTCAGCTTCGTAACCTCGAGGATTCTCTGCAGTCATAATGTTCGTAAGTTATCTTTAATCTCGCTTGTTTACAGCAGTGTCTCCCGTCAACTGATGGAAAGTGAAACAGAAGCCCAAGTCGCTGCGGTCATGGGCAAGAAATGAAATCAATCACTTATCAGTTGACGCGATCGAAGTCACGGGTGTTTCGTTAAGTATATACAGTGTTCGCTAGCCCTACCACAACCTGAGAAGCGGAAATGTCAGTTTCCTCGTAAGACACTCATGTGAAGAAATTAACATAGAAAATTATAATGTTAAATACATGTTGTGAGTAATAACAATGTTTGTCTATTAACTTATTATTTTACAGGTCGGACATTGAATATTGCAAGACAAACGTAGCTGCCAAGCGTTGCGGGAGCAAGTTCGAAGACTCTGATGAGGAACAAATTACTAAAAGGTGCGATTTAATGTACTTACTATAATTATGTAATGTTACAATAATTTCTTTGAAACTGTGAGTATGTTGTTATCGTTTTAAACTAATTTTATCTTTTTCATTGCCAGGTTAACCCAAAGACACAATCGAAAAGCAGCAAAGAATTCAGTATACGAGTCTGAAGACGATACAGTTAAAAAACCGTAAGTTTATTAATACACTTTTATATCGCGATATTTACTTTACGTTGGGTACCTGAAAGACAATTACGTTTTATTTTTTTATTATTTAGACTTGTATTAAGTAATTAATGACTGAGTCGTTTTACATTTTACTCTGATAGACGTTTCATATGCCCATATGTAGGTACATAGTAATATTTTTTTCTGAGCCGTTTGTAGTCGCAGTACTTATGTTTCTGTTTATAAATCGAATGCTTATTCTTACGTTGGTTTTTCAGGGTTAAAACAACGGTGAAAAAATCCTCCTCTACGAAACGCAAGTCAGTAGACCGCACGAGTGGAGAGAAACGAGCTCAAAGCGCCGGGTGGAAACTGGGTTGGGACGACGAGGCGGAGATCGAGAGCAGCCGCGCGCGCACCGCGCCCCCCCGCCTGCAGTCCGTGCTGACGCGCCGCGTGGCCGACGGAGCCTTGCGCCGCACCGCCTCTCTGCCTGGAGACCTCTTCATCGAGCTGCGTGTCTACAACACCAGCGAGATACGAGCTGTGGAGCCGAAGGATCGTTGGGAGAAAGCGATTTTATCGCTTAAGTACCAGACGGATTCAGACGCCGAGAAGCTGGGCCTATTGCACCAGTTCGTCAAGCGAGCACGACAGGACTTTGAAGAGGAGGGCACATTTTTCGCCAGTAAAAAATATAATCCGCGATAATTGTATATAGTTTAGTAATTACATTAATAAACTAAAATAGTGAATTATTTCGTATGTCTTAGTTCACCCAGACTATTTAATTTCATTCACGCTAAATTTTAGTCTTAGGTAGGTAATAAATAAAAATGTCGAAACGAACGATATATTGCACTGTGTGCGATATATCCGTCAAAAGTAATACTTTCTCGGCTCATCTTAAAAGTAACATACACAAAAATAACTCAGCAATAGAAGTAGCAGATGGTATAGATAAAATAAGTAGTGCATTTCGTAGTCGAATAGCTACATATCGATTGCATAACAGGGATGAAGGCGTACAGACCCCGACCGAGTTCATGCGCTGCATGCGCGCTCGCGTGCGGCAACTGTTACACGCGCGTCAACTAGCCTTTAGTAGTGTTAAAATTAACTTCGAGTTATTTGCACAGTTTTCTCTTAGAACTAATGACTCTATCAAATCTGAGCTAAAATCGTTTTCCACAGAAAACTTTATCATTCACAAGAACTACGTGTTTGACGAAGTTTTCTCTAAAGCAATAGATATTATTTCAACTAAAATTGACGAAATGCAAGAAAGAGATAGCGGTTGGTCATTTCAACGAAATTCACACTTAGAAATTAACATAAATAAATATAATCCTTTAAAAGCATCTAAATTTATAGATTTACCTAAAGCTTTAAAACTAAAACGAGCTTGCATTAATGTTCAAAACACGGATTCATTTTGTTTTTTGTGGAGCATAATTGCGGCATTATATCCTGCTAAGAGCAATGCTCATCGAACGTCTTCTTATCCTCATTTCGAGAACATTCTCAATATAAAAAATATGTCTTTTCCTGTAAGTTTTGTAGATATAAAAACTTTTGAAAAGAACAATCCTAGTGTAAGCGTCAATGTTTATGGACTTAAAAACAAAACTAGTATTGTTGGACCATTATACCGCACTCAGAACAAGAAAAAATATCATGTTAACTTATTATTTCTAGAAAAGGGAAATCTTACGCATTACTGTTGGATAAAAAATTTAAGTCGTTTAATGAGATCACAAGTCACAAAAAACCACCGCAAAATATTTTTTTGTGATGACTGTATGGTCTTCTTTCAAAACGAAAGTAAATTTAATACTCATGTATGCGGTGGTTTTGCTACTGTTTTGCCAAAGCCTGGCACATTTATTCAGTTTAAAAACTATGAGAAAATGCAAGACATGCCGTTTGTTATTTACGCGGATTTCGAATCGTTATTACAGCCAAGTCCGAACGGGTCGGCTTCAAACTTTACACATGTCTTTCAAAAACATGTTCCGGCTGCATTTGCATATTATGTAGTTTGTTCATATGACAGTTCTCTAAATCGATATGTATCATATCTTGGACAAGACTGTGTTGAAGTATTTATTGAAAATCTGAAGAAAGACATATCTAAAATATTAACTCTTTATAAAAACAAAATACCTATGAAAAAGTTAACGTCACAAGAATTGGAATCGTTTTCTAAATCGAAGCAATGTTATCTATGCAATCAGTTGTTGTTTGACGACAAAGTTAGAGACCACTGTCACCTAACTGGTAGGTACCGAGGTCCTGCTCATTCTTATTGTAATCTCAAATATCGTTTACCGCAATTTGTACCCGTATTTTTTCACAACTTGTCCGGCTACGACAGTCATTTATTTATTAGACAATTGGGTGAAACTTCGGGACCACTAAAAGTTATAGCTAAAAATAAAGAAAATTATATATCATTTACTAAGTTTTTTATAACGGATGATAATAGGTATATGGCAGTCCGCTTTGTTGACTCGTTTAAATTTTTAGGGACAAGTCTTGAAAAACTGGTTGCTAATTTAAATATTAAGGATTTTGTACATTTATCTCATTTTTTTTCTGAAGAACGTCAGTTTGAGTTATTAACACGCAAAGGGGTTTACCCTTATGAATACATGACAAATTGGGAATCGTATGAAGAAGAGCAATTACCTCCACGAGATTATTTTTATAGTACTTTGAATGAGTGTAATATTACGGAATCTGATTATGAGCATGCTGAACGCGTTTGGAAAACTTTTAATTTAAACAATCTTAGAGAATATACAAAATTATATTTAAAATCCGACGTACTTTTACTGGCTGACGTATTTGAAAAATTTCGTTATACTTGTAAAACGAATTATAATTTAGATCCTTCGTTTTATCTTACCGCTCCGAGTTTAAGTTTCGACGCTATGTTACTTTTAACGAAAGTTAAACTACAACTAATAGAAGACTTGGAAATTATTCGGTTAATTCAGCAGGGTATCCGCGGGGGAGTTTGTCAAGTTTCCAATAGATATGCGAAGGCCAACAACAAATACTTGTCTAATTACGATCCATCTTCTCCAGACAATTACTTATTTTATATAGACTGCAATAATTTATACGGATATGCAATGTGCTCGTATTTACCTCATTCTGATTTTCGCTTATTACATCCAACAGAATTTAATGGTGAAGATATTCTAAATACTCCTAATGATGCTGAAGAAGGGTTTATTTTAGAAATAGATTTAGAATATCCAGAACAATTGCATGATTTACATAATGAACTACCTTTTTGTCCACAAAAATTTACTCCACCGGGTTCTAAAACTTCTAAGTTAATTCCGAACTTATATGACAAATTCCATTATGTTATTCACTATGTACATTTAAAAACATGCCTTACCCATGGGTTGAAACTAAAAAAGATCCATAGAGTAATAACATTTAAGCAAAGCCCCTATCTAAAGCAATACATTGATCTGAATACCGAATTACGACAAAAAGCAACGTCTGCCTTTGAACAGGATTTTTTCAAACTTTTGAACAATAGCATTTTCGGCAAAACATTAGAGGATCCGGAAAAACGAGTTGATGTAAAATTAGTAAATCAATGGGTTGACACTAGAAATAAAACAAAGAAACAGTTTACTGCACAACAACTAATAGCAAGACCAAATTACCATAGCGCAACTGTGTTTTCTGAGAATTTTGTTGCAGTTCAAATGAAGCCGGAGTCAATATTACTGGACAAACCAATTTATATAGGATTTACAGTTTTGGAAGTTTCTAAAAGCCACATGTACGAATTCCATTATTCCGTAATGAAACCCTTTTACGGTGATAATTTAAAACTTTGTTACACGGACACAGATAGCTTTTTATACTCAATACAAACCAAGGATGTGTATAGGGACTTGAAACTTCAATTTCAAGCTTATTTTGACACAAGCAATTATGAAGAAAATAATTGTTATAGTATTACAAAACAAAATAAAAAGATTCCTGGCTTGTTTAAAGACGAATTAGGTGGAAAACTTATAACTGAATTTGTCGGTTTAAGATCAAAATTATATTGTATTAAAACTGAAAACAAAGAAATTAAAAAGGCTAAGGGAATAAAAAAGCCAGCTGTAAAGCAGTTAGGTTTTAAAGATTACAGTAACGTCTTATTACACAACAAAGTTATAAAAAAAAGGAATGTTGTTTTCAAGTCCTTAAAACATGAAATATTCACCCAATCCGTTAATAAAGTAGCCTTATCATCAAACGATGACAAACGTATCATATTAAAAAATAGTATAAGTACATTGGCCTGGGGTCATAAATCTAGCTTCTTTTAATGTTTAAAATTTATTCTCATAATGTTATTGTTTGAATAAAATTAAAAAGTCTGGGTCTACTAAGATACTTTAAAGATTTATTTATAATATTTTAAGTTAATTTTGTTTATATTATTATAAATACAATAAATGACTTCTATCTAGAACATTGATCTTTTATTTAACACAACTGTGAAAACATACTTTTGATAGTTTCACAACATTTATTTTCATATCTACTCGGGCGGTATGGCATCGTTTGTTGACTTGGTATTTCATGTATGTAATAATTAGGTTATTGTGAATGATTCTACAAATGTAAGCGAACACTTTAAATATTTTGCAATATGTAAGTTGAATGCTATCAATGCAACGATTTTTTTACAAATAAACATGTTATAACTTGTCTTTCATATAAACAACACACATTCATTCAGAGGTAATTCAACACTTATCGCTGTATCGAGGGCAAGTAAATTGCAATTCATCAAAACGTGACGAAAAAGTAAGAACATGCGAATTAAATATTTTGCAATATGTAAGTTGAATGCTATCAATGCAACGATTTTTTTAGCTGATGCAGAAAATAAACATGTTATAACTTGTCTTTCATATAAACAACACACATTCATTCAGAGGTAATTCAACACTTATCGCTGTATCGAGGGCAAGTAAATTGCAATTCATCAAAACGTGACGAAAAAGTAAGAACATGCGAATTAAATATTTTGCAATATGTAAGTTGAATGCTATCAATGCAACGATTTTTTTAGCTGATGCAGAAAATAAACATGTTATAACTTGTCTTTCATATAAACAACACACATTCATTCAGAGGTAATTCAACACTTATCGCTGTATCGAGGGCAAGTAAATTGCAATTCATCAAAACGTGACGAAAAAGTAAGAACATGCGAATTTACCTTACATCATTTGAGACCAACACCAACCATTCTTTACTTGAACCTATCTGAAGTCACATCTATTTTATATATTATTATAATTCTCATTTATTCCATTATTATTACACAAAAGGAGTATTCGCCTGATACAGAAAATATGGTAAATATAATTTTATTTTAAAATATAAATTATATCATTTCATAATTTACAACTTTTTTTTGTATTTTAACACTGCTATTCTTTTGTTTCAGGATTTAGCGCATGCAAATATCATAACAATGTCCAACCATGAATGCACACCCAATCACGAACCTGACCAAGATTTGGATACATTTCAATGTGCTCAAGATCCACTAGCAGGATTTACTCAAGAATTCCAGGAAATGCAGGCTCAACATCAATGCATCCAACCTTGTCAACAACAACGCAAATCTAAGATTAAGCGAAGGCGAAACAACGTGGCTTACAAGCAACCATCGAATAAGATGCACAAGGCGCAGTCGTTTGTGATTAATAGTGCTCCAGGTAAAGGCTACAAACTAATAAAAATACAAGTTTTAGATTTGAATGGCTCACAAAGTGTTAGTGACTGTGTACAAGATGATAGTGTTATCTTAAGTTCGCAATATGTGGTGAAAGATGTTGGTGATGAAATATTGGACCAAACAGAAAAGATCATCAACAACATTTCAAAAAAAATATGTGGTTATAGTTATAATAGTTATTTTTAGTTGTAAATTTATCTCTGTGTAATGTCGTTACTTTATGATCTTGTATAAACATGTATGAACTTGTTGTATTATAATGCTGCTTAATTATTTTTCTAATAAAACGAACTAGCATATACTAACTGCATTTTATTATACCTATATTGGGATAAAATAAACTTTTAAAAATGAAAGACCATGGTTCTTTTAAAACATTTATTAAAAAAATATTACAAATAAAATCACAAAGATATCTTATTTTCTATACACCACTTAATACATACTACATTTTTAATTGCACAATGTGTCGCATGGTTAAAACAATTCAATTCCACATTTTTTTTCAGAATACAATAGTCCAAGAGTTTTCAAGCTAGGAATACCTAAATAACTTATATCTACGATATTGTCGTGGTCGCAAATATCACGCACCCATTTAACCTTTTCTTCACCTTTTACTAGTATTTTTCGATGGTTTAACATACGTTTTATCATTCTATGAAACTCTCTGTAGTCGATGTAACCCTCACTCCATCGATATCCTCTATTATGTTCTATCCATCGTACATGTCTTTTTTCTGTATCAGTTAACGATGAGAATGGATATGGAGGTTTGATTAAGTAAATGTGAGTAAGCTCTTGAGTGGCTATACCCATTTCTTTTACTATAAACTCATTTTTATCATTCTTGAATCCTTGTAAGTCTAATATATTGGTATTGCTATTCATGATATTTTTCTCACAATGTTACTTAGAGGTTTATACTCGAATACACAATCGTTTAAAATCAAACAATATGCCGCCGTCTGGTCTGGTATTTCGGTGTCTGTTTCAAACCCAACTCTCACGTCGATAGAACCTTTCAATGTTTCGTGCTGACGAGAACAGTCTATTACGAACAAAGGTGCAATGCTTTGGAATTCTTTCAAACCAATCACTGGTTCAGGTCGGCATCCGTGATAAGACTGCTGAAATCTATGAAGAAAGGCAGTGGTATAATTAATGCCTTGATTGATCATTTACCGTTTAAGTTACATTTACCTGGGTATCAATTTTGCGGTCCTGGTACAAAACTACAATCACGGAACTGAGACCAACTCATGTCAGACCCCACATGTTCATCGTAAACATGTCTTAAATTAATGTCGTCTTGTTTAAACAGTATGATGAGGTTAGCATTATCTCTTACTAATTGTTTAGGTATTTTAGTGTAAGTTTGATTAATGTAGAAACAGTCAATGTTTTTATGACGACCCATTGCGAAATAATCGCGTATACTATTTTGATTTTCACAAGCAACATCGTCAAATATGATGATCGAGTCAGACAAAGCTTCGTGTGGACTCAAGATTTCACTATTATGGTTAAACTTATTGTACGATATGTCTGGTACCTTCTCCAATACTTTTTCTAAAAACATGTATTTGGGTTGATACAAAGACTTTGAATATACATATAGGTTACGAAAACATGGTCCATCTTCGTGTAACAACAAACTTATTACCAAATTGGTCTTTCCACAGTTTGAGGGACCACAAACAACGCTACGTATAGAATTTGGTAATAAAGACCCATGACGTTTTCGTTCATTAGATGGCTCAGGAAAAATGCAATCTAATTTTAACGATTGTTTTTGTTTAACAAATTTCATGATATTGAACTCGACCGCAGTGTTTCGCAGGCTTCAATCAAATGACTTCAGATACTCACTGGAACCTAATTTTCAACTGGTTTTGGATCGTACTTCAATTTATTATAATTGGTTATTCTAATGAACTTCTCATTCGCAGACCTGTGAATTACAGAATTCCCAGTTCTAGTTGACAAAAGTTTGTGAAACTGATTTGGGATCCCACTTCAATTTGTTATAATTAGTCATTCTAATTCACTTTCTCATCATTCGCTGACCTGTAAATTACAGATTTCACAGTTCATGTTGACAATAGTTCGTAAAACTGATTTGGGATCCCACTTCAATTTATTATAATTGGTCGTTCTAATTCACTTTCGCGGAATGAGCGAACGAAGTAAGCGAATGAGCAGAAAGTGAATTAGAACGAACAATTATAACCTACTAATAGTACCTACCTATAGAGAAAACGTTATTTACCTACAGTGTTTATTTTATTTTATTTTACTAAAGAAATTAACGAGAATAGTTACTTAATTTGGGATATACACATAATCTTCGGATTATTTAGACACAAATATCCAAGATTCTTACCGAAGTAGGTAGGGTAAAGCACTTATTTGTACTATGAATGTGGGAACCGACGATTGTACCAATATTACAATTAAAGAAACTAGATACAATAAACGAAGGTATCACAAATATATACTTAAATACAAATATAAACACGCAGACACGAAACAAACACCAATGTTCATCACATGAAAATTTGTCCTGAGTGGTAATCGAACCCACGACTCTTGGTTCAATGGCAGGGGTCACTACCAATTCAGCAACCAAGCCAGTGAGAAAGGTATATCTTGTGCTAGAATAAAAAGACACAATATCTAGACTACAAGAAAACTCCCTCCGCAAAATGAAGAGAAGGCGTCTGGCTTCCAGTTCCTGTAATGTCATGGTTTTTAATGGCACGATAAGTCAGAAGTTCCATCCCGCTGCTCCGCGGGCGAGAACCGATAACCGGGCACATTTGAGCTGCCATCCCGGGACCTATCTTTGTTTCTCACTTAACTACTGACTTGGGCTCGTACTACGGAAAGTCTATTGGGACTCGAAATACACTCACTTTTATTTGCACAGAATTATGACTTTTGAAGGAGAAGCAATGGACAAGTTACCAAAAATTTAAAGATTACCTAAGTGTAATTGTGTTTACCAAATAAACCAATTTTTCTTTCATTCTTTCTTTCTTTCAAAAAATAACATGTGACAGAACAAACATTTGTATGCATGAACATATCTGTTTGTATTGGTCAGGGAGTTTGTGTATTTAGGTATTTAAAAAAAAGTATCTACGTAAGTTTATCAGTTGTTTGGTACTTTGGTACCCATAGAGTAACTATTTATGTCCTGTGCCCATAGTACAAGCTTTGGCTTAGTTTGGGGCTAGATGGCGATGTGTGTCCAGCGTGTTATATCGAAGTTTGTACTATGGGTAGGTACTAAACAACTGATAAAGTTACTTAGATACAATTTTTTTTTGTAAATAAATTCATATTATACATAGTAAACACCCAGCCCATTACAAACAGATGTGTTGAATTACACAAATGTTTGTACTGGGCGGGGATCGAACCCACAACCCTTGGCTCAGATGGTAGAGGTTACTACCAGCCTAGATCCTGCATTACCTTAGCTGTTGTCAGGGTGCGCTTCGGGGAGGCTCCTTTCTTGCGCCCCAATTAGGTATTACTAGCTGTGCTCGCGACTTCGTCCGCGTGGAATAGTTAATTTTGCCCCGTATTTTTTACATTTTCCATTATTTCTTCGCTCCTAACAGTTGCAGCGTGATGTTATATAGCCAAAAGCCTTCCTCGATAAATGGTCTATTCAACACAAAAAGAATTTTTCAATTTGGACCAGTTCCTGAGATTAGCGCGTTCAAACAAACAAACAAACTCTTCAGCTTTATAATATTAGTTAAGATTTAACGAATTTGGCGAAAACCAGTAGTAAGGTGTGCAAGTCAGCTGCAGGCGAAACATGCATTATGTATCAGGTTTTCGCGACTCGCCCCGGAATGCAATTTGAAACAAAGTATCAAGTTTAATGTGATCCAGATTAAACACTCTGCGAACGTAGAAAATCATACTGCACGTAAATAAGTCTGGAAAATACTTTACTTTTACTTAGCTTATGCATCATTCTTTACTTAAGTTGATAGGTATGTTAGAAAACACGAACTTCTGGCACGAGTCACGAACGAGTTACCATGCTTGGCAGGCGAGTAAGTGACTGCAGTAGGTTTTATTTTTTTCCTGTATTCCCTTAGTCGTTTTCTACGACACCCACGGGATGAGATGGGGTGGTCTCTTTTTTATAGCAAGCGGACTTGATGGACTACATTTTCTTACAAAGCTTTTAAAAATGAGGCAATTAAACATGCATCCGTAATTAGAACAGCAATTAAAAAAACTTATTACGAATTTACGAAACACCACTCTTAGGTAAAAAGAAGGGGAAATATAGAACTCCCTGATTAAAACTTAATCCCAAATGAGCGTTGTTTCTAATTACATCCATCATCTAATAAGTGTAATAAAAACAAACGCGCATTTTCTAACTTTATTACACTTTAAAAAGATCCCGGTAATCCATCAGACGGGCACGTCAAGACAAACAAAATGGCGGATGGAACAAAATGGAGGGAATTCAAAATGGCGGGCAGGTGCAAGGGTTTAGATGCGGATTTTTTAATGAATTCGTTGCATTATTCTCTTTTACTTATTCACTTTCGTATTTCTTTTGTTTGGTGGAATAGAGAATGTACATTGAACGTACATGTATACCTATTTGTGTAGAAAACGAAAGAGTTCTACGAATTATAAAAGTTGAAAAGTTTTGTGAATAAGCGTCTGCCAGCGAGATTCTTTGCATTACCTAGTTACTTGTTTAGATAATATGAAAGCTGTCTGCTTACTTATATTTCACAACTGCGTATGTATGTAATATAATATGTGCTTCTAAGGCACTGGCACTAGAATTATATGAAAATCTTTGCAGGACTCCTTGTTTCCCGACCGTAAACCCATTGGAATAAAAAAATAGACAAATACATTTGAATATTATAGCAGTACCTATCGCCATCACCCTAGTGCTGAAACAAAAGACCTAGATCTAGCTCAGCGGGTAACGAGCGAAGGCAGTAAAAGCTATTGAGTGTTGGCTCGTAAAGCGAATTTTCAGCTCGATTGCCCACCCATCTATTCATGGCGAAGTGTGCTTTACGATCGACGGCTTATTGCTTATTGTTCGCGGCAGAATAGGATTTTAATATATCTATTGGTAAGTATATGTATAGCGTAAGAACAAAGAATAATAATAAATATCTAATAACAGCCCAAGACATGCCACGCCGGGCGACACATCGCCATCTAGCCCCAAACTTAGCCGAAGCTTGTACTATGGGTACTAGACAACTGATAAACTTGAAGCACCTAGAGTCGACCCAATTTAGGAAATGAAATTGACCCGACCGGGTATCGAATACGGATCGTCCTCGCTTTAGGCAAGTCGTCAATTTATTAAACATTCATATGGTACACAAGGATCTATCGGTAACCGGAGAGATATGCAAATAATGTTTGGAGCGAAAACAATCCATTATGTATGGTTGGCCGCGGGCGACGGATTAGCGGCGAGATGCTGAGGCTAATTGAGGGGAAACGGGTTCTGTTCACGTGGTTAAAGGTAGTGTCTCATATTACGGGTTCTCGAATAATTTAGGTACTCCTGACCGAATTTTGAAATTATTCCTTATTCCTCTCAAATGATATACTTAATTTTAAGTAGCTGTTAAAACATGATTATTTCATTAATATTTTGTAAGGTTTTAAACGTGAGAAAGCGAAAGAGAAGCCCAAGTCGCTGTGATAACGGGCAAATAACGGGTTAGTTACCTGTCACGTGCTCCAAAAACTCTACTGTCCGGCAGAAACACGACCCGGAGGTCAATTTAGAGAGGTATAGCGAATCTTCGCTCGAATCGAGCCGCCCGTGCGGGGAAGGACCTCCACCCTATAGAATACCGCAGCCAAATGACGTGTTTCTGCCGGTGAGTAGGGTTTCCGGAGCTCATGGGGGGTTAGGGTTGGGCCGGCATGGCGGTGGCAACTGACAGGTAATTGACCAGTTACTTGCCAATTGTCACAGCGGATTGAGCTTCTATTTCGCTTTCCATCAGGCGTAGGGAAGCTATTATGTCGAGCCAGTATAAAAAAAATATATTCTGCGGTATGGTATAAGGTGAATGTTTCGTCAATACCTACATCAAAAGCTCTCTAACTCGGAAGACAGTCATTTGAATTACACAAACAGCCAGAAACTCTGTGTAATAACTAAACACAATATTTAACTCACTGTCAGATTGTCAGCGCATTAATTATTCCAATCACCGAATAATTAATGAAGAGTTGGACAAGCGGCGTCCTAATCAAATAATTAGCTAAGTTGTAGATACGGCATTACTAATTCACGTAAGTGTACGCGGTGGGCAGACGGTGTTTATAAAAAAAATCAGTCCAATTGCGAATCTCCTCCTTTTTTAAAATCACAACCACAAATATATACTTACGTTGCGGGTGTCCATGGGCGGTGTCGACTGCTTACCATCAGGTATCACATTTGCTCGTCTGCCGCCTCTTGCATAAAAAAAAAACTTAAATACAAAATTTTAAACACCAGACACGGAAAAAACGCAAATGTTCATCACACGAATGTTTATCCCGAGTGGGAATCAAACCCACGACTCTTCAGAAGGCAGGGGTCACTAGCAATTGAGCCACCGAGCCAGTCAATATTATACAATACCTATCTATCTATTATACCTGTATAATAAATAATCCTCTACATCGGTATGTAACTAGGGTCGAATAGTGCGTGATTAACTTTACAGAACAATTAATTACGAGCGAACTATGTGACGGACGGACGGACAGTCCGATACGCCGCGGGCCATTATTACACGCGGATCCTAACGGCTTTGTGATTTGGTTGTAACATATATAATACATACATATATACAAGTTCAGTATATTGAAATGGAAATGGGCAAGTCATGTCTTTAGGTGTTCCGATGGACAATGAAATGGTGACGGGAAATGACGCCCATTCCAACACTTTCCGTTATAATGGACGTCTTTTCTCGTATGATCGCGATTCCAAAATGCGACCGAAGAAGAGTACCGTCTTTGTTCACGGGTACTGAAGTCATCATCATCATCGGCCTATTGTTCGCCACTTGAGCAAACATCTGGAGGATATACCCATAATCGCCACGTTGCGCAGGCGGGTTGACGATCGCAGGGCGTAGCTTCTCTCTCCGGTGACGCTGCTGCCCGTCATCAGTGTGTGGTATTTAGCTACACCTTCAATTGTGATGGTTATATCGCCACCAGTCGGTTGCCAGCACCTCGTTTGTTATTCGGCAGGATGCACCACGGGCAGGTGAGGTTGGCTTAGAGCGAAAAGATGATAGGTCGCTCCCTTACATCCCAATAATTAATTAATAACAATATTTTTAGTCGTCGTCTAAGACACCAATGGTCCTATTCTAAATCCGGACCCTATACGTGCCTATACGGACCAGTACGTGATTAAGGTTATTAGAGATGGACCTACGGAAACAAAGACAATATCCAATAGATAGGTATAATAAAGAAGAATGTTATTTGAACTATATTTACGACGCCACTCAGGTATTTTCCATCGAAGGGTTGTGATGAGTTATGGGGCAGGTTAGCGCTTAGGGGTACATTTGCTGAGTAAACAGTACTCGTAAATTTCCTTACCCTTTCCATCAATTATTGGGAGCAGTGATAGAGAACTGTCGAGGTTATTTGGAATGACCTTATATGAATTATTCCAATTAGTTAAATTAAAAAAAAACGTTTCTTGCTAAGTGATGAAGATTATACTCGCAATCGACACATAACTTATATCAGGAAGGTTTTAGATGCTCCCTGTCTTCAAATTGATAGACCAAGACATGTTATTATGATCAACACAGCGCGGTCTAGTCCCAAAGTAAGGCTAACCGTAACGCTTAATTAGGCTTAACAGGTTTTAAGTGATAGGACGGCAGTTGCATAATAAAGATTATAGAAGATAATTATTATAGAAGTGTTCTTTTTGTAAATAAATACATATCACATGGAACAAACACTTGGACCAATACAAACAGACATGTTCATGCTTAGGTATACATATTTGGCCAGTGCTTGGTTGTCACAGTGATCACTGTGTCATAGGCAGAGTTCACTGCCGCTGAAATAAACTGGCAAATGGCTCTAATAATTACATCGTTCGTATTTAATAACCATCTATATTAGATTTTACAACTAATGTACAACTAATGTCCATCTTACTAGTTTTAAGTCGATTGTATGGTGTGCAATAAAGTATTATAAATAAAAATAAATATATCTATAAACTGTAAGAGAGTACCAACAAAAGATAGCTACCATCCACAATAACCCTCAAAAGCGTACCATACGCAATTTCACGGTCAGCCGGTCTCTTTAGCCTGCATTTTTCCTCATTAACTAAACTCCTGCGGCCGAATGCGGCTGGCAGGCCGATCATGCGACAAATTAGTCTCTGTTGACTTAGCTGTGCCTGTGTATAATTAGGGTGTACGACCCTTGGTGAACGGAGTCGACGATGGGTGGGTGTGAATCTCTATGACGCATGATGACAACATTTTATGGGCTGATAAATATGAATTACTAGCTGTGCTCGCGACTTCGTCCGCGTGGAATAGTTATTTTTTACCCGTTTTTTCTTTACATTTTCCATTATTTCTTCGCTCCTAATAGTTGCAACGTGATGTTATATAGCCTAAAGCCTTCCTCAATAAATGGTCTATTCAACACAAAAATAATTTTTCAAATCGGACCAGTAGTTCCTGAGATTAGCGCGTTCAAACAAACAAACAAACTCTTCAGCTTTATAATATTAGTTAAGACTAGCAGCCCCTCCCGGCTTCGAATGGACATTCAATACAGCCTATGTTCACTGGAGATAGTGTAGCTTCCCAATAGTGAAATAATTTTTTAAATCGGTCAAGCCATTTCGGGGTCTATTCAATGTAAACAAAAAAACAATCAAACCTTTCCTCCTTATAATATTAGTTAGTGTTTTTTTTATTGCTGTGGGTGGCAGAGGAGCAAGCGGCCCATCTGATGTTAAACGGTTACCGCTCATAGACTCTGCAATGCCAGACGCACAGCTTAGCCGCTGCCTACCGTGAGGAAAGAGTTCTCTTTAGACCACGATTGAAGAAGGACAAGTCGTAGCGATCGGAAACACTCGCAAAACAAACATTTTTCCAGAGCATACAGGTACGCGGAAAGAACGAGCGGGATTCCTGGGATATTTCTACAATATTTATATAATTGACGACCAGTTTCATAATTAGCCTATTACAGTCCACTGCTGGACATAAGCCTCTATATATAAGGACAACAAGGCATAGGTTTTACCCATAATCGCCACCACACTCGCTCCAAAAGCGCGTTGCCGATCGCAGGCCATAGCTTCTCGCTCCGGTGACGCTGCAGCCCGTCATTCATCGGCCTGTGTTATTTAGCAATTTAACCGCTTACCATCAGTTAAGAAGCCCTATAGTACCTACCAAAAACGTTATCCGTTTACTATCCATACTCAGCGCATCAATTACCACCGCTGTAATAAATCCGCTCAAATTACAGCGGCGTCACTTAATTCGCGGTCCGCGTATCGGCGACGCGCATTAATCATATTTAACGCATTTAACGCGTTTAACGCGCCCGCTCACCGCCGTCGCACGATTGCTGTTGGTTTTAGGCATTCCGATGATTGGGCTCATTAAAATTTAACTAATGTTGGCGGTCGGTGGTTTAGTGGTTAACACGTTCAGCGCCGCATGTAGGATACACACGTACGATTGATATTTTTCTTTCATGTCTAGGATACCTGGAGTTAGTGGTCGTCAGTAGTTAAGGTTTCCATGGGGTGTTAGTACCTACTTCAAGCAGTTTGTGAGAATTTTCTGGCGCTTTTTTATAGTCAACTAGTTACTCAAAACAATCAAATCGACAGTATCCATTAATCACATCACTCATACATCACAATCTGCCGAAAAATAGTAGTTAAATTGTAGGCATTAAGTTACAGTTTACACTGTGTGGACAGTTTACAATCTCGCGAGATAGATTATATAATCTAATGGTACTATTTAAGCGACTTCAAAAAGGAGGAGTTTCTCAATTCGACTCGTATGATTTTTTTTGTATGTATGTTACTCGATTTCTCCGCCAATATTACGGTTTCATATAGGTACACCTTAAGTCAAAGCAAACAAAACCAGTAGATATCCTAACGGATCACCACTTAATTATATTTCCAGTGACTTTCCTTTCAGTTGCAAGCGCGATATATCACGCGGAGAGACAGATACCACGCCCGCCCATTAGCACAATACGTATAATATTGTTGAGGAATTATGTACTATTCTTGGCTTTCGGTTTGCATTGTAAAAAAAAACAGCAAACGCCAAAAACGTCAGAAAAAGTCATCATCATCAGCCTTTTGCAGTCCACTACTGGGCATAGGCCTCTCCAGTTTCGATATGGCTGACCACACCCTCGTCTTGTGCCCGGCTTGGACGGACGAACGCGCGGTGCTGACCAGCGCTATAGGCGACGAATCTTCCCTCCCAGCGGTCGTTACGGCCATGCTCGGGAGCAGGGAAGCCTGGTTGGCTGTTGCCTCCTTCTGGCAACAGATCAGATCAACAGAGAGGTAACAGCCAACCAGGAGGCAGCAGATCGGGAGCGCAAGGAAAATCCCTCGGCTCCAGTTCTGCGTCGACGCAGAAGTGGGCGCGCTCGGTGGATCTTTGACCGCCAAATACCCCCTAATGGGGCCCAGTTGGTGGATGGTGCGGGGGCACTTCCACCCGCCTTGCACGGGTCCCCGTCTTTATCGGACGGGAGTGGGCTGGCCCTCCGGGCCGCTCTCGTCGCTCCCTTTAAGGGGGGTTAGTTGGGCCCGCGTAGGCGGGCAGCGCTGGTGGTGTCGCGGCAGTCCTAGTTTTTGACACCATCCCCATAAGCGCTTGACGAAGTGGCTGGGGTTTTTTAGTGGGTATTACGACCTTTTCACCTTGAGGTAGGGTGAGTCCCACATACCCCGTCACTCCCCCTGGGTGATGGGGAGGCCTAAAAGCATTTTCTTCGGCATCCAAAAAAAGGCCTCTCCAGTTGTACTTTGGTAAAATACCTGAAGGCTTTACCCATTGTCGCCACGCGTGGTCAGGCGGGATGGCGATCGTAGAGCGTTGCTCCTCGCTGGGGTGACGCTGCTGTCTGCAACCTGTGGTATTTAGCTACGCCCTTCAATTTTTTTTTTTTTTTTTTTTTTCAAAGTCAAAATACCTTTATTCACATAGACTTAAAATAAGCACTTAAAATAAGCACTTTTGAGATGGTTATACCGCCACCAGTCGGTTGCCAGAGTAATGAAGTAGTTGTAGTTGCCAGAGTTATTCCGTTACCGTGGTAACGACTTTGTAACGTTATGATACGGAACAGATTCCGTTTATGTAGGTTTTCACTTTCGAGTTGCTAAGTCCCAGATTAATATTGCCGAGGTGTGAGTAAGTATATCAGGTGTCTAGTACTCATAGTACAAGTTTCGGCTTAGTTTGGGGCTAGAAGGCGCTGTGTGGCCCAGCGTGGCATGTTTTGGGTTATATATTTATTTATTTTAAAGGTTTCAAGAAAAAACAACTTAGCCAGCGCAAAAGCATCATAATAATAACATTACTTCAAATACATTAACTTGCACCTACATCAAGCTCTACTTTATCTATTTTGTTTCGTAGCGAATGATTAATGAGCCCGTATCTGGGAGCACGATCTCCTATTCAGGCTAAGTACGGAACCCTTTCAGTATTGTTGCTAAGATTTTAAATTAATGAACGGTGCGCATTGTTGGCGAAACAATGGCGAAAATAAATTAATTTAGCTTTTTACGCTTGTAGTGGGAGCGATAGTTTTAAGACTGTTGCATTTTTAAAGCTCTTTTTTATAATACCACACCAACATGACTGCGAACTTGTATCCATCCTGTTACATGGACTGGCTTGATGGCTCATTTCGTAGTAACCTCTGCCTTCTGAGCCAAGGGTCGTGGGCACAGTACAAGCATTTGTGTTCATAAACATGTCCGTTTGTAATGGTCTGGGTGTTTTCTATGTATAATATGTATTTATTTACAAAAGAAAAGGTATCTAAGAAAGATTATCAGTTGTCTAGTACCCATAGTATAAGCTTCGGCTTAGTTTGGGGCTAGACGGCGCTGTGTGGCCCAGCGTGGCATGTCTTGGGTTATTTATTTACTTATTTACCGTCATTACCTTTGACCATCGATGGACTATAAACCTTGGCAGGCGGTATGATGTCCGCTGTAGGTTTTTTTTTTACCTAGGCAACGCTGCTCCTGTATCCTGATATTCCCTTAGTCGTGTTCTAAGACATGCATGAAATGAGATGATCCTATTCTAAATCCGGAAAGAGCAGGGACTAAAAGCAGTTAGCAAACAAGAATAGGTTATCTAAAATAATAGCCCAAAATAGCATAAAATCCAACTGTACCGAATTTAATTACGAGCTCCATCACCCACGAGTCCTAAACCAGCCTCGACAGCCATTCTGTTGGCAGAGCATTCAATCTGCAAATGCAGTCACAATGTAACTAAATAGCGTTGACAAATCCGCACACATCCCGGCTGCAATTACGGCGCAAACAAAGGCCTCGAATATGGAGATATTACGGACAGACAGATGTGAAAATTATGCGATAGTCGGTAGTGTGTTCGGGGTGCGGTTGGTAGGTTAGACGCTGGAGATACGAAGTGGAGACTCCCAACTTACGAACAACACTCCATGTTGTAAATGGTTTAGTCCATCTAGTTATACGGTATAGCAAAATGGACAAAAAACTCCTATTAGTATAACTAATTGGATTCGAAAAAATAATAGATGTTTGTCCATGTAGTTGAACCTTATGTATTTTTAATGAACAATTTTAGGCGTTACAATGTTGATGAAACAGATGATATAGATAGTTAAATTTTCATTTGAATAATTTAAACTTCCTATGTGATTGTGCACTCCTGTTACTTTCAATTAGCGAATAACACACCAGTGTACTTAATAAAATTGATCAATGTTCAATAAACCTTTATATTTTATCTACATCGAATGTTGAGAGGCTCGTCTTGCTTAACATCCGTTGCCAACTTGAAGCCTTCTTACGGGAAGATTGGTTTCCAAGGAATACACATTAGCGATAACTATAAGCGCCTAAATTGTATTGTAACTTATTTGTAACTTTGTCGATTCTCACTTGACTTTGGCAGTAATGATCCTCATGAGGTTGCCGTTCAATAAAAATAAAAAACCTTCTTCGGCTTATTTAAAATCTCAAAGTTTTATACCTCTACATGAGAAGGATTTTATATAGAAATATTTTATAATTAATGTCGCGTGAGATATCTCAGGTTAAAACCGGTTATAAAATGTTACATTTTCCAGTTAACAACGAATCCATTGTCATTAACGCGCAACACCCAAAGGCCGGTCATTAAACAGGGATTTGAAGGGTCGAGCAGACCGAAATAAAGTTAGTGCCGGGCACTACGGCCGCACTTTAGACGTATTGAGTTAAAGTGCGCAGGTAATTAAGGCGTCGCTGGAGGGTTGATAATCTCACGTGAACGGCCCGAATGATGCGTTACTGTTGTATGGAGTAATGATAGCGGTTGAGGGTTGAGCTGAGTTATTGCTTGTTTTAAGAGATTTGGAACATATTAGTTTAGTAAATGTACAAACTAGAATATAGATGCTATTGTACAGTAATGGATATTGTACGGTCTATAAAAGCGGACGTTCGAGTGGATTCGAATAACGATCGAGGGTCTTTTATGCGCTTCAATTGCTAACCCCATTGATAGCTTAGCAGAAGAACAAAAAATTAAACAAAATCTTTTATATATACAGTTATATATTTAACATTATTATATGTACAAACAATTACAAGAAAATAATATGTGTAAAACAATAAGTAGGGACGTGTTTTTCTTTGTTACAATATTCTCACTTCTACAAATACAAAAATATTAATTTCAACAAGGTACATGAAACACATACAACTTTTAATGTAATATTTCTTAATAATTATCAACACTCTATCTTAATATGGCGCAAATAAAAAGACGCCTACGAACAGCAAGACCAAGGCTGTCGAAGATAAGATGCGAAGCAAGAATCCTCATTGCTAAGTTTTTATCAGTAAGTAGATTTACAAATATGTTCAGTATTGCATCTCACCCATTGAACGTACATATTTTATTCAAACTCAAGAAACAATTTGGAATCTATGCATATTAAAGTAACCTAAAACTTACTATAACGTAAAATAGTCTTTACATACAATCTCCTATCATACTGGTCTGAGTTTTCTGTCTGGTCTGTGTGCCTAGCACGAACACTTTCGAAAAAGTATGCGTAACGTAACCGTAAACGGGCGATAATTTTCACTACGTTAACGTACGTAAACGTAGTACCTCTTACGCACGATAGGGGCGCTGTACCAAGTTTCATACAAATGTTTACGGAAACGTTACGCATACTTTTTCGAAAATGTTCGTGTTAGGCACACTGGTCTGAGTCTGTTCAGTGGACCCTAGTAGACTATACCCACCAGGGCTCCTGCTCCATACTCTGACTGGAGCAGGAGTACTGACTCAATACTTCTTCCAATGAGCCGGCAGAATCTCTTCCTTCGGATCCTTCTGAACCTCAGCAACAGGCTTCTGTCCTGGCAGCGTATACTTCCCCCTCTCAACCCACGGGCTAATATTAATGTTCGTCCTCTTGATACCATCCAGAATGGTCTTCGTAGCGACGTATATCAGCATTATTATGAAGACCACGATGAAATAGTCCAGAACGTCGGCATATTCCTCGATAAATAAAGATATAACATACAATGTGTACATCTCTCTTTCCCTGAAGATTTCGGAGGGACCTTCGACCATTGCGTAAGGGATGGAGAGGCAGATCAGAGTGCCGACGAGGGAAAGGAGGATGGAGACGTAGAGGTTGAGGGTCTTGTCGGTTTTGAGTTTGGTCTTGTAGGCTTCTTTGGGCTTCTTGTGTACGACAACCCGCTGTGTTTCACATGGTTTGTCCAGCTCGAGGTACTCGATGAGCCTGGAAAAGGCGGATTGTTTGAGTATATGGGAGGCTACAACGTGCCTACGTTCCGCCTGATTCCGGATTTATTGAATAAATTTGTAACGACATGTAGTGAAATTTAACTTATCACACACAACATCACATACATTGCTTCGATCGCAAAGTAAGTAGCTTAACCACTTGTGTTATCGGCATTAGAACAACGAAGGTACCACAAATATATTATGAAATACAAATATAAACACCCACACGCGAAACCAACACAAAATGTTCATCACACAAATGTATGTCCTGAGTGGGAATCGAACCCACGACTCTTGGATCAGAAGGTCATTACAAACCTTTGTGTGCATGAACATGTCTGTTTGTATTGGTCTGGGTGTTTTCTATGTATAGTATGTATTTACAAAAATAAATGTATCTAAGTAAGTTTATCAGTTGTCTAGTACCCATAGTACAAGCTTCGGCTTAGTTTGGGGCTAGATGGCGCTGTGTGGCCCAGCGTGGCATGTCTTGGATTATGTCTTGGGTTATTAAAAATATATTGGACACGTATTTTTCCTTTTTTCCTTTAAACAAAAAATAACAAAGATACAACATATAGGAGTGGGGGTCTTTGACGTCACTCAGTGGCGAAAAAACCCCCACTCTTTGACGTCACGCGTAATTTTAACGGATAGCCCGTTAAAATTACGCGTGACGTCAATTTACAAGTGTCAAACGTTAATTTACAAATGAAAAAATACGTGTCTTTTATTTTTGAACAATTTCATTTTTAGGGCAACAGGGCCATTGTTTTGTTGTAATGTTCTCATTAGTTTCGCTTATTTATATTTTTCATCGGCCACCGCTAGGATTTTCTTTGATAAAAAACTTAACGCTTACCTTTTTAATGCCAAACGATAAAAAATCATTGTCACACACAATTTATATTTCCATAAAACAATACACACGTCTTGTCCAAACCACTTGTCTTCACTAAATCAATTTAGTGACGATTGCAAGTTACTAATTACCAAACTCATATTATAATGATTGGGTCATTAAAACAAATGCAATTTGGTGTTGATCATTTTATAGTGTTCTATTAAAATTAGTCATAAGAGAAAATCCCATGTCGGTGGGACTTGAAGTAATGTGCATTTAGGTAATGGATATCGTATTAATATTCGAAATCGGTAAATAGATGCAATTAGTGATTGTATTGAAGCAATGTAAGAACGTTTTTATATTAAAAAGTGTGAGTTGTATAGGATTGCCGTTTTTTAAAATAAAATACGATTGTTTTATTATTGAAAGGTACGCGCCAGACAATCTATCCCATCAATTCTGTAGACCAGAAGATGACTTTAGCGTTTAGCTGGTTACAAATAAAACATTCTGCGATCAAGTGATCGCCGGCGGGTAGGTACCCGCCAAGTGAGGTGACTGAGTCAAATCTCCCTAAATGACAATTGCCATTGTGGTAGGTCTATATCCAGCAGTGGACGTAGGTATGCAGGCTGGTGATGATGATGAAAACCTGAGCAGCAGGTGGTTTGGTTTGTTTTGTTTTGTTTGTCTTAGTCATCGCGTTTGGCAGGCGGTTTGATGACCGCAGTAGGTTTTGTTTGTATTGCTGCTGCTTTTCCTGATATTTCCTAAATCGTTTTCAATGACAACCACGGGCTAAGATGGCCTGGTCCTATTCTAAATCAGGAAACGACACAGACCCGTGTTAAGTAAAAAAAAGTTTTATATATTTTAGTTATTCATTACACAATGAGAACACAACGTCCCACCCCATTACCCATTCACAAAATTACTCTACTGCTCCGTTCACCATTTGTCCTACACTTACACAAGACCGACCACTAATACCCTTTACGTTTCCTCCGTGTCCACTCCCGTACAAAATACGGTCCAATTGTGCGTCCGCGTCCGTACCGAGTACAGCACAAGTTACTGCGACGTTTAAACGCAAGAGTGGGCGTTCTTAAATCACCCCTGCGATGCTGCTGAATAACAACTGCGCCTGATCTACTGTTAGCGGTGTTGTCCTGAAATGATGCGCGCTGGTATCGAGCATAGGCGATGGCGAGTGAGAGGTACTCGTGCAGCCAGCATCATTAACAGCCTGAAGGCATGCACTGCATGGGGCGAGAGCGACCAGTCGTCTTTTCGCACCAAGTCACCCTCACCTGCCCGTAGTGTATCCTGCCGAATAAGAAACGAGGCTCTGGCAACCGACTGATGGTGGTATAACCATCACAATTGGAGGCGTAGCTAAATACCACAGGCCAATGATGGGCAGCAGCGTCCAGATGTTTGACCGAAGTGGCGAACAACTGGAGAGGCCTATGCCCAGCAGTGGACTTCAATGACGCGTCCACTGCTGGACATAAGATCCCTGCAGTATAGGATGAAAATATATTTCACCACTACGAATTGTTACGACTTAAGGACCTTAGGGAAAAAGCGAGTCTACAAATTCTTAAGGGCTTGGAACGCGCCTATGAAGCCCCTGCTGTTGCGGTGTCTATGAGTTGAAGTGATCACTTACCATAAGGTGACCTTCAAGCTCTGTCTTAAAAAAAAGAAAAAGATTTCAAAGAAAGGGTCTTAAAGACGAACCGCTCTCTCCTATGCCTCGAGTCTCCAGCAATATGAGTGGGACGGAATGGTCCACCGAACGAGCACGCAGGTTATTGGGCGGAGGATAAATTTTCATTTTTAAAGTTATTATAACGGCGACCATTCACTGGGCCGTACCTGGCTTTGTTGCTACAGAGATACGCAATTCGGCGGAATTTGCACCAGCGTTCGGCTGCGACATATTAATTTGAATATCCTTTATTGGCTAACGTATCAGTGCAGATGTATTTTTTTATTAAATACTAGCTGAGCCGGCGGCGTCGCACGCTTGGATATCGGGTTTCAAAAATAACGGACTTCCATAAAATGGTACTTAAATTTTAAGTTAGACCTCTAGCAATACATTGGTGAAAACCGCATTTGATTCCATGCAGTAGTTTTCGCGTGATACGCGGAAAACGGGTGAATTTTTTATCTGTATGTTTATACAGATAAAAAATTTACCCGTTTTTCCAACACTTCCCGTCACAACTCTGCTCCTATTAATTGTAGCGTGATGAAAAGTGTACTATAACCTGCCCAGGAGTATGAAGAATAATCGTACCAAGTTTCGTTAAAATACGTCTAGTAGCTTTTTTTTTCTATAACGAACATACAGACAGACAGACAGACAGAGAGACAAAAATTTTACTGATTGCATTTTTGGCATCAGTGTCGATCACTAATCACCCCTTGATAGTTATTTTGAAAATATATTTCATGTACAGAATTGACTTCTCAGATTTATTATAAGTATGTGATTTTTGCCCATATTTATATTATTGTCAGAATAATATTGGATACATATTTCAGAAGCTCACAGACTTCGCTGGTTCGGCCACGTCGAGAGAATGGGAGGGGACGATGCGGTGAAGCGGGCGTAATAACGGGTGTGTTTTTCAAAATTAGTTTTTGTTATACAAGAGGCAGCAGACGTCAAAATTCCTGATGGTAAGCACTCGACACTGCCCATGGATACCCGCAACTCAAATCGAGTTCTAAGTTGCAGCCTATTAAATAGGAAAAGGTGCGCTCGTTTTTTGAAGCGCAGTAGGGGATGTAGGAGAGGTAGGGCATAGCGAATCTTCGCTCGTATTGAGCTGCCCGTCCGGGGAAGGACCTCCACTCTATAGAATACCGCAGCCAAATGATCTCCGGGTCGTGTTTCTGCTGGTGAGTAGGGTCTCCGGAGCTCGTGGGGGGTTAGTGTTGGGCCGGCATGACAGTGGCAACTGACAGGTAACTAACCAGTTACTTGCCAGTTGTCACAGCGACTTGGGCTTCTCCTTGGCTTTCCATCAGGCGTAGGAATGCCATTATGTCGAGCTACTATAAAAAAAAAATGTTATGCCATGCGATTGCCAACCCGCCTACCTAGCGTGGCGGTTAAGGGTTGGACCTCATCTGGCAGCAAGGAATCGCCTTTTTACGTCGCTCTTTCTCTTTCTGTCGCTTAGAACTGCCATTTGCTAGACCGAGACAGAAAGCATAATGCGGTAGCACGCGGCGGAATCTTCGAGGCGATCGGCATCACGGACAAAATGCAATGGTCGGCAGGGATACTCCGGAACGCTGAAGCATCCTTTCACCGCCGATCACTTACTATTAGAGATGTGCCGATTATGACTTTGGCCGACTAGCCGATTAGTCGGTTGTAATAAGACCGACTAGTTGGCCGACTAGTCGTCTAAGCCGATTACGGTTTCGGGGATTTCCGTAACGCTTCTTTTACGGCTGATTCGCGCGCAATCGCATACGCCGCCTGCGAGCATGTCGGACGGAACATGTTTTGCTTGTGTAGTTGCCGAGAGCGGTGTTTTAGTGTAAAAAAATATTTTTTTGTGCATAATTAAAGATAATACTATTATTATTCATTGAAGTGAACAAGTAGAATTAAAATTTAATCAAGGTTTTTATTTCATGTAGTTCAATTGCATGCATATTATTGAGAAATTCATACAACGTAAGAAGCCGGATAGTCGGCGCTCTTTGCCGATTAGTTGCCGACTAATCGGCGACCGGGCTTTACCGAATAGTCGGCGATTAGTCGGAACATCTCTACTTACTATTTTTTGTCTGCGGAATGCTATAGCGCGTGTTCGTATGCAGCATACGTGCACGTGGTAGCACAAACGGAACAAATGCAATTCCGTGCTGCCACATGAGGTCCAACCCTATAGGTAAGCCTCCAGATGTTTTCCCAAAGTAGCGAACAATTGTAGAGGCTTATCTCCAGAATTTCTAAAGCATAAACTCTTTTTTCCTGTCTCCGATAGAGTTTAACTTCGTGATCTAATTGAAACTACACGTGAATGGTAATACGGATGATGACAAGGTATGAAAATGAAGAAAATAATTAGTCCGTCTCTTAGATAATAAAAAAATATAAGACCCGTATTTTTTGTTTTGTCGAAATAACAAGAAAATACTTAGATATAGCGCATTAAAGTTACGGAGTGGGGGCTAACTACGTCACGTTAGAGTATATTTTGTACTCTAACGTGACGTCATGTGACATTTAAAATCAATGTATCTTCGTAAGTTTTTGAACAAGAGGCAAAATAAAAAATACGTATCCAATATTTTTCATTAATCTATCTGATGGACATTAAATTATTTTTTAGTCATCATCCCAATTAGGTATACCCACATTCCCGTAGCCTTCAGAACGCAACAAGGTCGAATCTAACATGATATTTAGTTTTAAATAAAGAGAAATGTACAAGATTTATAAAAGATAAACGGAAACACACGAGAAAATATCCGGTATAATAAATCTGTAGAGAAGTCAATTCTGTACATGAAATATAATTTCAAAATAACTATCAGGGGGTGATTAGTGATCGATACTGATGCCAAAAATGCAATCAGTAATATTTTTGTCTGTCTGTCTGTCTGTATTTTCGAAACAAAAACTACTTGACGGATTTTGACGAAACTTGGTACAATTATTCTCATACTCCTGGGCAGGTTATAGTATACTTTTCGTCACGCTACAATCAATAGAAGCAGAGTCGTGACGGGAAGGGTTGGGAAAGCGGGAGAAATTTTAATCTGTATGTTTAATGGCGCATCACGCGAAAACTACTGCGTGGAATTAAATGCGGTTTTCACTAATGTATTGCTAGAGGTCCACCATTTTATGGAAGTCCGTTGTTTTTGCAACCCGATAAACACGCGTGCGACGCCGCCGTCACAGCTAGTTATTAAAATAATTCTGAGCAGTATTCAATCCCTTATGTTCCCATCTCGACGCAGCGGGAGGATTCTATGTAACATTTCCTTTGTGAGACAACTTAGATTTAGTCCTTGGCCTTCATCGAGCAAGTTCTAGGTCAGCATAGAGATTGGTGCACATTGCGGGAATGTAATCCTGCTTTGATGTTCTTTAGAATGTTGCTTTAGCGCGAGGAACCGATCACTTTCTTTGGAGCTTGGTAGTTTTGGCGGTGTTCTGTATCTGTACTTATTTATACCCGTAATACTCGTACTAGCATTTCTTTCTAATAAATTCGGTAAAATATGTTCAAAATATCATTAAGTTTTTAATAGTGACGGACAGCAGCGCCATCGGAGCGAAAAGCTACGCCCTGCGATCCCCAACCCGCCTGCCCAGTGTGGCGATTATAAGTATATCCTCTAGCTGTATGCCCTAAGTGGCGAACAATTGGAGAGGCCTATGTCCAGAAGTGGACTGCAATAGGCTGATGATGATGTTTTTAATAAATAAATACCAGCCAACATCACATACATTGCTGCGATCCCAAAGTGAGTAGCTTAGAAGTTCACATAGCTAGAGAGTGTCTCAGTAATCGATACTGATGCCAAAAATGCAATCAGTAAAATTTTTGTCTGGTCTGTCTGTCTGTCCGTCCGTCTGTCTGTCTGTATGTTCGTTATAGAAACAAAAACTACTGAACGGATTTTAACGAACCTTGGCACAATTATTCTTCATACGCGTTTCATCACGCTACGATCGTTAGGAGCAGAGCAGTGAAGGGAAATGTTGGAAAAACGGAAGAATGTTTCATCTGTATGTTTGATCGCGTATCACGCAAAAACTAGATGCATAGAATTAAATGTGGTTTTCAACAATGTATTGCTAGAGGTCCAGTTAAAGTTTGGGCACCATTTTATGGAAGTTCGTTATTTGAAATTCGATATCCACGCGTGGGACGCTGCTGGCACAGCTAGTGAACATTTAAAGCTTCAATTACATCAGCTTACACTCAGCTTAACGTTGTGACCTTCTAATGCATACCACACGTGGGAGACGTAGAGTTTACGACTGCGTAATAACCGTATATTTATCGAGCTGTATATCAGGCTATGAATCGATTTGATGTTCGCTTTTGAGATTTACTTCTTTTGTTTGTATAAAACACAGTACAAACACTTGTGTGCTTAAACATGTATGTATTGGTCTGGGTGTGTGCTATGTATCTTTTTATTTGTAATGGCTTCCCTACGGCCAATTATTTGCCTGTTGTCGTAGCGACTTGGGCTTCTCTTTCGCTTTCCATCAGACGTAGGGAAGCCATTATGTCGCACTACTATAAAAAAAATCTCATTCATATAAAAGTCGAAAAATAAAATGTGTACTTATGGTAGTCTTTCGATGATCGATAACCTAGTTTTAATATTGATGATACCAAAATGTATTACGGGCGTCAATGTGTTGGAGTACCTACTACATCCATAATTACTTATAGGTTGTAAAGATATTACCATAATGATTACTTCCACCAAAACATTTACACTTAAAATAAACAATGTGTAATTTTGTACGTTTCATATTTTCTTAGAAAACTTTTAGTTTAATAGTTTTTAGTAGCCAATATCTCCTCCTCTCACAATCTCCTTTAGGACAAAGGCCTCTCCAATTGTTCGCAACTTTGATCGATCCTGATCTTCTCGCATCCAACACTTGCTAGCCGTCCTGCGCAAATCGTCACACCACCTGGCCTGAGGGCGTCCTATGTTTGCTGATAAGAGGTATCCGCTCTAGAACTCGTTTATCCCAAAAGTTCTGCGGCTGATATGGCCAATCTCTTGCCAATTCAGAACACTAACCGGTGAGCTATGTCCATGACAATATGATGAAAAGATGATGGGTCGCTTTCGTATGTCCCGCAGATATGCTATCATAGATTCTTTAGACCGACCGAGACACTTTGTGTTAAAGTAAATTCCACGGGCAAAAGCTAGTTTGTTAAATGTCCTATTTTATATCTATGAATGTGATCTGTTGATAATTAATTAAGTTGGCCATTAACCAATTCATTAAGTTCTGTTGAAGCTCACTTCTTATTGTCATAGTGGAATGGTAAATGAAGTACAGTAAAATGGCGTCGAAAATATCACCATTGCCTTTAAAAGTAAATGTTTTGACAAAGGAAAAGTATGTTATAAATGGAATTTCAAAAAAACTAAAGTTTATATTTGTATTGGTGTTGGCTTTTATGTCTCTCGACTTCGGTTTCGTTCAATTTAAATCCACAAAAGTGAGAATATTAGTCCAATCACTTTGCGCGCTCCAAACACTCATCATCAGTTTCAATTTCTTGTTCTTCTATAGTTTTAGACTAGAAAATGTGGTCTTCAAATACTGGTATTGCACATACATTTTTAAGTACATAATACTCGTATTCGTATTATTGTTTATCAAAAAGCCGTCGTTTTCTCTCTTCTGCGATGATTTGTGGGCATTCGACGTCGAGTTAGGAGTTCAGCCGTCAAATAAACTGGATTTTATGGTCATGGTTAGCATAGCATCTTGTTTATCATTCCGATGTATGCTTTCAGCTATCTATTGCACGATTTTGCGTAATTATTGTATCGAAGAGTTTCATATGAGGGTTATCTTCTTCGTTCCCTTGATGTGTGCTGACATGTTCCTCATTGTTTATTCTAGTATCTATTTGTCTCTCTTTGATCGTCTTAAAGTGTTCACTGATCTCGTGAGCAATGGTCGTTACGATGTGGTGGCAAGCCAATATTTGTATAAAGCATTCGTCGACATTGCAGATAATATTAAGTCCGTTTATGATCCTTTGGTTAGTATTAACATTTTGTTGCTGTGTTAAATTGTAATTATGTGTACTGTAACTACATAATTTGTTTTCTTTTTTACAGTACGGAGTCCCGTTACTATTGAATACTGTTGATATGATGATCACAGTGTTTTATCCACTCATACAAGCAGATGTAATGCAGGTAAATATCTAAGAATAAGAATAAGAATAAGAATTTATTTATTTGCTAGAATGCGGTACACAATATTACAGGTGACATGTATAATATAGAACTAAACACATTCACTCTTCAGAGCATGCAAATATTATGTCAAGTTGTCAAATGAAATAAATTATTAGATTGAATACATAATTGAAATAAATTGTTACATGTCAAATTAAATTAATTATTAAATTGAGTACATACAAGTGAAATAAATTATTATACGTCAAAATAACTAAATTATTATAACACCTAATTGTACAACCAAAATAACATTTACCACACTTTCAAAATATCATTATAATTGAATCAAACAAAGCAAGTCACACGTGTGGTCAAAATATTCTTTCAAACTATAGAAACAATGTTGAATAAGCCATATTCTAAGCCTATATTTAAATTTACTAATTGTCATATCATTTGCGTTCATGGGTAATTTATTATATAATTTGACCGCCATCGACCGACTATTCTTTGAACGCATAGCTGTTTTCATTAATGGCATGATTAATTTATTTGGATGTCTACAGCTATAAGTACGTGGAATGTCATACAGAGTCTTAAATAGCTCTGGGTGAGTTTTAACAAAGACACACACCTCATATACATATAAGCAAGGGACAGTGAGTACTTTCAATTGTTTGAACAAAGGCCGACATGAAACCAAATTATCTACGTCATAAATAGCTCTAATACATGCCTTTTGAGCAATAAATAACCTATTTATATGGCAAGAATTGCCCCACAACACTATCCCATATCGCAGATGTGAGCACACATGTCCGTAGTATGCATGAAGAGCAGTTTCTCTGCTAGCACATTTCCCAAGCTTCCATAAGGCATAAGCGTAGGAGTTAGTTTTGTTGCATAATTTATTTATATGATTTTCCCACGTGCATTTATCGTCTACTAATATACCAAGAAAAGTAACGTCATTTGTTTCTACTAAATGTTGATTTTCATATTTTAAAATTAAATCTTGTTTATGTCCATTTTTATTTACAAATTGAATATATTTAGTTTTATTAATGTTAACTTTCAAATTATTATTTTTAAGCCAATTTACTATACAGTCTACCGTTTTTGTTAAGTCAGTGTTATAGTTGTTTATACTCTTACATGGTATTACCACAGATATATCGTCTGCGAATAGGACACAGGGGTGTTCCGTAACATCAGGGAGGTCATTGATGTAAAGAAGGAATAGCAATGGCCCAAGGATACTGCCCTGGGGCACCCCTGTTCGGTTTACTTTAACTGTAGATTGATTGACATTGATAATGTTCCGTTCATCTTGACTCAGGATTTCCACGTATTGTTTACGATCACAAAGGTAAGATCTAATCCACTCATAAGCTGGACCTCTGATCCCATACCTCTCACATTTATGAAGGAGCAGTTCATGGGAAACATGGTCGAAGGCTTTGCTCATATCGAAAAATACAGCAGTAAGTGGAGTCCGACTATCAACATACTCAATAATTCTGTCAACGAGTGTGAAGGCCGCCAGAGTAGTCGATTTACCTTTCTGAAACCCATTCTGTTCATTTTTTATTAAATTGTGTTTAGTAATAAATGAATTTAGTCTTGCTAGCATAGCTTTCTCAAAAATTTTAGACCATATTGGAATCAAAGATATAGGTCTGTAATTCCCTACACTTGTTCTATCCCCTTTTTTGAAAATCGGTTTAACAACTGAGGTTTTCAGAATGTCTGGGAATATACCGGAACTGAAGGACAAGTTTATTAGATGAGATAACACTGGCGCTATATCTTCTGCTACTACTTTTATTATTTTTGTGGATATATTGTCATAACCAGTAGAATTCGTCGGTTTTAATGTCCGTAATATCTTTTTGATTTCATAAACATCAGTTGGGTGCAGAAATATACTATAGCTATTAATTTTAATATTTTGTAATACAGAATTATCGTGTGAAAAATCATTCATAGATGTCAAATTTATAAAATATTCATTAAAATAATTAGCAATGTCAATTGGATTTCGAATTTCATTATTTGCGTCATTTAATATAGCTTTTATTGTATCTCTAGAATTTACTTGACCAATTTTATTACCTATAACATCCCATGCTGCTCTGATTTTGTTTTTGGCCTTAGATATGTAATTGGCATTTGTAATCTTTTGAGCCTGGAATATACATTTTTTAAGAAGTTTGTTATATTTTCTATATTTCGTTCTATGCTCACTTGTGGGGTTTTTATAGTATAAGAAACGTAGGTTTCTCTTAACAGATGTTGCTTTCCGAAGGCCCTTTGTAAACCAAGGGGATGTTTTTGATTTAGTAGTGCATTTAATTTTGCTGAATGGGAAACAAAGATCATAAAATAGTTTAAAATGGTCGTGGAAAATTCCAAATGCAATATTTATGTCCGCTCCCTCAAAACATTCAGACCATTTCAATGCACTAATACATTCTTTAAATTTTTTTAGGTAGTCTTTGCTAAAATCTTGTTTAAGCTGGAACCACGTATTAGGCCGAGTCGTGACATTATTGTGTTCAAATGTGAGGATTTGAGCAGTGTTGTGGTCGGAAAGACCTAAGTTTAAGAGGCGACCTACAGCATTTGAAATGTTACTTAACATTTGATCAATGCAAGCATTCTTCCGTGTACCTTCAGTTATGTGTAATTTGTAATTGTAGTTTGTAACAATCCTTATAAATTCGTTTGAACTTGTAGATTTTTTTAATATGTCGATATTGAAATCTCCAGTAATAATAATCTTGTGCTTGGTTTTACATCGAAGCCTTTTCATTAGTGACTCTAAAAATGAAAGAAATAATTCTGGTTTTGAATTCGGTATGCGGTATATGCAAATAATGATGCATTTAGCAGCTACCAGTTCGATTCCGCAACATTCAAATACATAATCAGTAGCAAAGTCATCAAGGAAATTGAGTTTCTTGGCCTCAATATTATTCCTACAGAGAATGCAAACCCCGCCTCTTTTTTGGTGTTTCCGCGAGTAACTTGAAACAATTTTGTATGAAGGAATACGAATATTCTGCTCACTTCCTGACCTAACGAAAGTTTCAGAAAAACATAACACATCAATATTTATTTTATCTTTTTTAATCTCGTCAAGAGTCAACTCTAAGATTTCACCTTTGCTAAGTAAACCTGCGATATTTTGGTGAAATACAGTTATAGTTTTTGTGTCATTGCGAACGAATATCTATTTTTGTTTTTTTTTTACTGCTTCAGTTGTTTAGTGTTAGTTAGCATCTTAGGACCAAGTCACGGGTTCGAATCCCGGGACATCGTGGCCTGATGATTAAAAGGTTTCATCAATCATCATCAACAACCTATCGCAGTCCACTTCTGGACATAGGTCTCTCCAGTAGTTTGCCACCATGGGCAAACACCTAGGCAGAATCCACCCCATCACATCCCATGGGTGTCGCAGAAGACGACTAAGGGAACATCAGGAAACGAGCAGCAGCGTTTACCTGGGTTTGAAGAAAATCTACTGCCGTCGCCAACCCGCCTGCTAAGCGTGGTGTCTAAGGTAAATCCCTCAAATGACAATTGATTAAGGGGGAGGTCTATGAAGAGATGAAGAGTGGTATGCGAAACTTTAAAACCATCATCAGCCTATCACAGTCCACTGCTGGACATAGGCCTCTCCAGTTGTTCGCCACAGGGCAAACATATGGAGGATATACCCATAATGGTCACGCTGGGCAGGCGCTCAGGTGACGCTGCTGCCCGTCTTCAGCCTATGGTATTTAGCTACGCCTTCAATTGTGATGGTTATACCGCCACCAGTCGGTTGCCAGCGCCTCGTTTGTTGTTCGCCAGGATGCACCACAGGCAGGTGAGGTTGGCTTGGAGTGAAAAGATGATAGGCCACTCCCTTACATACCCTTGACTCCCTACAAATTCCTTAATTCTTTCCTGTGTCCCATTTGGTACTCTCCATCTTTCTGGGAGCTACATACCACTAAACGAGTGTCACCTGACGGTATGAGAAGAGCAGACAGATGGTGATGAAATATTCTTATATTAAGAGAGGTAGAGCATAGCGAATCTTCGCTCGAATTGAGCCGCCCGTCCGGGGATATAGAATACCGCAGTCAAATGACCTCTGGGTTGTGTCTCTGCCGGTGAGTAGGGTTTCCGGAGCTCGTGGGGGGTTAGGGTTGGGCCGGCATGGCGGTGGCAACTGACAGGTAACTGACCAGTTACTTGTCCGTTGTCACAGCGACTTGGGCTTCTCTTTCGCTTTCCATCAGGCGTAGGGAAGCCATTATGTCGAGCCACTTTAAAAAAAAAAAATCTTGCAGGATGGACCATTGGGTATCGCGATGACGAACCTGTCTGTGTTGCAAGTGTTCATCATGCTGTTCTTCCCGGCCTACGCGGCTGGTCTGCTGTGTGCTCAGGTGGACCAGTTGAAGATTGTGCTGCATGATCGGCTGCTACAGGAAAGAGGTGAGAAGTCAACAATATATTTTTGTATTGACTGCCTCTTTGGTTAAGTGGTCACAGGTGCTGTCTGATGACCATTTGATAATGATAATGATGATTATTTGTTTATTGTTTTCAAGACCACTATCATCTAATTAGATTTATTCATAGCAGCCTAATTCTTTTTCCGAATGTATGTCGATAACGGTGTTGGTTGTACATTTACCTAATTCTATACCTAGTATATCCTTTTCTGTAAACACACAATGTATAACTGTTTGTTGTTCCTAATAAATAAAATAAAATAAAATAAAATAAAATGACGGAACTTTTCGATTTCGGTTCTACGTCTACTGCTGAACATCTTCTTCTTTTCGCGTCGTGCTCCTCATTACTGAGGGTCGTGATTCCCCCTCTGAATTACTTTGTCCCTGACAATGTTGCGCCATTTGTTGCGATCTTTTGCCATGTGGAGAGCGTTATGAAAACCGGCTTCCAGCGCAGAGCGGATTTGGTCAGACCATTTTATCGGGCTGCGGCCTCTTGTGCGTTTTCCGTCGACTTTGCCAGTAATCATTAGCTGTTCCAGGCTAAATCCGTCTTTTCTGGCAATGTGCCCGAAGAAGTCAAGCATTCTGCGGAGGCACATCGTGGACTGATGATCATAGGCCTCCCTTAATGATTTTTCCTTTGGTAGGTCGATGATGCTTGCAAGGCAGGTTGGTCACCGCAGTAGGTTTTTTCCAATTTTCTGATATTTTCTTAGTTATTTTTTACCACATCCACTGGATGAGATGTGATCTCGTTCTAAGTCTGGAAACCACGCGGACAATTACAAATAGATAGGTAGATCATTATCATTATCATCAACATCAGCCTATAGCAGGCCACTGCTGGATAGGCCTGTCCAGTTGTTCGCCACTTAGAGCAAACATCTGGAGGATATAAGTACTCACCACGCTGGGCGGGCAGGCGGGTTGACGATCGAAGAGCGTAGCTTCTCGCTCCGGTGACGCTGCTGCCCTTCATCAGTCTGTGGTATTTACGTGATGGTTATACCGCCACCAGTCGGTTCATTTATTGATTGTCAATTGCTAATTAAATTTTTACGTTTTCAGAGCAAAATCACGTTCCTGACATAGAGAGGTTCATCCGCTACATCGAGGTGCGGCCACTCAAGACTGTCATTTGTAAAGTCATCCCGCTGAACTGGCAGCTGCCTGTCAGCGTGGTGCAGCTGAGCATCACCTACCTCATTGTGATGCTGCAATTTACCCATAAATATTAATGGTTTTTTTTGTAACCGACTTCAAAAAAAGAAGGAGATTCCTAATTCGACTGATTTTTTTTTGTTGTATGTTCAATATCACATGTGCTTAAAATAAAGCCTGTCTAATCTAGAATATCTCATAGACTAACTGGGCAGATTGGCTTGATATGCTGATTTTTGATGAAAGAAAAGAAGCTATGCGACACAAAAAATTGTGTTAGATAGACCGATTAATGTGCGTATATAAAAAGAATGTAGGTAGGTATGTAGCATGTAATCCGTTTGTATGGTATTGTGCAATGAAGTTAAATTAAACAAATAAACTAGTACAGAACTCTAACCGGATCTTTGGATATTGCCATATTATACATACCTATTGGTAAATTTAATTATAACAAAAGCTGATTGAATTATACCATAATGGCGTAAAATGTTTGCTAATGGATTGGTTTATAGAATAAATTGCACCGGATCATTGAGCGTTATCTATAAAAGGTGTAATTTTGATATACATTGGTCATACACAAAATGACACGTGTAATAAACGTCCTTTCTAAAAACGAAATGGAAGTTAAAAAAGGAACGAAGAGACTATTCATAGTATTGCAAATCATATTTTCTCTAGACTTCGGCTACGTTCGTACCTCGTCGCGAAAGAAAGATTTCCTTATTAAATTCCTCACGTTCTTGCAATGTTTCACAGTTTTCGGATCAAGCTCTCTCTACTTCTTAGAAAATACCAGAGATACGTTTACCTTACTTTGGATGATTAGTATATCTGTGCAGTACTTTTTCAACTCAACCCTTATGCTTCTTTATGGGAGAGTTAACTCTTATTATGCGTTGCAAAGTACTCTAACCTCAGTCGATTCGAAATTGTCAGTTGATTCCGATTCTTACGGATTGGACAAGAGAATCATATCAATTTGCATATTTTGTCCGATTTTAAAGATATTTCTACTCACAGTGTTTTGTTATGAAGATCATGATGAATGTGTTTTGACGATTTTCGGCGCGTTCTTCAATATGTTGCAACTGTTGTCTTTCGATATGATTTTGATTGGTTTTTCCTTCGTCTTCTACTCTGTTTATCGTCGTTTGAAAGTCTTCAACGAGTTTGTTAAGAACACTGATCGGGTTTTGCTGAGTTTGGACATGTATAAAGCTATGGCTGACGCTGTGGAGAAGCCGAAGAAGTATTTTGATTTTTTGGTAAGTGCTGCATTTAGGTATATTAAGATGGAGTAGCTTGACCTATGTTTCATGGATGCCCCATCCAGGGAACATAGGTCAAGCTTCATATGTAAGTCCTTTATTAAGTTTGTATACTTGAGTGCCTCGTTAGTTTAGTGTTAGCAAATGCCGCCCAGGTTCGATTTCAGGGTCTGGCAAACAAACGAACAAAAAAGATTATGTGGGTATTTTTATCAAGAAACAGCTTAGTAGCTTAACAGGCTTAGCGTCTTGTCTCTCTTCGGTCGTATCAAACTGTCGTACCATCGGTTTTTGACAGTGAAGGGACAGATAGTTCATCTGTGTTTGCGCCTACACTAATGCATGCACAATAATGCCTAGTAATTTTTAAATAACTATCGCTTTATTAGGTTCAATTTGTCAATTGACACTTTACCCCTTCTTTTAACTATCCTCTTCCCAAAGGTTGTCTGGAAGAGATCGCTGAAAGCAATAACGCCGCCTTATTTGTACGTCGAGTTGTAATTGTACCTAGTTTTAAGTCATCTGTTTGGTGTGCAAATAAAGAATATCTATTTATTTTATGCACTTTGGTATCTCCTACATATTTCTTCTCTTCCTCGGCTATCTTATTCGGCTAGTCCTCAAGAAGATTGGGCGCTGTGACTGAAATTCAGTTAGGAGAGTAGATTATGTAATGATTATTTATATGTGAGGATATTTTAAAGAAAGCATAGGTACCTAATATTGTTGTCGTAACTTTTTCAGTATACATTAGCACTCCTGCTTAAAACTCCAGATTTGATCCTGACTACTTATTTGGGCTTGTTGAAGGCAAAGGAATATGGCGGCGTGGTAAGTTCTCACATTATGTAAAGTAGCTTAATAACTTACAATAGACGAGCATTCTCTTACGAGTGAGACTTACTACTAAGTGAATGCTCAATGATACCAATAGAATATTCTCGTTATGTGTCTACCGGAAATCCATGTATGGAAGAATTATGAGTGATCCAGTGAATTAGATCTGAATTTATTCTTTTATTAGCTTGTAACCGACTGGTGCTGGTATGACCATCGCAATTGAAGGCGTAGCTAAATACCACAGACCGGCGACGGGCGGCAGCGTCACCGGAGCGAGAAGCTACGCCCTGCGATTGCCAAATCCGCCTGCCCAGCGTGGCGATTATGGGTATATCCTCTTGATTTGCCCTAAGTGGCGAATAACTGAAGAGGCCTATGTCCAGCAGTGGACTGCGATAGGATAATGACGATATTAGGCAAATGATGATATGAAAATACCTTTTCTACACCCAGGAACTAACCCACCACCAAGTGGTGAGATACCTTTACACCTTCCATAACCTCAGCCTGCTCTGCTCGCCCGCCATCTGCGCAGGTGTGGTCACGTCGGCCGTCGCTCAGCTCAAGCTGATACTGCAGGATCGGCTCCTGCATGAGAATGGTGAGCATCACAATCATCATCATCAGCCTATTGCAGATTGCAGACCACTGCTTGACATAAGCCTCGCCAGGTGTTCGCCACATAGGGCAAACATCTGGAGGATATACCAATCGCCACGCTGGGCAGGCAGGTTGGCGATCGCAGGGCGCAGCTCCTCGCTCCAATGACGCTGCTGCCTGTTTTCGTTCTGTGGTATTTAGGTGCGCCTATAATCGTTATGGTTATACCGCCATACCACGGATGCTCTTGTAATTTTCGGCAGGATGCATAACGGGCAGGAGAGGGTGGCTTGACGAAACATGATGAGCCGCTCCCTTACATTCATTAATATATGCCTATAATTCAATTATTATGATGGATGGGAGAAGCCCAAGACCAAACAATTAGAGAGAACGAGGAAATCCTACATGTCAGCATGACGTTGGAACTGACAAGTGAGTGATTTGGTTGCTTGTCCGTTGCAATAGCGATTTGGGCTTCTTTTTCCACCAGGCGAGTGGAAGCTGACTACGATGTGCTACTATTAAACAAATATAATAGATTTTATAATTATCAAAACCTACTGTTGTTGGGGTAAACGAGTTCTGCAGTGGAGACCGCGTCTTGGCAAACGTAGTGTAGGACGCCCTCAGGCCAGGTGGAGTGACGATTTGCGCAGGACGGCTGGCAAGTGCTGGATGCGAGAGGCCCGGGACCGATCGAAGTGGCGAGCATTGGGAGAGGCCTATGTCCAGCAGTGGACTGATGTGGGCTGATGATGACGATGATGATGATGATGATGAAAACCTACTGTGGTATGGTTACCATCCGCTTGCTTGGTGATTAAGTCAAATCCCTCCAAGTCATTGGGAGAGGTCTACGAGTATATCCATTAGTGGCTATTTTTTTTTACATGGGCTCAGCGTGCTTCTCTCCACCTGATGGAAAGCAGGAAGTATATTATTAGAATATTTGTAAGCTTATGATGATGTAACGTCATTTATTTCTACCTTCAGGTGAGAAACACGAGGAGTTGCTCCAGATGTTCGCGGACTACGTGGACGCCCGCCCCATGAAGTTCGGCATGTTCAAGATCGTGCCCTTGGACTTCCGGATGCCCATCATGATCCTCAACATCTGCATCTCCTACCAGATCGCTATCGTGCAATTTACCAAATTATATTGAACCGCTTGTTTTTTTAGTAGATATCCTGTAGCTTTATTATTTGTGTCTGAAATAACAGAATTTGAAGTGTAAATAAACAGGATAATCATTCTAGTCTTGTTTCAGTACTAATTAGCTTTATATTAGATAGCTAACGTATATTCGAATACGGGAGGGACAAATGAGAGGGATTTATGGGGCAAAAATACGCGATCCGTTCAACGAACGATCGTTTTCGTTTTCTACAGAAAATTGATTAATGGTGGTACTAACGATGACGGTCCGGTAACCGTCCGGTACCGGACCGTCATCGTCGATCAATGGAAGTGAAATGAAATGAAAAGAAGTGAAAATAATACCTTTATTCACATAGACTTAAAATAAGTACTTATGAATCATCAAGTTAGCAACAAGTAGGTAATGTAAAAATGATAATAAAAGTATGTAATGTAAAAGAAGCTACCGCCATGTTCGGAAAGTAGATTTCTACACAAAAGGAGGGTTTAGTGGGTATGCCCTCCCAGTCTGGAGGCGGCATAAAGGTGCCTAATGCATTCCCCTCTAAAAAAAAGCAATTATCACCATTAATTAATAGAAATTAGCAAATGTTCTGTCTGTTGATCTAATCGATTACAAAATGCATTACAAGATACCGTTAATGGATTAGTTTAAATGAAGAAATGGAAGTAATATCATTATTTCTAATGTACCTAAAGGTAGATATGTCATTCATTTCTTGAAATAATGTCGTATTAGAACATAGTTAGAAAAATGTTTCCAAACGCCAACGTAAAGATATCAGGAAAAATAAAATGTCTGTTCATAACTTATCACATAATCCTATCATTGGATTTCGGATATATAAATCCTTCTAAAACATTGACTAAATATATCTCTAAAGTATTAACTGTGTTGCAATGTTTTGTTATTAGCAGTTACAGTCTTCTCCATTTTATTGGTCGACTCGACGATATGTTTATTCTGTTCGTTATAACAAGCGTTACCATTGAATACTTCATTAGTTCAACCATTTTAACTTACTTTAGCGGTACCAATTCCTACTACCACTTGCAAGAAACACTAAGATCGGTAGATTTGAAACTATCCGTGAACAGTGAAACTTACAAAATAGATTTGAAAATGTTTATTTCTTGTGTTGTCACTTTTTTGTATAAAACGTTTGTAAATTTCATGTTTTGTTATAAGGATCATGATGAATGTGACACGTCTTTAATTGGTTATATTCTTAACTTATTTCAATTGTATTCATACGATGCAGTGCTTGTTATGTATTTCTTTGTGTTTTATACTGCGTATTGTCGTTTGAAAGTGTTCAATGAGTTTGTAAGAAACAGTGGGGAGCGAGTCAAAGAAGCAGTTGATATCTACATATGCATTGCAGATGCTATAGATAGGGTTAAGATGTATTATGATATTATAGTAAGTATGTAAAACATCAAATCAAATAAATAAATATCAGAGAATATTACATACATTGCTCTCACTGCAAAGTAACTAGCTTGAGCACTTGTGAACATCCCTTATCGCTTACCATCAGGCGAATCGCAGACAAGCGCTAACTCATTTTGAATATAATAAAAAAAAACATCAAAAGATTAGGAATTTTCAGGCACAGAATATCTTTACATAATCATTAATTTGTTCCAGTATTTTTTCGCAATTATATTTAGAATTCCCGATTTGATCTTAACAACTTACGTAGGACTATTGAAACTTAAAAGCAATGATGAGATGGTAAGATATTATTCATTTATTAATTATAGTTATAAGTACCTACATACCTAATTTTTCGAATGTTGTAGTGGACGTACCTACTTAGGTACTTCATGTGAAAGAAATTAGTGCAATAACCACATCAGTTACCTACAGAAAAGGATGGTAGAGTAGCTATCCTGTTTATGCTAGGCACTTACGAAGCAATTTTTACCCACTGCCGCCGCGGTATCAGACCAGCAGCTTCTATAGAACGCAGAATCACCTTTTCGCTCCAAGTCACCATCACCTGCATGCCAAATAACAAACGAGTCATAAATCAAATCAGCTAATTTTTTCATTCAATCAGTGGTACGAAACCCTACGTGCGCGAGTCCGACTCGCACTTGGCCGGTTTTTATTTATGGGTAAATCCTTCTGATGTTTGTCTATTGTAGCGAAGAGCTGGAGAGGCCTATGTTCAGTAGTGGACAGCCTATCTCAGACGCTGATGAGAGACATAACCGCAGCTCCACAATCGTACCTACTATACCTACACATGAGTTTTTCTTATATTTCAGGATAGTTCACATTCTTATTACGTGAGGTTTTTGTATGAGATGCAGAACTTTGCGCTACTCTGTGGTCCTGCGATAGCTGCTGGTTGGGTCACTTCCTCGGTTGCTGAATTAAGCCTCGTAGTCAACGAAAGAGTGCTGCAAGAAAGAGGTAACATCCTGCAGACTTCTACAACTGTACATAGGCGTATAACGTTGTCATTAGACAAATCCTCCAAGTGACGATGGTCATTTGAGAGGTTTGTCTTATTCACTACACTTGGCAGATTGAAGACCGCTTAGCTTAGCGACCGACCGACCGTTTTAGCTTTTCTTAACATCCTCAGCATGAGATTTGGTGGTACCAAATCAGAAAACCAAACGGATAACAATATTTTCTATAGCTGTGAGCTGTCGATAGCCTTTCAACAGTCAAACAGTTTAACAGTCAAAGAGCGGTAGGGCAAAGCGAATCTTCGCTCGAGATGAGCCGTTAGTCCGGGGAAGGACCTCCATAACTGACCAGTTACTTGCCCGTTGTCACAGCGGCTTGATCTCCTCTTTCGCTTTCCATAAGGCGTAGGGAAGTCAATATGTCGAGCTACCATAAAAATATTTAAAAAAACAATCGATATTTTGCTTTCAGATACAGATCACGCGAACCGTTTGCAAGCGTTCGCAGACTACATCAGCGCACGTCCTCTCAGGTTCGCCATGTTCAAGATCATCCCGATGGACTTCTCGCTGCCCGTCATGATCCTGAATCTTTGCATCACCTATCAGATCATTGTACTGCAAATTACTAATCTATACTAATTTGTCTTAAGACCCGATTAAAGATACTTTAAAATTATGTAGTAGGTACTAGCATGCAGAAAAGTCTTTGACAATTTAGACAATAAATAAATAATAAATGTAAATAAATAAATAAGTTACAAGCACCCATCCATCATTAGATAAATCACTACATGTATAACTTACTTTTACTACAAATATAAAATAAATAATCAAGGTTGAATCAACTAATACCTATTTTCTCGACTACATTTAAAATAATAAGTTATCGGTACATGTTTGTTTTCATTTCGGCTCACCAACGTTAATGCATTAGATATTGAAATTGACGTTCAATTTGTACAATGAATTATACTTACCTATGATTAACAATTCGTAATGGATTACCTACTTCAATGGATTAAATTGCTCCCATTCTTTGGTAAGCAGTAGTTCTTCGATATCTTTTGTCTCTACTTATAGCAATTGATTATTTATTAAAAACAAGTTTAGTGGGAATAATCGCAATGTTTCTCGTTGAGAAATCGGCTGTGGCACCGAAAATAAATTTCCTAGTGAACTCCAAAGATAAAAAGAAAAACAAATGCATGAAAAGAATGAGATTTTTGTTCATTTTACTACACGTGTTCCTGTCTCTGGACTTTGGTTTTGCAAAATACAAGTCTTTGAAGCAAAAAATTGTAATAAAACTACTAACCATGTTCCAATGCCTGTGTATAAGTCTGACTTGTATGTCTTTCTTCTTTATTCACATGAACAATTCCAATGCTATTTGGTATTCCGTTTTCTGTTTAGAATACATGTCATATGTCGTGGTCTTAATTTTTTCTAACTCTGAAAAGACTTTCTTTGTTTTACAAAACGACTTGAACTCTTTAGACTCCGTTATGGGTGTAAACACTTCCTTGTATTATCTTGATGTAGCAATGATCATTAGTTGCTTTTCTCTCGTCATCTTTAGGACGGGATTAGCTTTTGTATATTGTGCGATATACCCGGAATTCTGTATAATGATCCCTTTCATCAAAGTGATTTATCTCATTCCCTTGTTCTGTGTCGATATTGTTCTTGTCATTTACTTCTTCACTTTCTATTCCATTTATCGTCGTTTGAAGAAGTTCACCGATTTCGTTAAAAATACCTCGAACGTAACTTGCTGTCACTTTATTTATAAGACCATAGTCGATTTCACCGAGAAAGTGAAGGATACTTTTGATGCTGTGGTAAGATTTTCATTATATTACATTAATTTTATTTGGTTACTTTAAATACACAAATATTTTTGAGACTTCTGTCTACTTTTCTTTCAATATTTATAATCCTTTTTTCAGTTTTTGGTGTCATTATTGTTTAATACACCGGAACTTATGGCTTCCGTATTTTTGACGCTACTTCAAATTACATCAGAAGCCAAGAAGGTAATATTTTCAAATTCTACAAAATAATATTTGAAATTCGTATTGCTCTCGTCAGCTGTAGATGACAACCTTTTTCCAGGAAGGGCATATACCCTTCTTCTAGCTTACGGGAAGCGGTGGAGTGCGGGCTGACCACGTGAAATGGTGCACCCACTCCACAGCTATGCCTTAATGTATGGCGCTCACTGCTTAAGGAACAAAGGAGAGGCTCAAACCCGACCCGTTGCATGCCTAACGGTGACACCTAGAACAATGTACAAAATACTTAACCTAACTTATTCCTGTCGATATTTCAGGGTACATCTTCAAGCTTTGCTGGCTACTTCACGACAACTCAGTCCTTGATCGTCATCTTCTCACCAGCATTCTCAGCAGGGTTGCTAGCAGCTCAGGTTCAGAAGATTAAGCTTGTTTTGCATGACAAGCTGATGATGGAGAGAGGTACGCTTGCATTAATATTTTTCAATCTAATTTCTAACGCACCAACGGTAAGGTTTCCATCAGTTATTACCATAAGTTTCCCTTTCTAACGTTTTTTGACTTATTGACCATTGCAACTTAGGGAATATCAGGAAACGAGCAGCATGGTTTACCTGTGTACAAATAAAAACTACTGCGCTCACCAGCACTCGGGCAAATCCGCCTGGCGAGGCGGGTTTGCCTGAGACACCATGATTGGCAGGCGGGTTGACACAAATGACAAATGTCATTGGGAGAGGCCTATCTCCATGAATTGACGTATGCAGGCTGATTTTGATGACGATTGCAAGGAGTTATTGCTTTTTTTTATGCAAGAGGCTGCAGACGGGACAAATGTGATTCCTGATGGTAATCAGTCGACACCGCCCATGGACACCCGCAACTCAAATCGAGCTTAGGGTCGCTGCCGGCCTTTTAAATAGGAGTACGCTCGTTTCTTGAAGGCTCCCATGTCGTAGCTGTTCGGAAATACTGACGCAGAGAGTTGGTTCCACAAAACCTTTGCACTTTATCATCATCATTAGCCTATCGGAGTCCATTGCTAGCTGGACATTCGCCTCTCCAGTAGTTCGCCAATTTTTGTCCAACATCCGGAGGCTTTACCCATAACCGCCACACTGGGTAGGCGGGTTGGCGATCGCAGGGCGTAGCTTCTGGCTTCGATGACGCTGCAGCCGTCATGATGATGGTTTTATAGGAAGTATCTTCTCGTTTCGAGTGAAGATTCGCTATGTCCTACCTCTCTTGTTTCCAGATCGTAAGCAGGCAAAAGACACGAAGAGGTTCATCGGGTACATAGAGGCGCGCCCGCTCCGCTTCACGGTCTGCAAAGTGATCCCGCTGGACTGGAACCTGCCCATCATCGTGCTGAACATCTGCGTCACGTACCTCATCGTCATCATACAGTTTACGCATCTTTATTAAATAACTCTTCTTCATTTCGTGTCGATAGCAACAAAAAATAGTTTAAACCTTCCGTGACCAAAACTCCGCCACACGGACAGCATTTTCAGTAGCGAGCAGAAGAGGCAAGAAAGGAAGGCTCCTTCGGGGAGGCCCCCGTATGACATACTCAATTTAGTTGTGTCTGGCGCACCCCGGGCAACAGTCTTTAGTCAGTAACGCAGACTGGCTGATCCTTTCACCACGATGGCAACAAATAATCAATTAAATAACTAGCTATGCGAGGCTTTTAACAGAATATCGGTGGTTTGTGAAGTGGTAATAGAAATCCTTATATTTGGCCTATATGTTAATCTGTGTAATTGCATTGCATTTTTAGATAAAAAAAATCTAAAAAAGGCAATGGGACTAGGAAGCAAGAAAAGAATTTTTAATCGGTTCGTAATTATCGGAGATATTTGGTAACAAACATACAACAAAAAATCCAATCAGTCGATTTGAGAACCTTTGGAAGTCGGTTAAAAATGAGCTTGTACCCTGTAAAGTTTCTTTAAAATACATTGATAGTTTTGACGTCAAAGAGTAAGAAACATATAACCTGATCCTTGGATCAGAAGGAAAGAAAAGCATATCCATGCATTCATCCGTCAGTAAAGGAATGCGATGCTTCTGGTGTTGCAGACGTTGACGGGCTAACCACTTACCATAAGGCGAGCCGGGAGTCCCTTTCTCAATCCTAGTGGTATAAAAAATCATCCAAACAAATTTTCCCATTTTTATTATTAGTAGGACAATGCTGTAAAGATTCATTAAAATCCGTGCGACAGTTCCGGCGTGTACGAGTAAACAAACATCCAAGCAAACTTTCGCATTTATAATATTTGCATGTGTCATTAATTCACGTCGCTACTTTTATATTCCTGTGCAGTTTAGTCTAATTTTTCAAATAAAGAGATGTTCATTCCAGTTCTGTGTACTGTATAATCGAGATTCTCGTAAACTTGAACAGTCCATGTGGAGTTAACAAAAGTACCTACTTGCCGAATTACATACGGACTTATCGTTAGTATAAACTTTATCAATCCCTTATTATTAAATGAGGATTTTTTTCATCATTATCATAAGCAAACGTCCACTGCTGGACAAAGCCTAGTTTATAATGTGAATACATCCGAAAAGGTAGGATTTGGCGATGTGTAAGCTAAGCAATGTCAACAGCTATTATGTACCCAAATTTATATTCACAATAAATTCTATTCTTCTTCATTGGCTTTGGCATATTAATAAATCTTTACATTAAAACTATTAATATGAATTGAATAGAAGATAGAAATACCTATGTAGTTTATTCTGTAAAAAAAATGGTCTAAAAGATTATTGAACACTTCTGTTTATTTAATAAGAAGAACTTGCAGGATGGCCTCACCTGATGGTAAGCAGTCGCTAGGTCCAAAGTTAGGTCGACAGGCATTATAGAACTATCCCATTCCGTCTGTCGCCCTCACCCTGAAGGCCCACTGAGATACCGTTTCACGCCCCGCCTAAAGAACTCAAGATTGTAAGAGGAAGGAAACACAATGAGCTGGAAGGGCATTCCATGACTTGATGGCACGGGGCAAGAACGAGGAGCTACACAATAAAATAATCTTTGCCATAGTACAAAATATAAAATCTACTGCTTTCACCATTCCGCTGATATCGCTGGAAGGATGAAGTCGCCAAGGACCTGAAAGCACTGAACGTGCTCGATTGGGTGGACCTGACACAAGACCGAAAAAGGTGGCGCGCTTTGATGTCGGATGCCAAGACCCACTTCGGATCGCTGAGCCAGCGAAGTAAGTAAGTTTACCATTCCGCCTGCCAAGCGTGGCTATAGATTACTAGAAAATTCTAGAATCCTCCAAGTGATGGTTTCATTGCTCCAAAAGCTTCGGTACTCCCTGAACGTTCCGCCAGTGTGTCATCCCGCTAAGCCAGCTATAGCTGCGCCATTAAAACAAGCCAAATCGTGGAATCTGCGCCGCTCGTTTTATATCTGAATACATAATTTATGGCCGGATCGCTCGTACGTTTAGCTTTATGGAGTGGCTGGGGTTATGGCCACTCGTCGTAGTGTAATGATCATTGTGGAAGTTAGGGGAGGGACAACCGCTAGGAGTAGTGGTTTAGAGTCTTTTGACATTCGTGGGCTTAGCGATGGTGCGTTGCAGTAGGGTTTAGCGGGATAACTAGCACCGCACACCGGCGTCTGCTTTCAATTCTCATGCACTCCGAACGAATTCGTCATTATGATCAGCTTGAAAATGTCCACTACTTGGTATAGGCTTCTCCCAATATCCCCCGGACCAGGAATGCCGGCCGCTTATCATCTGCGGCCGGCCAGGGCAGGCAGGGATGTGGCCGTATGCTTCGGCGCTACCCATGTCCCTCCAATTTTCTGCCCACTGGCGACACAAGGGGGTTTAGTGGGTATGCCCTCCCTTTTTGGGAGGTGTGAGTCCCACACACCATGCCCCGGAGACGACAAGAAGGTGCCTAATGCATTCCGCTCTAAAAAAAGGCTTCTCCCAATAACAATTGTTATTTGAAAGGAATGGCCGTAGTCACCATGCTTGGCAGATTCGTTGGTGATAGCAGTAGGGTTTATATGTACCAAGGTCAACGCTGCTGCCAGTTACCTGATTGATGTTCCCTTAGTCATCTTTATGGTGTTCGCGCTCGATTGCTATTCACCTGATGGCAAGCAGTCTACGATCAGCTTGCAAAAACCGGTTCACTCCTGCACTGAGATCTAAATATATAAAACTCAAAGGTGACTCACTGACTGACATAGTGATTTATCAACACACAGCCCAAACTACTGGACCGATCGGGCTGAAATTTGGCATGCAGGTAGATGTTATGACGTAGGCATCCGCTAAGTACTTAACCGTGGTTTATTAAGAAAGGACTTTGACCAAGTCCACCCCTAAGGAGATAAAATAGGGGATGTAACTCTATTTCACGCGGACGAAGTCGCGGGCACAGCTAATCGAAATATAGAGAGCCCAGTAAACAGTTCCATAGTTTGGCCGTTTGCACTATGAAAGCCTTGATTTCTTTTTAAAATTAACCCTATGATGTACAAGTACACACATCGGTCAGTAGTCAGTACAGTAAGCATAATATTGCTGGCTAGCATTAGCGGAGCAGTGAGGCGTGCCCGATCAAATCATAGGCGGCTCGGAGATGTCAACAGATTACCATATTGTTTGCTCAACTTGTTCTGTGGTCTGAGGTGTGAGGAGATAGCGGAACGTTAATAAAGTGTACCTAGTCTGTTTTTAAGGTTGTGTACCTCAAAAGGTTAAAATGGACACCTTATAAGATCATCAGGGGATGTAAGGGAGCGGCCTATCATCATTTCGCTCCAAGCCAACCTCACCTGTCAGTGGTGCATCCTGCTTCACAGCTTCAAGGGACAGTAGACCTGAGTAATTGATATAAATTTCAGCTTCATACCTCCACGCGTTCCTGAGAAAAAGGGTCTTGACAGACGGACGGACGGACGGACAGACAGACAGACAACAAAGTGATCCTATAAGGGTTCCGTTTTTTCCTTTTGAGGTACGGAACCCTAAAAATAGCAAAAAATTCTTATTTCTGCCTGATGATTCATCAATGTGTGCTATAAATGTATATTATTATGAATAAAGACATTTTCAATTAAGCAATAATTGCTTAATTTCGTAACTTGGGCAACAAATTAAGACTGTGTACTTTGGCAGTAATTAATCTCGGCTAATGAAGATCCTTCAGATTAGTAGTAAGACACGGTGATATTAGGTTTTACCTATGATATCTAATTGAACATAACCTCAGGCTGATATTGAGTTGAAAATGGAAATGAGACGGTCGGAATACAGTTTTCAACATTTGCTTTTGGAAAGCGATAGTTTGAAAGCTTAACTACTTCCGTTATGCGAAAGACCAAAAATTGTTATTGAGTTTTAATTTAAATAACCCAAGTCAAGTGCCTCAAAAGACCAACACTTGTTATTGGATTTTTTTCATCAAATATACCAAGGGAATAGCCGCGGCTTGGCCGGAGATCTGTGGGCAGACCAGCCACCCGATGGTCGGATGACATAGCGGCGGTGGCCGGAAAACATTGGACAAGGCGAGGGACCGTGTAAAGTGGCGGATGAAAGAAGAGGCCTATACTCAGCAGTGGGTACATGTAGGCTGAAATGATGATGATGATACCAAGGCAGTGCTTCGTTGAGCCACACAGCGTCATCTGGTCTTAAACTTAGTTGAAGATTGTACTATCGGTACTAGACAACTGATAAACTTTAAGTTACTCCGTTTATTTGTTAAAACTGGCATGTATTGTTTTGCAATAAATAAACGTTTTTTCTTTCTTTCTTAGATTTTTTGCAAACAAATACATTATTAAACCCAGCAAACACTTGGGTGTTTGTATTTAACGTGCTCATATGTTTGTTTGTACCGTCCGGGGATCGAACCCGCGACCTCTGACACAGAGGCATAGCACTCTACCAAGCTGACCGTAAAAAAAATCTAATAAAAATGTTTGACCCGACCCCGGGATTCAAACCAAACTCATCTAGGTTATCAGGTGGCACCTACGAGCACTGGACCAATGAGGTATGCTATAAATATAAGCACTGTATTCATTGCGGTTTAATATTCTACCCCCATAAAAGACACCAAAACCTTTATTATCAGTATAACAGAAAAAAAACTCATTTAATTTTTTACCAATCCCCTAACCCCGCATTGATTTGAAAACATCACACATGTAATCTTGTCGTGATTGATGTCTCCCCATAGTATAGCACAATAGAAATACTATACCATCATAAATTGACCCTCCACTCTTAACTGAATACGCCACTTTAGGGCTATTTTTAAACTGGACGTACTGTACTTATAGACTAAATTGCCTTGAGCTGTATTTCACACATGTGTGGTATGTTCTGAGGGGCCATGCTAAAGTGGTCTATTAGAAGATTGGATGAATAATTCAAATATTGCGATGGTGGGTATGACATGTCACATTATTCACAATTTCCACTGATATCTTAATTCGTTTTCTCGTTTATTGTGCCTTAATGTGTTATTTTGTTGCCATGTTTGAAAATCGTGCGCCAATATTAGAATGGATTACGGTATCTCCCGATTATATTGGGTATACATATATTGGTACGTCAAACGTACCTACGTGTCATTCCCTAACCAGTTTGACGTACTTTTTATTATGTGTAAATGAGTATCGTTTGATCTGATACATTCGCCTATTGTGTCTAGACATCATCATCATCATCAGCCTATTGCAGTCCACTGCTGGACATAGGCCTCTACAGCTGTTCGCCACTTAGGGCAAACATCTGAAGGATATACCCATAATCGCCACGCTGGGCAGGCGGGTTGGCGATCGCACGGCGTAGATTCTCGCTCCGGTGACGCCCATCATCGGTCTGTGGTATTTAGCTACACTTTCAATTGTGATGGTTACACCACCACTAGTCGGTTGCCAGCGCCTCGTTTGTTATTCCTCAGGATGCACCACGAGCAGGTGAGGTTGGCTTGGAGCGGAAAGATGATAGGTCGCTCCCTTCATCCCTCCAATGTAAGTGTGACATAATGGATATGTTACAATTATGTAACGGGCCAACACACAGCTGCAGTTGGTTGCAGCGTCTGCCTGCACACGGGTGATTTATGCGACCAATGATTTACAACCCGCCTTCATTAGCGACTCCAGCTTCGCACCTCATACATCATTAGCTTCGAACTCAATTAGCCCATTACTTTATATTACAAACTATGTTAGTATTAAAAGAGGAATTAGCCAGATAATAAGCGTTTAACTTTACCACTGCTTTGGCTTTGATTGGCAATACAAACTTGTGTGTTCCCATATGTAGATCCATAAAAAAATATATTCAGGGATAACAGGGATTCTGGCAAAGAGTTCTATAGCTTAGCCGTTCGCATCATGAATGGAGAGACAAATAACTTAGGAGCCTACGGCGGAGCGCGCTCACCAAATAGAAACAGATTCAATTTCGCCTTCAAAATTCATCATCGGCCTATTGCAGTCCACTGCTGATCATAGGCCTCTCCAGTTGTTTGCCACTTAGGGCCGACATCTGGAGGATACACCCATAATCGCCACGCTGGGCAGGCGGGTTGGCGATCGCAGGGCGTAGCTTCTCGCTCCGGTGACGCCTTGAAAATTAGAAGATTACATCCATCGTGGAATACAGACTCTGACAAGAGTTCCATAGCTTAGTCGTTCGCACTATGAATGCAAGAGCAAAGCTTTTAAATTTAGAAAAATGAGATTAGGCTCCGGCCTATTACCTATATTCTATTACTGTAAAGTGATCATGTAAAAATTAAAAAATAATACCAGTTATTTTTAGTTTAGATGATATACTGCGCCGTAACAACGAGCAAACCTAATAATAGTGTTGAGCTATCCAACCATTTCTGGAATTAAAATGTACATAAATATTACTCAATCCAATTTGATATTTCAACGATATGAACCGGGTCTTTTCAGTATACCTAACTTTAGATATATTTAGTTCTCGTGAATGAGACTGCTTCGTATATTCAAATACTAGCGGCTACGTTTACTGCCTGCGTCATTGGCATGAGAAGTCAAAATTGACCCGACCGGTAATCGAAATGGGAACCTTCGGTCGAATCGTATGCGCTTTTTAGGCTTAACGCTCTAACCATTGTGATACCGAGACTAAGGAAATAGATGTAAAGAAGCTTGTCTGATAAGCGTGTTTCTACCGTTGAGTAGGGACTCCGGTGCTCGTGAGGTGAGCGCTGCGCCGGCAACCCTAAGGTTGGGCTGGCACAGATAACAGACCAGTTAAGAGAGGTAGGGCATAGCGAATCTTCGCTCGTATTGAGCTGCCCGTCCGGGGATGGACCTCCACCCTATAGAATACCGCAGCCAAATGACCACCGGGTCATGTTTCTGCTGGTGAGTAGGGTCTCTGGAGCTCGTGGGGGGTTAGGGTTGGGCCGGCATGGCAGTGGCAACTGACAGGTAACTAACCAGCTACTTGCCAGTTGTCACAGCGACTTGGGTTTCTCTTTGGCTTTCCATCAGGCGTAGGGAAGCCATTACGTCGAGCTACTATAAAAAAAAAACTTGCCCGATGTCAGAGCGACTTGGGCTTCTCTTTCGCTTTCCATCAGGCTTAGGGAAGCCATTATGTCGTGCTCTCCTTACAGTGTTTCTACAAAGTTATAAAGTTTGTTTCGTAGGTATGATTTCAATATCAAAATACTGTAAGTATTCAGTTGTTTTGTTCACAATTAGTGCAAAGGACACAAATTGCATTCGACATTTGTATAAATTGTTTGTCAATATTTCACCGTCCGTTTTAACTCTTTATTAATAACGACACTGTGGCCCACAAAGTTTATAGAAGCGTCACTTTTAAAGTTTATTTAATGTGATGTTAAATTGGAGAACAAAGTTTACAATAATGGATCGTCAAGACAATTGACTCGAACCATAAAGTACTGTAAATAGTACGTATGCTGTACGAGCTTCGTTCTTCTTTACCTTTGCCGTATAAATAAATAACCCAAGACATGCCACGCTGGGTCACACAGCGCCATCTAGCCCCAAACTAAGCCGAAGCTTGTACTATGGGTACTAGACAACTGATAAACTTACTTAGATACATTTTTTTGTAAGTAAATACATATTATACATAGAAAACACCCAGACCAACACAAACAGACATGTTCATGCACACAAATGTTTTTAATGTGTGGGGATCGAACCCACGATCCTTGGCTCAAAACGCAGAGGTCACAACCAATTGAGCCACCGAGCCAGTCGACCAAACAGTCGAATAAAACAGATGGTTTGCTGCTATAATATTTTATGAAGAAGCCTCAGAATTTAGACATTATTTTGCTTACTTTCGGACTGGCTAAAGGTTCTGACGAATGCCTATTTCCAGCAGTGGACGACTTCGGACTGGTAGTGAATAAGTATCTTTTTTTTTTTAGAGGAATGCATTAGGCACCGTCATGCCACCTCGGGGGAGGTGACATGGTGTGTGGGACTCACACCTCCCGAAATGGGAGGGTAAGGAGGGTATCCCCCTGTGTCGCCAGTGGGCAGCAAGTTGCAGGGACACGGGCAACGCCGAAGCATACCGCCGCATCCCTGCATGCCCTGGCCAGCCGCAGATGACAAGCGGCCAGCACTCCTGGTCCGGGGAGGGCAAATACCCCTACCCCCGAGTGAATTAGTACCTAATAGGACCCTATTAGGTTTTATACTTTGGGTAAGTAATGCTAATAACTACACAAATAATAGTTTATTTTCTACAAACACGGCACTGTACTTCGAAGACAACGAAGTAGTTCCGGGAGCACCCAAACGAAACCGCTGCAGGCGACAAAATTTGTCGTCGTTGTTGTTAATACAAACAAACTAAAGATTACAAAACTGGAAATGTTGTGACGTCCAATATGAAAGGGCACAGGACATTTAAACCTTTTAAGTTATGTTTCTGTCCTGTCTATAGCATGTTAAGTCTACATTTTACTTGGTGCGGTCTTGTCCAGGGGAATTAGTGGCATGCTCGATATGAATTTATGGGCTGCACCGGCCTAGCCGGATTTATAACTGACTAATTTCATATTAATGTGTGCTCGTCTCGACGGCGAAACCTTGTGTAGTTAAAGTATGAATCCAATTTTACCTACCGTGCCATTTGGGGTAGCTCGTTAGGTGGCTCAATTGGTAGTGACCTCTGGCTTCTGAGCCAAGGGTTCGATCCCCACACAGTACAAACATTTGTGTGCATGAACATGTCTGTTTGTATTGGTCTGGGTTGTTTTCTATGTATAATATGTATTTATTTACAAAAAAAAAAAGTATCTAAGTAAGTTTTTCAGTTGTCTAGTACCCATAGTACAAGCTTCGGCTTAGTTTGGGGCTAGATGGCGCTGAGTGGCCCAGCGTGGCATGTCTTGGGTTATTTATTTATTTACTCCAACCGCGTCGACATAACCTCTTAAGTAAACGGCAATCGTAAGAATAATTAATTACGTAAATAAATTTACAAAAATAATAAGTGAGCTCTCAAGGAATAATAAAAAACAAGGGCCGAAAGATAATCCTTTCAACCCTCTTCATTCAACTTTACACCGCCTTTACGTCCCGAAGAATCCATTTTAACAACGCAGTAAAAACAGATTATATTCATAACAGATAAAATATTTTAATGGCCAAGGAGGTTTTATTTGTTTATGTAATCCGAATTATTGTCGTTAGACAATTTTACTGCTTATTATTTTTAGGATTTAAAATAGGAAGGCGTAAAATGGCAGTAACGTTTTAGCATTAAAATTTTAATCAATTTTGGGAATTGTTTCTGGAAGCGATGCCGTAAAATGAGGCAATTGTTTGGAGGGTTATAATTATTTGATGTCAAAAAGTTATTTTTAACAATAGTTTTTTTAGAATGATGATAGATTATAATTAAAAAAGAAAAGAGAACCAGTAAGAATGTGTTAAGGAAGTACTAGCACACTCCAAGTAAATTAAATAGATAAGCAAATACAATAATAAATTTAACGATATAATACACAGACCCGTCCGTGTGGTTATTGAACTTTGAATAGGACCACATCCTTCACCCCACACACCCCATCCCTTTCCGTTGGTGTCGTAGAGCACGATTATTCCCATAGGGGTCTCAGGAAATGCTCAACATCGTTTACCTGGGTACAAATAAAACCTACTGCGGTCACCAACCCGCCTGCCAATGACTCATCATCATCCTAGCCTTTTTCCCGATTGTCTCGGGGTCGGCTTCCCAAACTGAGAGATTTGGCGAGGGCTAAGCTTTTACACAGAGCGACTGCCATCAGACCTCCGCAACACTTAGGGTAGGCTATACCCATTCCCAGTCAGGCGTCAGAGTTATCATCACCCTTTGAAATGATGTGACGACTGCTATCTGAGTTGGTAAAGATAGCACCCGGGACCTACAGCTTAACGTGCCATCCGAAGCACGGAGGAAATCGGTGTCAAATTTTGGTCACCCATCATCGGATTGACCGCGCCAATGGTTGCACAACGTTGCGATCATTGTTAAGCGAACAAGACCGCGGCGCCACCGAGCTCCTCCTGCCAATGACTATCCCCTCAAATAACAATTATTGTCATTTAGGGAGGCCCATCTTCATCAATGGATGTTTGCAGGCTGATGATGATGACTCATAGGATAAATCAAAACTTGTTTAAGACCAAGCAATTGTCGAGAATTGTCTAGCGTATCCATTGTTCGTATTCACCAAACTGTTTCAGTTGCTAATTTGTGTCTCAAGACAATAACCAGATGAGGAAGTCGCAACTCGTTTGGACCGGCGCAAGTTGCGCAGTAAAATGCGGTCGCACTTGCAGTAACTATCTGAACTGCAGTTCCGGCTCGAATGCTAACTGCTTTGTGTCAATTTGCCTAAAGACTGCGAGGGTTGGCTAAAAGGATAGTAAACTTGGCTTATTCTACAAGATGATGTTGGTTGTATTATGTAAGTATACTTGTAAATAGAATGTCGGGGATTAAATACTTATCAAATATTTTATTTTTTAGTTTGAAGACGTTCATATGCCGGAGTTGATTCATAGATAACATTTATCATCCACATGTAATGTCCATGCTCACGAACTAATAAATAATGAGGTCTATCATAGTAATTTAGGAGAAAAAAATCATCATAAAAGTAAAACGCTCAATTAGACCTGCAATTTAATAATATGTAATTGTTTACACTTTGATACATTACTTCCTAGAATAGACTACAATATATATTTTGTGTTGGAACTCACGGTTTGTTTAACTGGACTCTTATCATTAATTCACAGTAGGTATACGCACTATACAGTAACTACAGTAATTATTACATCTACTAACACACATGTTAGACAGATAGACAGATTGCGCACCATACAATTGACTTAAAACTAGGTAGGTATAACAGACACTTGATGCACAATTTAGGCGGCCTTATCGCTATAAACGATCTCAGCCAGACAACCTTAGGGTAGAGGATAGTTACAAAAAAGGTTAGGTGAGCTATCAACTGAATCAGATGAAAGTACCTACAGTAAATCTTACATCGACAGGCTCGGTGGCTCATTTGGTAGTGACCTCTGCCCTCTGAGCCAAGGGTCGTGGGTTCAATTCCCGCACAGTACAAACATTTGTGTTCATGAACATGTCTGTTTGTATTGGTCTGGGTGTTTTCTATGTATAATATGGATTTATTTACAAAAAAAAATGTATCTAAGTAAGTTTATCAAATTGTCTAGTATCAGAGTAGAATGCCCCGTTTAAATAAACGGGGCATAAAGCACTACGTAGGCGGTCACAGTGTGATCAAGTCGCGTTGCTCTAACCAGGCGTGATGACTTAACAGACTTCATCGTCTGCTTACCATCAGGCAGGACGCAGTCACTTTGAAGTGCTAATATAAAAAAACCTACACTAGTAAATGAAGTCAAACTGTATCAGGACAACGACGTAGGTGACGATGAGGCCGAGGTAGGTGACGGGCAGGCCGAGGTCCAGCGGGATGGCGTGCCAGATGTGGTACGAGAACGGACGGAACTGCAGGTACTTTGAAGTGACATATTATGCGGAATCGAAGCTTTTCGTCTGCAATAAATACATTATTGTATTGGGATGTAAGAGAGCGACCTATTATTTTTTCGCTCCAAGCCACCCATATCACCCCGTTAAGCATTCTACTGAATAACAAACGAGGCTCTGGTAACCGACTGGTGACGGTATAACCATCACAATTGCAGGCGTAGTTTTAAATTGCTTTTATTCACATTCCAAGAATGTGAATAAAAGCATTTTAAAAGAAGCTACCGCCGTGTTCGGATGATCACTATGTTAGTCAGTTAAGAGAGGTAGGGCATAGCGAATCTTCGCTCGTATTACCTATAGAATACCGCAGCCAAATGACCTCCGGGTCGTGTTTCTGCTGGTGGGTGGGGTTTCCGGAGCGCGTGGGGGTTAGGGTTGGGCCGGCATGGCAGTGGCAACTGACAGGTAACTAACTAGTTACTTGCCAGTTGTCACAGCGACTTGAGCTTCTCCTTGGCTTTCCATCAGGCGTAGGGAAGCCATTGTGTCGAGCTACTATAAAAAAGTCATCTTTGAGTATTATATACGAGTATAATATAGATTTAGATATAGACGTACCTGAGGCTCGCATGTATTGTTTAGTCAGTACGACAGCTATTTTTCTCCCCTCATCAGCTATCATTTCCGCCATGACAGCCGGCGCTGCGACCAATGAGCAATTTAACAGCACTTCCGTTACTCCCATGACAGTCATTCTGATATTTGTCTGAGTAAATAACATAATTATTAGAATTAAGATCGAAATAGCTTACCGAATTAGTTGGAGTTTGGAGTAGTATGCGGCAAGTTCCTAAGACTCGCACAGCGAGTTTCGCCTCTACATTCATAGTGCGAGCTGCTAAACTATGGAACTCTTTGCCGGGCTCCTTGTTCCCCGAGAGATATAATCTTCCGATGTTCAAGGCGAGAGTGAACCAGTTTTTGCTGGGTGAGGCGATCCATCGTTTATCATCAGGCGAATTGCAGTCAAGCGCAAACTCATTTTGAATTAAAAAAAAAGAGTCATCAACCGAACCGGTAACCGTTGGGGCAAACGAGTTCTGGACTGGAAACCGATTCTCTGCAAATGTAGTGTAGGTTGCATTCAAGCTTGGTAGAGCAATGATTTGACCCAAGACCGATGAAGCCTATGTCCAGCAGTGGGTTGCGAGAAGCTGAAGATAATGACGAGACTCTCCGAAATGGCAAAGCAAAACAGAAATTTAACTCAAAATTAATCAAAATCGGCTAACAAGAAAAGTGAAAACGACGAAATGAGGATATGAGTATCTGTATCTACAAAATGAAAGCACTAATAAAAGGATAGAAATTAAATAATTATTGAAATAAAAAGCAAATCAACGAACCGACAATTCTGGTGACAATTTTAGAAGAGAGAGAGGCAAATCAAAAGTGTAATTTTTCTTAATGAAAACGTATAAAAAACAGCCAGTAAAAAAGATAATACAAAAGAAGGTTGCTTCGCAACAAAAAGTGTTCCAAAACTTGTCCCTGTGGCAATGCAAACTGGGATCATAATTAAGTCTATTTTGACCGGACTAATGATGATGGAATGCGGTGTTATTAAGCTATCCAGCCAAAGTTACAACTTACCGTTTGTATAAAATGCTTGACCACAAAATGTGTAACAAACACTGATATTGGTAACTGAAATGCTAAGAATATTACCAGCTGCAAAAAAGGTACAATTATTGTCTGTGTGGTTTCCGAATTTCGAAAAGGACACGATTTCATTCCGCGTGTGTCGTAAAAGACGATTAAGGAAATATAGGGGAATCGGGCAACAGCATTATGAATGGTTAAACTAGTGTAATAACTCTCCAAACTATTGTTGAGAGAGGTAGGGCATAGCGAATCTTCGCTCGTATTGAGCTGCCCGTCCGGGGAAGGACCTCCACCCTATAGAATACCGCAGCCAAACGACCTCCGGGTCGTGTTTCTGCTTATGAGTAGGGTCTCCGGAGCTCGTGGGGGGTTAGGGTTGGGCCGGCATGGCAGTGGCAACTGACAGGTAACTAACCAGTTACTAGCCAGTTGTCACAGCGAGTTGGGCTTCTCTTTGGCTTTCCATCATTCATCATCATCGTTATGTACTTTAAAAAAACCTGTGAATAAAAACCTACTGCGATCACCAATCCCACCTGGATTGCAGGTGGTGGTGGTGACTAAACTATGGCAAAGCCCCCCGAATTACAATTGTCATTGTGGGGGATCTATGGCCCAGCAGTGGACGTTTGCAGGCTGATGATGGTGGAATACTTGCCGGATAGTCGTTTATAATATCTGGCAGATACTTAATTAATTTTTTTTTTGCTTTTATCTAGTGGATAAAGTTCTTAATAGGATGAACTGGAGAAACCAGCTTAAATTAAAGTTTTAGTAGTCGTATTTCCATTTACAACAAAAAGAAATTATGTAGAACACTAGAAAATAACTCAAATTACCACAAGATGCAACTCCGTCTCAACATCGTCTAAATGATTCAACAAGTCCGCGTAATACTTCCGACATTTCAATATGTTCTCTATTTGCTTATTAACTTCGTCGCGACCGACAATGTTTACAGAAATTTTATTCCTTTCAAACTCCTTTCTCAAGCGACGCATTCGATCGTAGACGATACTGAAGATCAGTATGGTGGTCATATTCTTCATATCAATGGCTGATACGGAAAAAGATGCGGCCAAAAGTTCTAACCAACTAACATTGTATGCCATAAAAGCTGATGTAGTCAAATAAAGTCGCAAAAGGGACAGGAAAACCAATTGAACTAAGAAAATCGGAGTAATTATTGGTAAATTCTTAAATCCCATCTCTCTGTCAGATATTTGGATAGCCGCACAGAATTTGAAGAAATACTCTTCAGCCAATATTTGACTTAAGATGCAGTTAACTGTAAACTGACATATGGATAATATACGTGCAATAAATCTTGATCTCTCGTTCATCATCATTAAAGTTGCAACGAGCCACGTGAGTATTGTGTAAGCTCGAGCCAGCAAGTTGACAATCTTGGACGAGCTCACTCGGTAATAAATACCGAAAATTAAACGCAAAAACATGAAACATTTCACTGGAGAAATTCTTTTCATAGTCAATTTTAATTCTTTAAAATTCATTTTCACGAAACAGGGACACTACTGTTGAGAAGCAAATAATAATATTAATGTTCTGTATCCAATACCCCAATGCAATGTAATTACATCGAGGTATTAATAAGTGGACAAGCGTGTACGTAATTTAAAATACTAATATAACTTGGAAATACATTGGTATTTATACTAGGTAACGTCCTTGTAATATTTTATTAAAATTATATACATTTTTTATACATATATATAGAATACATCATTAATCATCAGGCATAAATAAAATGACTCTTCTGGTTTTTCCTGGGTTACTTAGAAAAAATAAAATAAAATGTATCTTAGTATGTTTATCAGTTGTCTAGAGTACCCATAGTACAAGCTGAGGTTTAGTTTGGGCTAGATGCCGATGTGTTGCTTATGTATTTATTTAATGTTACGATTAAGTATATCGAGAGTTTTGTCAAGTCAAAAATATTCTGTTTTGTTACTTTAATACATTGATTTGATTTCCTTAAAACAGTGTCTATGAGAATTTGGAGTCTTTAGGCCGTGTATAGCACAGGTTGGCTGAATACCGTTTATTCCTTTGCCTGATCTCATTTATATAGGGTTCATAGAAATAAAAGGCTTAATTAGAAGTGCGATTTTTTATTTGCATTTATATGACACATATTGAACAGAAGCATTAGGAATTCCTACAGCAAACAGCACACAACAAAATAAATTTTGTGCACAAACTCTCGTAAGTAATGTTTATTGACGACACTCTGATAATTACGGATAACAACGATGAAAAATAACAGTAAACTTACACTAATAGGTATACGAGTATTATATTAAATCCGAATTAAATATAACAAGTTACAATAGTTTTCAATCATAAAGGGTTACTATTCGACTGTACGAGCGCGGTTACCCAGCAAAAACCGTATTTTCATCCTCGCCTTAAACACCGGAATGTTGTTTGTCGCAGGGAACAAAGGCAAGGTGTTCTATCTCCGTCACCATAAAGCGATGCTTTTTGCCGTATCTCTACCCATCTGATGTAACAGGGGCTGTGTGAATCAAAGTATGTAATCCATTCGCACATTCCCCAAAATGTTACTCATAGAAAAACGAAAGAATTGCAACTTTTCGATTGTGATCTTGGCGTGTACTTAGTCTCTCATCATGTCGTTGCTCCATTGCGATTAACACTAAGGCTTTACAAGCATTTTTCATACCACTACCAGGGGTATCACATGTGCATTGCCGACCCTTTAAAAACCTCTTCACAACCTTTTTGAAGCATTTAGCTGACCCATCCCAAAGATGCGAATATTACTCCATGCATGACCGAACATATTATGCTTATGATATTCAAAGGCCCTCAAGAACCGTACATTAATAATAATTGAAGTCAAACTGTATCAGGACAACGACGTAGGTGACGATGAGGCCGAGGTAGGTGACGGGCAGGCTGAGGTCCAGCGGGATGGCATGCCAGATGTGGTACGAGAACGGACGGAACTGCAGGTACTTCGAAGTTATATGTATTCGGAAACGGAGTTTTTCGTCTGCAATAAAAACGTTACTTAAAATAAAACCGCTAAGCAACGCTTTAGGTCACATAAATCAGATCCTGGCATAGGCTAAGCGTTTGGTAAGACGTAATCGAATGTAAGGGAGCGGCGTATCATCTTTTCGCTCCAAGCCATCCTCACCTGCCCGTGGTGCATTCTGCCGAACAACAAACGAGGCTCTGGCAAACCGACTGGTGGCGGTAAAACCATCACTATAGAAGGCGTAGCTAAATACCACAGGCCGATGACGGGCAGCAGCGTCATCGGAGCAAGAAGCTACGGCCTGCGATCGCCAACCCGCCTGCCCAGCGTGACGATTATGGGTATATCCTCCAGAAGTTTGCCTTAGGTGGCGAACAACTGGAGAGGCCTATGTCTAGCAGTGGACTGCAATAGTTGTAAATGAACATACCTGAGGCTCGCATGTATTGTTTAGTCAGCACGGCAGCTATTTTGTTCACCTCATCGGCCACCAGCTCCGCCATGACAGCCGGCGCCGCGATCATCGTCATGCTTTGTAGCACCTCTAGAATTCCCATGATGGTCTTTCCAAAATTAGACTGAAACAGTTGAATATATATTACTTAAAATATATAACGCAAGACATGTCCCGTTCGGCCACACAACACCATCTAGTGAAAAATTAAGCCGCTCTAAAATTACTTAGATATATAAATACATAAAATATCAAACACCCGTCTCTAAAGGACTACGATGATGGCCAGGGCGGCCTTGTCATCATCACCGGACTGTATGTTGGGGGAACGGAAGGCTCTCACCCCTAGGTATGCTAAGCAAGACAAAAAGTGCGCCCCCTAGTGGGGCTAGGGCTTCGGCTTAGGGTGTTGCTGGGAGGGTCCCTAAGGACGATGTTTTTAGGAGAGGGGCGACCGGTTGCGGGCCGGTTTCGCGGGCGGGACGCAGAAGCTAGGGGACGACGTGGCGCAGGTCCCCGCCGGCGGGGACGGAACGACGGGCGTGCAGTGTTACTATGTGTTGCAGATCAATGAGACTATTTGCACTATGCGGGGATCGAACCCACTGTACCAAACTGGTCATCACTTTTTCTAGAGAACCAGAACCAATAAATTTATGATTACGAAAGTCCAAGATCTATTAAAGTGGTAAACAATTAGGGAAGCCATATCCGGCTTCCCTCACTTCAGCCTTTCATCACCTATACCATCTCAATCATAATCTTAATTAGCCTCTCGCAGTCCACTGCAGGATATAGGCCTTTCCAGGTACTGCAGGCCACTTTGGGCAAATACTCGGATTTAACCCGCCACGCGGGGCAGGCGGGTTGGCGATCGCAGGGCGTAACTCCTTGATCCGGTGACGCTTCTGCTTGCCAGAGCCTCGTTCGTTATTCAACAGGGTGCACCACGGATAGGTGAGGGTGGCTTGGAGCGAGAAGATGATAGGTCGCTCCCTTACATCCCCAAGTAAGTTCCCCTGTCTATCCTGTGTGTGGCCCAGCGTGGCATGTCTTGGTTATTTATCCTAAATCCTATCACTTTTTGGATTCTTTTACTGATCCTAATCCCTATCCCGGCTCCTATCCTTGGTCCGATCCCTCTCCTGAGTCCTATTCCAATCCCGATCCCGGCACAGGTCCTAAGCCTGATCGCAGGCCCGATGATGTGAATTGGATACTGAACTTACCATTTGGATTAAATACTTGATGGCAGAATGTGTGACAATCACAGAAGTTGGTAACTGAAATGCTAAGTATATCACCAGCTGCAAAAAATACAAAAATATAGGAAACTGGTCTACAATATCTACACTAATATTATAATGAGGAAAGATTTGTATTTGTATGTGTCAATGTGTTTATTTCTATGTTTAATATAAATACCTATTATTATTTTACTTGTATAATGTCAATATTTCAACATCATAAATGTTTATTTATTAATCTTTATTGCACATAAAATTTGTACAAAAGGCGGACTTAATGCCGCGTAGGCATTCTCTACCAGTAAACCACTGGGCTAAGCCGAAACAGTAAGAGGGTAATGTGCTACAAACAAATAGGTAAATATGAGACTTTTAGGGAAGACCCCAAAACAAAAAAGGACTAATAAAGAATAAAAATGTTTTAAATTGTTGATTCATAGCATACATAATTACATAAACGTAATAACTATTGACTAGGCTTATATTGATAATATTCTAAATAAGTATATAAATATGTATAAATAAATATATATCAATAAATAAATAATAGGACGACGACGAGATGTGAAGAGAAGCCGCGAACGCGCGGAAAGTTGTTGCCTTACTACTACTCTATTATATTGAGTTATAGAGAACAATTCAAATTACCACAAGATGCAACTCGGTCTCAATATCGTCTAAAAATATTCAACAAGTCCGCGTAATACTTCCGACATTTCAATATGTTCTCCATTTGCTTATTAACTTCGTCGCGACCGACAATGTTCACAGATATTTTATTCCTCTCAAACTCCTTTCTCAAGCGACGCATTCGATCGTAGACGATACAGAAGATCAGTATGGCGGTCACGTGGCTCAAATCAATAGAGGATAGCACAAAAGCTGTCGGGATAATTCGCAACCGATCAGGACTGTCGATATAGCCAAAGATAAACACAGTAGTAGTTAAATAAACTCGCATCAGAGCTATCGCAACGAATTGCACTACGTAAATCGGAGTAATTATGGGTAAATTCTAAATCCCATCTCTCTATCGATCGCCCCGAACGGCCGCACAGAATTTGAAGAGAAAATCTCCAGCAATTATTTGACTTAGGATACAATTAACAGTAAACTGAACCATGAATAATGTACGAGCAATAAATGGTGACTGAGCCTGAACTTTCACTAAGAATACAGATATACACAGCCACGTAACTATTGTATAAGCTCGAGCCAGCAAGTTAACAATCTTGGACGAGGCTCACTCGGTAATAAATACCAAAAATCAAACGCAAAAACATCAAACATTTCAAAGGGGAAATTCTTTTAAAGTTAACTTTAATTCAGTTAAATTCATCTTCATAAAACGGTTGTCTGAAGGAAACAGAGAAATGTACTGCAGCCAATACACTATTGGAATGAAATGTAATGTAAAGTACTGCATGTATTAAAATGTATGACGTTCACGATACCTATTTATGTAAGGTAATTATTTTGAGGCAACAAATAAAATTACAATAATAAAATTTCGGGTATATCCCCAGATGTTTGTCGAATAACTGGAGAGGCCTATCAGCAGTGGACCAGGGTCCAGCAGTGGACTGCAACAGGCTGATAATGATGGCTAAAAATTTTTCTTTTTCTTTACTCTCCCAATTCTCTTATCACATTACTTGTTCCAAATGATTTAAGTTTGCTTGTATTAAAAATTGAATTGAAACTTTAAAGGCCGCTTTTTCAAAATAATTTGATGTGTTTTCTCCAATATCTGTGCTCAATTGTTCTTTTTGGTAGCCATCAAATAACATGGAAATCCACTGCTGCTCATGCTGCATTCAGCTTAACCTCGGGTTTGCTTTGCGTCCATAGGAGATTTGAATGGCTCTATGGCTTGTCATTGGGATCCCAACCTCACCTGCCCGTGGTGCATCCTGCCGAATAACAAACTGGCTACCGACTGGTGGCGGTATAAACCATCACAATTGAAGGCGTAGCTAAATACCACAAACCGATGACGGGCAGCAGGCGTCACCAGGGAGAAGCTACGCCCTGCGATCCGATCGCCAACACATTGCCCCGCGTGGCTATTATGTGTTTATCGTCCACATGTATGCCCTAAGTGGACTGCGATAGGCTATTATGGCTAAAAATTGTAATTAGTCCGTCTTTTAGCTTATTCAAAGCATAAAAGAAACGTATTTTACCTTTTTTCATTCAAATAAACAATAGCAAAGATACAAGGCATCAAAAGTTAGGAGTGGGAGTCTTTGACGTCACTCGCTCCCGTAAAAATGCCTCTACGAATGACGTCACGCATAATTTCAACGGGCTATTACTTTGTAATTTTTAGTCTAATTTACAAATAACAAAATACGTGTCTTTTATTTTTGAATAAGTTAAAAGACGGACTAATTACAATTTTTAGCCATAATAGCCTATAGGCTGATGATGATGATGCCTTTGCCCTGATATCTTCTCGGGGCTTTTTACGGGCCCGGGTGTGATCAACTGCCTGCAGTATTCATGTACTCCAGATTTCCCGAAGTGCACTTGTACCCAAATGAAGAGCCGAACGTCCTGAACTCGGACGATACGGTAAGATGCGGCAAACGATATCTGCCAAGTTGCCGGCTCGATTGTCGCAATTGGAGCGACACGAGCCTCTAATGCGAGTTTGCATTCACATCTGAATGCTGGCAATTTGCATGATTAGGGTAGAAGTTGGGACTGTTGAGTGTCCTGTGGGAAAAACTTAAGATAATTTTTTAATAATCGAAAAAAAAACGACTTTAAAATAAATAAATAACCCAAGATATGTCACGCTGGGCTACACATCGCCATCTAGCCCTAACCTAAGCCGAAGCTTGAATGACTACTATGGATACTAGACAACTGATAAATTTACTTAGATACCTATTTTTCTAAATATGTAAATATCCTACATCCAGACCAATACAAACAAACATGTTCTTGCACACAAATGTCTGTACTGGGCGGGGATTGAACCCTCAACTCTTGGCTCAGAAGGCAGAGGTGTACTACTACTGCTACCAAATGAACCATCGGGCCAGTCATTATAATAAAAAATGCTGACACGGTAGTAAAAATATATTTCTAAAAATTCAGCTCGAATGATCTTTATCAATTTCAGGTAGGTAGGTCCTCGCATTGAAAGGAATTAAATAGTGCATTGAAATAGAATATGCAATTAACTAGCAATAGACGACCTCCATTGCAGTATATGATGGTACGCAAGATTAGGCATAGAAATAGGAAAAAATGTGGAATAGTTCTTTCTATTTACGTTAGTTAATGAATCGACTGAAATCTTAAATCCTGAATATTTATGTCATCATCATCATCAGCCTGCTAACATTCATCATCATCATCATCGGCCTGCGAACGTTCATCATCATCAGCCTATCGCAGTCCACTACTGGACATAGGTCTCTCCAGTTGTTCGCCACTTTGGGTAAACATCTTGAGGATTTTCCCATAATCACCACCCTGGGCAGGCGGGTTGGCTATCGCAGGGTGTAGATTCTTGATGATGCTGCTGCCCTTCCAGTAGAGAGACCGAGAGGCCTATGTCCAACAGTGGACTGCAATAGGTTGATGATGATGTTGATGATGAATATCAATAAATTTAAAAGTCATATGTTTTTTAATTAGGCATCGGCTACTCCACTCATAATTACCTCGGTGTAATTAAATGTACATTGCATTGGTGTGTTGGCTATAGAACATAAGTATTTGCTCCTCTATAGTAGTGTCCTTATTTTATGAAGATGAATTTAAATAAAATAAAGTTAACTTTAAAAAGAATTTCGCTACTCAAATGTTTAATGTTTTTGCGTTTAATTTTCGGTATTTATTACCGAGTGAGCTCGTCCAAGATTGTCAACTTGTTGGCTCGAGCTTACACAATAGCTATATGGTTTGGCGTGTCTTTTATCATGGTGATAGCTCAGTCACCATTTATTGCTAGAATATTAGCCATGTGTCATTTTACTGTTAATTGTATCCTAAGTCAAATAATTGCTGAAGATTTTCTATTCAAATTCTGTGCGGCTGTTCAGGCGATCGATAGAGAAATGGGATTTAAGAATTTGCCCATAATTACTCCGATTTTCATTGCGCAATTTGTTGTGATATCTCTGATGCGTCTTTATTTAACTACTACTGTATTTATCTTTGGTTATATCGACAGTGCTAACCGGTGGCGAATTTTACCGACAGCTTTTGTGCTATCCTCTATTGATTTGTATCACATGACCACCATACTGATCTTCAGTATCGTCTACGATCGAATGCGTCGCTTAAGAAAAGAGTTTGAAAGGAATAAAATTTCTGTGAACATTGTCGGTCGTGACGAAGTTAATAAGCAAATAGAGAACATATTGAAATGTCGGAAGTATTACGCGGACTTGTTGAATAAATTAGACGATGTTGAGACCGAGTTGCATCTTGTGGTAATTTAAATTATTTCTATGCATTATAGTTCAACATAATCTAATTTGTTGTTTGCCTTCTGGTCAAAAAGAGTCTTGGTAAAGCACTCTTAACAGACTTCACTTCGAAGTTGGCCGTTTGATTCAATTTAGTGCAGTATGGGCTAAGTGGGTATTAACATGTTTGCTACGACTGTGGTGCATCATTGCAGACCATGCCACATTTTTCGAATGACATCAAATAACCAAAATTGCTGGACCGAATTGAATGGGAGTGGCAAAAAGTGGACAGCGATGGAGACATTTGGAGGAGGCTTACGTCTAACAGACAATTGAAGGAAGATGATGAGGGTCATCATCATCATCCTCAGCCTATAGCAGTCCACTGATGGACATAGGTCTCTCTAGCTCTTCGCCACTTTGAGTAAACAAGCATCTGGAGGATTTTAGCATAATAACCCTGCTTCGCAGGGCGTAGATTCTCGCTCCGGTGACGCTGCTGCGAGCGTTTGGCACTCCAGTTGTCCGCTACTTTAGGCATACACCTGGAGGCTTTATCCATGATTGCCACGCTGGGCAGGCTGGTTGGCGACCGCATCTCCTCGCTTCTTTAACGCGGCTGTACGTCATCGGCCTGTGGTATGTAGCCACGTCTTCAATCGTGGTAGTTATACCCCCACCTGTCGGCTGCCAGAGCCTCGTTTGTTATTCGGCAGGATGCACCACGGGCAGGTAAGGTTAGCTTGAAGCAAAAAGATGATGGGTCGCTCCCTTGAATTATAGAAGACTACTTAGGAAATATCAACAGCGTTTACCTGGGTACAATTAGAACTGCGCTCGCCAAATTCTAAAAATGACAACTGCAATTAGGTTAGTCAAACAGTGGGCGTTTGCAGACTGATGAAGATATTAAATAAGTTTGCTGTTATTCAGCAGGATGCACCAGGGGCAGGTGAAGTGAAAAGATTGAAGCGCCCCCTTACATTCCGACAGATCTCTTAGTACAACAATCGTTTCTTATATTATTGTGTTTTTTGCAGCTGGTAATATACTTAGCATTTCAGTTACCAACATCGGTGTTTATAACGCACTCTGCCGTGAAGTTTTTAATGCAAATGGTAAGTTCGGTAAACAATTCGTAATATCGCAGGCTCAGGGCGAACGGGATCGGGACAGGGTTCAGGGTCGTGATAGGGATCGAAAAGAGTCTTGGTAAAGCACTCTTAACAGACTTCACTTCGAAGTTGGCCGTTTGATTCAATTTAGTGCAGTATGGGCTAAGTGGGTATTAACATGTTTGCTACGACTGTGGTGCATCATTGCAGACCATGCCACATTTTTCGAATGACATCAAATAACCAAAATTGCTGGACCGAATTGAATGGGAGTGGCAAAAAGTGGACAGCGATGGAGACATTTGGAGGAGGCTTACGTCTAACAGACAATTGAAGGAAGATGATGAGGGTCATCATCATCATCCTCAGCCTATAGCAGTCCACTGATGGACATAGGTCTCTCTAGCTCTTCGCCACTTTGAGTAAACAAGCATCTGGAGGATTTTAGCATAATAACCCTGCTTCGCAGGGCGTAGATTCTCGCTCCGGACGCCGCTCAGGGCGAACGGGATCGGGACAGGGTTCAGGGTCGTGATAGGGATCGGGATCAATAAAGAAATCAGTATGGGGATACGGATTAGGGCGAACTTAACCTAATGTGACAGTCACTTCAGATCTATGCTAATTCCTCATCATCATTCCTATAACTTAAAATATACTAAGTGTGTGATTAATGTGTAAGTTTGTTATCAAAGAGCATTGTCATTGTCATCAACTATATGTTTAAGTACCATAATCTGTAGAAGTAAAGGACTTTTTGAACGACAACATTATATAAACTCAATTTATAGCTTTGCATTGTATAAGTTTAAATGACATTATTTATAAACGTTGTAATACAAACATTTTAAGAATTTTGGCGATGAAAAAGAGATTCAACTATTGAGTTTCTTGCCGGTTCTTCTCGGTTGAAAAGGACCTTCCGAATCCGGTGGTAGATTCGCTTTGCACTCGACTTGGCGTATAAAAAAGTGAGTATTTCACACTGGACCATTTCAGTCTAATCTCGGAAGGACCTTCATGTCAGTTACGGAGGTGATACATAGCATGCTGATGATCGCGGCGCCGGCTGTCTTGGCGGAGATGGTGGCCGATGAGGTGAACAAAATAGCTGTCGTGCTGACGAAACAATACATGCGAGCCTCAGGTATGTTAAATGTTTTGTAAAAATACTATCCATTTTTTTTAAATAAATATCAGACAACATCGCATACATTGCTCCGACCCCAAAGTAAGTAGCTTAAGCACTTGTGTTATGGGTATCAGAACAACGAAGGTACCACAAATAAATACTTAAATACAAATATAAACACCCAGACACGGAACAAACACAAGTGTTCATCACACGAATGTTTGTCCCGGGTGTGAATCGAACCCACGACCCTTGGTTCAGAAGGCAAGGGTCACTACCAATTGAGCCACCGAGCCAGTCAGTGCCCTAGGCGGCGAGCAACTGAAGAAGGCTATGTCCATCAGTGGACTGCAATAGGCTGGTGATGATGAGGATGATGATGATGACTAGGTGCCTTGTTACGGATGTGCCGAAAACCCAGATCACATTCTTACTTCGACGGACCCTTGACTGGTCTCAGACCACCCTTGTTTCTCTGACTTCTAAAACCAAAAGGCGGTCAGTATAAGTAATGTTTTTATTGCAGACGAAAAACTCCGCTTCCGAATACATATAACTTCGAAGTACCTGCAGTTCCGTCCGTTCTCGTACCACATCTGGCACGCCGTGCCGCTGGACCTCGGCCTGCCCGTCACCTACCTCGGCCTCATCGTCACCTACGTCGTTGTCCTGTTACAGTTCGATTTTAATTACTAGTGTACTGAATTTTTCAGAAAATTGATTTTATTGTGTGCTGTAGGAATAATACTACTATTCAAGATGATGTGTCACTTAAATGCAAGTAAAAAGTCACACTCCTTTTTGAGAGAGTTTTATTTCTTTAAACCCTCCTTTATGAGTTTCTTCCTATCTTTCTGATATACTTTGGCTCGTTGACACAATTGGTAATGACCCCTGCCTTCTGAAAAATGGGTCATGGGTTTGATCCCCACCCGCGTAAAACATTCGTGTTATGAACACTTGTGTTAGTTCCGTGTCTGTAATTCCGCGCTGAATCGGAGCAATGTATGTGATGTTGTCCGATATAAAAAAAATATAAATATAAAAAAATAACAACGGCTTTCTGATGCATGGGGCTGAATCACGGTTGCCCCTGAGAATATTTTGACAGAAAAACCCATAAATACTTTATGCCCAACTCGGGATTCAACAGGCCATCTGAACTTAAAGACTCACAGCTCAAAGATACTGTTTTTGGCGGTAAAAAAGATCAACTAGCGAAGTCCTTCTCGGTAGAACCCAGCTTCCAACCCTAGAAGTAGAATAACCCAAGAAATGCCACGCTGGGCCACACAGCGCCAACTAGCCCCAAACGAAGCCGAAGCTTGTACTATGGGTACTAGACAACTGATAAACTTACTTAGATACATTTTTTTTGTAAATAAATACATATTATACATAGAAAACACCTAGACCAATACAAACAGACATGTTCTTGCACACAAATGTTTGTAATGTGTGGGGATCGAACCCACGACCCTTGGCTCAGAAGGCCGAGGTCACTACCAATTGAGCCACCGAGCCAGTCAATCTTAACTAATATTATAAAGCTGAAGAGTTTGTTTGTTTGTATGTTTGTTTGTTTGAACGCGCTAATCTCAGGAATTACTGGTCCGAATTGAAAAATTCTTTTTGTGTTGAATATACCATTTATCGAGGAAGGCTTTAGGCTATATAATATCACACTGCAACTATTAGGAGCGAAGAAATAATGGAAAATGTAAAAAAAATGGCGAAAAATAACTATTCCACGCGGACGAAGTCGCGAGCACAGCTAGTCATTTTATAAAATCAAAGAGTCATTTTATTTTTACCTGAAGGTTCATGAGTTCTTGTTATATAACACTGTAGATTTGAATAAAGATATTTCATGTCCTATTTCTATTAATAAAATCATACAAGGACGTTACTCAGCAATAATGAGAAAAAAATTGAAGTTAATATTCGTATTGTATTTTAAATTAGGCACATACTTGTCCATAATATTACCTCAACATAATTACATTGCATTAGAGTATTGGCTACAGAACAATAGAATTTGCTTCTCTACAGTAGTGTACTGTTTCGTGAAAATGAATTTTAAAGAATTTAAATTAACTTTAAAAAGAATTTCACCATTGAAATGTTTAATGTTTTTGCGTTTAATTTTCGGTATTTATTACCGAGTGAGCTCGTCCAAGATCGTCAACTTGCTGGCTCGAGCTTACACAATAGTTATGTGGCTCGGGGTATCTTTAATCTTGTTGAAGACTGGGTCATCATTTATTGCTCGGATGATATCCATATGTCAGTTTACTGTTAATTGTATCCTAAGTCAAATAATGGCAGAAGGTTATGTCTTCAAATTCTGTGCGGCTGTACAGGCGATTGACAGAGAGATGGGATTTAAGAATATACCCCTGATTACTCCGAGTTTCGTAGTGCAATTTGTTGTGTTAGCTCTGATTCGAGTTTGTTTAACTGGTACTGTGTTTGTTCGTGTATTAGTCGAGAGTGATGATAAGTTGCGATTTTTTTCTATAGCTTCTGCCCTATCTTCTATTGATTTGAGCCACATGACCGCCATACTGATTTTCAGTATCGTCTACGATCGAATGCATCGATTGAGAAAGGAGTTTGAAGGGAATAAAATTTCAGTGAACATTGTCGGTCGCGACGAAGTTAATAAGCAAATAGAGAACATATTGAAATGTCGGAAGTATTACGCGGACTTGTTAAATATTTTGGACAACATTGAGACGGAGTTGCATCTTGTGGTAATTTGCTTTATTTTTATATCTCAAAAAGAAGTTTTTTTTTGTTTACCTTGTGATTGAGAGCAGTCTTTGATTGAGAGCAAAATTTGGTCCGGAGTTGGCCGTTCTATCCAATTTAGTTAAATGTGAGTTAGGTGGGAATGTGCAAGCTGGATGCGACTGTGGTGTACCATTGCAGACTATGCCACATTTGCTACGTGCACGGTGGGTGACCATTGGTGAGGCGACCGACAACGGAATCCAGGGTTTCAGGTGGAAACATTTGAACTAGCCATTATAAAAGAATATCTACCTCTAGTTCTAACCAAAGTTTTGTGAACATTTTCTATTAGATAAGGACTATATCAGCAAGTATGTGTATGCAGCTAGTGTCTTTTCCATTCATCATCATCATCAGCCTCTATCAGTCCACTGCTGCACATAGGCCTCTCTGAATATTCGCCACTTTGAGCGGTGTTTCCGGACCGATACCACCTTCAAATCTTCAAGAAAAGAGCGTACCTCTTTCTTAAAGGCCGGCAGCTGCAACTCCTGATGTTGCAGATGTACATGGGCGGCGGTTTTCACTTACCATCAGGTGAGCCGTCTGCTCGTCTGACCCCTATATCATAAAAAAAAATCTTGGTCTTCTCGCATCTAGTACTTGCCAGCCGTCCTGCACAAATCGTCACTCCACCTGGCCTTAGGGCGTCCTACACTACGTTTGCGGTCCTACGAGATGCGGTCTCCACTCCAGAACTCGTTTACCCCGAACCGTTATCGGTTCTGCGGCTAATGCCAGCAGTGGCCAGCCCACTGCCACTTCAGCTTACTGATCCGGTGAGCTATGTCGGTAACTATGGTCCTCTGCCGAATCACTTCATTTCGGATGCGATCCCGCAGAGAGACGCCGAGCATAGCCCTTTTCATAGCTCATAATATATTATGCTATTTTGTACTAGATATGAAATAACCAAAATAACTGGATCGAATGAAGGACGAAAAGTGGTAAAAAGTAGAAAAAGATGGAGAGATTTGGAGGAGGCATACCTCCGTAAACAGACAAATGAAGGGCCGGGATGATGGGGGTGTTGATTTTAATAGATCTTTTACATTACAATCGTTTTCTATATTATTGTGCTTTCTTGCAGCTGGTAATATATTTAGCATTTCAGTTACCTACATCTGTGTTTATTACACATTCTGCCGTGAAGTTTTTAATGCAAATGGTAAGTTCAGTATTAAATTCATAATGTCGTGCGTTTAGGAGTAGTCGGTAATGGGATAGTACGTTAGTTTGAATGGGTCGTTTTCCGAAACTTGACGACTATGCGCCTATTTTGCGTGAGGTGGGCTGTGCATACTATCCTTGAAGATGTTGTTTATTGCCAGCCCAGCTCGTCCAAGAAGCCCAGCAGACCCTTCAGCCTGCTGAAGACGTAACGGAGTGCTTCAGGCTGACCGAGGTGTCCTGACCGGTACGCTGCCACACCAGAGCATTCCATCAGAATGTGGGCGGCTGTTTCCTCTGTTTCTAGGCATGCTCTGCACAATGGACTGTCCGTGGTACCATCGCTCACGGTCACTAGTATAAAATAAGTTTCATCCAATAAACCTCTCGGTGAATGCCGTTGTATAGCGGGATCTTTGGCCACAGTCAAAGATACAACGACCTAATTAACAAAATGTAACAATAAACCACTTTTGTTAGTAAATGTTTTTTTGTCAGCGGCGGTGTGGGAGCACCATAATAACAAACAGAATTTTTATCAACTATACTGTTTTAATAATACCTAATTATCAGCCTCTACCAGTCTCATGCTGGATTTATTAACAACTTTAATCAATATTAGGCACTAAATCATTATCTACTTTTTATTCAATCATGATTTGTTGAAAATAAATAAATAAATAACCTAAGACATGCCACGCTGGGCCACACAGCGCCACCTAGCCCCAAACTAAGCCGAAGCTTGTAATATGGGTACTAGACAACTGATAAACTTACTTAGATACATTTTTTTTGTAAATAAATACATATTATACATAGAAAACACCCAGCCCAATACAAACAGATATGTTCATGAACACAAATGTTTGTACTGTGCGGGAATCGAACCCACGACCCTTGGCTCAGAGGGCAGAGGTCACTACCAAATGAGCCACCGAGCCTGTCAAAATGTTATGACATTACATTGAACTATGTATTTCAGACTGATTTCGAAAGGATCTTCACTATAGTTACGGAGGTGGTACTGAGCACTATGATGATTATGGCGCCGGCTGTCATGGCGGAGTTGGTGGCCGATGAGGTGAACAAAATAGCTACCGTGCTGACTAAACAATACATGCGAGCCTCAGGTAAGCTTAAAAATCTTTATTTTTATTATTAAATTAGCTGTGTTCGCGACTTCGTCCGCGTGGAATAGTTATTTTTCCCCCGTTTTTTTTTACATTTTCCATTATTTCTTCGCTTCTAATAGTTACAGCGTGATGTTATATAGCCTAAAGCCTTCCTCGATAAATGGTCCATTCAACACAAAAAGAATTTTTCAATTCGGACCAGTAGTTCCTGAGATTAGCGCGTTCAAACAAACAAACAAACTCTTCAGCTTTATAATATTAGTTAAGATTGTTTCTTTTCGCTCCAAGCCAACCTAACCTGCCCGTGGTGCATTCTGCAGAATGACAAACGAGGTGGCAGACGGGTTGGCGATCGAAGGGCGTAGCTCCTCACTTGGTTCTTTGGAATCAGCTTCCGGCTGCAATTTTCCCGAATGGATACGACATAGGGATCTTCAAAGCGAGCCTACAGATTTCTCAAGGGCCGGCAACGTACTTGCGACTCCCCTGATGTTGCTGTGTCTATGGGCTGAAGTGATCACTTACCATCAGGTGACCTTTAAGCCCGTTTGCCCCCACTTTCATCAAAAAAAATATAGTTGCTCTATCGTACCGTTTTTATTGCAGACGAAAAACTCCGCTTCCGAATACATATAACTTCGAAGTACCTGCAGTTCCGTCCGTTCTCGTACCACATCTGGCACGCCGTCCCGCTGGACCTCCACCTGCCCGTCACCTACCTCGGCCTCGTCGTCACCTACGTCGTCGTCCTGCTACAGTTTGACTTTAATTACTAGTGTACTGAAGTTTTGAGAAAAATCATTTTATGTGTGCTGTAATAATACTGCTCATCCAATATGTGTCACTTGAATGCAAATAAAAATTCACATTTCTAATTGAGTGTTTTAATTTTTACCCGAGGTTCATGAAAGAAGGAAAGAAAGAAAATGTGTTTATTCAGTGACAAATAATAAATCTTAAGCTAACACAATAAGTGCTTGTTATACCTACTGTAGATTTGAATAAAGATATTTCATGTCCAATTTCTGTTAATAATATCCTACAAGGACGTTACTCAGCAATAATGACAAAATTTTCAAAATTTCATTATTAATATTAGTGTTCTATTTTAAATTAGGCACAAGCTTGCCCATAATATTACCTCAACATAATTACATTGCATTAGAGTATTGGCTACAGAACATTAGAATTTGCTTCTGTTCAGTAGTGTACTGTATTGTGAAGATGAATTTTAAAGAATTAAAATTAACTTTAAAAAGAATTTCACCATTGAAATGCTTGATGTTTACGCGCTTGATTTTCGGTATTTATTACCGAGTGAGCTCGTCCAAGATTGTCAACTTACTGGCTCGAGCTTACACAATAGCTATATGGCTTGGTGTGTCTTTGATCATGGTGATGGCTAAGTCACCATATATTGCTCGTATATTATCCTTGTGTCAGTTTAACGCTAATTGTATCGTAAGTCAAATAATAGCTGCAGATTTTCTCTTCAAATTTTGTGCGGCTGTTCAGGCGATCGATAGAGAGATGGGATTCAAGAATTTATCCATAATTACTCCGACTTTTATTGTGCAATTTCTTCTGATATCTCTAATGCGACTTTCTTTAACTACTACTGTGTTTGTATTAGGTTATATCGAAATTCCTAATCGGTGGCGAATTTTTCCGACAGCATTTCTCCTATCGTCTATTGATTTGAGTCACATGAGCGCCATACTGATTTTCAGTATCGTCTACGATCGAATGCGTCGCTTGAGAAAGGAGTTTGAAAAGAATAAAATTTCTGTAAACATTGTCGGTCGCGACGAAGTTAATAAGCAAATAGAGAACATATTGAAATGTCGGAAGTATTACGCGGACTTGTTGAATCATTTAGACGATGTTGAGACGGAGTTGCATCTTGTGGTAAATTGAATTATTTTTGATAGTTCAATATACATAATGTATTTTGTTTTTTGACTTCATTGTCTCCATCATGAGGCTGTTGTTATAAATAGATCTTTACATTGTTTTTTATATTATTGTGTTTCTTTGCAGTTGGTAATATATTTAGCATTTCAGTTACCAACTTCAGTGTTTATTACACATTCTGCCGTGAAGAGTTTAATTCAAATGGTAAGTTCAGTAACCAATTTGTTATTGCGATATTTCGGAGGCTCAGGATAGTCGGGATCGACTCTTGACTGGTTCCTCCACCAAAGGAATCAGGAAAGGGATCAGGGAATGGTAGTAGTAAAGGAATCAAGATGGGATGGCCTAAAGGCCTAAAGGCTTCCGTAATCCCATCCCATCTTGATTTCACATTTTATTTATTTTGGTTTTCTGGACAAAGTGATAACATTATATTTAACTATTTCAGTCTAATTTCGGAAGGACCTTCGTGGGAGTTACGGAGGTGATACATAGCATGGTGCTGATCGCGGCGCCGGCTGTCATGGCGGAGATGGTGGCCGATGAGGTGAACAAAATAGCTGCCGTGCTGACTAAACAATATATGCGAGCCTCAGGTAGATATGTTATTTTTTTTGTAAAATTGCCATCCTTTCTCATCCCGTGGGCGTTGTAGAAGACTCATCATCATCATCATCAGCCTCCAGCCATCAGCATCCAGTTCTTGACCACTTAGGACAAACATCTGGAGGATATACCCATAATCGCCACGCTGGGCAGGCGGGTTGGTGATCGCAGGGCTTAGCTTCTCGCTTCGGTGACGCTGCTGCCTGTCATCGGTCTGTGGTTTTTGGCTACGCCTACAATTACGATTCAGTTTCAAAGATCTTTACGATTGCCATTCGGCAGGATGCACCTCGGGCAGGTGAGGTTGGCTTAAAGTGAAGAGATGATAGGCCAAAATAATAGGTTAAGTTTAGCTGCGGACTGCAATAGGCTGATGATGATGATGCAATTTTGTAACTAATGTTTTTGTTGCAGACGAAAAACTCCGCTTCCGAATACATATAACTTCTAAGTACCTCCAGTTCCGTCCGTTCTCGTACCACATCTGGCACGCCGTCCCGCTGGACCTCCACCTACCCGTCACCTACCTCGGCCTCATCGTCACCTACGTCGTTGTCCTGTTACAGTTCGATTTTAATTACTAAGTAGTGTATGGTAACATTTAGGGCATAAGTATATAAGTCACAGTAAGTGTAACAAGACAATGACAAATTGTCATTTCTTGACATAAGTTTTCTGTCACGTGCAACGGTTTTTTGCTATCAGCTTTCAGCTGCGATTTTCCAGAATGAATACGTTTTAGGGACCTTCAAAAAGCGAACTTACTGTAGGAACTTGTCCCTACGAACAGTAGAAATACTTCCACCGAGCTAGGTGATCGTGCTCGGGGACCGCGGTCCGATGGACCATCTTGGTTTTTAGTATATATAGCGAGTCGTGATGAAAACTTCGTTTGCGCGTTGTAGGATTATCTATTGTAGTGATGAATAATTAGATAGATGTTGCTATATGTAGCTACACTACAAATTCCACAAGGGCTGCTAACACACCTGTGACTGCACTGTTATAGCGGTGTTAATGGGCTGAAGTGATCACTTACCGTTAGTTGACCTTCAGGCCAGTTTGCCGCTTATATCATAATAATTACATTTTGGTGTAGGTAAGTTTGAATTTCCTATTAATTCAATTCTTGGATTAATAGCTTTGTTAATTATATGTAATCAGATCATCAATGAAAACACTACGAAAAGTGTACAAAATTTATTTTGTTGTGTGCTCTGGGAATAGTGTATCTATTTTAATTTAAGGTGTGTCATTTGAATGCAATTAAAAAGTCGCACTTCTATTTGAGCGTTTTACTTCTATTAACTCCCTACCATGTGATCCATTTTCTCGCCTTCCACCACCATCCGACCAGGTCAGTAGAGCCATTTTATTTTTATCTAAAGATTCATGAGCGCTTCTGTTCTTCGCTTCGCTTCTTCTGATTCATGCGGCGCGAGTCTATCTTCATCATCATTATCATCTTCAGCCTATTGCAGTCCACTGTTGGACATCCAGTCGTTCGCTACTTAGGAGGGCACACATCTGGAGGATATACCCATAATCGCCACTTTGGGCAGGCCATTGCATTTTTAACCGACTTCGAAAAAAGGAGGAGGTTCTCAATTCGTCTGTATGTATAATATTTTTTTTTTTTTTTTTTTTTTATGTTTGTTCCTTTTGAATTATGGATGGATTTCAAAAATTTTTCGACAGTTCGACAGAGGACACTTCCGAGGTGGTCCCATTATCACCAAGTCAGGATCTGATGATGGGATCCTGGAGAAATTGAGGGCAACAACCGAAAATTGTATGCTCATGTGGTGTTTTTGTTACGTAAATCATATTTTACTCAGGTGTATGCTTCCGGGCGTCAACATCTGGTGCTGATGATGAAGCCACAGAACTCCTTAACGGTTAGGAGTTAAGGGACAGTACTGACATTGGTCGATATTAAACTAGGTAGTAGTATGTACTTATGCAGGGCTAATAGGGCAGGTGATTTGGTAAGTGATATGCTTGATTCTAGATCGCAAATATTTTCACTTGACTTAAAGCAGAAATTTTTCATTCCTATGTAAAAATCTTAAGGACATTAATTAGCCTTTATTCAAGGTCACAGCACATAACGCAACTAAAAATAGAGAAATAAAATTATTTAAAAAAAAAAATTAAACCGACTTCAAAATTAACAAACGACCAATACTAAAAAGCGATAAATAACGTAAATAATTCTATCCTTAATACATAATTATTTAAATGTTACAATTATCACTTATTTTTGAGTCGGTGCCAGCCAAACAATAAATTTATGTTGTCGTGTGGATTTGCCGGGCCGCGCGCGTCATACACAACAGTCTACGAGAGGCACCGACTTCAAAAATAAGTGATAACTTGTAAAATTAAATAATTAAGTATTAAGGATAGAATTATTTACGTTATTTATCGCTTTTTAGTTTTGGGTCGTTGGTTTTTTTTAAGTCGGTTTAATTTTTTTTAATTATCTGAAGATTCATGAGCGCTTGTTATAAGTATAAGTCTATCATCATCATCAGTGTATTGCAGTCCACTGCTGGAAATAGGCCTATCCAGTTCCCCACTTATGGAAACATCTGGAGGATTACCCATAGTCGCCACGCTGGGCAGGCTAGTCGGCGGTCACAGGTGTAGCTTCTCGCTCCGGTGATGCTGCTGCTCGTCATCGGCAAGTATAGTCTAGAGATTATGATCAAAGATAGTTCATGTCCTATTTTCTAATAATAAAACTCTAACAAGGACGTTACTCAGTATTCAAGTCAATACCATTTTCAAGTTAATATTAGTAAGTAGGTAAGTATTTTAGATTACACGCTTAGTCGCTTATGCACTATACATATAAGTGCATTGCATCAGAGTATTGGCTGCAGAACATTAGTCTTTGCCTCTCTACTGTACAGTCCCTGTTTCGGTGAAAATGAATTTAAACAAATTAAAATTAACTTTAAAAAGAATTTCCCCACTGAAATGTTTTTCGTTTTTGCGATTAATTTTCGGTATTTAATTACCGAGTGAGCTCGTCCAAGACTGTCAACTTGCTGGCTCGAGCTTACACAATACTCACGTGGCTCGTTGCAACGTTAATTGATGTTGAACGATAATAAACGATATATGTCACGTATATTATCCATATTTCAGTATACAATTAATTGCTTCTAACTCAAATAATGGCTGAAAGATTTTCTCTTCAAATTCTGTTCGTCTGTTCAGGCGATCGATAGAGAGATGGGGTTTAAGAATTTACCCATAATTACTCCGATTTTCGTAGTGCAATCTATTGTGATAGCTCTAATGCGACTTTATTGACTACTTCAGCTTTTTTAAATTTCAGTCCTAACTGGTTGCACGTTTTTTTTCCGGTAGCATTTTCCCTACAGCCCATTGATATGAAAAATATGACCGCCATACTGATGTTTCTGTGTCGTTTACGATCGAATGCGACGCTTGAGAAAGGAGTTTCAAGGGAATACCATTTCCGTGAACATTGTCGGTCGCGACGAAGTTAATAAGCAAATAGAGAAAGTAGTGAAATGTCGGGAGAAGTATTACGCGGACTTGTTGAATTAAATTAGGCGACATTGAGACGGAGTTTGCATCTGTGGTAATTTGAATATTTTCTTGAATTATTGAAACTATATTGAACAATCAATATAGGTTCTTTTTGTTGTAAACTAGCTGACACAGTGGACTTCTCCCATTCTTTTGTTTACCTTTTATATATCCCGGGACTTTCTTAAATAATTGAAGACCAAATTCAGCAGTTCGGTTCAGCCGTTCTCGAGTTTTGTGAGCGAGACTAACGAACAAGAATTCATTTTCTTGAGTCTTTTTCATAATCATCATCATCATCAGGCCTATTACTGTCCACTGCTGACACATGCCTCTCCAGTTGCTCGCCACCTAGGGCAAACATCTGGAGGATATACCCATAATCGCCACGCTGGGCAGGCGGGTTGGCGATCGCAGGGCGTGTTTCTCGCTCCGGTGACGCTGCTGCCCGTCATCGGTCTGTGGTATTTAGCTACGCCTTCATTTGTGATAGTTTTACCGCCATCAGTCGGTTGCTAGCGCCTCGTTTGTTATTCGCAGGATGCACCACGGGCAGGTGAGGTTGGCTTGGAGCGGAAAGATGAGAGGCCGCTCCCTTACATTCCATAATCTGTCAGTTCTAATAAACGTTTCATTGGGTTACATTGTTGGTATTTTAGCCTATATTACTTTGGGTCAATGTAGCTTTCCAATGATGGCAGTTACATGGAGCAATATGCCCTAGGGACGCGCACAGCGCGTTTCCACTTCTACCTTCATAGTGCGAACGGCTAAACTATGGAACTCTTTGCCGGGCTCCTTGTTCCCCGAGACATATAATCTTCCGATGTTCAGGCGAGGAGTGAACCCGGTTTTGCAGGAGAGCGCGTTTCATCGTAGACCTACGATATCGCTTACCATCAGCGAATCGCAGTCAATTGCAACTCATTTTTGAAAAAATGAAAGAATTTTTTGAAATCTGTTGATTTTATCATTAACATTAAATACAAATCTTTTCCTCGTAAAATATTAGTGTAGATAGAACTAACTTCCTCATTTATGTGCCACTATCATCATAGAGAATCTGATATTTCGGCATTCAACAGCGTGCGAAATTAATTCCCCATATAAAAAACTTTTTTTTTAAATTTATCTGTCTATATTATAAAAGACCATCCTACAACTATTTGTACTATCATCATCAGCCTGCAGACATCAACTGCTAGACATATAGCCTTCCCGCTATCGCAATTGTTTTTGGTTCCTAGTCACCTTGGCGATGGTTCGGTGACCGCTGTAGTTTTTTTTGTGCCCAGGTAAACGCTGCTTCCAGTTTCATTGATGTGCGTTGTTTAGTCGTCTTCTACGATACCCACTGTTGTACCACCATAATCAAAAGTTTTCACTAATTTTTATTAATTATTTTACGCGTATAACTGTACTTTTTTTGCAGAGCGACTATTTTCTTAGCAATTCAGTTACCAAGTTCTTTGTTTGTTACCCTTTTTGCCGTCAAGTTTGTATTACAAATGGTAGTTGTAACGCTGGATAGCGAAGTTAAAACTGTATTTTATAATTATAAATTGCCACTAGGACAAGTTTTATTCATTTTAAGTTAATTTTAGCAAATTGGTTGGTTTGATTTGTGTTAGTTTGGTATCAGTGCATTTGAGAGTATACGGTCTTCATCATATCTGTCTCTCCCTGGTCCATTTCTGGACATCGTCATCAGCATCATCATCAGCTCGTATCATCCACTACTGGACATAAGACTCTCCAATTGTTAGCCACTTTGCTCAATCAGTCGTTCTCGCGTCCCATCACTTGCCCTAAAAATTTTGGGAGAAAGTTTGCGCCGGCGTGGCGGCGCAATGGCGCGAATATGGGTAAATCCTCCAAGTGTTTGGGCAAAATTGGCGGACCTACTGGCCTATGTCCTGCAGTGGCTGCGATAGGCTGATTATAAAACGGGGTCCAGCCTGTGGTCGGCACGGAGGATATGCACCCCTCTTTATCACGGATCTAACGTCTTCATCTGACGGGCTTGAGCTCAGCCTTCGGCCGCTGCTATTACTCCCCCTAGTTATTGGGCCAAAGTCCTCGTTCCTAAGGTCCATAGTACACCCCATAAATAGCTTGACGGAAGGACCGGGTTTTTAGTGGGGTATTCTCTGCCTCCCCACTCCAGGGGATTCCTTGCCGCTCCCACAGTGCAGATATGACCGTATTTTGCTCTGTTAACGTTTCGTTTGGCAGCGTAGCTCGTAACTGGTAAGCATGTTGTGATAGACCTTAGATTTTAGAGAACAACCAACACAGTGCTGGACAGCGCTGTCACTGCGTACCATCCAGACGATGGTGGCGCGCACCAAGAGGTTAGTTCCTCGTTCTTACCCCCGTACCCCTTAAGCCATGGAATGCCCGTTCAGCTCATGTGTTTCCTTCTTCTTACATCCTGGGTTTTAGGGGGCGTGAAATCGTAAGGGCCTTCAGGAGTAAGGGGCGGACAGGTGCAATGGGTTTGTTCTATATTGCTGTCGACCTAACCTTTTGGACCTCACGACCGCTTACCCATAAGGTCATTCCTGAAAGCTTCAAAAAAAACACAGTGGAAGTGTTGACTACTGATTTATGTGTACTGATAATTGTGTTTTATTTGTTCAGGATAATATGGAATGACTGTCGTGGGAGTAATAGGAAGATGCTTATAAAGTTGTCGTTAAGTTAGCGGCACCGGGCTATCATGGCGGAAATGACAGCTGAATGAGGTGAAAAAATTGATGAAGTCTGACAAAGCAACATATGCGGAGCCTCAGGTATGTCATATAGATATGGAATGTATATCTATTCGCTCCAAGCCAACCCTACCTGCCGTGGTGCATCCTGCCGAATACAAACGAGACTCTCGGCAACCGAATGAGTGGCGGTATAACCATCTCGAAGGGCTTAGCTAAATACCACAGGCCGATGACGGGCAGCAGCGTCACCGGAGAGCTACGCCCGCCATACCCGCCGCTCAGCTGGCGAGTATGGGTATAGCCTCCAGGTGTGTGCCTATAGGGGCACACAACGGAGAGGCCTATGCCCAGTAGTGGACTGTGACAGGCGGATGATCATCACTCGAGCCAATAATAATGTTTTCATTGCGGACGAAAAGCTTCGGTTCCACATATTGATTCTTCTAACTAAATACCTGCAGTTCCGTCCGTTCTCGTACCACATCTGGCACGCCGTCCCGCTGGACCTCAACCCTGCCCGTCACCTACCTCGGCCTCGTCGTCACCTACGTCGTCGTCCTGTTACAGGTTTGATTTCAACTACTAGTGCGGATTTATGACGTTGAATTGAAACGAGAAAAAAAAATATTATACATACAGACGAATTGAGAACCTCCTCCATGTTTCGTAGTCGGTTAAAATTGGTTGTTTCCAGTTATTTCCTCACGTCATACGGTATTTTATTGTGGGGGTCCGCTGTGGACATCCATTTAGTTATATATTAGTATTACGGTGTAACGAAATGGACAAAAAAGTCATATAGTTCTGCCACGGTATAACAAGTTGGGTTTGAAAAATAAATAATAAATGTTTGTCCAAGAATTTACCACATAAGTATTTTTTTAAAAGTGTTACTTTTAGAGGCGTTACAGACGTTAAATTTTCGTTTGAATAATTTAAACTTCCCTATGTGATTTTGCACTCCTGGTACTTTCAAATATTGTGTCTTTAAATTTTTAGTAATATTATTTTTCGTATTAAATAGGGA